>OX381721.1:7137277-8357993 GCA_947462335.1 Harmothoe impar | reverse complement strand
ATTACTGTCTTTCGCTTGAACTCTTGACCCTAAATCATGCCTTCAAAACGTATACATTAACTACATGAATCAGACGTATACGATTGACAGACATTATAATTATGACATTAGGGCATTGTTGACAATCCACCCCACCCACCTCCTAGCATACCCCCCCTCCCCCTGCCCAGCCCGGGAGGCCCTGGTACGAGCACTGGTAGTGATTAGGCCGATTTGATTAAGACTTGTAGTACAGAGATCTCAGTGGAGACATCGTTAACAAGACACAGACTGAGGGTGGGAAGGAGGCGTCAAAATGGCCACCTCCCCCTTCCCTCCCCCAGGTCTCTCTCTTCCCATGACACACATCATTAGTCTATAGTGGTCCCTGATTTAGCCACCATGATATTTACATGGTCTGGGCTGCACTTGTGCCATTTTAGTAAGATGTGATAAATTCAGATACTAATGAAATGATCTATTACAGATTTAATTTGCTGTGCGTAGGCTCGTCTTCTGCGGTGGAGAGACCTGGGTCTCTGTATTTGTCTGCAGCCAAGCAAAAACGATCATCAGCCTGGCCTTACACGGATAATCCGGAGGCGAAATTAAAAGGGGGCGTGCGGCTTCCTTTTTTTAAAACTTAAAACTTTACCAAGAAAATATTAGGAAATATCCTGAAATACCCTGGTCCAATGGAACCCTCCCCTCTTCCCAGCCATCATCAAAATCCTGGATCCTCCACCGGATACCCCCTATAGAGGGTATAACCAGGATATGTACAGGACCCTTCCTTATTCATGGGAGGTGGTATTGAGCTGGACTATTTGCATCATGAGTCCCCTGACGTCCACGTGGAGACTGGTTTAAATCGTCCTGTCAGCGTCAAGCACTAGGCCCCCAAGACGATGTGTGCAACTGATGGGGTGGCATCTAAATGGGACTCGTTCCACGATATTAATCTGGTATTTGTTAAAAGTTTTAATGAAGAGTTGATTGGGAAGTCATGACAAGCCAGCGTGCCGTTAGTCAGTGTGTCAGCGTGAAATGGGTGCATTTTAATGAGAATGGGATGTTTACAGAACTCCATGCAAAATAACATTTGACTAGAAATGCTATTTCCAGAGTACTGGTATTACAGTGCCTCTACATGGGTTAAAATCGACATGGCCGACACGGCGACACAGCCGTTTTAGGCCCCTTTAAAAATCGAATGACACAGAAAAATAAAGGATAAAAATCGACCTGCAGTTATTTCTCTATAAGTCCTTGTATACATAAAAATCGACATACCGACACAGCCCTTTTGCTAAAAATCGACATGGTCAAAAATTCGGGGACTCATGTAGAGGCACATTACAGTATTCTTCTCTGTGATTGACCAATGATGGTCTCAAATCAACATACATCTGGCCAGGACACAAATACACTTGGGAAGGACGTGTGTGTTTATGGTGATAAAAAGGAGCTAATAATACTATTTGGACAACTCTGTAATACGCCTATTATACCCCCTCATACCGCCCCCCTCCATTGCCACCCTCCCTCCCCACCCCAATGCCACCTACCGGCATGTCTTCCTATAGACCCGCCCAGTAAATGACCCGCGGCCTTTCAGAATATATAGGTCTTTATACTCTTTTGGTCGGACCCGGGGAATTGAAAAAAAAAGCGGAAGGGTCAAGGGGACCTCATAAATTCCCCCTGATCCTGTATCCTAATCCTCTTCACAATTGCATATCTAAACTTTAGATTGTAGTAGAGGAAATATCAAGAACCTTTTACAGAATAAATTATATCCCTTCTTACTGCTTGGACCTATAGCCCCCGCCACCTCCTGCCGCCCGCGTGCCGTGCCGTCCTCCGCACGTCAACGCGATCCGCACCGATCCGTCACATGACCAAAGGGCGGGTCACGTGACTGACCATGACCAAGCAGATAAAGGTGTTTGGGGGGTCTGTGGGGGTCCTTGGTGGTCTTTGGGGTCAGGTAAATCTGAGCTAAATCCTGAAATACCCTGGTCCGCGTACAGTACCGCCTTTGTCCGCTAGTGGCGCGGCGGGCCGCCTCACGCGACCGGAACCGCTGACCGGAAGACACGGCCCGCGGCCACGTCGACGGCGGGCGGCGGCTGGTGGGTGGGGCGGTGTACGCGCGGCGGTAGGGGCGGGTAGACTAGCCGCCGTCCCCGCACCCTCAGAAAAGTGAGAGTCATTGTCGCTAAAACTACCCTCACCTGAGAGTCATGTAGTTTTAGCGACAATGACTCTCACTTTTCTGTGTGTGCGCTTCCTTGCTGCTCGAGTTTGTTAAGAAGCTGAACTCACTGTATTCTGTAGTTGTAAAGTCCCATTTTAAAAATAATGTGAGAAGGGAGGGGGAAGCCAAAGGGTATGAACTTGCACATCCACAACTTTAGCGACACATGCATGAACCTATTATTATAGTGTATTGGACATTGTATGATCACATCTTCACCATTTACCATCCTTACATTAAAAACATATTTTAAATGTCAACTCCCACTGGGTCCTCTCATCTCAATCAGTGTTGAGTCTGGTTCTACCGGTTATTGACAACTCTCCATTCATACAGTCAGACATCTATGCAGTTGACAACAACCAGTGCAGCACTGAATAACGTCTACACCCCCCCCCCCCTTCCATGTATACCACAACACGTGGCCGCTGGCAGTGTCAGCCCACAGTACAACACACAACACCCACACATACAACACACAGGTGGGTGTGGGTAATGCAGCTCACCTTCTAACCTGGCCATACAGACACAACCTCCAGGGGGAGCCTCTGTCACCCCCTCACCCTCGTTAACACCAACAGGAGCAACCTTTCCCATCACCTGCCTCCAGGGCAAATGGCATATGACTTAACCCTTCAAGGACAGCATGATGCCTCGTGGCATTCATGATGCATCAATGCTGTTCTGGCAAGTAATTCGCTGCATCAGGCCAGCCCTAGTATCAACCCCTTGGGGTTAGTATGATGCATTAATGCAGTCCCTGGCGAGTTATTCGCCAGGGGTGCATTCGTGCATTTTGATGACAAAAGTACATGTTAGCTACTATGTCAACTTAATGGGTTATTGTATAATCCTATTGGAGGTGAAGTCAGTGGGAGAAATCTTGGAATGAACAGTTGAAGAAATAAAATATATAGGGAAAAAACACGTGGGAGAAACCTCCATTCAACCTGCAGTCTATCAGGTATTATAGGGGGCCAAGTATGTAGTTCTTTTTCAAGTTCAATTTTTTTGTTTGTAAGGCATTGCTGGATATAAATTATTAGTATCCTCTCCCCTCTCATACTCAAGAGAGCCTGGGTTGAAGAGAAGGTAGCCATGTAGTATCTGTACAAGCCACCAGAACTTCTCATTGGATGTCTTATATATGAAAGGTGTCAATCCCATGCATGCAATCCCATGCATGCACATGTTTAATTTTTTGAATTATTAAATTGTTTTATAATATAAGAAATAGTTACAGTATATAATCGTCGTGATCTGATGATCCATGATACTGCACAACACTGCCATTTGGCAGCAGCTGTTTCCCTTCAATTTCTTCACTCTTGAGAAACAGCACTCTCACAATCCATGTCTACCTCATTTCTTCTCTCTAAGAGGACATGGTTGAGAGGGGGATTGTTGTTGCTCTGTTTACCACTTAGAAGACAAGCAAGGCGTCTTAAACTACCTCTCCATGTCCCATTAGACGCTTCCTCCTCACCCTAGTGGTCATGGATGGAGGGTCCCAGTCAATGAGCAGCCTTTATCCTCTTAGACGATCCTCTCTGGGAGTTAACCCTTTTAGGACAGCATGCTCCTTTGTGAGCATGATGCATGGATCATGCAGCACTGATGAGAAGCTCACTTCATTCCAAATGCATGCATTATGCTGACCCTGTATACAGGGTTTGATACACTCGCAGGGTCAGAATGATGCATCAGCACAAGATTGGCGAGTCACTTTCCGGTGCTACGTCGGTGCATCTAACAGCCAATGAACATGGAGGAAGGGTTAAGAGATCTTCTGTGGGAGTTAAGTGAGATGAAGTGACTTCCTCCACCATTGTGTCTCTATCCTGCCTCCTGTCACCCTCCGCCAGTCTCTGAGGTCAGCATTAGAAACAGTCATTTACTGTTGTTGTCGGTGCTTCAATGTAAAAACCAACAACGTTAAAGCAACGTTAAAATAATGTTGAAGCACCATTGGAATCACGTCATTAATCTTATGAATGAATAAATACCATTTTATACAAACTGTACTATAGCACTATGACAATATTGCTGGTGAAAAAGTACTGTCACTCACTGTTTACAGTTGCTGAATGCTTTTGAAACGTATTTTTGATAAAGTGGGATCTACCGTACGTTATGTTGTCAATGTAAACATAACGTTGACAAAAATGTTGGAAATGGCAACGTTGTTTTAATGTCGTGAATTATAAGTTGAGAGGACCTGATGTAATGATGTGAACCTTAGACCATCGGATATGTTGTGATGTTGACAAATCAATGACATGGTGGCTTTCAATGTCAACCATTATATGAACGTTGTGTCAACGTTTCTCTCCCTATCACTTTGATTCCTGATCATTGTTGTCATTGTGACGTGGGGGGTAGATGACCATCCGACTGGCCAACGTCAACGTCATTATTCATCATTCGAGGCATGCATATCAAGTGTTACTGCAGGTGTTGCCACCTAAGATATTCTATGCTGACGTTGACCCAAATCCTTTATTTTAGATAATGAAATGCTTCTTGCAAGCAGAGGGAAAATAACCCCGAAAATGATAAATCGGTACCCCATACAAGTTACCCATAGTTATGGCGGGTGGGGGGTCAGGTGGCAAGGCCCTTGTAGGGTCATTACTCCTGTGGGGTCAGACGCTGTAAGGACATCTAGCAGGGCGGTGGACGTGGGGGAGGGGCCTGTTGATTCATGGTCTATAAGGTCTGTAATTAGGCCCTATACCGCCTCGTCCACCACACAGCCACCCTGTGTAGATCTGGGTGGTGTTGGGGTGAATCCACGCCCCTTACTGTTCAGTCCTGTCCAGTTCAAGGCGAAACTAAGGTAGGTTCCTGATTGTATTAAGCTCTTTAAATCACTATATATTTTTGTCATCATGCTGCTTGAATGCCGCCATCTAGCGAGTAACTCAACAGTGGCGAGTAACTTGCTGCATTGGATTTGAGCCAAACCCAATAACAAACCATGAGCCATGATAGCATTCGGTCCTTAATGGTGAATGAAGCTTACTGATCCTGCTAGCTTCTGGACATTGCTTAGTGTAGTCAGCATATACCTATTTCCTCATCCTATACGATATTTCTACAAGCAAATCAGAAACGATTGAGGCAAAATTAGACGAGCAACATAAAAATCGGCTACAACACAAAGGCTGATACGGCGCTGCTACTTTACGTACCCTATACGTCAGCAGTCAACGAAACAGCACGAGGGGTTCACTGGTCCGTTCTCCTCCTATGACCAGGGGGGTGGGAGGAAGGAACGGAGGGTGTGAAGACCCACCTGAATGGTTGGGAGGTCGTGAACAGGTGAGGGCTTAACAAAGGGCTTTAACAAGGGCTTTAGGGGGGACAGATCACTAGCCAACCTGAGGGCACCGTTGGCGGCCTGGGAGAGGACCTCTAAATATGCCCCCAGCCATGTTGACCACAAAGGTGTATGTTGTACACAAACTACAATGTGTTTTATGACTTGATAAGAGGGTTTTGAGTTTCAGTAGAATGAATATGGTTCCGCATTATTGCCTGAAGACGATCTAGGGCCGTTTCTAGTTCCCATTTTCATTTAAAATCGTAAATAAAGTTGTCATAATATTGTACAAGATGGTTTCAGCTATGTGCATGTAACCTTGGATAAATTGGCTATGCATGTATATATATTTATTCCAGGTAACTAGTTGGTAAAGCAAGGATTTTGAATCTAAGTTCCATGTACATTGTACCTGCTTCGGGCGAAGGAAATCTCGCTAATTGCCCAACCGTCAAACCCCTTATTCCACACCCCTATAAGTACATGTTTCAGCCTTTCATGATGATAAAGAGGTCTTTACCTCAATCCAGAAACTCCAAAGCAACCTGACATGCATCATCCCAAGTGATCCCCATCTTGTCCACCGATCAGCGTCCGCTTAGCCCTGTAAGGACTGCACCTCCTATAAAGGCCCCACGTTTATTTGTCAATATGCACCACACAGAAAAAATCCAGAGTCGGCAAACCTGGCACTGCCTTGTCAATTTGACAAGGAGAGGGGCTGGCAAGCAAAACTCTTCAGTAAGAACACCCATCTTGATCTACCTGGCATATGCCAGCCCTAAACTTGTCTAGAAGTGATTCATCATTCTCCCTGCAGGTGGCCATTACCTAGCATAGATATGTACCCTTGGGAACAAATTGATGAATTCCTATGTTGATATAATACTGAGTATTACAATACATATATGTTAATATGGAGGATTATGTGAAGTATCTAGGAAAAAAGTAAGATAATGTAAAGAATGCATACTTTTGACAACATTTAAAAAATAGAGCACATGTGTAGAAGGAAGACACCTCTTTAGTGTCTTTCACCAGGGCACAAGTAGGTGCATGCACCTTATATTGGTATTATACACACACACAAGCCTACAGTCCATTGCCGGAGAGTAGCCTATTCTCAGTAAAGACTTGGTGATACATCATGTGGATCCTTGGTGGCCCTAGTGTATTAAATATCACTTCTATATGTGGTTACGTATTTAAACAAATTGATAAAATAATCTTGTCATCTGGAACCAGACCAAACTCATACATTTGAAACCCTAGACCTACCACCATTATGCAATGATGAGCCCCAGCTGTGGCTATTCTAGGCCTGCATCAACCATCTTAGTTTGACGACCTTGACAAGTCTAGGGTCGTCTTGTGGGATGGTAACCTGGCAGGTTGTCAATTTGACGAGTTGAAGCTAGTTGATTCTATGCTGTTCACTTAGAAGACCCTAGGGTCGTCCTGTAAGACGACCTTACAGACTCCAGAGCTGTCCAGAGTTTTTCAGTGCAATGCAATGTTACGGTGAGTAACTCACCAGCACTGCATTGGTATCAATCATTGGCAGTTCAGGCATCATTTGGACAAAATGACATACTGGTAGTGGAATGAAGCAATATGCTAACCTTAAAGGGTTAATGTTGCGTGTGGGCTGTAGGGGGCGCCACGGGAACGCTGATTGAGGGGATTGTGGGTAATGGGGATGACTTCATCGCGTCCCGCCAGGCGGCGTGGTGGTTGTGGCGCCCTCTGACGAGAATTACAGGTAAAAAGTCAATTACTAACGTGGTATAGTAAGGACGTCCTGGTGATACCCTATTATCTGTCCCTACCTGGTGCTGTCATTGACTTAGTCCACCACTTGGTGGCCACAAAGCCACCTATAAAGGACGCTGGTGGTCTGTTAGATGTGGGGAGGTGTCACTGAGAGGGTTGTACATCACAGGGAGGGGACTGTTTACAGCTAAATAATTACATAGTGAAAAGTACGGGGAATATATGTACTGTCCCATCGATTAAAAGGAGAAGAAGTCAGGGTTCCTAAAATGCTACTTCATCAACATGGGGTATCATCGACAAGTTTAAATTAAAAAAGAGATATAAGGAAAGAATGCAATTTAATTATATTTCAGGGCAATTATGAAGAAAGTTTTATTTGGGGAAATCAGAGCATATTGCATTCCTTTCCTGTAAGTCCTTCTACATGTACTTTCACCCCCATAGATACCTTGCTATACCTTACTATACCTCAGCATGTCAGTATGAACCCCCACCCTCCAGCCCCTTTTTGACGTGCACCATACACCCCCGTGCGTCCTGCCTCCTGTTTATTCTGGCACATCACAAAGGCCTTGACGTAGCTTACGTCTTGACGGCGTCACGCCGCCTGAGGACGTAATGAGATCGGGGGCTGAGTCTTGGTCCTATTGTTGTCGGGTGTTTACGGCGGCGTCTCCCGTCAACAGCACAAAGGATGGCCGTAATCAGCGTTAACGTCAGGTGTGACACGTGATGCTGTTTGAGCTTTTCATCTGACAGGCGCCAACTGCTGCCAACACATATCAGTACCACTGCTTACTTTAGTATGAGGAACTATATTGGTAAGGATAATCTTAGAGGTATGCAATATGATCCTCTTCTTATATCTTCAAACTCACTTTGTACTTCTGCAGATGGGTGTCATATCAAATAATAAATGCAAATAATGTGCTACTGACCACAATTTCCTTCTGTAGTATTGTGATTAAAGTAAAGGTGTCTGAACTATCTGGTTTTATATTGGTGACCATGTCCCACCAAAGGGGGCACCACCGTGTATCAGTCTCAACATTTGTCTTAAGTTAAAGTTGAAGATCACTGCACTGGTCACTAGGAGCTCCTACGTCTTCGGGATTGTTCCACTTTGATCCTGAATTATTCAGAATAGGTTGAAATCACATACCGCTTCATATTAACCTTCCTTACCACCAATCAACATAGCTGCAGAGATGTTACCCTTGCATGCACTCTTAAGCACGTTTAAACCTTTTTGGCATCCATCTCAGAATATTCAGCAGACAATTCAAGTCCCTTGACTCTAACCTGATTAGTCCCCCCCCCCCATAACCTGTAGTCTTTGAGTGACGACCGTGCATTATGGTAGTTATGTTACCAACAATCTGGTTGTTATTTCTATTCCCCATCATCTGAGCAGTGACCACCGTGCTTGGAGATGACCTGGCAGATTGGCAAGGTCAGCCACTTCAAGGTCATTGAAAGGTCAAATGGCGTGACAAAGAGGCGCTGAGTGTGGATGCCCTGGGGGTGCAGCTGACCAACAAACATATGTCCCACCTGAGGCTGAGGGTTAGAGTGTTAATTCTACACTCATTTAAAACACATGCCTCATCATTGGGGCTATGATTAGCACAATAAATATGGGTTTTATAGAAGCAACTGCAGACTAGTAATGGGGTTCCCATCCATTGCCCTGATGTCTGGGAAGAGGGGTAGAAAGTGAAGAAAGAGTCCAGGTAGCCTAGAGCAGAAATAGGTTTCAGGTAATAGCTCTATACAGAATAAAGTGCATGGACCATTATGTTATTTGACTATATTGATGTTTCAGTATTAAATTTCAGTTACTTTCCAGATGTATTATAAGTAATTTAAAAGATAATAGCAAACTGAAATTCTCATCAATGCAGATATCTATTAAATTTGAATGAAACAAAGGAAATCTGCCCTCACCACATAACCTGAAACACTTTTTATCCTAGCCTGAGGTAACCGTTTTGTTAAGGTTTTCCTGATTTCTGAAGTTCTGTAATAAATCAGTGTGACCCTGTAGGATGTCCAGGCTGTTGATTACTCCAAGGGGGTGGCCATCAGAGGGCAGCCATGGGGGGCAGTGGGCAGTCAGGTGGTCAGGGCCAGGTGGGCCGGTCAGCTGGAGGACACAAGGACAAGGAAAGCAACCACTTTGAGCTTTAGTGTATAAGGGTGTGCCAGGAAATTTTCGTGAATTGATGATCTCCAAAGATACCTTTAGGATGCATGGAATGTCCCATGGAATGTCACGAGATGCATTTAGTTGATGTTGAGTGTTATCTGATGCCTTTGGACGGCATTGGTCGTCATCAGATGGCATTGAATGTACAAACGTTTGCCCATAGTAAGCATTGAATGCTATTGAATGCTTTCAGTTAGCATTGAGTGTCATTGTGTGTCCTTAATCAGTATCGAGTGTCATTGAATGCCTTAAAGTGACACTGAATGTCATCATATCCCTTTAGTTTGCAGCAAGTGTGATTGGATGCCTTTAGTTAGCACCGAGTGTGACCAGACACCTTTAGTTTCCACTGAATCAGATCAGATGAGAGACGACGCTAACAGATGGGACTGACGCCTCGAAAGATGCTATCGATTCCAACTTGTGTATCTATAACTCATCATGAAAGGCTAAACTTGACAAATATAAGATCAAAGCGTTTGTTAGTCTTTAGCAAGTGGGTTATGCCAGGGAGCTGTTATGCATAGATGATACAAGGCATATTACTTATCTCTACTTAGTATATTATAGGAGATAGGTGAGACTGTGGATTTCAGAAAGGAGGGACAGGGGGAGGGACAAAATGAAGATGGGTTACACCAGAGTTATGGTAGGCGGATCTGGGTATGAGCCTGTAGGCAATGTGTAAATCAATCACCGACAGATAGAGACAGGTTATACAGATAGGGACAGGATGGAGACAGGATATAGGTGCTGATAACCAACCTCTCATGCCCGCCCCCTGATCAATCATTATCCATCCTGCAAAAAGATACCCCTCCAGCCATCCTTCTTAGGCCAGAAGAAATGTCTCCAATTTCACAAAGTATGAACTCCCAGTTTTTCAAATAGTCAAACATAATTTTACTTATGTTTTAGTCGGTAGGGTTAGGTTTTGACTAGTTCATTATTTTGTTCTTTATTTCCTATGCTCCAATGCAGCCTGGATCTATCCGCAGAGTAATGTTACCTAACACATGTTTATCTTACTAAGTATTGCATACTGAACATAGCGAAACACATTGGTGATTTATGGTGATTTATGTCTCTGAGGTTTAGGAATCTCTGTGTGAAATATGGAAGATGTTATCTGCAAGGCAAGGGCCATGGGGTGTACATAGTCCCTAGACTTGCTTAAGTCTCTAATTGTCCAACAGTAAAACCTCTTTTCAATTTCTTGGGGCTGTGTAGAGGGGAGAGGTCACAATGGATGGACCGATGACTGAAAATGAGTACCCAATACCGATGCACTGTATGCATGTAGGCTATAGTATATTATAGGACGTTAATGTTTAAAGATAATTTTGCATGTGTACTATATAATCGTCCGGGAGAGGGTACTGTAGAGGGTTTCTATACTCTACTTTACAAGTCACAGTGCGCCTGAGGGTGTGAAGGGGTCTAGGATGTCTTCTACCCTTATCTAAACACGACATCAGTGTGTCCCACGTCCTCCATATTCACGTTGCACACGCTATATGCTGAGACACAGCTACTACAATATCACAGATCGTTCAGACACTCAAACCGTCACATGTTATTTAGGGTCATGTAGAGCGACAATGTCAGAAAGCCACACCCCATAACACATACAGAAAGCTTCAGGAATAAATCAAACTTTAACATACATCATGCAGCTGGACACTTGCCCTTTATAAAGAATTAAATTCGGGTAACCTGATTGTGGGTGATTTTTCAACTGAACCCATTCATGTACATTCATTTTCCCTGCACCCAGAATAGGTCGACACATTTGAATCACTATTAACAGTTACTTATATCAAATCTACTTCTTCAGTAGGCCTACATTCCGATTGTATGGATCTGGCACAATTTGCATTTATGCATTGAATACCCATACCCAAAAATGTACTAGTTACTTTTTGACTAACTCACTTTAGACTGACCCTGGCCATGACTTCATACCCTTGATTATAGCCCTCCTTGTACAGATTGGCGGGTGTGTGGAGAATTAGCCACAGAATCCTGATTACAGACCCCTAATGTCGTGTCCAACATGTTGCCCATGTACCACCCATGGTCTCAGCTCCTTTCGCTGGTTATCGGCCGCCCATCACTGCCCCATAATGGTAGTGTGCTACACGACGGGCACCAGCCATTACCTGACCACGGGGGGAATCCCCCTCACACACCCGCAAGGCATTCCGTTTGGAACATTCAGCATTCCATGTTTTCAGTCGGCCGTGGTAGTGTAGTGGTTCAGCATGCATCTACCATGCTAGCAGTGCTGCTTACAGATAAGGTCTGGGAGGTTTAGTCATCTTACAGTGGGGATTCCCAATTAGGGTGCATGCCAATCTGTGGGAGTGTAACTGTGTCTACCCCATAGGGCCAATAGCCTGGACTGTGATCACTGTGTCCATGCATGGTGGCAGAGGGCATAGCATGGTAAAGCGCTATGCGGCCTTATAATTTGCATATTGTAATTGTTCTTTCTGGATCCTTT
Organism: Harmothoe impar; assembly: GCA_947462335.1. Classification (NCBI taxonomy): domain Eukaryota; kingdom Metazoa; phylum Annelida; class Polychaeta; order Phyllodocida; family Polynoidae; genus Harmothoe; species Harmothoe impar. Next base: position 8,345,938 of record OX381721.1, on the reverse strand, counting down.
CATATTTGCTGAAAGTGTCTGTGAGAGGGACTCCTGGAGGGACTTTGGTCGGCGACTGGCGCGCTCCCTGGTGAGACGCGCAGTAACTACGGCTCTGGTTTCCGAAGGCATTTACGACAAGGACGTCGACGACGTACGTTCTCCGCGCATGCGTCGGGTCAGCACGTGCTTCCGGTTGATCGGCAGTGGCGCCTTGTGACAGAAACAAGAACTATGAATTGACGTTAATGAGCTCTCCGCCGAAACAGTTACACAATCTTTGCAAGAATGTAGCAGTAAAAATTAGCATTTACTCAGGCAATGTTATGTAGGACGAATATGACTTTGTTTCCAAGTACACAACTCTTTGGACGATCTACACGAGGTTACGGCCAGAAAGATAAACTTGGTTTAACAGTCACAATTATGAACAGAGTTATGATGGGACTACAAGAAGGGGGCATGTAGAGAAGGAAATAAAGCCGAGTCCAAAAAAAATCAATACATTCTAATAATCTCATCGTTAAGGATACGTTTAATTCATAGCAAAGGCCTAAGCTTACGAGTAGTATGTTTCAATAGGCGTAGGTTCCCACACGAGGGTCTATAGAAATCTTATATTCAGAATGTACAAACTCCATCCACAAGCCACATTTGAACAGCGTGTACAATACATCACCGGGTGTGAAGGCCCCTTCAATTGGACGCGCCATATGCATTCCAGGCACAACCGCAGAAAATTACCCCCTTCCCCACTCCCCCATACAAGAGGGGCACCCGGCGCCATGTCATTTTACGACTTTTTCTCCCTTTTCTCAGAAGACCTTAACATTTCCACCATGCCATAAAGGCTATAAACCCAGGATACTAATACAAGATTGGGTGATAGAAAAATACACAAATGTGTATACACACTTGGGGGTAGAAAAAATAGCAATGCCATAAGATTACGCATTGTGAAGGATGGAATCGGAACCAGCTGCGGTGCCTTAGTCCCCCATTGTAATTGGCAGTCACCGCTCTAAGTATAACATCATTTTCTTGCTGCTGGCATGCAAAGAAGTGGTTAGAATGAAGTCGACACAGGAGGCAAAAACTGCTAAAAAGAATCCACGAGCCAAGTGTCTCGTATGGGGCTATTAAAGGGGTAGAGGCGGGAATAAGGGCCCACTCTGTGGCCCACTTGAACCGACGATATGTCAGTTTATAGTGGCGCCGACCTCTGTAGGTCACCTGTAGGTCACATTAAGGTCACACGAGGCAGACAGCAGACAGGACAGGGAGGTAGACCGGCAGTCTTCTACCCTCTCCGCCAACTCCTGAATCACCAGTCTCCTCTATAAAAAAAAAACTCTTCCAAATGCCAGGTGTCACCTATGAGCTTTCTGCTGGTGTATATGGACTAGACATAATTACGAGGTTTATAATGACTCGCTCATGAGATTATTGAACATTTTCAGCCATATTAAACTGCTTGAAAAACGGAATTGTACAGATTCCCTTTAAGATTGAATAACGTAGTAAATGCAGTAATGTGATCGACCAATACAGGACCCATACTTTAATACTTGTAGAAGAGGCCCAGGTCGAGGCAGGAGTCCCTATACTTGGCCCCATACAAATAGCATTGAGCTGGCTTCCTTATGTAAACCCCCCTACTCCTAACAAGCACGCATAATGCAAGCCATAACAAACATAACCAACAGGAAGGAGGATTATCTTCTTTACTTGCTTCAAAAAAATAACTTAAAGGGTAAAAACTACCTTTACTGTCATCCATTTCCTTGCCACACAAACATGCATCCAGAATTATCCATATGGTGGACCCTCACAAAAGCAGATGTGAATATTTCCTTCCCAATTATTCTCAAATCCTTGGGAAATCCTCAGAAATCTTAGCTAAGGATGCACCATCATGTTCTGACTAGTCCCACTTTTTTTTATTCACACAGAAATACATTGTTGTCTTTTCCTGAGCTTGGATGCCCATGACTGCGTCCCCTTGTGCCTTTCCAAATTGCTTATCTTTATTCGGGATCTCCCATTTGGATCCTTCTATATGGGGTCCTTTGAAAGAGGGGGTGCTGAAATGGGGTTGTATCAGAGTCTATACCTCCACCCCACCCCATCATTGCCAGCCCCACAGTGTGATACATGGGTAATCACAATGTTCACACCCCGTCCCAAATCCCCACTGCATGCTTTACCTGCATTCCTGTCCTCACCCCTGCACCAGCTTCCTACCTCTACAACTACATCTACATCCAGAGGTTCTTCTCAACTGGCTAAATCCTCACCTTCATCGACACACTCTTTTATTGGTGGTTACAGTCCCACATATGCCCTGTCTACCTCGCCAAAAGGCTGCAATTTGTGAATATCTCTTTTAGGAGGCTAATCTTATTTCCAATGCTGTTCCATGGCTACATGAAGAATGGCGACTACCAGTGCCACTGCTTTCATTGGTCATACCTCTCGTGCACTACAAGTGTATTTATACCTTCAAATGTGTGTTTCACATAGCATAACCAGGGACTTTGCTACATCCAGGAATGTTATTTAAACTTGATGTGTATTTTCCCTGCATGTGATCAGAGATTTGAGCAGGTCTAAGCCTAAAGCCCTTCCTCCACCAATGTTCCTCTCACCCTCCCCCCCCCCCCCCCCCACCACCACCTCTGCCCCTATTGTAGTACCACCCCCTGCATGCAGGTGGCGTACAGGTAGCGGGGCCGGCGCTGGTTACTTCATCCCCTCAGTCAATATTGGCTTTAGACACCTGGGTACCAGCTACATGCGGGGCTTAGCGGATTATCCCCCAGGCCTCTACCCCCTACAATGACCTCTGACCCCTCGTGTCTGGCCTCTGACCTCAGCCAGGTCAGGACAGGGTAAATAGTTCACTATTCCTCCACTAGTCGCTGCTGCAGGTGTGTAAGGTCTAAATTCTAGCTCGGCCATTTCGTTGGAGGTTCTGCCATTCCATTTTTGTTTTACCCGATAAAACTACTAAAAGTCTTCATGGTATTTTGGTTTGGTTTTGTTTGTGCCCAACGTGTTGGATTGGTTCATTGGTACCAGCAATGGATTTTGTGTCAATTCTGTAGGACCCATATCCCCTTGTGGAACGAGTCTGGACTCGGGTTGTCCGGACAGTGAGGGGAGAATAGGCTTGTAGGGTGAGACCTGGTCGGGGCACAGTAAACATGAATATAGATAGTGTTATATTTGGGGCAGGATATACATATGCTTATAAAATAATGATATATTCAGTGGGTATCTCGTGGGCTTGGGTGAAACTAGTGGTTTGTTAGTGTGTCATACAAAGAATGGGGGCATATGGGTCTATGGTAGTATGGACATTATTTGAAAGCCTGTTCGAATAAGGTTAAAGTCATAACAGTTTGTACCCCAACAGTCAGTCGGATTAAAGGCATGAGGGGCTCTCAACCGGGTGTTATGCTTTATTCGTGGCGAAGCTAGGTATACTCTCTGAAACTGTTTGGGATATAATACATAATATTGTGAAGAGATGGCCGTTAGAGACTCAAGAGCATGAATAGTTGACATGGGCAGAGCTCTGGTCCTGTACCTTTTAGTTGTTCATCCCTGTATAATATACTTCCCGGTTGTATTACCCGCAGGCCTACATGTATGAGAGACACTAACAATTATTCTCATCTGCCATGAGACAAGTGTCAGTTAAACCACAAACATTTGTAGTTAACTTTAAGTACTTCACAAGTCATGTGATCATGCTATCACCAGCGCCACCCAGCTGACAGTGGTCACATTGACAATGCCCCCTCCCCCCACCTACCTCTCATTATGTGCTGACTCTTTCCACAACTGTAGGTAAGAGCCCTGGGACATTATCTAGCTGTTTTCCTTCCGACCCTGAAACATGCATTTTTGTGGATTAGTATCGGTACCGTTTTTTCTCAAAAAAAATTAGCACCTAAAGTGAGAAAGCTGTTTTGTTAAATCCCAAAATAAAGGATGTACATGCAGGAAAGCATCTTGGGTTATAAAGTATTTGGGACAACTACACATTATAAAGGGAATTTGCCACAATACGGATATTAAAGAGTCTAGACCTTAAATACCAACAGCAGAGCTTGGCATGTGAATAGCAAACACTACCTGGACCCCACCCACCTATGCACCTGCCCCCTCCTACCCACCCACCTTCCCCTCTGCCCACCTCCCCCTGCCCCAGATCATTACACAGGTTAATGTGTGTAAAATACCTGTTTTATTGCCCCAATGTCAGTTTTCTGCTACACAGAGTGTGTCTAGAATCATGCCTGAGTGTCCCTCTTTGTCCAATCCCAAATGTTAATTTACAGGATCCCTGTCTGCTATTTGCACCTTTTATGACATAATTATGGCCTCCATTTGCTTAATTTGCTAATTTACTCAAAGTTCAAAGGCTGGAAAGTTGGTGGCTCCAAATGCCGACCCTGTTCATGAGAGGTGTTTATACATAGAAAAATAGATTTAATAGGTTAAGCACAAACAAAATGGAAAGGCTAAAGTATTACCACAAAAAGCGGAGAATGGAAGAAAAGACATGGAATCATAGTTTCCTGACTCCACTAGACTAGTCCCTTCAACTGTGCTATGGAAATGTACACCATAAAATGATAATCATATTCCTGGATATAGGAATGGTGATGGGTAGAGAGAAGAATTCTAACCTAGGGACTGCAGCCAGTCTAAAGCAGAAACCTGACATATATTTTTAAGATGGATATATACACCCAGGGATATACATGTAGGTTTTTTTCCCCTTTAGGTGAATTCTGATAACCATGTCTCCCTGCCCTATTCACACCAATGCTGTGAATGTACAGCTTATTTATCTTAGCCAAAGGTAAGCACTAAGCGGCATATAATGGCACCACCCCCATTCTCCGTGCATCGACGTGCCAGCACCAGAACCAAGCATAGAACACCTCCAGCTAATGTGGGCCCCATCCCTACTTTGAGCCAAGTGTTTTGATTGGGTAAGACAGAAGTATTATGGTCTGGTGAGTGGCGCCCGTAGAACACATGTAAACTCGGTCCTGATTGGATAAATATTTGCCCGCCTAGATCAACACCGCCGCGGCCCGGAAGTGAGAGAGCCCTCGGGAGGGATGGACCAATGAAAACACGTGTTACATCCCAGTTCTTCCCTGATACCCCATGTCACTGTCATAGTACAATAGTGTAGTATACTCTCTTCATGGCGACAAAGTGGTGAAAGGAAAATGACGTAAAATATCGTAAATTCATGTCAAAATCTGAAGTGAGGCTAATGCCGCATGACGTTAAATTTGTTAATTCTAATTACATAATTTCTCACTTATTGAGAGCATTTTTAATTTCCTCCCTAGACAAATGGCAGCTCGCCTGTGCTGTCTTCATTTGGGATGGTCCTTTAGCCGGGGGCAGTGGTGGTTATTAGTGATTGCAATGAATTGAGTTGCCAAAGTTCACAGATGTTAATGACAAGTCTCATTAAAGCCTGATGGGCAGCAGTCAACAGGGCAGACAGAACTGCACCCACTGACCCTATAGTATCCTGGTATATACCATGCACCCTCCAGGTAGGTCCCGGGCAGTGCTATTGGTATGTAGCTAGGGTCTAGGCAGCACCGATACCATTTTGTTGTAGATTTCTCATATCATAAAGTATATGCTTTTAATATCTACATGGATCTTCCCTATCTGTGGAAAGGAATGGAAACTAAAATCCCTGTGAGCTCGGACTACTGACAGCCCCTGCAGGAAAGTCATGGAACTGCAATTGGACATTGGATGAAGGCCTCCCAATTAGAACAGGGCTATACACAATCAAATTCCGTATTTCGCACCACAGATGTCTTATACCTTCTGGGCATGATTTGAAAACTGGAAGTGATCAGCATAGTTTATGTCTTTTTACGATTCACTGGTGGTATTTCATCGCAGACAGTGGTATCATCCAGACATATGTACAAGACAATACAGTCAAAAGAAAAGCAGTACCAGTCAAAACAAGACTCTAGGGGGAGGGGGCAGGGACATAGGCACGTAGGCTATAACCTAAAGTATGCAAAACATTGGTCACGAATAGGCGAAGTTATACTGGTAATGATATGGACAGTCGACCATGGGTTACATGGGCATCTACTTAAATCCCTTCTATATATCAAACAACGTGTTTTTCTCTGCTTCCCCCTGCTTTTCTGTATACACACGTGGAAAATATGAGTGAGTTTCACATTTCAGAAGGAGAAACGCTCGGGCCTATTCTGGGACTGTTTCATGTTGAGGGTGGCAAGAAAAAAGTCCTTAGTTCTGTCTGGGTTTGATGCATGAAACCTGCCTGTCTGCTGCCCCCATCACAGGCTACCTCCTACCCGGCCTCCTTCCTTCATATCTCCTACCACTAGGCAGTAGGGGATGTGTCTATGGCTGCTGCCATCATTGAACACCATACACTATTGTATACAGACATTTTCATACTAAAATGATACTATTGACCAAAAGTTATTTAATAATCATATTCATTTTTGTATCACATCCCATCCATCACCAAGGTTGATAGTTTGGTTGGGCCTTTTTAAGCAAGTTTGACTTTCTCATGGTACAGCTGCGATATGGCTATGATGCCGCTTATACAGGACAGTAGTGACCGTCTCTTTGGGGGGGGGGGGGTGAGAATAGAAAAGCCCTTCTGAAAGCATGCCCACTCACTCTTTTTAAAAGATAGCAAGTATATTACCTGCATGGGCACATAGACATGCAGGTCCAGACAAACCATGAGATTCCAGATTTGAGCCACTGTGGGGCGATTTAAAGTGGTGAACCACAAGCGATTTCAAGATTCCATTATTTACGTCACATAGTGCACAAATGCACTACACCCCTATAGATTCATATACAACAACACACTAAAATGATTGCCCACCACTGGGACTTGGAGAACACAAAAAAAGACAGCAGTAGAGTTGTGAGTTGTGTCGATTGGCTCGTTAAACAAATGAGCAATGCAGACAGCGATATCTTCTGTATGTCTGTTTTTTACACACCGTCGACGTGTGTGTTCCCCTCATTAGAGTCGGGCATTTTTCTTTTTTTTCCCCTTTTTTCCTTCGGTTGGAAAGAGATGGTTGGATGTTGGTTATCTCTCCCATGCCGCCCCTCCCCGGCCTAAGTCAGTCTCCCGGGGCTGCCCCGCCCCGTCACGGGACCAAGTCACACCCATAGATACATATACCACCTTATTCCTGTGGTCGGGGCCCGGGGTCGGGGCCAACCCCTGGGGACTTGAATACACGGATATGTGTATATGATTATTAAAAAAAGAGTTGCATATTGTTGCAGCTACACTAATTGACCTGTGATATCTATTACTATCTGTTATGCACACTGATGCAGCCCCGTAACTATAGTCTTCATCGTGAGGCGCGTTAATAAGATAAATAGTGAAACTTTCTTCATAGTAGATGCAAATAGTACTCATAAAATGTGGCAGGTATTATGTGAAGATAATTGTGACATATTCCATGCGTCTATGATTGTTGAACAAACACAGACCCTCACCTAGATGTAGAAATGCATGCCGTCCATTTCCCATCCCACTGAAGTATCTTCCCTGTGAGTTCCCTCCTACCCCAAAAGTGTACAAAGGCAAGAGCCTCTACTTCTAATGTAAGCCACATCCAAGAAGTCCACTTGATGAATGGTATGTGAAAAGAGGAAAAAATAAAAAGAGGACCCCAAGTTTTGAGATAAGGAATGATGTATGGAAAAGAGGCGGACACAAACACTGCACCGTCTGTGTGTTGGGTGGTGGGAGGGGGGAGGCATGGGATGTCCCAATCGCTCCCCAATCTTAACCATTGATGGACAGCATAGTGCTTTAATGCATAGTTGTCTTCTGTAGGCATGAAGCATGAATGCAGCACATGCTAGTGACTCGTGAACCTGTACTGCCCTCAAGCATTGTGCCGACCCTTTGGAGTTGATGCACTCCCAATTGTTCCCTAATGATGCACCGATGCAGTGCCAGTGAGTTGCTCATATAGGTGCTGCATTTGTGCATCATGACAACAATCATATCAACATGGACGTTATGTCTCCATAAATGGCAAAATCATGGCGTTACTCGTGCTATCTGCTTATGCAGAAAGCTATGCTCATTTTTCTGGGGTGACAATAGACTGAGTGCAGTATATAGACTGCCTGGCCTCAAGAACCATGTCACACAATGTTATCAGCTCGGACAGGGGTATTAGGGATGCCAAGCCTATACTAAGAGCTAAGAGCTATTTATTGACAATGATGTGCAATACCAAGGTGAACTATCGTGTTGGTGTAGAGATACCGAGGGATGGAAGTGTAAAGAAGATGTTGGTTATAGTTAGTGACCTGTCTCCATGCCTGTATACTACCTCCCTGTACACCCCCTGTTTTATATTATCACCATCACACAGTGCAGCTGTCTACTGGGGGGATGTGGCTATACACACATACATCATTAGTTGAAGTAATCTTTTTTCTTTGAGGGAACTCTTTAGGTTTGTCGATAGGTGGTAATTCTGCTCTAGTTGGATACTCTCTGACTGTGTATGTTCGGGGTTTCAGGGAAACCATAACCAATCAAAATTGGATCCCTCAATTATGTAGGCCTTTTGGTGCCCATGAATGAAATATTATTCATTCCTCTCGTCTTAAGACTTCATGACATGTCTTAGATTACCCTTCGTGCACTCTTCCCTCTTGGATATAGGGGGGTTGGCTGGTCTTCCCACAGTCCCCATAAATATCCAGGGCAAGGCCCAGGAGTTTTAGAAAGAGTACCTCAAGCTGGGCTGTGTTTAGAAAACGTGAACTATACCCAGCACAACCAGGCCTTTTTTTTGGAATGCATAAATCTACACCAATTCCTATTATATAAATCACTTTGCAGCTTCTGGTTTATCTCAGGGAAGTGTGCAGGGGTGAAGTATCCAAGGTGAATTATGTCATGTCTTGTAAGCCTCATTGATGCAGCAAATATGAGGTTTGTTTCATGTACAGTAAGGCCTCGATTATCCGGCCGCTTTGTACGGGGAAGTTCTATACATGAGCATATGAATATGCTTCAATAATCCGGCAGGTTCAAGATCCGGCCATTATTTTCCTTTAACAGGGGTGGTCGGATTATCTAAGTCTCACTGTATCACACTATCTGGCATGTAACCTGATCATGCCCAGGAAAGCCAACCATATCTATAATATAGCATTACTGCTAAATAATAACAATACACTTGTTAGTTAATTTCATACTTTTAAGGACATGTTATTGTTTTAAATTGGAGTTTATAGTATTTTCGGAACTCAATTCAATTGCCTAGATATTATGAACACCTAAAACACACTTGCATTAGTGTTTCTGGAAGATGATATTAATATAAATGAAAATATCCCCCTTGAATTAGAAGTCAGTTGATTTAAGAAGGGAACGTGTTTATACCGACTGCCTGGGCTTCATAAGTGGTCTATAAATTATTCTACATAAGAACTGCCCCAGATGTTGGAGTATTTATGATACACTGTGGGTCCTCCTTAGGGAACGCTAGCAGAAATGAGAGCAATTTCCTGTTTTACTTGGGGAGGACGGGGCAGTAAACTGTTTGCTGTATAGTGGGTAGATATGAGATATATGAGGTACATGATAGGTGAATATTGCGATATATTGCACAAACACAGCGTTGAGAAAATACATATAATAATAATACTATCTGTTCTCAACCGAAAAATACATTGCACTTCCTTGTAGTGTTTTCCAAAACGACAATAAAATATCCTATCGTATATGAGTGAGGTTGTGAATAGTTTTCATAATTAATCCAATCAATTCAAAGTGCTATGAACATATCGGAATAATGGTATCTTGAAAAAAAGTTATTTTTTCTAGGCGAAATGGTAACGTCTAATGCACATATAGTGTGCACTGTACAATTATAAGTCTGAATTTCGGTTGTTACCTTCACAGTTCAATCACTTGCTCTTCTCATGTTTAAACCTCTTGCTTCTGTATTTTCCAGGTGAGTGTCATGAGAGCTACTGCTGTACACCGACAACTGACGGTAACGTGTTAACGTCATACGTATTAATACAATATGGTATCATATAGGCCCAAGGGCGGATCCTCCCTTTTTGGAATCTTTTAAAAGATTTTTCTAATGATAATTCGACCTACCTTTTGGTGTTTGTTGAACACCCCCCCCCCACCCCTTCCTGGGTCTGCCCCTGAATATTAGGGTTTCAGAGTGTGGCCTTTAAGATCTTAGGGCTTCAGGGTGTAGGCCTTATGATCCAGTAAATAATTAAGATTAGAAACTCTGTTACAATGTACTAAATATTATAGTGCATGCATCAAATATCATTTGCATGACCTTAAAATCAGGTATACACCTATTCTGCTTAGTATCATCAACATCCTTGTACACATAAGATTCTTTGTTTACCAAATTACAATGCTGTAGAGATTTCTTGTGTACATATATCTTAATACCTGCCTGACATGTATGAGGTGCGGGTAGGTTGATATGACAGGAGATAGGGGCTAATGTGACATGTGTGACAGAGGCAGCACGACCACCAACACGTGGTCTCCTCTCACTGAGTGTCAGCTGGGGGTAAAACAGTAACCACAGTCAGCTTTTATGTTGGCTTATTTGTTTGTGGATTTTTCCATTATAGAGGTGTATATGACAACCTTGGATAACCGTGGTGAGTCACTTACACAGTATAGGAAGGGAGGTGTATTTGGGTTTCAGTTAACTTGATCAGACATTCTAGGTAGGTTAAATAGGTCAAAATTGCTTAAGAAAAAAAAAGCTATGGTCATCTAATATTTCAACCTCATACTCCATATGCCAATGCAGGTCCTTAATAGACCCCTGGATCTTATTGCCCTGTACCTCAGCCACCTGGCTGAATGTCCTTGATATCTGGCCAGTCCTAAGACCCCTAGACTCAAACCCCTGAACCTCAGGCACAGGCCTCTGACAGGCAAACGCCTCAGGCCCTTCCCAGTGGACACAAAATTCAGTTCAACGTTGAATCAACATTAATAACATACCCATGCATCTCAGCTCCCTGCACCTAAGACAACTTAGGTGCTTCCATTGATCCCAGGCCCTTTGTTTTGGTTAAGTTCAGTTTTGGTTTAACTTTAAGTTGGTTATGCACCAGCAGCTCAACATTTTATTTACAAAAACAGCATGAGGTTGAGAATGTGAGACAGAAGGCGACAACTACCCCCTCCTTACTACCACCTATAGACACCCTCCCCCAACCCCCAATAGGTGACCAGTGGTACCTGCCCCCACAGACAGGGGGCAGCAGTGTCGCCTTCCAGCAGCCACTTGGGGACTGTAATGGCGGCCATTACCAGCATTAGCCATGTTGGCGGCACCACATGTAACATTTTTGACGTAAAAACGCGCCGTCGTCACGCGCCCCTCCCCCTGCCCCCCAACAATGGAGCTCTTTCATGGTGGAGGTAGGAAACACCCTTGTGTTGACGTCCCGGAAACAACACGGGCTGCTCCCTTCCCAGCAGGCACCGCTTTGTAGCCCACAATGCATCACAATGTGGACAAAGTGTGCCTACCGCCTTGTAACAAGCTCCCTGATTGGTGCAGAGGTCAGGTGGGGCTTCTGGGAGGGAGGGCCTTTGTAAGGGCTATAATGATTGGCCGGCTGAATGGCTGGGGGTAAAAGTGCATATCAATTATGGTAAACTGTCGGAGGGAGCGGGAGTCACCTGCCATAAAGCCAGACCTGGCCATTATACCGACAACATTCTTATACCCCCCTAAGTGTCTCCTATCTGTGCGGCACCCAGCAGCCTGTTGCTGCTGCTACCACCCCACCCCCTGTTCTCTCTATACTATAGGCTGAATTAGCAAGGCACAGTGATTTCATATATAAACATGACATTCACTTGCACAGCCTAATATTTTTACAATAGCACAAATCTAATACAGGTTTAGCAAGTTATTGCAGGATTGGGTGAGGGGTTAACTAATATCATCCAAACGCCTCATTTTCTTTTCATGTTTTCTGAAATTGCATACATGCATGTGCCTCTCCATGGGTAAAAATCGACACGGCCGACACGGCGACACGGCCCTTTTAGGCCATTTTAAAAATCGACGGACACAGGAAAATTAGGATAAAAATCGACCCACAGCGATTTTTCTCTAAGTTCTTATATACCTAAAAATCGACACGGTGAGATGGCCCTGTAGCTAAAAATCGACACGGCGACACGGTCAAAATTCTGGGGACCCATGTAGAGGCACATGCATGTTTGGCTGTGTCAAAGGGCACTAATGAAGAGTTGATTATGTGTCTATTTCATAGATCTGCAGGCGAAATGAACTGCTCTTTATTATATGGCTCTATACCTGCACCCTTCTTGCCAGGCAGTAAAATGCCAGAGCCACCCCCCCCCCCCCGCCCCTGCCCCCTCTCTCCTCCCTTCCTTCCTTATTTTCCAACACAAGACGACAAACAGACGCAGGACAAAAGAGGCGGGAAACCCGGCCAGAAGTCGTCTGCTGCAGTCAACCTCAGAACCAGACGACATTTGACTTTCTAAGAACCCCCTGCGTCCTGTCACAGTTAATTTACACAGTTCTAATTCACTTTCCAGCTTCATGTCAGTGTTTTCTATGTTACAGATGTCATAATCAGACGTCATAATCAGATGTCATAATCAGACGCAGGCGTCACTTCTAAGACCATGTCAGAGAGAATTGGCATTGGACATATCGTATTGGTTATCGCTGTTTATGTTGTATTCCAATAAAATAGCAGTCCTGAGTGAGTGACTAGATCCATATCAAATTTGTTGAGATAATGCAGCCATGTGATATGGGTGTACTTGTGTGTGCGCGTATTGGACCGGGGGATGTATCTTAGTTGCAAGGGGAGTATTGGGTAAGAGGGGTCACAGAACTATTTATTTAATTAAGATATCAGATTTGTTTTAAAGGGTTTTCATTACCCCTATATATTCCCATCGTTTTCCTAATGGTGAGTGGAATGTAGTCATGGGACTGGCCTCCACTCGTATGCAATGATGTATTATTTTGTTGCCCATACTGCATAGAAAGTATGACCAGCGCTGTATGGAAACTTGGCTTTGAAGGTGGATGAATTTCAGACTTTGTTTATCATAAACCATGAAGAGCAGACGATAATTAGAATCACGAAGGTGGCGGGAAAGGAGCGTGACGGGTAAAAAACGTCGTCAGGTTACAAAGGACGGACAGGACAGCTGGGAATGTGGAGGAGACTGACGGGGTAGGAGACGCTACCTGAATCTGTGTCCACCCATGGATTGGTAACTGAGGAAGGTGATTTAGGAATATCGTTTAATTTATGCTAAGTTGTTGTCCACCTCAGCTCAGCCTCTGCATGTCCATACATAGGCCCAGGTACCTCCATCCTCCACCCCCTTCCACATCAATGTTATCCTGTCTCCACTGTCATTTCTATTGATGTTTTATGTTTATTCTCTCTTGGCCACGTTCATTTCCATTATTGTCTTCCTTTTCTCATAATTCTTCCTTCAAATTTAGTTCCCTTATCATATATTTCTTATATATATGCCTGTATTATTTTCTCTCTATCCCTATGTAAACATGTCTTTTGTTTTACCCCCCCGTTATTGTAGTGGGTAGGTGTTTTGCGAGGGGCGTGCAGGGGTATAATCAGACACACATGTGTATTGTGACCCCCTGATATACTTCATACCCCCGCCCTTTTCTTTTCCCCCTTTCTCTTTCCCTCCCCCACCTCCAGCCTCCCCTACACATGACTGAGCACCAACAACTCTCACATGCAGCTTATTCCGTTTCAATAACGACTTATTCCCTTATCTCTCCACTCGCCCTATTTCCACTTTCCCATTTCTCCTTTGTTTTACCCCCTTTAAGGGCATAATAATGCTTTTTAAAAGGGTGCCATTTTCCGGCGAGTAACGCACCTGCTGAGTAATCCATACATTATATGTATGATAGTCAGCATGATTAACCCATATTAGAGTATGAGAGTTATTGGCTAGCGCTGCGTTGGTGCTTTGGAAATCGCCTTGTCGCATCATGCCGTCCTTACAGGGTTAAGGCACACATTTGCAGATTATTTCCCACCAATGAGCGTACAACTCAACAGGTCCCCCTTCTTTTCACTCCTAATCTATTTTACAAAGGGCCACCTTTACCCTCTCAAAAAAGCAGCCCTTCTGCCGATTTAGCACGGAAGTAGTTTAGCTTTTAGCCTTGGGAGGTAGTTTTGTTAAATGGACAGCATTTCCATTGTGCGTCTCTCCTGAGCCGAGGTGGGTGGAATTAGAGGGTAAGGACGGCGTGTTATTGGACACAGTTTGGAGGAAACAAGCGGAAACTGTGGCAAATTAGAGCCTCAGCCAACCCTGCTGCTCAAGTAAAAAGGCACCCAGATGCTCAATTAGATCGATACTTTGTTGAACAACATTTTAGAACCAGAGGGGAGGTGGTACGGTGGTTATAGGTGGGGGAATGCAGTGGCCTGGATGGTCCCCTGCCCAGTCCGTTACCGACATATGCTCATCCTTTCTTCTGGTTGCCATGGTGACATCTCAGCGTCCCTTGTCCGCCATTGTGGCCGAATCAGGTGACCTTTGAACCGGATATAATCCGCCTAACCCCACAGCCCCACCCACCAGCACACCCCTTGACGACCACCACATCGCCCTGTTGGACTCCCACACACCCCTCAGCAGCAGCACCCTATGTGGTAGGCCTGGACCTCTGGTTTGACCCCTGGGGGTGTTATTGTGAATGTAGGGTGGTGTATGGGGATGTAGGCCCTTGGGAGGTACTCGTGTTAAGTATTGAGAGTCTCATAGCCCCCGGATTACATGGCTACCTGTACGCATCACTCTCTGTGAGCCTAATTGAGGAGAAAAACACCCCACCTCCGAGTCCTACCAACCTTCCCCATTCCACCAGTCCCCTGTTTATACTTGAGGGCTCTTCTCAAACTTCCTTCAGCTGACTCTCTAATGGTAGCGTAGTTCAAGATCGCGAGTAACTCGCAAGTGCTGTAATCATGCAACATGTCCATCCTACGGGTGGTGGCGGGTCGATATAATACCAGCAGTACATGAAGGGTACACTGCTTGCATATAACCATGATAACAAGTCAAGATGAAACACTAAGTGAGGCAATTTCCTGGGCAATTCATTAAATGATGTCCAGCACATGCACTGAGTGTGTATTGTCTTCCCCCATTGGAACCTGCGATATGCAAACAGAGCAGATCATGCAATAGCCACATCGGACTCACATCCTTCCCTCCATTTCCCCTTTCCGCACTAGTTGCGAGCAGGGACAACGCCAACAGGGAATTGTGTCTTCTGAATATTGTGTTCCTTTTTAAATCACTTGAGGTTCTTTTTATACCCTTTTTACATTTTTACACAAAGGATCAGAGCTTTTGAGGAGTGGGTGAACTACGGCTTGAAATCAGATTAAAGTCTTCACCGGATCCCGACGTGATTGATTGATTCGTTGTCGGCGACGAGTCACCATGGAGGCAGGACTCCCCTCCCAGCTCCCACCCTAGATGGCCTCATCACGTCAAACACTGACACAGATCCACTTATTTTTATTTATATATTTAGTTTTTCCTTGTATTTCCCCTTCCCCCACTTGTCTTTTGGCCCCTGTAGACTCTTGTTGGGAGACTTTGAAGTTAATTTGCCGCCCGCGTCACTTTGCTGCACGTCGGGTGGGGTGTGTCGGTATGTCGGGGTGCTGAGAGGGTGGTGGTGGGCCATTCTGTTGTCATCATCTGCTACTAGAAGGTGGAGGGTCTAGATATGTGTGAGCATCTAATATCCCTGTTAGTGATCTCAAACTATTAATCCATTTGTCCCATGATGGTTTGAAATCGTGGATGGGTGTCCTGCAACCCTAAATAGATATTTCATAATCAAATAAAGAGAGTCAGGTGAGGAGTCAAGCCTGACTCATGATCATCATGTCGATGAAGTGACTCCCTTTTGGGAATCAAGTGAGCATCATCTGTACTGAGTGGTAATGGTTTTGGTGTATGATGAAACGCCACATACATTGACATAGACTAATCCCCTCCAAAATAGCGACAAGGGCCTTGAAGGGGCTGGTGTTGAAAGAAAAGGTCCCAATATAGGCGACGTTATTTGTAAACGTTCCCTGGTCCTCACAAGGGAGTTATTAATGCAACAGGCCTGTATCTGGCAAGAGAGAATGAGTGTGACTCTCCTTCACGGCGTCCCCACCAGTTTACTGTTTGGGATTAGTATGGTATATCATCAAGACGTTCACCTAAGTTCTCAGAAGAACTAGCAGTGACGTAGGGTGATGGGGGAGTAAGAGGGGCTAGATTTGTTAAGTGGCAAAAGACATTTGTATTCACCGGTCTCCACAGGGGATTGCTATTTCACCGATGAGGTTGCGGTGATTCCGATTGATGTTAGAATTGATACAACTTGAGAGGTTGTGTATATACGACATTCCCAGGTTTTAAATTTCGCAAAATCCAAACACAAACCACTGCCTCCAAAACATTGGAAATTCAGACGCTTTCACAATATGCAAAAATAAACCTTGGTGTAATATCTTAAGTATTGAACGAGTGAGATGATGTTTGGGTGTTGATCAAAAGTCCATTTACAAGTTTTTTGAGGACACGCGAATTTCTCTACATTGCATTATTTATGTTGTTTCTAAACTGTTCTGGAATAACTTGGTTATAATTGGGTTTATATCCCTGAAAGAAAAGACGACATGACATTGTCTGACATCGTGTGACATTGTGATTGTCCCTAATGCCCCTAGAGCAGCATACAACATCACTAGATGCCCTCAGGGATGAGGACATAGCAACCCAGGGAGTTTTTTCATAAGACGTCACAAATTTCGTCCATTGCAAATATTGTACTATTGACTATATAATAAGATTCTCACGAGTCACATTCCTGTTATGAAAAACCTCCCTGCTATGCAAGAAGGCACCAAACGGACCCATTACTACATCCCTCATTGTGGGCGGGTCGTTTCTGGATATGCTGGAATTAAGCCCGGGAATTAAGTTGATGAATTAATCCAATAGTAGAAAGTTCATCAAGATGATGGCAAAGATGAATTCAATTGTGTACAAAGCTCTAATTACAATGGACCATACGACTATTTAAGCACAACATATGACTTTTTAAAGATTAGATTTTACTCCCTATTATAGGAAAGCTAAATGAAAATCATTATCCGATTCACAGGGACTTCATATGTAAATCTTTAGGGCAGTAAGGTGTGAACTCATAGTCTTTTATCAGATCATTTTGACCAGAGTTGAAGGAAAAGTAGGTCATTTTTTCAGGTCTGCTTTTAATGTTAAAACTCTTACCCCAAATACAAATTAATTAAATATAGATGTCCACTGAATTATCCCAAAACGGTATAGTTCTTATTGATTTATTCTATAGCTATAGCAACGGTTTTCAGAGTTAAAAACAACATCTAAAATAGTCACTGGCTAATGTGCGATATGGCACTGTTACTGTACCATCTTCATCCACGCACACATCGTCTACCCATTGAATCACATCACTTGGTGAGGGGAGAGTCTGCCGCCCACCGACTCCTCCCTCTTTGCGCTATCTACATCTCCACCAGCCTACCACCCTCAACACTAACCCCTCCTTCTACACACCACCAACACTCATAAAGTTCGCTGGGCGATCCCATATTATACCAAAATATTTTCGCAGAATGATATTTCTGCTCTCCCTTTGCCTATCCTCACCCAAGCACATGTCTCCATAACCCTGGTGTGTATGGTATCTGGTACTGAGGGAGAGGAGGAGGGAGAGGGAGGAGGAGGGGTGGGGGGTAGGGATAGCCTCACTCTGGTATCGGGGAGTGTGTGGCTGTCGCGGGCCATTATTCCATTACCCAGGACCACACACGTCGCCGCGCCTCTCGCCGCGCTAGTACTGCTTACTACGGGGCTCCCGTGAGGCCACCTCAAGCTGCTTCCGACACGTCCAGACTCCAGCCCTATACCACCACCATCATACCTGCCCACCTACCCACGGCAATCACTGCTCACAAACCACCACAGGAGCCGGGGGAACTTAACTAAAGGTGTTACAAGATCAGAGGCAGATTGGTAGCACCGACATGCAAGGATTAACCTGAACAGGAATGCGCTGGCTCTCATTAGTGTCATTACCATTGGATTACATGTACAACTAATAACAGCAGTATTACACTGAGCTATACAGGGTGTCGTTACCTCTCAAACACCTTAGGGACCACCAAGACACAATTGCCTCACGAATCAGGGATACAAATACCTCAAACATCCACAGGATTACACACAGGGTTGCTACAATACTACCACCCAGGATTATAACCCACTATTATCACCCCTCTGTGTCAGTATTAGGATCGTGGTGCTGGATTGTACGTTGGTGCCTGGTGCCTTAGCCTGGTGCCTTACCGTTGTAACTGCTGCTGAGGAGGAGGAGGACGGAGTGGAGGTGATTTAACACGGAGGTGAGTGGGGCGTGTTGCCGCCGTGTGTGGCCGCCCGCCCGGGTGTTGCTGCCGTCATGTGGGGCCCTGGTAGAGCTGGGAACTGGGAGGGGAGGGATGGAGAGGAAGAGCAGGTTTCTGCTACTGCAGAGGCTACTGTCAATCCATTAATATCGCTCATAATACCCATTCTGTATACTAAATGAGCTATATACTGTTCTGTATAATAGTGGTTGCGTCATAAGATCTTAGATCAGCTCTGCTTCATCGATGGGGAAGGATAGGTGGAAGGGGAAAGACAGCCACCGTCTCCTCTTGTGATGCTACTGTCAGAAGAATATAACTAAGAGTGTAAGAGGGTACAGGGTGGCTACGGTGGGGAGATGTGCACATTTCTATGCTGTTTGTGATAGTGTAACTCTAGGACTTTACCCCTTATCATGCACAATGCATATAAGAGCTCAATGTATGTTATACATCGTCCCAGGATAGTTT
The DNA here is from genome assembly GCA_947462335.1 of Harmothoe impar. Taxonomy (NCBI): domain Eukaryota; kingdom Metazoa; phylum Annelida; class Polychaeta; order Phyllodocida; family Polynoidae; genus Harmothoe; species Harmothoe impar. The sequence goes on along the minus strand of OX381721.1, from coordinate 8,326,867 downwards.
ATGATACTTATATCACTGCCCTTTTATGATGAAGAGAATGAGTTGGAATTACATCTCAGCCATTGGTGTTACCAGACTGTCACTTTGTGTCAGTGTTGTTTTCTGCATTCCATATCATGCGATCTGACTTCTAATAGTAATACCCTACAACAAGAATGAAACGAAAATCCTGGTTCATGTAAAGTTGAATCATTGCTTATCACATTGCGTGTGTGTGTGTGTGGGGGGGGGGGGACCTAGGGAGGGAGATAGCTGAAGCAATGTCAGTGAAGGTATAAGCCGGCAGTCTCATACACCGATCGCTCCATCTCTAGAACTAAACTGCCAGTACTCAACACAATCTCTAAATAAGTAGGTCAGGTGATAAGATATAACATACCATGTTTAATTACGACATTCCAATGTAAACTATCCTTAACACGACCTGTATAGTTATCTCTAACATGGGTGTAATTGGTAGAGATCTTCGCAGTTAGGAAAGTACATTGGCTCATATGTGGTGGCTTGAGTCCACCACATCTGGTGTAAATGCAGTAAAGAGAGACCATTATGAAGGGAGGCTGGTTTGGAAGATGCTCGGAGAAGATGCCATAAGATTCAGGGGATGGATGCTATAAGCTTCGCATCTTCTATGCCTATGGCAAAGTCGATTGCCAATGAATACCATAATTATCAGACCATAAATGGTTGACATAACACCACCCTTAGTGATTTAATGCATGGTATTTAGCAGCCAGTAAGATATGAGGTGATAACGACCAGACAAGGCCTGAGGCAGCTATCCTACAGTGCAATCACCCCCGGGCTGTGACGTCTTCAGATCACATCTTCTTATACCTGCTTACTGTCAGGCCTCTCCATCTTGAGGATGCTGATCACTGGAATATGTGTTAAACAGCAGGCAGAACAGTGACATAAAATGGCTTATAATAGATATAGGTCTTTATCATAATATCATAATTATTTTATGAACTGAATCAGGTCTTATGCTATCTAGCAGTTCGTTAGAATAGCAATATTATTTGCATGCATATCTCTAAATTGAACGTCAGTAAAAGCATTTCATTTTAAAGGAAGATTCTGAAAAATATTAAATGGATTGCTGGAGGAAACCCCTATAAACCCAACAGAAGGGAAGGCAAACAAATTTCACCTCACAACATAACATCAGATTTAGTGACAGTCTATCCATCAGCCTGAGACATGCAGTCTCAAGCCGGACAAATTGCTCGTGTACAACGTGTGCATTAGGTATATTATAGCGAGTACTATTGGGCTGTTTTTGTTGGATATTGGACTGTCATGGACAGACTTGGGTGAATCTGTGAACACCAACTCTGGCTCCCTGTGCCACCCCACGGCTGGCCGCACGAGCACACTGTGGGTCGTTAGGCATTATTATCATTTCGGGGAGCGTCGTTAAATTGTCGTCACCAGAAAAGGTGGTCTCCCCTAGGGGCAGGGTGTGGGGGTGGAGTTTTTAGGGGCTGGGGCGTTAATGGCAGGGTGTGGGGTTAGGGATGGGGAACAACTGATTAGTTCCATAATGGTAATCACCTATCTATCACACACCCATGCGCCCACAATACAATGGTAATGTAGAATGGAAATTTAGTTGAATAATTCCATTATACTGATATGATGACGAACAAGAAACCAGTGGATATCTAGTTTTGCAAAGAACATCAGACCCATACATAAATAGTAGGCTGTATTATCATACTATAAAAGTATAATATTCATTGACTATAGAATAGTAACATCTAAGCCTGGAAATATTAGTTCATAAGTTGTTCATAATCCAATGAAGACATTGATATTACTTTATATCAATCACACATCAGTATACACGAACTTTACCTGGAGATCATTATAGTTTTGTAGGGTCATATCTCTTTTGTAAAGATGTTTTAGAGACCAGTTTTGGCTACAAGTATTGAGGCATCTGCACCTAGTGACTTATCATCATTTTTTAAAGAGACAGTTCCACTAAAAAGGACCAGACTAACAGGTGCATCGTGTATAATAATCATGTAGACATAAATATAAAATATGCAAAACCTGATACAGACAGGTGTTGTACACTGAATGCACTCTGTAATACTTGTAAAAAAGGAATAAGGGACAGAATTTGAAAAATGAGTTACACAAAGGCTCATTACACCTTCTTTAATACAAGGTTGTTATATAATTCAATGATGCTCACGCAATATATGCTGCAGTGGCTATTATAAGACTCACATGTGCATGCCAATATTTAAAGTGCATAGCTATACATCATTCCATGAAATGGCACTTGTGCATTAAAATGATATCCATGGTAATACCTAATTATGGGGTACATTTGATAAAGAGATACATGGTACTATCCTTAGCAGAACAGCTGTGCTAAAATTAAGTTGAACCACCAGGTATGACATTAACATGGGTGTCGATGGTGTGCAGATAAGAAGGACAACTGGGGGAGAAAAGCAGGAAGGTGTAGGGGAGCTCAGATAAGGTCTAAAACATATTACCCCTACTCCACCTGGCTGATAAGGGTAGCTAATAGTGTATCAACCCCAGCTAAGTGTCAAATCATTAGTTACTGTTCTCCTTATAGATGCCCAGATAGTGCTTTTGTTGTGAGGAGATGAATGTTTAGGGCGAGGTTTGCCGTCTGAGGTCTGAAGTAGGCAGATGGTCAGATGGTTAAATTGTCACATAGCCTTCACATGGCTGAGGAGTCAGAACCAGAAAGCAGCGTTAGTCAGCAAATGGTAGCTTCTCAGTTTTAAAGGTAGCTTCTTTGTTGTCAACCCTTTGACATCATGATGCATCGATGCAGCCTTGTTGATAAACTCACCAGGGCTGCATTCGTATATCATACACCATGAAATCAGTGTGTATGCAGGTTTAGCAATTTACTCGGCAGTGCTGCATTGATGTAACATGTTGAGAAATGATATCTGACACGATCTGCAAAAAGAGACCTTAGTGCATTAAGGTCCCTTTTCCCAGTACATGTCCCATATAATAAACCCAGTACATGTCCCATATAATAAAAGACATCATCCGGTCTTTAAATGGTTAGATTAGATGAAAGCCGGATTTATGGTTATTTGATTCTTGGTGATGTTTAGCTTTGGAATTGACCCATGACTTCAACTTATATATATATACAGACCATTTCTGGGCCAGCATCCGCAGAACAAAGTCTACTCATCGTAATTATCAAAGTGCCTTTTCATAGAAATGCTTTTTTGGGAATAGATAGCTAACTGGATAATGCCAATAACGAGTTACCCCATGTACAGACTGTACAGTTATATTGGCAATTATTGACACAAAAACGCCAGGACTTCAAATCTTTGATTCGGAAAGCAATCACATGTTCAACGTTAGAGCATACATACTTTTTTTAAATAGACATTATGCTGATTTCAACAATTATGGACACGACAGTCTGATTGTCCCAATAATGTCGATGTTTTGCAATCACAATCAAGTTTCCTAGACATGATGATTGCCTAAAAGGAAAGGGGAAGATATATTACCTACAAAGGACCCATCCCCCTCAATATCCCATAATGTGTATATCTAGACCCCCTCCACAATCTCCTAGACTAAGGCATCCCCCTCAGCAGCACACCCCTATTGAGGCATCTGATACTGTACAGGGAACTTGCACAATAAACCAACACACTGAATCCTCCAGAAAAACAGGCCTGCTTGTCTGTGGGACCTAACCCTTTATAGCTCGCATGACCCTCTTAGCTTCAAGTGCTTTCGACGTCATGATGCACCGACACATTGCTGGCGAGTAACACGCCACTGCTGCATTGGTGCATCATACTAGTGATTCAGCAGGGAGTATATATCAACCCAAAGGGGTTTCCAACTTGCATAAATGCAGCACTGGTGATGCTGCATTGTGCATTAGAGCAAGCACTATTCTGCTGAGAGGCACTGAATCCCCCAGTCTCCCCCTCAGGTGTCGCCTACAGGTAAGGTATAGGTGAGCAGGTGAGTGGGGACTAAGGGACAGGGCAGGATGATCGTGTGTGGCCGGGGATGAGCCTCCACAAGCCGGTGTCTGCAGTGGCAAGGGTGGAGCTGGATATAGGCAGGTTGGGGTTGGATTTCACACCAAAGCCCTGTGTCCACTCTTTAACAGCACGATACCTTTGGCTCATGCACATCTGTCTTATTTTAGCAGGGATGTGTCATATTTTCTCCTATCCCTATAGTATTACCAACTCTACATGCTGTATCTTATAACATTCCCATATCCCCCTTATATCATATTGTATTATATGTGGCAACTTAGAAAGCACAATGAACCGTGTAACCATTTCAGGTTTTCGCACTAATGACTTGTGGAAGCTGGACTTCCCTGTTCACAGAGCCCCCTTTCACCTGCTCTCACCAATATTTATATCTATCGTGTTTCTCAATCTCGGATTCCCTTGGGGATTGCATGTCTATTAAACTTGAAACACTATTTCTGATTGATGCAGTGCATTGCTGGGGAGTGATCATGATCCACGACAAATGAAAATAAATCCCTCAAGAGACATCATGCCATCCTTAAATGGTTAATATTCCCTCACCATATATATATATATATCCCTGTCTCAGCCCCCCCCCCCCGTCTCCACATATACACAATGACCACTTAGGAAGCATCCATGTCTCCTCTAGCTGCTATGCCAACGGCAGAAGGGCAAAAAATCCAGCCTCTTGGCTTTCACCTTCCTGGCCCTGTCCCCATGGTATACACACACACCCTACCCAGATCCTGTACACCTACCCTGGGTGGCCTGAGTGTATCTGATCTACCCGGAAATGATGTTTTGCCTCCCAGGTATACAACCAGGTGTACAACCCTGGGGTATAGGGGTGGTGTGTAGCTGGGCGGTCTAAGTAGAGATACACCGATTTGATGCTGTATACTATCAGTGTCATAACCTGCTTTTCTGGGAAATAATTGTGGCAAAATTAAGGGGCTTAGTTGCGAGTGATTTCTGCAGACATTAATATATCCAATGAGCGTAGTCCTTCCATACCAGTGGTTAGCATATTCTTTCTACATTATAGCCATATATATGCACCAAGGAGCCAAGTATGGATAAGGACAGGAGAGGCGAATGCTATTGGTTAGGGGAGACAGTGGTAAGGGAGAGGGTATAGATATATCAGGTGGGGAGATTGTGGTAGGAGAGAGAGGATTGAGATCAAACACCTGCACACCTGGAGGAAGCTGTCTGCAGCAGGTGGGGAGAGGTAAACTGGTAAACAGCATCTATGTAGCCTGCTGGAGGAGCAACATGTACACACTGTACTTAATAGTCTGTAACAACTGTAGCTATCACAAACTTAAGTCCGAAGATCTGAAGACCAGATATGGGGTCTGATACTCCAGGGAAACCTCAGAGAGTGCTATTTCTTGGACTGCGATGGATGATTGGCTGACTATTGGTAGCTGCAATATACTTTTCATAATCAAATCCTGATCAAGCTGCCGGTAGGCAGTCGATCACATTTGGTTTTCAGGGAATAGATAGTAGAACCCTTAAGGCAATTTTTAGGACTGTTATAGACAATGTAAAAGTGTCCTCTTTGCGAAACTGAACTAAATCCCTATTCATCCACAAAACTAACTTTCTGCACAAACAGTGGTAAAGTCACGATTTCAGTAAAGTAGTACTTAAAAACTTGTCTATAGAAATTACCAGGACTGACACAGACAGATTTGTTTACAATGATTATCCTATTGAAAATCAAACAAATTGGTCTCAAGCCATTCAAATGGTCCATTTTATAACAAGGGATTTCAGATAGAAGAAATGTGCTGATTAATAGATCTGATGACTCTATAGGAGGTCTAGGAGGAAGTTGTCAGTTATACTGCTGATAAGATGCAGCTTTACCAGATAAGAGACGTGAGAAGCATAACAATCAATACTGCACTTCTCTAGAATACAAACTTCAATACTATACTGTGTATTTTGAGTATCAGACCCTGAATATCATGATTCCGAAACTATGAATAACCAAATGGGCATGACCAGTAATAAAGATTGAAACCGTTAAAATCCAGACAGGCCTAGGCTGTTTAATCACCGGGTCCTTAAATAAACACTAAGTTCTAGGGTATAGATGTATTCACATTTGTGGCCAGGTGAGGGAAAACGTGCCTCCAGGGGGGAAATGGCTTTTCAAAGTTTATGTTACAGGCTTTAAAATGAGATATCTTGAGCTAAAATATCCCAAGTAGTTTTGCTGTAACTGCTTGTCAAACAGGGGTTGGTGTGTACAACTGAAAATGGCAAATAAGCTCTAAATCCACTATATCCTATTATGAATACTAATAATGTAAAAAGTACAGTTTTGTCGAAAAATAACCAAAGACATCTGATATTTTTATCATAAAATTGGTTCTAGAGGGAATTTCTGAGGTCTGTTTTCAATTCTGAGTTCCTTGTGAAATTTTCAAAAACATTTGTGGCAAAAAGGTCCCATTTGGAATAATGGAGTGTTTCCATGCAACCAGAAATTGTCATATATGCCAATTTTCCATGTTTCCATGGCAACAAATCTTCCTCTTGTATTCCAAAAATAGAACGTTTTCAGTGGAGATGGAATAATTTTAAACATGTCATTGGATTCCCCATAAAAAGTTGGTCTCAAGCACTTTTTAGTATATTTTTCAGTGTTTTACTCATATACTGCCCCCTGGTGGCCAAAACCAGTACTAAAAATCCCCCCTGGAGGCACGTTTTCCCTCACCTGGCCACATTTATATACTATAAGCTGTTAATGCCAAAGCGCTCTATGATATATATAATGTGTAATACATTCCCTGGGGTACAAGAAACTCTGTGGGCAACAGAGCCATATGAAGTACAATAATTATATCCAATTTGGATCTGGTAATTATGGATACTTGCCATATTTCTAATCGTATTTATATCTCTCACATTAGACCTATATGGTATCAGATAATAGCATAATTTATATTACGTGTCCTGTCTAACTAGACTAAGTGATGCATCTAACCAGACTAAGTCTAAGTGAGCACGTCTGATGATTAGGACACGAATTAACTAATCTTCTTATAAATGCATGGATTTTCATGAGGATTAAACAAGCTTCAACTTGATTATGGATGATGGCACATGCAGCAATGGCTGGAGTCCCAATTCAAAGATGCTATAGAATGGCTTCTATATCCTAGTTCCTTCATCTCACATATAACACACTGCCTATGCTATAACAATGTCCACGTGTCAGGGAGGTAGTGAGATAATGAGAGGGTGTTATTTTCCTGTTAAACTAGGGGTAGAACAGGTGAGCTGTCAGACCCTGTTTATATAGCCATACCATGGCACGGTTAATGGCGATGTATCACCAGTTAAATACTCTATATGTGTAACACAGCAATTACTCTATGTATTTATATCAGACTGGTGCATGCAAAGGGGGTGGACATGATAGAGTGGGGTATATAGTGTGATGATGGTGGATGCAGTAGCCTTCTTCTTCCTCTCAAACATCCACTTTCCTGTACACGTGTTTCAAATTCAAATGTGTACATCTATTGTGGACAGCAGATATTGGCGCTCATAGGCTAGATTAGGATAGCAAGGTACACATCTGATAGACAAAAATGGATACAACTTAAAATTCTGTGTGTTTGTTTATTCCTTTATCTATTCCTCCCTTTATATTTCTCATAATTGCAATAACATAGATCTAAACAGACATAAAGTGAATAATTATGGCCGATGGTCAGGGATCAGATATCAATCTTCTTTAAAAGATTAACAAGGTTAATGATACCATACTTGAGTTGCTTCTCAATTTTTCTATCAATCTCCTGCCCTATAACTTAGCACATGTTTGGTCCGACTGTCAGAGTTATGCTTAATGTGCTACCGTGGGAATGAACTCCAAAAGTAGAAACCATTGAAAGCACACTGTAAAACACCATGGCTGGGTTCACTGCCTAGTATGAATGTTATTCCGAATGACATTTCACCCCATTTCACTGGACATCATCTTAAATAATACACCACTACAGGAATACAGTAGAGTAGGATTTATACGTTGGACAATTTGGACATATAGCAACTTAATCATGTAGTTGACAGTGTGTATGGAATATGCAGGTGTGCAGAAGGTGATGTGTGTCTGTGAGCTGGGACCCTCGTATATGGGGGCTTTCATCAGAGCTAATTGGCAAGACTAGATTACATGTTGATGTTGTATCTGCCCTCCCCCTGTCACTCTGGTCCAATTATCCTGACCTGAACTGTATGTACTGGTTTATAGAGGGCTACATGGGGGTAGTCTAACATGACTAGCACTGACATTGGTTGGTGTTATACAGGTGGTATGGCAGGTATCATGAACCATTTAGGAACAGCATGACATATGAGGATGCTTGAATCGTCAATGAGTACCTCACTGACACTGTATCGGCGCAGCATGCCTATACCAATTGGGTGTATGTGGACCCTGTAAGGCCAGCATGATGCATGAATACAACACTGTCTAGTTAACAGTTAGGGTGGCATTCATGCATAATGACAACAAAAATGGCACTCTGTTGCCCCTAAAGTGTTATGGCTTGGCATCAGACAGGGGTCTCATCATAAACTAATTATTTACACTACTAAAGTTTATTAGGGTAGCTGAGGGAACATATCAAATTGTGGCACACGATGCTGCATGTAAAAACAATCTATTTTTAAAAGCAGTTATCAGTAATTCAAAAAGCAGATAAGTTCATGTGTCAGATGTCTTAAACATTTTGTGTCACAGGCCTGAAGTCACTGCTGTCAACGTCTCTATCATTGCCTTGAGGGAGGTAAACCCCTTGACCTTGGCCTCTGGTGATGGTGAACTTTACCAATGGGTATGTGTGTATAACTAAGCTGTAGGACGAGTTGGACATTTATAGATGACATTACAAATCATACCCATGCACCATGCTCTGCTGATTCCCCGCCTCCAAACCAGCCAGAAGCCACCAATAAAACATACAGTACCATAATACTAGTCCTCTTGCCCCTCTTTAGCCTCCTGTAAAAGATGAACAACATTAATGCCCAGCTATTGGTGAGGGACTGACTTGAAATCTGGACACTTCTGTCAATCGTGAAGTAACTACATGTATAGTTATAGTTATTTGTATATGCTCCAAGAACTGACCATATGACATATGAACATGCAGATGTGAATGTGGTCCCTTTGGTGAAGGCCATGTTATACAATATAGATTTCTTTTAGTAGTGAATTAGTTTTTTCTGACACGTTAAGACACTACTACAGCTTATGATTTAGAAAGATGCTCTCATGCAAATGCTTTAGAAGCAGAATGTAAAGTTGTGAAGCATCAAAGATAAAGAGCACAAAATGCAGGTATCATATTAACATTATTTCCTCTTGAATAACATGCTCACCTCAGTCCCTAACCTAGACCACCAGTATTTCCCCAGTTCCCGACAACACCCTCACTCATTACGAATCAACAGGCCATGAGACAAATGATAATTGAAGTTAATTACCCCCACCTCAATCCCCGCCTTTCATCTCATCCCAAGAGTAGATAATGTTAGAAAAAGACATAGGGTTAAGAATGCAGCCCTGCGGGACTCCCGTCACCATCTATCAGCCCTTAACCATTTAAAGGCAGCCTGGTGCTTTAATACACTGTGCCATTTTCTTGTCAGGATGCATGAATGCAACATCGCTGAGCAACTCGCCAATGCTGCATCACTGTACCATGCTGACCCTACAGGGTTGATAATCTCTCTAACAGTGCCGACGAGTTAGTTGCGGGTGTCCCATGCCCTGACCAGTGCATTATGACGACAAATTAACATGGAAACTTGAGGCATCACGCTATTCTTGAGGGGTTAACAATGGAGCCCTGTGGTACGCCTATCCTCATCTATCACCCTTTAATTAAGTCAAACTGGGGCATGTGCTAATAACCTGCCTTACATGTTACTTATCTACTGACATCAGCCACTGGCAGTGAGCAGAATTTACATGACTGGCCTGTTCTGATACAACACTAAGACGCCAAATCGTGTTGTACACTCTAAAGTGGCCAGTCAGGGGCTTGGATGCACCCCTAAAACACATCTGATTCATGATGAATTCTGATTCTGGTTGAAGGCTTTCAAATGTAACTGATTACATATCACTTATTAGGGGTATTCTACTCGTATTGCACATATTCCTATTTGTATCACCAATTATCAAGGCCCACACTTATCTATAGTTTCCATGTTAAGAACGCAATAGGACATATTAAAAAGGTTAAACTCCTGAGTCCCTGAGGGGAAAATGACAAGTGAAATGAATCTATTTTACCTGGGTGTTGTATTTGTTGTTGCATTTACAAGTCATTCTTGATTGAGATACCTAATCAGGATTCTGGTGCCCTAGTTAATTGATCAATTACTTGGGCGTTAATGTGAATGTTAATTTACAAAGTTGTAACATTTTACTAACCATTTACCTCTGTGATTTCAACCCTTGGATGGCAGTGTCATCTCAGGCACAATGCTTTCTATAATTATGGTATTGGCTCCGGGGCAATTATCTCACTTATACCACGTTTTTCTCCATAAATGTAGGTAATATTTAAATTCTGTCGGTACTACAGATGACTCACAGCTCCAATGCATAGAAAAGAGGTATATAATATTATTGAGATGAAATTGGCTGAAACCCTTAGACACTATTCCAATGTCCAGCGATAGACCCACAAGACATTTATATCCCAATGTCAACACTGTACATACATTGACCTCCCCCGAGGCACCTCCCCAGTACTGCACCACCACCACCAGACACTGGCCGCTCACCGCACTCCAGCTATAAAGATGACCCAATCAGTGTTCAGACCTAAAAGACAACCTGTTCCATGTTCTTGAGACTGAATATAGATCTACCCCCTTTGTCTGGATAAACACCGACATTTTGGCTGTGGCAGTGACCATCTCTTTTCTGAAAACATGCAGGTATAAGACCTTAGTGTTGAGGGGTATGAACCAAATCGTATGTTGCCAAAATACCTCTTTTGAATTTCCACAAAGTAACATTCAGAAAATTAATGCACAGTGTTCTGGGGTAAAACATAAAAACTAAAATAACAACAAGCTGACATTGCAATACACAAAATGTAGGTTAAAATATGGCCTTATCTAAGCGTTTTTCGAACGTGGATGGGGTCTGATTAGGAGACTGAGTGCAGGGACTTGGCCACCAGCAGCCACTGCCGCACACACACAAGAGAGCTGTCTCCTTTCTCTGTAAATGCGCCTCATTATCATTTGGTGGAGAACATTAGGAGGAGGGACGGCGCCGAAAGGGCCCAATTTTCCGGTTGGCTGGCTTGTCCTGTGAGATGTATTGTTTAAGGTGTGAGGCTGCGGGCGGGGCAGGATGACCCTTTGTTGCTGCTCTCTCAGACAACGCTCCCACCTCCTCTGGTCAATCTTGAATTTTCAATTTCTATACGTTATTTGTTGAAGAAAGTTTGATATTGAATTCAACGTCATTTTGTACAAGCTATCTGTACCAGCTATCTGATCAATATCTAGTATAAATGGTTATTGGAGGTTTGTGCAATGGTATCTTCGTATGTGTCACTCCCTTGGCCTTACACCAACCCTGATAACAATTATAAAATAGAACAGGTGTATCCTAAACAAATAGGTACGGTTCCTGCATGAATTAATAAAGGTAGGGAGGGGAGAACTGGTATACGTACATTGCTAGGATTCTGAGCAATCAATTCGAACAGTGGTTATTCCCCCCCCCCCATTTAGAAATACATACAAAGTCTGAAATCAAAGAACAGAAAGCCCTCACATATAGCCTCCCTCTCCCCCTTCCCAACAACTGCCTGATACCCGCAGCCTCCTGTACCTTGGGGGTGTGGACATAGGAGGTAGTATGGTCAGTGGTCACTGGTCACGGGTAATCACAGGGACACACACCACTCACCCCCAGGGACATGGGGCAAGGTGACCTCTGACTGCCTGCTCTGACCTCCAACTTGACCTCTAAATATATTTATATGTTGTGACTAGACTAGTCAAGGCCCCTCAACTCATCTTGCACCCAACCTGCACCTTTCCCGACCAGAGGTTTCAGTAAGGCATTCTCAGCAAGAGTCCACTTTTTATAGTTAGCTTACGAGGAATAGCTGGTGGTGAGAGTAGAGCTTTAAACAGTGGGGATTTTTTGGGCAGTCCCAATTTGAAATCGTGTATACTGATACTATCTGGCAGTATTAGTATCACTAGATGCTATCTGTGGAAAAACTGCGACAGCGTCAGTATTTTGAGAACTGAAGCCAGTGTTGAAGCCACTTGCTAATGGATGGTGCAGAGGGGCAGGGGAGACTGATTGAGGGCGTTCTAGACGTCCTGATAAGACATGTACTGGGTGAGAGGTGTGAGGGGGTGTTGAGATGGGAGTTGCAGGAAGTGGGAGACAGGCGACTGAGGATGCCATGTGCTATATGGCACTGTAGGGTCACTGAGGATGAAGCCATTGAGTGTGTGTACTAGACTTGTCCACACAGGCCTGAGCTGACCCGGATAGCTGGTGCGTTATGCTGGGGACGATACTCTAAAGGGGCATATCTACGTGTAGGTATGGTACAGGTGCAGCTATACATGATCGGTTTAGACTGCAGATACTCGATGTCTTAGGTATCATAATAGTATGCAGAAAGTGGAGAATGTTCTATTCTCGGATTTGCTGGCATATACATGCCACCTTTGGCGAGTACGAGCGGAATTGAATATCTAAAGTAATCCAGCACCCCCATTACCCTGAGCAATAAAATAAGGGCTCCATGTATATGGCACCAAGAATGCCTCTCCCCATGGTCTCTAGTTCACAAATTGCCATACCACTGAGTAGGAGACCTGAGTTTGACCTTGGTGCAAGACCCTCTATATGACCTCCACATCGTGAAATGGCATTCCCAGCTGACCTCTGAGAGGTCTGTGACATTCACCTGACCTCTGTGATGTGAGCAGGGCTGCACATGACCTCCATGATATAAGCCAAATACCTGGTATTTGCAGACAGATTATGAAGGGTATCGCCCTCAACTTTAGTTCCCTCTGGAAATGTTATAGTTTAACGACCATTTAAAGAGTTATCAGTCTTCTTCTTACACATACATGTATTCCTTTGGTGCTTAGTCAAAATATTCAAGTTCAATATGGAATAACATGTTCAAGTTGGTAATAGCTTTCATTACACAAAACGTCAAGATAATGTCCTTAGCTTCCATTGTGTACTCTAATGTTAGCTGTCTTTCTCTCTCTGTTAGTAAGATGTATTTACGAATAGTTTTACCCTGAAAGTATAACGCACTTCTTCCTTCAAAATGGTATTTAGTTCTTACTTATGTCGCTAGAGGACATTCTCTGCATGGGGCAGAATGTGTGTATACCACTCTTCAAGCAGCAGCACATGACTGGCATAGCACCATAACCATTGCATTGCGACTTCAACAAAAACTCTGCTCGGTGAGTACCTGTGTATAATGCTTTCTGTGCCAAAGAAGAAGTGAAGAACGTGCCCTACAACTAGACCAGAATGCACTTCTCCCGGTGCACACGTCACTTCCGGTGTAGTCATGTGGAGGTTTCTGGGACGACTCACTGTAGATTTGCTTCAGTCTTAGGGTTATGCAACGCGAGAAATAAATGATAAAATCTAATGATAAAGACATTGCCAATAGCCTCTGTAAACTACAAACAGCCTAGACTAATAAACTTAATTGGACCTGGAGCTTTCTCTAATCCCTGGGTTGTCTCTTTGTCTTTGACTGTTTCAAATACAGTCATATTAATCAGAGCAATTCTTTTTTTCAAAGGGAAGAGAGGCATAGATCCATAGTTCAAAGACATGGGCAATCCTAGGAATAAGGCCACTTACGGACTACAGCCAGTCTAGACCCACCACTCCACGGTGGGCTGTAGGCTATTTGGTGCTAAGTGAGTGAGGGCGTCACTGGGAGGTGCTGGAGGGGGAGGGGGAGAGGGGTTGTTCAGGGGTGGGAGGAGGAGGAGGTGGTACCAATGATTGCCCCCACCTGGGGCCGACACCCCCTCCCGGGCCCCAACAACACCCGAGCCGACATCTGCAGACCCCAGTGGTGCCGTATTGCCCCTTGTAGACATGACCAGATGTATACAAAGGTACCAGAGTAATGGACACCAATATGCATGTAGCTATAGTGTATCCACCTCCTGATGCCAGTGATTCCCCAATGCACATGTAGTATATCTACCACTTATGGGTACAATATGAACTCATCTGCTCTACTATCTATCGGTACCAGGGTATCTACTAACTATTGGTGTCATCAGAGCAATGGTCATGTATAAACATTCATCTGACAGTCAACTAATTTAACTAATACCATCCTAGGTTGGTTATAGTTTGCATTGGTCTACTATATGTACAAACTAATTTAAGATTTTCAAAGACAAAAACATGATGCAGAAGCATCGCATTGCATATTTCAAAGCTTCGTGAAAATACAGTCATACAATGTATATAAACAGGGGGCTAGAAAGTGGTAAAGGAAAGAATAGAAGAGGTGAGAAAACACACCATGAAAAAAACGTCAAGTAAACAAGGTCGTTGTAATTTATTGAGGTCTAGGTTGCTAAGATTACTTCATCTGTAAATAGCTGTGGAATTTAACACCTGACAACTGTACAAGCCCCATCCGGTCGTAGATATTGCGTTAAAACGACACGCCTGGACAACTCTCTGTGTAACCCTGCAAGGCTGAGATGCCATTCATTCACACAACGGTTTCCCAATGCATTCTCACAAGCACACCACATCTGAATGAACCTTACAATATGCAAGCCAGTAAACCTAGTTTACCTCAAAATGTGTTATTTATAGTTTTTAGGCATTCAGAATTGTGTTTTTGGTTATCCGCCACACACTAATGACCAACCCCCAATTATGCATGATATTTTTCAATGGATTTTCTAAAAATATATCTAAGACATTTTTTGCAGGAGGGGGTAAATTGGTATCTTTTCCTATGAATTTTTTTTTTTTTAATGGGCATTTCACCTCCATTTGTAATACAAGTTCCCACCATTTCTAAAGTGGAATACGTTTGTAACAAAATATGTTTAAACAAGGTTGTAAGAAGTCTTCCACATTATGTCTTACTGTATGCCAATGTTTAACGCTTCCTTTCTGTATTTTCAGGTAAGTCGGTCTCTTCTACTGTTCGGAACAAGGGCTGATGGTAAAGTATCATACACAACTTCTACATACCATTATCATGAGGCGGAACCTACGAACCCAGGCTTCCATTCCCATTCCCATTCCCATGTGAACCAGCATATCTCAGTCATTTCAGGGCATTTCAGCAAACCTTAGATTAAAGGGACAATCTCACCACTCGCACCTAACCACATAGTAAACTAGAACAGAACTAGAATTGTGAGTGGGATACACTCGGTGGTTATGCCACTTTAAGAGCTTTTAAGGGTTCATAACTCTTCAGCGGATCCTACTCAGAACCGACTTCATTGATATTCTGAAAGACCAAGCCAAGATGCAGTTTATGTTATGTGAAAGTGAGATGGTGTTTGGATTCCCCACTGGTTTAGTTAATGGACCTCTACACGATATGAGTATAGTGTTATAAATATACGAATACCCAACACCAAACTGCTGAGCGATAATAGGGCTTACCATGATACGCTCAACACGTTAGCATAGTAACAGCAGCAGTATATCCATATCAATACAAAGTTGAGTATTTTGACACCATAATTATGACAGTCGCACCAAATTATATTTCCAAAGCGGTGTAATACATTGGATGTAGTAATGTTCGCAGAAATCACTCGCCCCTTCCCCCCAATCGCAATAACATGCGTATAAAGTAAGTGGAAGTATTCCCGCTGGCCTAAAAGATAAAACAGTACTGTACCTGACACCAACAAAAGAAAATCATCAATATGGAGTTCCCACTGGTCATGTGGAGAGAGGGTAGGATGAGCATGAATACCTGACACCAACTCAGTGAGCGATAATAGAGCACAGAGTGAGTGGCCTCACCCCTGTCTGCGGGACCGGGGCCCTGGTGAGAGAGGTCAGCGACAGGGGAGCAGCTCCCGTCATGCACCACTGCACAGGCCACGTGACCCGGAAGTGCATGCGAAGTGCATGACGGGTAGGACATCAGCTCGGGTTATGGACTGACAACTGCTGCTACCCGTGCCTTTGTTCGTCAGTGTATCATGTATGCTTGATTTGAATCTTCATTAAAAACGATTCAAATGTTTGACCATATTATATTTCAATACTGTGAAGCCAACTACGCTCAGTTCATCAGATTACATATCAGGACCAACGGTTTTAAAAAAGAAGGGAAGGCGGTCTGTCAGTGACAGAATAAAATAGAAATAAGCTGTTCCCCTGATGAAAATGGGTTTCTGGACATTGGATTCGCCTCTATATTATAGAATATTCTGGGAGAAGAAGACATATTTACAGTCCTATAATATAACACGAGCCTCCAAGTTTAAACAGACATGGACATGGAAGCCACCTTTGAAGCCACTCCCAAGTAGGGGGCATCAGTTGATAGCGAGTATACAATGGTGGACTAAGAGATAGAGAAAATGGGAATATAATAAGTTATAAGTAAACTGGCATAAGTGGTCGACATTGTATTAGATTAGTCTGGGCGAGGTTAACCAATTCTATCACGGGGATCAACCCACTAGGGTCAGCAGGGCCATATATATGTCCTAATAAGTAATTAATGCATCCCAGGGCATTATCACACAAGTCGACCCCCAGAGAGGGTAATACAACAAAACAGATAAATGAGGGTGGTCTCCTAAATGCCTCACCTGGACAAATACTTTACAATATACCTGCCCACTTTGACCTCTGTCATTGAGGTTATTTCCTTTCAGCTTTGACCTGGCGGTGACTTTTGACAACACTTTCTGTCCATAATGTGCCTCTGCAGTATAAATCCATTAGGATTCATGGCCACTCAGAGTTACCCAGAGCCTAATGCAGAGGGCAGCCTTAGTGCAATATGTACATCTCATTTAGACCAGCCAGGTATAAGTACAACCCCCTGAGGCTTTCAAGTAGGCTGAGGAGGTGGGGGAGGGGAGGGGTTGTATGAGGGGAGGGGAAGTCACTCTTCATACACATGTACTTGATCCTCTCTCCCAACGTCTCTGTCACAATCTGATGTCTTATGAGTTTTAAGTGGGGAAGAGCCGAGAGGTGGAGGCTACGGTTCTCATCTCCGGGAGGAGATTAGAAAAGGAGAAGAAAACCTTTCTGGACTGTCTTTCCCAGTAAACCCACAGGAACTACCTATGACGCTATCCCGGAAATATATTGCATTCCAACCCTATAATAGTTGATGTGGCTCTAATATGATTGTCATGAAATCATTTGCCATATAAATATCAAAATACATCTTTAACATAGTATATTGATGATTACACCTCTGAAAAGAACAGGCACGTTGGAGTAGAGATTTAACTGACTGATCACCCCCAAATAGCCTTGGTGATCACAGGGAGGAGAGTTGGGGTAGGTGTAAAGAGAGGGTACACCCCCTACCTGAGTTAACTGCCCCTCTCCCACCACCCTTGTACATTTTACACCCCTCCCTGTGAACTCCATTTGCAGTTCTATGACTCAGCCTCCACCTAACAGCAGTCAAGCTTTTTGTGTGCTTTGCTTCACAGCTTGCCAGAAGTTACTTGAGGTATGAGGGTTGGGAGGGAGGGGTGGGTGTTGTAGCTAATCTACCTTCAGCTATCCTCACCACCCCATGCTGAGCCTGAGGTGCTGAAGATATAGTGTTAAGATCTTAGTTTGATCATTTATCGTAATACAAAGCACAATGCTCTGTGGATGCTATCCCTGTGTATTTCAACTTCTCTAGTATATAGTATTTTCATATTTCTGTATATCACTCTTTGTCTGACTCCTCCTGTACTTCTGTCCCTCACATGATCTCCCACTATATGTGCGTGTCTCGTTCTCTGTCTCCCTCTCTCTGTCTCTTTGTCTCTCTGTCTCTGTCTCTCTGTCTGCCCCTGTCCGTGTCTCTCTCCATCGTTGTCTTAGGCCTATATTTCTTAGCTCATGTGCAAGCAATAGTCGAAATCCGATAATCTTTTCACCAAGATTTATCTGGTATTCACCAAGTACAGCCAACTTTGTAGGGCAATCCCATTAAATCTCTAAATTCAAAACATGTTGCCCCTTCGAAAGTCAAGCCCCTATAGTAAAGGTGTTACATGTGATCAGCACTAAATCACATTACCTTTATTACTGCATCCACTTTGGGGGTGTTAAAAGGATTCATAAATCCCCCGAATTTAGTGATCCTATTCCCCTCACATTCACCCTCCTATTGTATCTGTTCCTGTTATTTCCATATAAAATATCACGCACAGAATAACTGCCCCCTCCTCTCCCACCCACCTCTACTCTCTGTGTTACCTTTACATCACAGGCCTATAGATTAGTGCAGCAAGAAAGGGTAAAATTATGTTTATCTTTGTTTAAACCTCTCCTAGAATTTAGAATGTTGAAAATGGCTGATACCAGGGGAATCACAAGCATAATTTCCCTCAGCATAACTATCGTGTCATACGTGACATTATCATTTCAATTGGCGACAGTTCGACTTCATAACTGTATAACGGTATATCTACAGCCCTGCTAATAATTATTTCACCCTTTCTTGTTGTTGGTGTCTATATCTCATCCCCCCACTGCTCATCTAGCAGCCCTAGCAGCCTACGAGGCGGCAATATCTGTCACGGTTCCCTGAATCCCTTTCACACACCTGACTTTGACTCTTGATCCAGAGAGATATCTTAACCCCCTACAGACTCAGATGCCTGGGGCAGTGATGGGAGAAGAATATGTAGGCAATAATAAGACAAGACAGTGAAGTACTTACTGTAGACCAATGAGGGGATCATCTATGGTTATGCCAGAGTGTGCTCCTGCTCAGGCTCCTCTGACTGAGAGGGTGTGAACCCTTGACCCCTGCTCACCTGTAACCCGAAAGAGTGCGATGGGACAAAATGATCATACTGCATAGTGTAGGGTCAAGGGGATATAATTATACGGTAGACTCTGGATATCAGATAGGTAGGTATATAGGGGGAAGGTAGTCACATCATATATCATTATGAAGTGAGCAAAATGGGATGACTTCTCCAGGTGCCTCAAGTGCCGATGGCCAAGTGGATATCCGAATACCAAATCTATGTACAGGTAAGGGACATACATTCACAAACATAATATATTCTTATTAATGTGAGAGGGCACTTTCTTGTTGCATCTGTCTGTGGTATAGGAGGGCTGTGTGGCTGGGAGGAGGCAGGTATAGGGTTGTACAGGTATGTTAATGTATCCTGCTAATGTCGGTAATATGGGGCTGTAACCCAGTTTACCTGCTGGTGGCCTGCATGGAGGCTGAGGTGGGGATTAGGGGGTGATGACAGGATCCTTAGTGGGGGTGATATTTAAGGTAATCTTAGTATAGAGAAATATATGAATTACTGACTTGACTTGTTATATGTTTGGCCCAGGAGGCATACTACATTAGTTTGTATGCGATACAAAAGTAAAGTGGTGAAGTATTGTGTGATGTCAGAGAGGCCCCTCTGCATGGTTTTGCCAGTTACCTGGAACTCTCATGCCTCAAACGGATGAGGTATTTAAAAAAAGCTCAACTTTAACTTTTAAAGTAGTACCCCAGGGACGTATAGTTAAGTAGTGTGGGCTCACACATGTATGTTAAGTTACAGCATAGTTTTTGATATACCAGAATATCAAATTATTAGTAGATTCACTCAAATTTAACAGTTTAATCGGCATTCTCATTCTGAGATTCAGTTGACATGGCAGGCAAGTGACCTGTAAGCCCTATAGCTGTATACAGTCGTCACCTTGATTAATCAATTACCAGGCTCTCCTGTTGGTGATGGCCCCAGGCCCTGTTGTTACCTGTTGTTACCTGTGTCATAATGGTGTGTAACAGGCAGACAGGTGATCATTACAGGTGTGTAATGTCAGGTGGGGGTGGTCAGGTACTCAGAGGTAAAGGTGGTTGGGGAAGTAGAGCTAATGGGGGGAATGTGGTTAGTGCTGCTGGTACTAAAGATATATATTGGGAACATAAATGTAGGTAATGGTTGGAACTGCAGTTTACTGACCTTTTTGGGGCACAAACAAATAGTCTGTGGCTTTTGGGGGATACAATGTGGCGGTGTATTTTACATGGACTCTAGTGTACAGTGGAGGGGCCAACAGGCCAACGTGCTTATTTGCTGAAATAAACCACTAACAGAAACATCTCTAGGTGATTATCATTATTAGTCTTAGTAGTGGAAATTCTTCTATGGCAGAAAGTATTAACTAAGAACAGTACCTCATTGAATGCTATCCTTCTTTATGCATGTACTGACCATTGCTTCTGCAATGCTTCTTGAAGCTAATCTGCTGTGCAGCTTTGTATGAGGCTTTGGATTACCTTCATTGTCTTTATTAAACATAGTACAATATCCAGGGTAGATGCCCAGTTTCAGCATGAAGTAGTATCATCAGAGAGACAAGAGCAAGTCTACTGTAGGGGTAGGAGATATGGAGAAGGGTGTAGAGATATGAGGTCAGCAGCCTTCCTGCTGCCTGCCTGGAGCTGTCACCATCCTGAGGACAACAGCCTCCTCCTTAGTCCACATCAGACCTTACAACTCAATGTAGTGGGTCCTCCAAATACCCCCAAAGTCTGTCTGTACACTATCTGTGCCTGCTCACTCCTCATGCTTTTACATTGTTCAGGAATGTGATACCAGGTGCTTTTCAACTGCTCTAAGTTGCAGAAGACCGACTACGATTGCCTCCAAATTGGGGCTAAATATAGGAGTGATCCGACCTCCATAGTTTATACAGATGTTGGTTACCTGATGGGTTGGTGTTACAATATGGCGCTGGTACTGGGCTGTCTTATACACTTAGAGCCCAGCATGTCGGAAAAGGTGGTCTACATCCTATTCCCTTTTCCAGCTCGTCCTCTTTTCCAGGACAGGTCCTTCATTGTTTCAGGAGGGCGGACCCCATAAACAGGCCGGGGTGAGGCGGTACAGCACATAGAGGGGTGTCCATGACGGTATAGCACCACACTGTTATTGTAGACCACCTTTTACCTAACACTGTACTCTATGGACGTGTCTCAAAGTGGCCTAGTCTCGGCAGTCTCCCACACTTGAGACTAGGGACCAGTGCTACAATTTAGGCTAGGTAATAAGGTACCTGCAGAGTTCGTTCTGCTTGAGTATAGGTATATCGATTGCCCTTTAAACTTTGCCTTGAGTAGTACTTTCAACACAGCACAGAGAGGTAGAAATCATGGCCAGAGTTACCACAGCATAACCACCACTCTTCATGCAGAGGAGAGCAATCACAACACGACCTATAATGATCGTCGCCAGAATGCACAATCATGCCATATAGGTACTGAATTGTAGTGCCCTGCACTGGAATGGTGTACCCTGTGATATGGATGCCTGGGATGTATTTTGATTATAAGCTTTATTATGAAGGCAGTGTTATGAGGGTCAGGGGACGATGAAGAAAGGCAGCCTTCACTTACTTAGATCACATCAGACTAGAGTGATACTATGATACGAAGGTACATGATATTATTTAGCTCTTGCTTTGGATTCTGGAGCAAGAGAAATGTGTATCAGCATGACTTATGTTATACCATAATCCCAATCAGCATGCTTATCGCAATGGGGCTGAGCTTCTCATATCCACTGAGACAGTGCTTAAGATGAAACCCTCAGTTTCCAGACCAATTGAAGACATGGCTTCATAACTGGGGGACATGTGAAACTGGTATTTCTCGAGGACATGCTTTGAGAAGGGAGTCTGAGGGTTTACATAGATGGGGGCCACATGTGAGTTTCAACCCCAGTAACGGAGCTTGTCCGCGTGTTGCAGAGCCTGATCTAGGTTAGTAGCACGTTAAAAAGTCTCCCACTCCTTTACCACCCCCCCCCACACACACACACCCTTCCCTTCTGCTTTTTCACCCACACCTCCATTCCTCCACCCCCCCCTCCCCACCACACACACACACACAGCACCCCACATGTGCCGAGGACATGACTCCAGCCTCACACACGCTACCCTCATTTACCTTTTACAACTTTCCTGTAGGATGCTACACACACCAGCATGGGCACATTCACAAATGACATCACCTTTTTGGGGACCCATTTCAATACATCCCTACCCGCAAGACAAATTCAAGCCCTCCCTTCCCTCATTATTACTATTTTGAGCAGGTTGGCCCAGACACATGTATGCCATGCCCTGGGTCACATGTTGTCATAAAACCCAAATACCCTACAACCCATAGACAGTGACGCCATTTGTGAACGTCCCTCAACAGTTTTGAAAAGGAAAGTAAAAATGTTAAGTTCGAGTGGGGTGCTGGGAAAGTAATAGAGGGAGGAGGTGATGAAAAAAGAAGTGTTTTGGTATGAGCACATAATATAGGCCGGGCATATATGACGCTGTGGTTGGGAGGCGTGCTTTGTCTTATCCTGAGTGATGGTGACACTGTTATACACCCCCCCCCCTCCCCTCAAGCCAGCAGAGGCATGGCCCACTTCAGCTCTGATCCGAAGGATCTGGTCACTAAAACTAGTTCGGTAAACTATCATATTAAAAATGGGTCATGAATAGGTTAAGGAACTATAGAAATCAGGGTAGTACTCGTAATGCAATGACTGTGTAATAGCAAAATTCATTAGAAAAAAAAGTTACCAAAACCAAGCCAAAGTCCCATCACATCACTGATGCAGGTCAGATCGAGGCATAGAGGGAAGACGCGTGTGGAAGGAATGTGCACTGTACCATTGGTAAATGCAGCTACAATTGGGTAAGAGGATGCTGACCTTTGAAATGCCCCAGTCAGCTAATCAAGAAATCGATGCAAGATCTAGAGTGAAAATCCCACTTTAGAAGGAGATCCAGACAGGGGCTGTCTGGACCCACAAGTGACAGGTACTTTGGGCTTTACAGACCTTACCCAATATTACAGAAAGTTACCAGCACACAGACATATCCCATAGACCTGACACTGACAGGACGGTCAGCTCTCCGACCGGTGCTGCCCTCTGTCAGGGCCCACTGTCACAAAAACACAATTGAACAAGACTTGCTGAGGTCCAAGACTGCTGGTTTGTGACACCTATTCAATTGGCAGCAGGCCTGTCAGGTGAATACTAACCATCGTCTTCCTTCTTTAGACATAATTCACCCTGGCATTTTAGCGCTATAATAATTCAGATATTAGATATGCAGCTCCCTTGCGTGGTTATCACAGTTCACAGTACATTATTAGAAAATATATCAAGAATATTGGTATATTTCACGGAGACACTCCGACACTTGGCCAGTCTACAAGCATTGTCCTGCGCGTCCTATGCTGATCTGCGATCTCTCCATCTACCACACAATGGTCGGAATCCTGATCCCATAGATCTATGCTGAGTGACTGACATCCATAGCGCCGACCTCTTCAACTCCGAATGCAGTAATTGTAATTTCACGTAGCTAATTTACTGTTTAAAAATACGTCCAAAAGCCAGAGCCTGTTATGTTGTAGGAACAATAGGGATTATAAATAGGGGTGAAGACGCCGGGGTAGAATCTCAGGGGCAGATCCCTCCAACAAATGAGATTTGGTACTTTACTTTTCAGCATTATATATGCATATGTCACACACAATATAATGATTAGTGATATCATATAAGAGAAAATCATATAAATTCCTAATTTACCAAATTGCTTCATTTCCTCACATTTTTCTCTTTCCAACGGTATATTACCTGTCTATACTGATCAGTTATATTCCTATCAAATATCTTGCAAAATTTCCTGTGGGCCATCCGGGCCCATGGGAAGGTAATTCTGAAGAAAACTACGGGCCCGGACCCAAAATTACAGGCCATTGGCTCCCGGGACAGCGTTAGTGTCTACCCCTGAATATGTATATGATAATTATAGGCCTATTACATTCTTAATCAGAATGAATGAGAAAATTTACAACTTAAAATTTATTTGTAGCTCTTTGAACCCATGCCTCGACCTCTTGCTCTCCTTCTGACATTTCGATGGCGAAGTTTATAATCCAGCATCATATGACCCACTTCTACATTCAGAGCCACCCTCCTATTGCTCCCCTACCTGCCCCCCCCCCCCCCCCCCCCACCATGACCTTGGTGATATTACTCTGACCTTGATATGAGAAGATTGTTCAGAGTGATCCTCCAGACACACTCTCTGGTTGCCATGGATACCGTAAACACAGAGAAATGGACGACCACCGCTGTTATGAATAACCTTTTTTTAACCCTTTAAGGACGGCATGATGTGTATCCATTATTGTCGGCATTATGCAACAAGGCATATCTCAGTGAATAACTCACCTGCACTGTGTTGGTGCATCATACCGACCCACTAGGGTTGGCATAATGTATCATGACGACAAAGGGACCTTAGGCGTTAGAGCACTGTATGCTGCCATTAAGGGGTTAAGAATAACATGTTTTATCTCCCCCTTTCCCCCTTCTACCCCCTGAGCAGATAGCCCCTGCTCCACCCCGTAGACCCAGCCCAGATGGTCACACTTTTCTTGCTCAGATGGAGCCTGTTTTGTGAGCACATGGAGACAGTTTCCTACAGGGAGGATTGAAAGAGTTCACTCTAAGGTTACCTACAGCTCATAATCCGACGCAGCGCCTGGCATTTCACCCAATAAACCTGTGTAAAACGAGATAGAGGTGTCTATAACTCAATGTCAGATTTGTTTAGAAAGATCTGCGTAGTTTGAGGTATGGGTTGAAGGGAGTGTTTTTTTTTGTTTCAATGAGAGCTCGCGACTCCCGTTTATTCACAAACAACACGTCCGAAACGCGGTATCCATTTGTAAATATTTGAATGCAAAAAATGTTTATACGACACCAATGAACATAATAACAACTTGTACTCAGTTACTTAGGCTCATGCTTCTTTGAGATTATATCATCAGTGACATACACACAATACACAATTTATGATGAGACAATTGTGGGGAGGAGATGAGATAGTAGAGAACAGTTTAGAACATAGAGAATATACATTCAACACTCACATATAAAAAGGGATTTCTAGTTTCTAGTGTTAGAGAGTTCTTTATAAGTGTATTACTATGTCTTATAAATGGCGTTGCATATCATGCAAGATAGAGGAAATTCAGAATGGGAGGCCCTGAGTGGGCTCCTGAGGCACATACGTAATAGTTATGATAAGATAAGGGTAATATCACAAGCATATCTTTATAATATTATAATGTACCACAAGTATTGTCTGTATAAAACCTATTGTGTCAGAATCTAGATCATTCATTACTATGGAGATACTCTTGTCAAACTTAGATTGTCCGGAAGATATTACACACACCGGTACAAGCGTGTCTACTTTTACAGCTACAAAACTTACCCATTTTACACTAGCGCTTTACACTAGTTCTCTTTCGCCCTGTACCCTAACTACATAAAAAAAACTACAATTATTTATGTATGTGTATCTTAACCCCTATACACCCCTTCTACATACATACACGTACATACCCCAGGCTTTTCTAGGTCCTGACGCTACACCCCTTCCACATCTAGGTAAAGTTCATGTCAATGCCAATTAGACCACATTTCAAGCAGATTGAAAAGCATGACCAAATAGCTGATGCCAATCCTTAGGGAATCCCCCAAAAATGGCGAGTGTACCCTCTAGTCCTTGCACAACACAGTAGCAGCGACCTATATGAGCAGTGGATCCGTCCCCAGGCTGGGCTCCTCCAGGGTCTAACTTCTAAGTGGCCATCATGATGGAGAAGGCCAGGAGTCTGTTGCCATGGTGACAGGGTGCTGGAGTTTGTTTGTCTGGGATACCCTGGTGTTGGAGCAACAAACGGAATGCAGGTCCCAGAGATGTGTAGGGGGTGTGCAGGGGTGGAGGACAGGGACACTGTCTGGTGGTTGGTCATGTAATATCCTATACCCTCTGCTTCTGGTGTGTAGGTTGGGACTGAGCAATGGCTATTTTGTAAGGGTGTCTCAATATGGGAATGAGATTGATCAGTTCATCAATGGTCAAGCTGGGATTTAGAAAGATTGTTTTGCAAAACTGAAATAGGGTTATTATCCAAACGTTAGCGATTTGGAAGGACTGAAATTAAACCAGAATTTGGGACTGCACTCACCCTTTGGGAAACATAATCTGTGTATTTGTGACGTCCCATAACAGTATTCAAAATGCGTTGCAATGCTCTAGCTGCCTTCCAGTGATACCATTGTGTGGACCTTACAGCAAGCACAAGATGACATCCACTGATACCTTCAGGACCCTCACCTAGATGTATAAGAGTTCTGGTCAGGGGCATAGTAGTGTTGAGAGAAGACAGGGATGTGTGTCAGTATCATATTGACAGTGTGCCGTGTGTGTATGTGTATAAGGTGCTATATGTGTGTCTAATACCTGTGTGTCTATAGACCTGTGTGTGCCTAGTGTGACTGTGTGTAATTAGACACAGGTATGGATAGGTATATGGGTGGATGATGTGTGTATAGCTATGTATATACACATGTCTGTGTGTATACATGTGTATATGAAATACTGGCAGCTGCCACATGGCAACTACCCCATTATCTCATACCCATTAGATGCGCATGTGCAATTGCTCTGCAATATTACATGTGCACTTGATATGATATGAGCCTACTACACCCCTCCTCCATCCATCCCTCTCTCTACCACCTCCCTCCGACATACCGGTACATGCCATACTTCATGGGGGTATCTAATGTCAGGTAGGCAAACAGAATGAATATTCTATCACTTGTTGGCCAAACAAAGTTCACACCTCACCAGCATATCATATTACCCTTTCCCACCAATATACTATACCTTTTCAGTCGACGACTTTTGTGTCCTCTCCATGATATATCAGTTTTCCTTTGGTGGTATAAAACTATCATGTTTAATATCAATCTTCCTTACCCCTACCTACAACTACCAAAATTCAGGAATAAAGTCGAGAGTAGACTGGCTTCACTCTATACAGGTCCTCTCCTCCAGTTCCTATAAAGTTTCTTATTGGAGACCCGAGCGCATCTACTTGACAATTTGTCGTCTCTAGTTCCAGAAAGTGTATGATAGTCAATCATTTTCAAAGTATTCCATGGAGACAATGCTCACACTATCAAATTGAATTTTTTTTTTATATAATATCCTTCAAGGACATTTCATGCAGCAGCAGGCTCCTTGCCAATTTGAAAGGGTAATTTGAGGGACAATAATAAGGTAGATAGCTGCAGAGATAACAAGGAGGTGCAGGTGATACGTTAGTAGATTACTGCAATGGGACAGGATGATGGATTGTTATACATGTATTAAGAACCCCCTGCCTCCCTTCCTCTACCCCCCCCCCCCCACACACACAGTGACTCATCCAAGTCCCAACATATATACCCCCCTTGGGCTGTCTGTTGTAGACATAATTGATTGCAACCACTTCACTAAAAGATTAACCGGTCTTTCTTCTAATTGATTAATACATTAGAGAGGATTGGGGGTAGGGGAATTGTTGTTTTTGTTTTTGTTTGTCTTAGATGTGGTTTATACATGTTAATTATCATGACATTTAAGTACTCATATTATATATGTCGTCCGTATGTCGGCCTCTACATCACAGCTATGAAGGAGTACACATGTATTTCCTTAGATACATACCATAATTACATAGTGCACATACCTAAAATACTCAATAATACATGTATATAAATGCAGAAAAAGAGATATCTCTTCCACTTCTTACGATATGAATTGCCCATTGAAAACTAGGGGTTTTACTTCTAGAGCACATAGCATTTCGTCAGTATTGATTCATGCATTATGCCAACTCTGTGGAATTGATACACTCCCAAATCAGAGTCGATGTGATGCATCATGAACACAAAACCGACAAGCATCATATGCCATTTTTTTTCAAATGGTCGAGCCTTACTTTATGTTTATAAGAGACTTTTTGCACATCTACAATTTCACCCACACGCCAGAGACACTACTTTAGTCTATTGTGTCATATTGACAGGGGAATAACGGTCTCAACCTCTGCACCAGTACGCCACAATTTGGATAATGGAATGGCATTATAGAAATACGATAGGAGAAAATCACCCCACGTTCTGTGTCCGCCTTGACTTGACTCTTGCTGTAAACGGTGTATTGGGTGGTGGGTTATACTGGTAGTGGTTAGGGTTGGTCAGGACAGTCTGAGAGGTGTCTGAGAGGGGATCTGGGCAAGGCCAACGTCGTGAGCTATGGTCTGTTTACAACTAAATGAGAGGCATCACAGAAACATTTGTCGAAGTCATTTATAAAAGTATGTGGAGAACCTCCATTGTCAAATTGTATTTTTCAGAATGCCTTGACATCAACATCGCATAAAATAATTCTTCAATCACAATAATCATTCCGCATTAATACCCCCATGGTGACTATTGTGCAGAACTGTCCAATGGTGTACATACAATATCATGTTTCACATTTTTGAATGATATAAACAGTGATTTAAATACATTGTGTACGTACACAGTGGTACAACCAAGCTATAAGCTTATGGCTAAGTTTGTACATTTGTAGTACAAGACATAGGCCTACTAATGTCACCTTTATCCATTCTATTCAGTTCATCACAATTTATCACAATTCCGTACAGCACCACTCACAAGGCAATGTACACGTACAACCTGGACCATGTGATACTCGGAGAGCACATGCTCAACGCTACAGTGACCTTTGGGTTCACATAAAATCAATTACAGTTTTACTATGACTCTAGAAGAGCTATAGACCAAGGTACCAGGCGGGAAGGGGGCAGAAGAACAGCCATCCCCCATACCCCACACCCAACACACCGCCCTGGGGCACTCCCCCAATTTGCCCACCACAAGTATGAGACAAGCACAGGAAACTGGACCCGCCTTGTCCCCCACCGCCGCTAGGAGGCACCGCGAGCGGCGTCAGGGGTATTTGACATGTCCAAGAGGGGTGTGTATTTATCCAAGTGGGGGCAGGATTGGGGGATGAGTTGTCAGTTGATTGGGCATGGTGGTTTGGGGCGGCCGTCTCTGGTGTTTCCTGGTGTGACTACCGTGAGGGTTTAGGTGTAATGCTTGTTCAGAACAAGCCACAGTGCTCACTACATTACCTGTAGGAGGTAGTCAGGTGTGAGGGTGTGCATGTTGGGCTGGATGAGACCTTTCATCTGGGGCTGATGATGCTCTGAACAGCTCTCTGGTGGTCCTTGTAGGGGGGTCTTGTTAGGGCCTAACCCTGTCAGGGCAGCATAGCAATCATTCACATGTATTGAATTGTGAGTGGCGAGTTACGCGTTGGGGCTATATCCATATACACCATGCCAACACTATGGGGTTGATGCACTCCTGATGACATGATGCACCAATGCATCATAAGCGAGTAACTTGCAGGTGGAGCGCTGGGGTACATCATAACGCCAAATAAGCATGAAGCAGTGATACATTATGCTGCCCTTAAAGGGTTATCCTAATGTTGTAACCCGAGGGAGTGTTCAGTCAGGAAGTGGTCTGGGAAGAGGTGCAGGGTGTGAGGAGTCAAAGGCTTTCATGAAGTCCTTAGCACTACTTGGCTTTACTCCACAAGGCGTCACCTTTAAACTATAATGATGTGGGCGATGGCAATTGGTGCATTATTGAAAGAGCCTTTTCGCGACAAATAGGTATTTGAGCGGCTATAAGTAATATCATAGTCTGTAGGATTGTGCCTCTACATGGGTACCCGCAATTTTGACCATGTCGCCGTGTCGATTTTTAGCAAAAGGGCTGTGTCACCGTGTCGATTTTTATCCCATATCATTAGTATACACTCTACTTCATGTGACCATGTCCGTCGATTTTTAAAGGGGCCGTGTCGCCCGTGTCGATTTTTAAAGGGGCCGTGTCGCCGTGTCGCCCGTGTCGATTTTTACCCATGTAGAGGCACAGGATTGCCCAGGTTAAAGAAAAACTGCAGAATGGCTTGGTGTTTTGCTGGTATTGAATTCATTTGGCATAATTTAACCGACACAATACCAGCAAAAGATCGAAGGTATAATCAATAAGAGTATCGTATCTTCAGAAGAATTATACTCCTCTCTCATGCATTGACGCCACAGCTTTCCCGACGACATTCATAATAATTATGTGCGGCATATGTGCGACCAAAGTCAGTGAAAACCTATAACTGAGCAAAGTTTCCTCTTTTCTCACATGAATATAACTGTTTCATTTCAAAATAAATACAAACGTTGTCTTCCTGACGCTTAGGAGGATGAAGTTAGTAGTGGCTCTTTGTACAGCTTGTGAGAGGTGCTGAGTGTTGTCGGGACCTCATCCAATTACCAAGGTCTCTTTTTCAGCCCCATTGTGCCGCCACCCATGAGCGATGATTGAGGCTTAGTTTAGAATGCCTCCCAAGGTGGCGCTCGCCGCTCAAAGGTCCTAAAGGTGGGGTCTTCAGTCAATGGAAGGGGTTAAAGAATGTGTCCAGAGACCATGAGTAATCCCTGACCCCGGGGGGGGTACTCAAATATGAAATGGCTACCCACTGCCAAACAGCCCGCGGAAGCGGTAGCGGTCGGTCTAAAAATTAGGGGGCGGTGACTGTCTGCACCCCTCAAAAAGGGGGGTGGTAATCCTGGAGGAGAAAGCAGTAATTGGGTAGCAGTAAGGTTTTAATGATAAAATGTAAGAAATTGAACTATTATCCATGTCTGCTTTACTTTCTGCACCAGGAATTAAAGGTACACCCCAATGTTGCCTGAAATAACATTGGCGGTGGCTTATCTGTAAGGAATCTGGGGGCGGTAAACTGTATTCAGAAGGGGTGGTGGTTTTACACCAACTGTTTTAGGCAGGCGGTAGTTTGGCAGTCGGTGGGTACCAACATAGAGTGAGTAGCCCCCCCCCCCCCCCCCCACACACACACACATGCACATCCCCTTCCACACACACCCCGCCACACACACCCTTCTTTCCCTTGGATTTCTGGTTTGACCGCTCCTAACGAAGATGCCCTCTGACTGACCACTTCCGGTCAGTAGCAGCGCCCCCTATGTCATTGTCAGGAACTATGACAGGCTATTTAAAAAGGATGTGAAGTTAGTCTGGGGCTACCAAAACAGATCTGGGTAAAATAGTAAACCAGAAAAGTAATGGTTATTTTTCAAATGTTGACATCTTCATAAGACATGCTTTGTGAGAAGATTGAGACTCGGGAGAGTAGAGGTCCTTGGTTTCCTATATATAATAAAGGACCAGTCTGTGGCCTGGTACAAGCTTCAACCACCACCCTGTCTTATCTTATGTTGCTGTATAAAGAAGGGGAAGCTTTCTCAAACAAAAGCTCCTCTAAACAGACACCACATTGTTGCTGACTGCGCCCCAGCTTGACCGTGTCTGTATTTGTGGGAGGGTTGGGATGGACTACATGTAGGGAAGTCCATCGTAAGCTAGTGGTACTGCTGTGTGATGTACAAGCCTGAAAAGGTGCAAGGCCATTTTGTAAGTGATTTTCTGTTGAATTGGTAAGGATACATTGTTCTTTGCATTTCCATAATGCCCTGTAACGGTAACTCACTGAACACCTACTGATCCCTACTGATATTTATAAGTACAAACCGATATTGGCCACCTGAACCCTTCCCTATTTGAGATAAGTGACCAGGAGCTTGACTACTGTTTGAGACGTTCTAGAGGGGACGGGGAGGACGTAGAGAGGCGCCCGTAGCCGGGACCTCCCGGGGGGTAGGGCCGGGGAGGCTGGGGAGGTCGGGCCCCCCTGCTGGGGGAGGAATGTCGCCCATCCCCCCCCCCTACAACCCTTTCACACCCTGCTCCACACCCTCACACCTCACAGAGTCAGAGATGTGCTGCTGCCTCTAGATAAGTCACAATAATTATGATTATAAAGTAAATAATTATCATAATTGTTACCTAATATCATGTACTACATGTTGGTGGTAAGCCCTAAGGGGTATAGATTCACTCAGCATGCATACAAAGAATATAGTAAATTGTGTTCTTTATTCTCTCTGAAATGACTTACTGTTCATTTACAAAAGATAAATGAGTAGAATAATATGGGCATTTATGTCCAGACCTTTGCCTGGATGCTAGACATCTGATGTGATGAAAAACATAAATGCCGGATGCTGATACATCAAGTCATGATCCCAATGATTAGACCAAATTCTGCGATCAGCCAAAGTCTGGGATCAAATCCCAGGCTGGCCAATGGCACAGAAACAGGGAGACATGATCCAACATGCTTCAATAGAGATATTACTGCATGTAGTACCCCTGTTATACAATTTCGGTATTTCTAGTCAATCTACCATAGTGCAAAAACATGGGGTGGGGGAGGAAATTTTGGAGATCAAATACATGGTGATAACTCTGCCACAGTCTGGATTTTTAATACAGTAAAGGCACTGAGCACGTCTACTGGCGCTGGTGCTCGGCGTGCGGGCGGCTCCCACACGGTGCCGTATGGACGCCGTGCGGCACCAGCGGACACGTCCCTGCGTCCCACTAGGGGGCGCGACCAGCGGGCGGCGCGCGCACATCTCTGTTATTATAGTGGGTCTCTGACGGTGTGGCAACTCAGTGACTGATCAAGGTGTGCTAGAAATCAACTCATGAGGTACTTTGCTGTGGGATTTACAGTATTAATAATTTGGCATAAATTGATTAATAATAGAAAACGGAACATACTCCCCACTAGGGTCTTCCCATTGTTTAAGTATGCCTTTGATTTTTAAAAGAGGTACATTACTTACATTGTCCTATGATTGAGCCGATTGAGCCGTTTGTGTAAGCATAATGCTGAGTGTGTGATTGCAGCTTGTATTCAATAGTCAAATATGTCTTTTTGGACATAGAATGGGTGTCCATTTGTTTGAAACAATTACAGTTTTTTAATACACACCACAAAAAAACCGCTATACCTCCCAGACAAACACTAGCACATGTCCACATGTATAAAGTAAATCCCATTGGCTAACAGCTCAGGTGTCCCTGTGACATTCACCGTGTTTACAAACACTGTGGTAACCACTTGAACATCTTGAAACTTTAGTCAGCAGCACTTGGACAGACTATACCCCCTACTCCAAACCATCCCAGGATAGCTAACTCACCCTGTTGAAACTGCAGGGACTTACAGTACTGGTTCTCGGTGCTATCCCGTGTCATACTGTACCCTTACCATACATATAGCACAGGAGGCCAGTGTGGGCTTCATGAGGAAGGCGGCCGTGCGTTACCTTGGTAACTAGGTCGCGGCGTCACATGACCAGTAGACGGCGGAGGGTGCGGGAGAAGCCTCCCCCACCACCCTGCCTACCAACCCACCTACCAACCCGCCTACCAACCAGTACACCATAGCTACTGGAGAGGAGGCAGGGGGAGCCTAGCCTAGCTACCACCTCACACTCAGACACGAGGGTGCTTCCTTCCAACCTGGGAACCCCCATACCAACAACCACCAGCACACACACAGGAGGGAGCTTTACGCCATGGATGGTCTCATCACCGTGTGCCTTACACCCTGGAGGAGTACAGAGATAGGGAAGGTACCACCACGGGAGAGGCTCTACCTCTAGGAGGGGCCGGGAGGCGTCCTCCTCCTGCGCCTGCCGACAACATGCTGCTAACTGTGACGGACGCGGATGAAGGGGGTAAGTGTGGGACCAGGCCTGGAGGAAGGGGTGGTAACCAAGGGAAGTAGCACAAGATACAGTGGACGCCGCCCACCCCTATAGCGCACACACCAGGGCCTATATTTTGGCCATGATATACTCTACCCAAATTGTAGCCTGGCCCTCTGACTGCTTTCTTCCAGCTGAGTGGCTTTAGCTGGGGAGGCAGGGCCTCCATGTTGCACCCTCCTCCCATGCCCTATACCTCATCTATGTCGACTCCCCAAAGCTCACTGCTCGGCCCCGTTTCTCAGGTCGGCGCCCTCCATTTCTTTGTTGCCATGGAAACTGGGGTAGGTTGTGTAGTTGCTTGCTGGAGGAGGGGAGGAGGGGTGAGGAGGATCGGCTGGTAGGTGCTGGAGGAGTCGGGGGATGGGGGGATCTGTCGGGGTTGGGGAGAGTGGTGACGGGACGGAAGGAGGCCGTTGAGGGCCGGGGGAGCCCGATAACAGGCGGCATTAGCGGGAACACCTCTCGGGGATCGGAGACTGCTGCCTCGCCACCCCGCAACCCTCCCTCAACCAAAAAAGCCTTGTTGCCTTCATGGACCATGCAATTGCAGTCAATTTGCTGTCTTTTTCTCTCTCGACTTTACCCTTGTATATAAAGAAGGGGAGGGGGGGGGGGTCCATGTCAATGAGAATTCCAACTGCCCTCCACCTCCACAAGGAAGATGAGAGAAAAAAAGCTCACTAACGGCTTATTTGGATCGTACATGCTCTCAGCTCCCAGTGATGACTGCATGCACTGGCCACCTGACCGGTCACAGTCACGTAGGATCATGTAGGCCTACATGGATACCTGGGGGGGGGGCGGTCCAGTCTGGTACCGTGGACATCGCCCTCCCTCTAACATAAGCTCTATAGACTATACCAGCCCCTACACACGCCTCTAAATTACAGACGACGTCTGGGTTGAACTACAATGTATATCCGTTAGCTCAGATAACCTCAGATACACTCCAGACATCATTACAGGCAGCCGGGGGGGGGGGGGGGTCCTTGCATTTGTTTCACATCCAGGACAGATTTCGAAGCAGAATCGGATCTCTTAGATGAACAAATAATACTTGGACATATGATCATTGAAAAAGTGGTTCAAACTGAGGAAGGCAGTTTAGAGACTCTATTTGCTTACAGTAGATGCCCCGGGAGTAATATACCCTTGTACCAGATGAGATAAGGAAAGTAAATGGCAAGCTGGCAGGTATCGGGGTAGGGGCAGGGGTGGTTAGGTTGTTATCTGACAGTTTGTTTACAGGTAGGGTATCCAGGAGAGGATCCACCTACTAACAGACTAACACTGGAGCCTCCATACACCATACCACACCTACCTCTGATACCTACACAACTAACGCTGTACCCCATTCTCAAATAACACAAGATCTATGTCATCTACCACTGCCCTGCAGGTGCCATGCCTGTACAGCTCAGTGGGTACTTCTCCCTGCAGTCTCTATGGATCAGTGGATCACTTTTCTCCTTCTCCAATACACATCAGTGTATATAGGATTAGAGCTGATTGAATTAGCCTTGCTACCTCTACCAGTCCTACAGAAGAAATCAATTTTATCTAACCACGTCTACGACTCACTCTCTCCACCTGCCCTGCCTCACCATAATTCCACCCCAGATCTTAATTCTCAGCACGTTATTCCCGTCTTCAAAACAGATTTTTCCATTTTCCCATGCAATACAACTAAAGATTAAAAGATGGATCAGACGGATAGACTCCTCACACCCTAAACTTCCCTGACTTCTACACCTATCATCCTACAGTTCCCCACAACTATGCCAGGTCCCCATCCCCCATCTGCAACCCCCCCCCCCCCCACACACACACACACCTGCACCCCTAGACGTCTCTGCTGTGTGTGTCGCACGCCTGATGAGGGGTTGTTGTTCCGGTTGGTGGATCGCCGTGAGCACAATCGTCCAAATCGGGCCTTCATCCCCCCTTCCTATCACCCCTAGACCCATCTTGCACCCGCTGACCCGACTTGAGAATCATTAGTCCCGCCACTTCAGAAGTTAGCTCTACAAGCCGGCGTGGGCACGTATCTATGTGTTATAAAAGCTCTAAAATGTGGACAATTTATTTAAAACTGGGTAAAGTTACAGATGGATCGTGTGTTGTACTTTATACTAGCGTCATCTGATATATGGAATTGGGTTATTTTGTTTTAACATAGCGATGTTTGGAGTATGGACTTTGGTCGTGTCGAAGCTGCCATAGGAATAAATATAGATGCTCGTAGTATCTTGTGTCTAATATAAAACGAGTTGATAGTAAAATATG
The DNA here is from genome assembly GCA_947462335.1 of Harmothoe impar. Lineage (NCBI taxonomy): Eukaryota > Metazoa > Annelida > Polychaeta > Phyllodocida > Polynoidae > Harmothoe > Harmothoe impar. The sequence goes on along the minus strand of OX381721.1, from coordinate 8,290,608 downwards.
ATAAACGCTAGCATGTGGAGCTCTTTGAGGTCATAGTGATAAAATAGTCATTTAATCTTCATAATTGATATATACAGCATAATATAATATGACAATTACACCTCTTCATAATTATAATTATCATGTTGTTTTGAAACATGTCATTGTTATACAATATTCCCAGCAGACCTGATAATATATGTGAGGTACTGAAAGCCACTGGTGTTTGGATTCCAAAGTCCATATTGCCTTTGCTCCTCATACCTCAAGAAATCCGTCTACGTTATTGGCAAATTCATAGATATCTTATCCCCAAAATAGTAAGTTAGAATGATAAGAAAATTATTAGTTACTATGTGAATATATACACACTATGAAGCTCTAGAATCACTCCATATCAGCCTGCTCCTTCAACACCTGAATTATTCACATTAAATTTATTAGAACATGAAAAGTTAAAAGATACATAGAAGGCAGAAGCGTGATAGAATTAATGATGGCTTTGCTACATAAAGTGCCACATAATGGGGGTAGAGTGGGGTGTAAACAGCGCTACTTGGCTGCTGTGTGAGTTTGCTCCAGCCCCGTCCTCCACCAGCCCCCATGTATGTCTTTACTAACCTATGGATGAAGGGTCCTAGATACAGGAGAGCTATGATCTATATAAGGCCAACCACATAACGGCTCTTTTTTTAATCCATTTGGAAGTGGTAATTGCATGTCTGGCCATTGCAACTTTAACTACACTTGCAGAAAGGGAGATACAGTAGACGTGAATAGACTTGCAATCTTGAAACAGCAAAGTTGGGACTGCTTCAAGTTGAACATCAGCTGGGGTGGCTTCAAAAATACCTGTGGTGCATGCTTTAAATGTTGGCTGGAATGGCTGCAACGTTAGCTGGAATGGCTTCGGCCTTAGCTGGGGTGGCTTCAGCGCTGGCTTCAGCCTTAGCTGGAATGGCTTCAGCGTTATCTGAGATGGCTTCAACCTTAGCTGGGATGATTCAATTCTGGTTGAAATGGCCTCACTTTCATAGCTGGGGTGATACAGATTCGATTTTAATAGCTGGCTTCAACCTTAGTCAAAGTTACATTATACGCTTTGAGGTTGCTTTTAGCTTTCAGAGCCTTCTGCAATTGTATTAGACCAGAATATTGTGAGAACCAGCAAAACTCAGACAGCATGGGAACAATCCCTTTTGTCTCTGTTAGTGCCATCCTGAATGTATATAGTCATCACCATAGACTAGCTCTTCACCTGACATGTCCGATTCGCTCTACCACACCGACCTACAACCATCCTGTCTCCTGCCTCCTTACTTACCTCTTACCCCCTGCCCCCTGCCCCCTCTACCCCTAGACGTAGTGTATTATTATGGGCCTGCCTTCTACCCCTTACCCCTCCCTTCCCTCAGCTACCCCCTTATCACAGGCCCAGGCATTCAGTCCACAGGTAGATTTATACTCTGAGGCTCCTAATGCTTTGAATTCTGTCCACTTAGAGTGAATGGGCATTACTTTTATTTAACCCAGCCCTGTCTTCAATCTACTTACAGATCTAGTAAGGTGGAGAATTTCGAAAAGTGGATGACATGCATTAGCTCTCTGCCGCCTTTACTTACCTATACCGACCTACCTACAGCTCCCCATCTTGCTACAAGAAAGCAACTGTATATGTTTATAACTAGTGCATCTTATTATTAATGAATGGATCATACTTTCTCATTGTCTGCCTCTCAGCTCGACATTGATGCTTATCTACCAATTATATCTAGTATTATTAGTTAGATTTGAAATTATAACTCTGTTTGGGGTCCTAATCTTATGGTATACCAGTTCTCAACTTGACCAATATTACTTCTACGCATATACCAGCTTCCTCCAAGTCTGGCTATCTTATATATGATCCCACCCCTTCATCCCTCTCTACACCGACACCTTCTTCCCCTCTACCCACCCACTTCCCACCTTGTGGCCTGCAGTATCAAAAGCCTTACCCAGTCTATACACATGTTGCAAATCCAGTATTAAAGGTAGCAAACATTGGAATAAGAGAGTTGCTGCGGCTTGAGGCAGCGTCAGTCAGGGCATCACGGACACACAAATAAAGCAGGAGGGGTGTGGGCTGGAGGTGTGGAGGTGTCTTACCACCGTCTATACCTCAGACACATAGTACAAACATACTGTGACACATGCACAAAGTACCCACACCTTATAAATGAATGTGTCAGGAGCAAGAGCAGGCTGTTTCCAATAACATGGTTACAGTATCTTAGGTAGGTACATGCAGTACAGATTTATTCTTTATTATACAGGATGTAAGTAATTTTGGGAGCTGTTTCACAGTTTAATGATAATAATTTTTTCACTTAGAATTTTCCCAAAATATTAGAATATTTCAAAATGCCCACAGAAATAATAAGGTTTGCTGAGCAAGGTCGGGTTATTGGAAACATAATTCAGTTGTTGATGGCCTTATTCACCCATAGGGTATGTGGGCCTTAGTTTGCTATCTCCTACTCATCCTTCATCCACTTTTTGCTGTATTTTGCTGCAGGTGGTATGTCTACATGTGCAGTACTGTGCTACCATTGTTCTGAGTTGAACTTCGTGTCAGATGACATATAAAAAGTAAAGATACCTGCAGTAGTACTACTGAGTTGTGCCAAGTTCTCTTACCAGAGGAGCATCAACAATTTGTCCACACTGTCTCATTGCGTGCTACTGTGGGATGATGTGAGAAAAGCATGATACCTCACGAAAATATGGTTTCTTACCTTTGTATTTTTCCTAGATTAAATGTTGCCCCAGACTCATCCATCCACCTATATACCATACTATCCATTACCCACCGTGATGCCGTGATGCACACATCATAATAGTGCTCTCCCAAATGTATATATTTTTTGTGACAATGTGGTCAACATTTCAGTTGCACTCCCAGGGTTGCACTGCTATGAATATAATGTAAGTAGATTATGGTTCACCACAGAGTGTACTACAGTGGACTAAATTATTCATGCACTATACATATGTATGTGTATCATAATATTTTCCTGTGTAGGTAAAAAATCTACTTAGGGCCCATTTTCTGCTGCCGCCCCTTTACTCTGCCTGAAACAACTGCAGCCGGGGAATACGACACTTGGACCCCAAACCGTTTGGACCCTAACCTCTTGGACCCTAGCCACTTGGACCCTAGCCACTTGGACCCCAAATCATAAGTCAGTTGGACCCCAGACCATTGCAACCCCAAACAAACCAAACCATTTGGACCCCCAAGAAGTTTGGACCCCAAACCATTTGGACCCCAAACCGTTTGGACCCCAAACCGTTTGGACCCCAAACTATTTCGACAGCCATTTAGACCTATGTATACATGGATTATTTTGATCACTGATATCTTCTTCTGGGAATAAAATGTGCGTATCCCATTGTGCCCGGTAATACATGTAATTATATAATGAATATTTCAAAGGTATAATCCGGGGTATAACTGACTTTTTTAAACTATATATAGGTGTGATATAAATGTCCGGGCTACATATATATCAAAATTGAACAGTTATAATGTCTATTGGAACAAGGATTAATGGAATTGTAAATATCTGCAAACAGATAGTCAGCATATATCCAGCAAGGGTCCAACTGGTTAGAATTTTAAATAGCCAAGGGTCCAACTGGTAAGGGTGAAAACTGGTCAGGGGTCCAACTGGTCGGGGTGAAAACTGAACAGGGGTCCAACTGGTTAGGGTCCAACTGGTTAGGGTCCAACTGGTGTTGGGGTCCAAGCGGCTAGGGTCCGAATGGCAAGGGTCCAAACGGTTTGGGGTCCAACTGTCATAGATCCCTGAGAGGAAACCTCCCAGCTTAAATATTAAAGGGCCGCATAGTACTTTAATGATGCACTATGCCCTTTGTCGTTATAACGTACGAAGGTAGCACTGGCGAGTCGTCCACTGACCAGGGTCGTATCAACCCAGTACGGTTGGCATGATCCTTGATTGCATCACTGGCGAGTTACTCACCAAGGCTGCACTCATGCATCATACCGATAGAGCTCATAATATATCAATGCTCTGTGTTCCTTAAAGGGTTAAACACGTGTTCTCCTCATGGTGTAGAGTACCTTTTTGACTGATGAGCATGTTAGAAGTGGGAGGTAGAAGGGTGTCAGGACTCAAAGCAGTAATTAGATATACCTCTACACATGGTGGCCAGAAACACAGACAAGGGAAGACGAGGGTGGCACTTAATTAAATGGATATCTAAATTGAACGTCCTTTTCTATAGTTTAGACAGGAAGAGGGGGGGGGGTCATACTTCAGAAATACAATTTTGTGTTTTAAACATTCATCGTATTGCTGCGTTGATATAGTGTTAGTCTTCTTCCTGTTCCATTATTAAATTAAGCTTTGGTGTTTTCCTCAAACTTAGTAGGACAACAGAATTGTCATAGAGTGTGGAACACCTCTCTTACTACCAACTCGACTTTCATCGACTCAATTAAGCACCACATTCCAGGAGCAAATACCTTGTTTCAGCCTATCATACATGCTTACCCATCTGAGGGGGAAAGTCTGCCGTTTGAAGTTGAATTGATCTGTTCCTAACGGACCCAGCACACCTCCCACTTTCACCAAGGCTGACTAAGGGATGGTTTGAATTTTCCACCTTCTGCACCGTAGGATTTTTGTTTGTCTTCTCCATGTGAGTTTTCTTTTCCTGGAGGTGTTATTTCTGAACCCCAAGTAGAGGCCACAGGGAAGGTGTGTGGTCCTGCTTGGTCCATGTTCGGATATATATGAGAGGGTCCTGACGGTGATTACCAATGTATACGAGGTGATTTTCTAGATAATAAATATATTTCCTCCTTTCCTACCAATCTAGACCGGGTATAACAATACAGATCATCGTCTTTCCTCTATCTGATACTTAAATTATTCAAAGTATAAAGTAAGGTTGCATTTGCCCTAGTTCCCTAATTTCGCAATCAAAGCACTGAGCAATTTAGCCTAGAATCTGTAAATGATAGTGTCAATTTTATATAGCACGGACCAGTGTAATCGCCAGCAAAATAAGATACCAATAGACCAGGGAAACATGTAATGTATTGAACATAATAACTTCGATGATAAATCAAGATTGCGCTGGCATGGCTGGACCCTACACCTCAGCAACACAGGCTAGATTTCCCTGGGACATGGCAGGGGACTTGTTTCGTCTCTACAGCAGGGGAGGCAGGCAGAGCACTGCTGTGAAATCAATGAAGCAGACATGACCACCCCTACCAACTGCCACCCTACCACTGAGGGCCACCACCGCCACCTTGTTGGACCCTATCGGTAAAAAGTAGGCAGAACTAGGACGAAAACCCGATCAAGCTGCATGTGTGGGATCTTTAGCAATGCTAGGTGAAGGCACTTCCACCATATTTATTGAAAAAAGAATCCAATAAAGCAGGAATAGCTATGTAGATGTGCAATGGTTGAGGGACCACATCTGAACTTGTAAGGACTTAATAGAATTGTCCTGTCCTGAATGCCATAGAATACATTTTAGACTACAATGTCATGGTAGTTTGACATTGCCAGATCCTGGGAACCTGACACTGAGGATATAGCACATTGGCATTGAAGATGTAATATACCTGCATACCAGATCTCCCATTTCTTGAGGACTGTATGGAATCTTCCCTGCAAGAGCGATATCTCCAGTTATCTATTCATAATTGTCGACTTCTTAACCAATAGTTTGGTCTATATTATATATTATCTCCCTCCCCCCATTCTCCATCCCTTGCCCTTCCAGGGTGGTCACACCTGGAGTAAGTACAGAGGTGATGGTTGAGTGAGTTTTAAGTGAGTTGCTTCTCCACAGTCACTCACTCCCTGATTGATGCCTGACCACCACATACGGGTCCTCTCTGATCGTGTCATGTGACTCCCAGCCCACCAATCAGCGGGCGGCGATCCGGGTCCTACTCCGGGATGTAGAAGTTGTCTCCTCAGGCTGAATTAATCACGACATGTTCCAGTTCTCTGCACATAAAGGGGCCGACAAAAAGGTGTGGGCAGTTTATTTTTGGGGAGGTTGTGATAATGCCAAGGGGTGGTCCATACAAGAAGGGCATAGGAGGGACAATGTGGGGACAATACGGTTTAGGTATAAAGCACACAAAGCAGGACTTCCACATGATAGAGTCTACGATAGACATCAAGACGGTGTATCTAGATTATAAGGATGGCCCTTTGAAGTGTTTGATGGATGTTCGATACTATGAAACTGTGAGGAAATGGGGGGAAGTATGCCTTTTGGGGTAGACCTATGCCTTTTTGGAGAACTTGCATCCACACACAGATGATCTCTTATATCTGGTACAAATCGCAATAATGACTTACTGTTCCAAGGCATTTGCTTTGCCATAGTAATAGTTCCGTTGATCATTGATGGAAGGATCAATTGATAATATTGTATTGGTCTATGTAAATATTGGGCCCTTTCAGATGTTCAAACTTTACCTCACAACCCACAGTTTCAAAGAAAAATATTTATTCTCCTTTGCACATAACCAGAGTCTGAAGCAACTCGCGGCTGACCTCTTTGCCTGGCCCAGACCCATGTTTTCTGGGTTTATATAGCTCCTGATTGGCCCTGATCTGACACTGTGAGGGGTATATACCCCCCTATCAGCCCTAGTTATTGCAGCAGCCGTCTCGTTATCTGGGGTTTGAGCAATGGTCCCGAGGGTGTGTTTAGTCTCCACATCCAGCAGCCTTATCTCACTATACCTACACCACTGGTGAGGCCAATGAGACCTGGCTGCTAGTTCTGTTAGCACTTCTACCCGAGGCTAGGGGGTCTGGATAGAGGCTGTGCTGGGATGAATGGATGGCCGCCATCATTCAGTTTAATACTAAGGGGACAACTCTCATTCACAAGCTGGCCCCCTCTATGTAAGAACAGTGAATACTGATACAGCACGGAGACGCGTTTCGGTACTTTAGTCCCTCCACACCCCCTTTTTTCCTAATTCCCAGGTCCCCACCCCCCTCCCACCCTGGCTGTAAAAATATAGCTCCAAGACAAGAACACAGGAACACCATAGAAGACTCGCTGTATATCAGACTCCTGGTAGTTGTCAAACAGGACTGTAGGGTGCCTGCTCGGTGCACGCAGCGCACCACGCGGGCTGTTAGCGCAAACACACGGAAACCTTACCCACCCCGTGCTCACGGCGAGTTGCCATGGTAACCCGGTCCTCCCGGGCGGCAGGGTGAGGGGTGAGGGGCTCCTTGGTGCCTTATGGTTGAAGTGGTAGGAGGCCAGCAACCAGAGCTGCTCCCTCACCCCACTCCGAGCAGCTCATGAGCTGCTTATGAAGTGCTCCCCTGACAAGGGATGAGTCACAAAGTGTGTGTGTGGGGGGGGGGGAGGGGTGTAGGGGGGAGTGGGTGATGTAGGGTAACCGATAGGTGTGACATCCCCCACCTCCAAACCCCAACTTTTTTCCCCTCCAAAATAACTCTACTCCAACATAAACTTACACTTGAACAGGGGGCAACCTACACTGGCTTCAGTCCATGAGTTGATGTAAAGCCTAGACTAAGTGCAATGCCTGTGCAATATCCATGACAAAACAACGGGAAATAGCATTGACCGAATTGGCCTAAATCTGAGACCTGCGCAAGTCTAGAAGCCACCACCAAGGTGGCTTCAGTTTCAGACTTGAGTGAGTCTTGACTGCCCTTCCCCTACTTGTGATGATGATGTCAGACTTTGTGCCCACTTCACCCCCTGCTTCACACCAAGCCCTGACACACTCCACAGGTCTTTTCCCATCCTCCCATCTCTCCCTCTAGGCTTCAATGCCACCAAGGAAAGAACATTTGAACCCCTTTATCCAGTGAGCACAAAAAGTAGTTCAAAGTTTAAAAGTGGGTCCACAGCTATCAAACGTATATCAACGCTGATCTAATGTATATGAATTCATGTTCATTTGTCATCATGTTGCCACCAAAGTATGTACCTCTATAGGGTTGGCAGTTAGTATGATTTGGATTAAATGTCTCTATTACCTCCAGCATAATATATTTCCAACAGCTACCACCTCCAGGGTATCTCAATGAGCTCCAGTCGGCCTTGATTGACTCCACACTCACACAGAGATACACCCAATGGTGCAATAATCACCCCTCCCTACCCAACACTAGGATATAATGCCACACAATAATACCACACCCCTCAATATTATTGACAAGGCCTGCCTCTACAGCCCCTGTTACTTCTGTGGTTACAGTCTGTTACGGTGTACTCTGTGCCATATTGGACATCATGGAATAAGCATCCCAAGCTGGCACGAAGCTCCGTGTAAATGCCATGAATGGAGATTGTAATGGAACACCACATGAGTTGTTCGTAGCATGCTGTAAGCATGTAAGTAGTATGTCCTGTTACCACAGAAATATGGACATCACCCTCTCCCCCTGTCCAGAGGCATACCTGGCCTCCCAGGCTCCCCAGGGGCCAATAGCCTCATCATAAAGAATGTACCAGCACTTTGGGGGCTGCTTCAGGCTTGTTGGGGACCAGATACCCAGCCCCTGCACATCCACACAGAAATACTGCCACTTTACAGGAGGTTTATTGCTTCTAGGAGGGTGTTACCCCGAGCAGGAGGGTATTTGGTAGATATATAGTTTGGGACTGGTTAACATGGGTTGTTGGGGGTTTGGTGGGGTGGGAGTAGGGTGGTGTTATGGTGATTAAGATATGGAATCTTACAGAATGTGAAACAGTATTTAAAGAGAACACACAGATAAGGTTCTTTTTGGTATAATTAATTACCAGGGGTGTAAACATGAACTTCGCCCTCTCTTTTCTTCTCATTGTGGTATTTATCAGAATAATTGTATTTAATAGTGGGTTAGCATTATGAGTTACAGGATAGTCAATGAGGTCCCTTCATATTAATGTCTGAAAAGCTGGCAAATGGTTCGGTTGGGTCAATTGGTATCTTTGTATACACCATCCCTATCCCATCATCGACATCAATGTTTTATTACGTATTTAGCCTTTATGTTTAGCAACACAAAAATAGTTTTAGTGTATAGTTTATGCTCAATAACGGCAACTCACACATGACTTCTAATTGGCCTGTAGCAGTAGAAACTGAGTTAAAGTCTAGCAAAGAAAAAAACTATGTGAGTGAGAAAGGATTATGTGCCAAAAAAGAAGGCTGAAAACTTACAGTTGTGCCAAAGGCGGGAACAGGGGCAAACTTGGCAGGGTCCCATCACCTCGTGAGGCCTGTTGACTGCGGGGTAGCTCTTCCTCTGTCAGTGAAGTACTTTTTTGAGGTACTGGTGTACAATGGGCTATGTGTCAACTGCTGGTGTGTATGTTTAGGGTGTGTTTTTAGCCGTCTTTTTACTTGGGTTACTGTGGTTGAAGGTGCTACCTGTCATGGACTAATGTTTTCACTCCTCAGGTATATGAGTGATGAAGATCGTGTAGAGAGGGAACCTTGTAAGAATAACAAAGCAATGAACTTTTTCTATTCATCTTCTTCATATTTTCATCTTCTTCAGGCATAGTGCTATGGAGGCATAGACATTTCATATAAGGTATATGTTGTGCTACATAAGCTATGATATGATATAGCTCCTTTTCATTATACATGTACAAGCTTTGGAAATGGACTTTGGTCTATGCAATGATAATATGTCTGTCTCTTCCTTCTGTGGTGTATGAATAAATCTGCATAGGTATCCTATAGCTTAATTGTGAAAAGACGTAAACTAATGATGGTATAAAAGTATATTCTCTTACAACTGACGCACTGCTCAAGGTGTCATTTGTTACAGACTTGAATGCATCATATTGGCCCTATATGTTTGATACACTCCTGTTACTCGTGCATCATGCCGACAAATGGACATAGCCCATGAGGCATTACACTCATGCTGACCTTAAATGTTTAGTCCACATGTATTTTACAAAAAAGGGTGTCGAGTAATCCGTTCCTTCACCTGCTACATGTACACACAATACATGAACAGCTTTATTTGAACTGTCATCTAACAGTAGTTGTCTGCCTACATTTATTTACTCAGGTCGTCTCAAGAAGAGTCCTGTTACTATTTCAATTACATGCCCATACACAATCTGCGTCGGTGTTCCCCTCGCCACGTTACGCATGTATACACAACAGTTACCTGAGGGAAAATGAGTTTCTTCTGTACTTTCTAAATAAAAGAAAGATCGAAGTAAAGGTTTTGCCATTCCACACAAACTAATTCTAAACTAGTGCGATGTTCAGTGTTTAACAAGGGCTCTTCTATAGAGGACGAAATGGTGCACATGTTGATACTCCTATCCTTTGGCTAAGAATCGACTCAATCGATGTGCACATAATGTATTAAATTATCAATCTAATATTAACTTAGACATTGCACATTGCAACAAAACAAAACGAGAATGGTCGCCAAAAAGCCAACTATATCCCAGAATAAGAAATCAATACAATATACATCAACGTAATATGAAAATGTGTGATTTTGACTCTGTCATTTGTGTAAACATTGATAATAAAAATTTTCCTTTCTCTCTCCCTCAGACACATCGTCCAAGTCCAAGTCGTCACGGCGGGCCTCCTCCTCACCCAGTAGTCGTGACGACGACGAACCCTCCACCACCAAGCTCTCCTCTAGACCGGAAAGACGTGAACGTCACCACTCCGCGTCGTCTACGTCACGACCGGAAACCGTTGACCGCGGATCGGGCCCGACGCCGGCGCCGCACTCCCATCCGCCTGAGTCTCCGCGGGGGGCATTCTTCCCGATCCCGCCCTACCCGGACCCTCGGGACGTTGCACGGGACCCTCGGGACCCACGGGACCCTCGGGAGTTACGGGATCTACGGGACCCGCGGAACGGGCTGCTTGATCAGCATCCACTAGGTGAGTGCTTTCAGAGGTTAATGTTTTTGGAATTTGGTTCGTGGATGTCTTTTTCAGGCAGAATCGGGATATGTACCAGTAAAGAAAATACAGTACATCCTCAATACATCGAACACCATCTCTTACTAACTCATCTGTATCTGCGAAATGATGCAGTAACTATCTACATCATTTCATACACTGATATTCCTTGGATCCCTATACGCCCAACCTCTTAGTCACTAGTGCCTAACCTAGTTAGTCATTTTTTGGATCCCTATACACCCAACATAGATTAGTTATTATTGTCAGGTTGGTCACTACTGACCAACCCACCTTAGTCTTTTTATTTCCAGGGGGAGCCACTGAGTGGTCATCACAGGTGGCACCCTCTAGCGGTATACAAATACAACACACCAATGATGAACCTAGGTTAGCCACAACTGACTGACCCCTCGGTCATTTTTTAATATAACTTTGCCATTGTGACTTACACTCATATGACCAACCTAGGTTAGTCTGTACTGACTAACCCTTTTAACCTATGGATTTTCAGTGTAGACACCCCTTCATATTTTGAGATACTATCACTGAAATCGCTCAGTATGGTCCCACTTTTTGATCCACGCTATATTCCCTCCACACACACGTTGTGGTACTTTTTAAGACACAATCCATCAAGGCTTTATCTGAACATAAACACAGTCAGAGCCCTCTTGTACCACCAGTAGATCACCCCGCCCCCCTCCCCAGCCTGTACCTCCTCCTGGGTCCTGTTTCTCCACAAATTTCCGGAGGTCTGCAAATTTGAGGAGGTCCGTAAATTTGTTTCCGTAAATTTGCTTCCATAAATTTGCGGAGGTCCACAAACATATATGGAGCTCCGTATTTGTATGCTTAAGTACTAAAAAACGATTTCCATATATATTTGCGGACCTCCAAAAATATATGTGTGTTTACGGACCTCTGCATAATTGGGGAGAAACAGCACCCTGGGTCTATAACCTCATTGGGCATGCTACGGGAGCCTACTACATTGTACATCAGGCTAGACAAAGACATATAACCAGGCATTCCTCTCCAATAAACCAGTTAGGCATTATCAGCAGTTAAAAGAGCTGAGCATGTATCCCTATTTCCTATAGGATTCCTCTAGACAGGCCAGCTAGCATGCTGCTGACTGTGATTGTTTATATGTAGGTGTCATGTACGTCAAAACATACCATGCCGCATAGTGGGGCAATAGGTCGTTAACATTATAACGACGTCTCGGAGATATGGATATGTTTGGTATGTAGACGCCATAACCAAGACCAAGCATTAGCTCACATTGTCATGACGGAACGTGGAACATCTGAGACTGACCTACAATCATCTCTGAGCTTCAATGTACACGACTGAATTACCCTGATCCCCTCTCATTCCCTACCAAAGGAATTTATACGTTTTATGTAGGTTTTTAGTGTCTATATAATTATGTGTAAAGGAATAATCAATAGTTGGCCACAATAAAAACAGTCACGAAATAATGGGTCATGGTGGGGAGGTGGGGGGCTAAGAAGTGGGAGTCAGATGCATTTGGTAAACCCTAGATCTACCGTTGAGACATGCATACATTTATGCATGTATGACATTCACAGGAAATAACAAACGTGACGGAGGTATCTTCATGGTTACACTTGAGGCTAATATCTCCATCCCCCGCCAGCTTACTTCAACTTGAACCCCTCCCCGGTGTGAAGCTAAAAGTCTCTGGTCGTTAGTTCATTCTCCTCCCACCAGAGGGGGCGGCGAGCGGAGACGCTGATGTAGCCTCGTCCTGATTAATGTACGTCACGTGATACAGGTATCCCGTCATGCGCCCGGGTAGAGGAGGGCAAACAAAATGGCGCCCTTTACATATAGCGGTAAGCTGACCTAGTCAGGGGGAGCTGCTCAGTTAGAGGAGGGGTGGGGGCCCGGGGGGGGCACTGACTCTATGTTGGTGAGTGGCAACTGCCGCGGTACCGCCCTACTCCCCTCACTGGGAGGAGTTGAGGGGTCACTGACCGCCCCTCCTTTTCATATTGAGGGAGAATATTGGAGTGACCGCCCCCCTAATCAGGTCAAATTATATATAAGCCCCCCTGCTTTGAGCATCAGGTACCAGACATAACAATGACAAACTTACCAATTAGCACCTAAATAACAATCAGAAACATGTTTGCTCTCCAATATTGCTAAATAAGCACAGGAAACCTGCATTAAGGCACCTACTCATAAGGGGGGGAGGGGGTCACCACCCCTTCTTTTTATTTTTAGAAGGGCTGACCGCCCCTATATTTCATCCCCTCTGTCAACCCACCGCGACCGCTCCTGGGAGAGGTGCGGCAGTGGTTATCCAAAACATACCTCAGTGCCCCCCCGGGGGTGGGGGTCAATTTAAGAGTTGCTCGTGAGTCTGAGCAGCTCGTACTTAGTACGCCGCCTGTCGGGAACTAGATGTACTATAGGTTATCCACAACTTGGTGATTAGTCCCCAACGTTCCCCGGTCAGCGAGGAATGTGTTAGACTTAAATGAAACTTTCACACCCCATATCTGTCAAGTAGTTATTGGAAAGAGTCACTGAACATAATGGAATAATCAATATTTTATGGACACTACATTACACAGTGTAAACGAACATAATTATCCTCGACCTCGTGTATAAGTTCAGCCAAATAACCCTAGTTGAACTAAAACAATGGGGTAGACCAAAACACCCCCGTCCAATGCTTAAGGACCAGTTGGTGAGCTGGTTGTTACTCTAGTTTGAGAGCTGGTTGCCGGTGGGCGTTGAGAGCAGCTCTTGGTTTAGGCCGTGACATTTGCCATACTGTCAGGAGAAAACACTAGTCAAAGTTTAAATAGACAAAATGGTCTTTATTTGAATGCTCGGTTAACGTATGGGGGACCTGGATATCGAGGGCAGAGGCTGAGAGCAGAGGTTGGTTTACACTTGTACCCACTGACCTAAAGCCCCACTCGGTGGAGCTGTCGTCAGGATGATTCTAACCCTACATTATGTAGCTCAATGACTGCTGTTGGAGAAGGGTTCACTGAAAGCAACCTACAGGTCATTATGTCACCAAATGCGACAAAGTCTGACGCTAGACTTTCTGGGTTATTCTCTTGCCTTTAATTTCGTGAAGGGACACTTGGTTTAAACGGTTCACGATCTAAAGGTTACATCTGCTCTTTGATTTGATATACATCTTAACTTGTACCTAGGTGGTCTTGAAAAATGTCTCAGAGTAGATTACCTCATTTATAAAACTCCCTAGAACTACTACGGTGGAATAACTGTACCCCCTGTGTAACTTGTGACAGGTGATTACAAATAGTAATCCCCCGGGAGTAATCCCTTTGACCTAATCTCAAAAGCTCTATATCTAGTAACAGCCAGTAAATCACCACATACCCCCCATGCCCTAATCATCCTTCACCCTAATCTACCTCTCCTCATGAGCGACATCTGCTAAAGACATAAAACAAGACAATAATGAGCGGCATCCTCGACGTCAAAGACGTCGTGTTGACGTACCCACCAGGGAGCACCTCACGGTTATAGAGATATCAGAACTGCCGGTTAGCCTAAGTCCAGGGCACCTCCAACCAAGAGGGGAGAGTCATATAAATCAACGCCATTGTGAATATAAATGTAAACAAGCATAAGAATAAGATTCACTGAAATGAATTATGAGCGCCAGATGAGACGCTATTTTCATAATATGGAGCATTTTGGATGACTCAAATGGCTTGTTATTTTTACAAATCTTTATCTAAAATAATATTATACATTCACATAGAAAACAGCTGGTGCTGCTACCATCCACTCCCTTGATAAGGACATAGCATCACCCAGTGGTGTGAATGTAGTGCTCTCCAGGCTACCCTGGAGGAGGTAAGACTACACACCCCTCCTGGGGGGAACACACGTGCCGACACAGATAGTACAACCATTACTACTGCCCCCTGCAGTGACCTAATTACAACCCTTATCTCACTGCTGATTGGCCAACTCCTCCTCCATGTGGAGCTACTCTCTACCTCCCATGGAAGAGAGTTATACTAGTTCTAGTCTAATGTCAAGCAGTATGCTGACTGATACAAGCTATCCATACTCCATTGCTACATAATTCGCGTTTTTAATATTGAAATATCTACCCGAATGTGAATGTCAGTAATGCTTCATATAATATATCCAAAAATAGATAAAGAAACTTCTCGGAAATTGGCATGAATGTCAGTTGATGATTCCTATTATTATTGGAAAGGTTTGGCGTCGTGGGGGCAAATGCCGAATTGTGCAAGCATTTATGAACATGTAGGAGATCCATCTGAGGTCAAGATGAGTTATACTGATGGGATCATCAGTTGCTCTTTGCTGAAATAGGCTACACACACATGTTTCAGCACCCTCCCATTAAGTAACTCCCCAGACACCCATATACCCTACCTGGCCTCAGCTACAAGGTCAGACAGCCTCCTGTGTCTAATTAACAATTATGTTAATTAATCTGATTTATTAAGGTCACAGGTCAGGCTACACTGGGCATGCGCAGTCATATATCCCATGGGACCTGTGTACCATGTGACGTCATTGTTAGGGTGTGTTTATGGAGTGTGACATACTAGTACCATACATATGGCTTCGGTGAGTTCATCCATGAGCTGTCCAACTACATTGTAGTATATTGTATAGGCCTCCATTTTTATACATGTATTTTCAATTCATGTCATGATTAACCATTTATAACACGAAGCTGCATCTGCATTGTATTCCGATTCCAAAGTGGGAGGATTAATTATTTTAGAAGAGCAAGGAATAGGATGTCTACAATAGACTTTAGAACTTTCAAACTGCCTCTTAGTAAGAGTCTTACCCTGAGGCCTGTCCTACCTTCCCCAGACACCCCAGGGACATCCATCCTGAGGCGCTAACCAGGGGACCAGGCCCCCGGAGGTGCCCAGATTAATCTGGTTACAGTTGTCCAGCTGTACAGGTGGGTTCAGGTGGACATGAAAACCCAGATCCTACCTTCCCTGTGTCCCTACAACACCACTGGAGCCCTGGCCAACCTCTCTCTGCAGACCAAAAGGGCATTTTATCGTATCACACAACACTGACAGCACATCTAGGATATAGGTTGGTTCAAGGGTCCGATTCTTTTTTTCAAAGTTGAATGTATTGGCCAGCATTTGTCGGTGACTGCGTTATTATTTTACCGATAGCAAGACAAATCAGCTCTAAGATAAGATAAGATAAGTTAACGCTTTTCTTCACTTCTTTGGGAGCGGGTAGAGTCAACCCTATGTTCTCTGGTGACATGAATTATGCAGTGCCCAACATGCTCTCCTGTACCGTTCCCCCATACCCCATCCCGAAGACACCTCCCCTCCCCCCCCCCCCGCCCCACCCTCCTCCTGTGTTCCTCCACGGCTGATACAGAACCACTACAGATGGCGCCACCTCCCGGAGTCACACTCAGCACGCCCTGGAGCAGGGCCCAGGCCGAGGCAGGGTCAAATCAGGGTCAAGGCCAGGTCAAGATCCAGGTCAAGGCCACTCAGGGTGCCGACAGGAAAGGTCACGAACAGTCTGGGTCGTGTTACCTTTTGTCTCAGTCGGTGGTTGCTACTTTTTGTATACAGCAGTAAAATGAAACTGGAACATTTTGGAAATTATAGAGCATTGATCTTTTTATACATGGCGCTTACATGGCGTTTTGGGTACTTTCCATGGTTAGCACAAAAGGGACAACAGAAACACATCCAATGTGTGGGTACAATTCCAACAGCTAAGTGAATGTTGTGGTATTATGGTATACTATTATGCTACCTCAATTCCAAAGTTGGATTTATAAACCGAATTTTGGTAAAAAATAAAACAGCGTCTCAAGCTGGTAAAACATTATAACTATTTTATCTCAGTTCCTCTCCCATCCTAGCCCTCTGTGTCGTGAACTGGCCCAAGAATCTGACTGGGTAATGGAAACTCTAACATCCCCCTGCAATATTGCTCCATTTTCTGTAGATGGCTATTTGATACAATTGCCATCCTATTCTCCTGCTGCGGGGTCTTCCTCCAGCAGCTGTAACATAACCGTGACAAATGTAAACATTAATTCACCCTTTATAGCCAGCCCACGACACCACCCCGCCCCAGTACAATCTACACCAGCCTCTCAACCTCCACACCACCCACTATAACCACATTAACGGGCAGGGGCTTGTTCTTTTTCTCGGGGTATTGAGGGAATTGTTTTCCTTGTGTAGTAACATGGGCCAGTGTTTGTGATGAGGCGGGGGCTGGTAATCAAATAAAGACGATTGTGGCAGGACGTGGGGAGGTGCAGAGTGAAAACAGAAGTTGTAGCTGCAGACTGTACCCCATCTCCCCTCCCCTCCCTGCCTGCTACATGCAAGGAGGATCTTTGGAGGCCCGGGTACTAGAAGTAATCCCTATTTACTTTCAATATACCGGTAACCCGTGTCAGCACTCTTTGAATGGCAAGAATATGTACCATGCAAAACTTGCAATACAAGTTAGTATCAATGTGAAATGAATAGATAATTATGGTGATTCTACCTCTTACCCACCCCCTTATGTTAAAGGCACAGATCTCGGTACCCCTCCAGCGACAGTCAAAGTGAGACCGGGACAGGTGTTCAGCCTTATATATAGGGGTGCTGGGGGTTTAGACCCCATGTGTAGGTTTGCAATGGATCCTGCCTCAGTAGCTATAGACATTATACAACAAACCACGTGTTCCCTGCATTACCTAGACGACTTCTAGTATAAATGGGAACTGACGTGTGAGTGTTGTGTTGCGATTTATTTTAGAAATACAATCGTATAAAGAGACGTTTCCCCTGAGGAAATATGTCCATAGAATACACTTCGCCATTTATACGTCTTATGACACGGTAGGGGGTATGGGCCCTCTCTAAGATCTCTGAACCATGGCATTGGTGAGGAAATCGTATAGGCATTACCCAGGGCATTGCAGCTTTTTTTTGGAACATAGGATACCACGGATTTGATTGTTGTTTGCATAAGATGAGAATAATAAGGACAGACTGTTTCATGATGAGAGCATATTAACATCCATCTAATAGGTACATTCTACCTGTCTCAATAATATTGTCTCATTTGTCCGTCAACAAAGACATCACAGATTATATACAGGGGACATATCCCATCCATGGCATGTGCCATCCCTCCTCCAGAGTTACTCCTTTTAATGAATCGGGTCTTCAGTTTCTTTAAAGTTAAAGGGGAACAATTGCCCAGTCACTCTACTCTGCTCCACCACATCCCAGATCTCACCTGTTGTATGTGTTAATAATTATTAGTGCCAGGGCCATCGTGGGTGCAGTGGCGTGTGGAGGGAGCAGATGTAATTATAGGATAGAATCTGAGTTTGCCGACATAAACATAAACTACATGTGATTAAAAGAGCAACAGGGGGATCTACACAGAAAGACAAACATGATTTCATTTCAACTTTATAAAAAAAAACTATATATCGGATAATAGATATTGACTTCCGGTACTGCCCATTTGACCTATGATACTTTAATCCCTGACTCTGCCCTCCCTTTCTTCATCCCCTATTATCGTCCACAACAATGGCGGTGCCCTATGGGTGCCCGCTGGTTCCCTTGTATACCTCCGCTTGTCGTCTTGTATTACAAGGCTTAGAGCCCAGTCAACATCCACATAAAAAAACTATAAAAATGTCTCCGCCACTAGTGGGATTAGCCGTGGTTTACCCGACTCCTGATCTGATTTAACCCTTACGTGCCCAAGCGCGCCAATTGGCGCGGTTTTAGGCATAAAAACACCTATATTGAAGTAGAGAACCATCCAGACACTTCTATTGGGTGGATTTTAAAAGTTTTACCCTCATATTAAGCTCCGTGAGCTCACGATTTCAATGAGACCATCATTCTTGCTGTGAACTGTATACATGAGGAACAGTGCAAACTTAACTAAAAAATAAGTGATCAGATATGTGATTCATCACTGTTACCCAAAATGTCCCCTAAAAGCATAATTTTCACTAAAATGCCCTTTGATATACATGAAAAATATGTGTTTTTACAAAAAAATCATCTTTTATCAAGTTTTCTGGAGATATTTATTATAGTATCGATTTTCTTCTATTTTCATTCAGAAGGTTCTTATTTGCAATGTTTTTTATGTTATGAATAGCCTATTCATAGGTAAAAAATACCCCATTTTGGCCCTACAAAGGCAGTATATCGCTTATATTAGCTTAAGATTTCAGGTTGCCATGGCGACCTGAGTCAAATAATTTTCCATAGTCAAAGATAAAAGTCCATTTCAGAATCTTGCAGACTAATGTGTTATGACCCTTATCTTAAAATAGGAATTGAAGTTAGCAGGTTAAGACATGATTTCCAAAATCAGAACAATCATGTTGAATAAACGGATATTGGCTGAATATTGGCCAAATAGTTCTGGGCACCAAAGGGTTAATGAAGTGTCCATAATCCCACCAACAATGGGTGCCGTGGTCGGATGTAAGCGGCACGCTGATTGGATTATGGTAAGAGGCTTATGATTGGCTGCGGCCATGCAGACAGGAGTCCCCCTGGCGGGATGTTTATACACCGCTAACTGTAGCCAGGAGGCTGGAGGGGGTGCGGGCATCTAAGAGATGTGGTTTATCTCACAATTGGTTGTCATTCTATACTGGAGGAATGCAAAGAACAACTTCCGAATGGGGGGGGGGGGGGTCTCAGACTTTGACAATATCTAAACTGACAGACACCAATCTTACAAATTCCCTCTCCTCCCAGGGTCTCTCCTAGTCTCATGAGCAATTATCATCATTACCCTTATTCAATGTACATTTACCCCCCTCCCACCTCCCATCAACCCCCATATCTGTCCTAACCCCCCCCCCCCCCAAAAAAAAAAAAAAAAAAAAAAAAATTTACAGGCTGTATCCTCACCCCTTCTTTACCTGTGCTCACTGTCTGCATTTCTGTTTGTCCCCTCTCCTCTAAAATTCATGGCCTTATTCTCATTCTCCTTCACACCTTGTTGTAACTCAATCCCCTTCATGCATATTGATTTAAATGTAAAACAAGTAGGATGAGCTCAGCAAAGGGAAAAAAGGGCATAACATGAAGATAAAACAGACCAGGTTTCCGGCGGATTATCACTGAGTGAGGATTGCTTGGTGTGATTATTTTGTAAAAAGGTAGGAGGAGGGGTTAGTATTGTGAAGGAGGATGTCTAGATGATCTATACGTCTGTACCTGCCCCTACCGCCCCCTGACGAGGGGATCTGGAGACTGGTAGAAGGGGGCCCAGACTGAAGTGTGACCTCTCTGTTTGAAATGACACCCAGGATGGGACTGAAAGGGTTAAGACACCCTAGATCAAATTTAAAGGGTTAAGTGAGCTTTTGGAAGTCACTGGAGTGTCAAAGTCGAATTGCACTCCCATTCATAGTGCTAGTTTCAAAATAGACTATGGTTTAGCACACGACTGTGTTGGTATATACTAGTATGTGACTGCAATATTTATTCTAGGTTTATTCTGATCCCCCTAAAGCTGTTATTTCCTAATGCCACGTCATAAGAGTAGGTGATGTAATTATGAAATGTTTATCCGTCAGGTTTATTTATCATGTTAATATTCATAACAGGAAATACCATTGCAATATTACTTGATTACGTATGGTCAATGATTTAACACGTATGAATCATATTTAGGAATGCAACAATAGCAATTTAGGTGAATGTCATAGCCAGAAAACATGTTGTTCTCACCATGGTTTATAATGGAAGATATAGAACGGTATATACTACATGCCAAATACATCATCTGTATACCGAGGCACATGGTAGCCATTACCAATATGTCATACCTGTCTGTTATGATGTCTGTTACACCTGTATATTAATATCTCACCTTTCTCTTCCTCCTCCAGGGTACCCGTTCAGCTACCCACACCTGGCCTACCCCGTGAACCCACCCCTCCCCATCACCTCACACACACATGAGGGCAGGTACCAGTGGCCGCCAGCTTCATCACCCTTCCACCACCTCGGCCATGGGTGAGTACACTACTTTTCTATTTCAGATTTTATCAATTGTAGATCAATATGATAAATTAGTATGATTCATTTACAACAATGTATATTAAACTCGTTGATTGACTAAAACATCTGTAAAGAGTAAAGAGCATTTATGTGGTAATCTGTGCACAAAAAAGGATTTTCATAGAGCCCTTTCATTATTAGGAAAAAAAAGAACGTTTTCTACCAGACAGGTTGACCTTGCAAAATTATCAATGGCTTTCTAAAACCCCTGCCACCTTCTTTGAAATCCTTATTACATGTAGGAGATATAAAAGGTCATCTGGTGAGGCCTTTTGACCATGAGGTGGTCTTTTACAAACCCCCTCAGCATTGACAAAACACCTCATGACCTTGTATAGTTACCTATGACCTTGTAAAGCCATCTCTGACCTTATAAAACTCACAATGACCTTGTAAAGTGGCAGGAGTCAGCTGTGTACAAAACACTGCGTGCTCTCACTCGGCCACTTTAGCCCCCACACCGCCAGAGGGCCACAAGTTGTCACCCAGCCCGTTGTTGTCGTAAAAGGTCCTACAGGTGAGTGTCGTAAAAGCCTTACGACACCTGCAGGCGCCGACTGGTGGTAACCTGTTACCATGGTGACAGGTGACAGATAGAGCCGCCATATTGGCCGGGACGCTGTGTGTACCGCCCGCTGTGCTTCATTTTGTTGGTAATAGGAGACATTGCCGCGCCCCAGTGGCTGCCTATAGTGGCCTCGAAAAGCTTACCTGTGGCTATTGAAGGTCCCAAAGAGGCAGGCAACAGCCGTCTATTGCTTGTTTTCTGCTGTTAGCAATATGTGGCCAAAATATTTCCTCTACAAAATCTCAGACAGTCTGACCATGATACACTTCTATTGTATGTCATTGACACTGATCTGACTGATGCCTTTGGTTTCGATCATGTTTTTAATCTGCCACGGTATCAATATCTGTCTGCCCAAATCCTGGCTCTCATTTTCCAGGTTCGGTCCGTATGGGCCCTGTGGACCTACTGACCAGCCTTCGGCGGTGTTGGTTTTAAAACTATATCGTGGCTCTCATGTATCGTATGGACAGCTGTAATATTACACACACGTGTACTAGAATTACTATTATGTGGTAGTCATAAAAGGAAATTGGTGAATGGGGACACATCAAGCCAGGACAAAAACGCCATGCCCAGAAGCCACCTGGGAAGCCACTCAGGACAAGGGTGCATCAATTGCCTGCAACATTGGAATGCCTACCTACAGGTACAGGTACATCCATTTGGGCAGTCTCCTAATCAGTCTTTAGACACCTATTGCTGCAGGGATTACAGCATTGCCATAGGGGGGGGGGGGATGGGTGTATCAGCATTTTCTAGGAGAGCTCATCCTGGTGGGTTGGCTGGCGGCTGGCGATCTGATCACGGCCAACCAGCATGGGGCTCCCCTACCTATCGTCCGACGGCAGAAGGTCGCCGGGCGCGCCTCGCTGCTGCCCATGCCGCTGCACTTTGTCGGGGGTCGCCCGTGTCAAGCGTAAAAACTGGGTTGTAAACGCCGCCCATTGAGCGCGACCAGCGGAGCGCCTAAAGCCCCCAGTAGGGAGAGACGGAACTGAGACCATTAGGACACAGAAGTTGGTATTAATTATGACCAGGGCAGACAAGTGGGGAGGGGGCGGCCGCCGAGGGGAGAAGGCAAATTACAGGTTGTACGGCCTCCGGGTTGAAGGGGAGAGGGGAGGGGGTACTGGGGTCCCCGGCCACCCGGGGGTCGGGCAGGTAGATATGGGGGCATCCCGCCCACCCTGGGGCATCAAGGCCCTTTTTAGGGCATTATTGGGAGATGGTGGGAGGAAGGAAGCACTGGGGTTCACAATTTGGGGTGCATGGGGTGCAAAGTCGGCGGTAAATACAGTGGTACTTTTCTTGTCCTGTACATCATGGGAAGAGCTTTGTAGACTTGCCCAAGGCATTTGTGGTTCACATTCATATCTTTATGATGGATTTTACTGATAAATTATCAGTACTATAATTGGAATTGGACAAGCATAGGGATACAATATGGGACCTTCCTTGGCTTTTAATATGGTCTTAATATTCGGAACGCAGCATGATGGAAGGACACTTAACACTATTCTGAAATAAAGCATATTATAATAATATTTCATTAAAATAAAGCATATTGAAATAATACAAATGTAGTAAGACGGAGGTTGGCCAGTCTACATCGTATACCTAAATTGGGCATGGGAATGGCCGTAGGCGGCGGCAGGGTACAGAGACTAGCCCACTGTGGGTGGGAGACTCACCTGGTGGGTGGGGGAGGTGGGAGGGGAGGGGCGGGGCAGGGTCGTGGCCTTATCAGTGGACAGGTAGATAACGGTAGGCAGCATGCTGGGTGAGGTCGTTATCACCCCACCCCACACACAGTACCACCCACCCCCACCCCTCAGGTCGCTGCTGGCTATAACCTCCTGAAGGTGGGTGTCGTCAGCACTCTGACCATGAGACTGACCAGTACACTGAACGGTGCACTGACCATGTGACTGACCAGTACACTTATCATGAGGCTTACCACTGACCAGTACATTGATCATTATACTGGCCAGTACAGTGGCCAGTACACTTATCATTAGACTGACCAGTACACTTATCATCAGAATGGTCAGTACATCGACCAGTACATTGATCATTAGACTGACCAATACACTTGCCAGTACACGTATCATTAGGCTGGTCAGTACATTGACCATAATATTGAGCATTGTACTGACTTGCACCTAAACTGCCATTGAGCTCTAAACACTGTAGCAAACAACCTGTTTGCACTCACCCATCTCATCCCATAATATGCCAACCAAAAAGGACACACTCCAAATAGTGGGATCCAGGAAAGCAGGCCAAGCATTTAAAAAAGCAACTATTTTATAGAGTAAGTGAGTGCCATTTGTCAGTTACCTCTCACTTTGTTTTGTCATAGACACAAAAGACAATGAGGCCCGTGTTTTGTAAAGCCTGGTTTAAAAACCTGAAGGGTGGGCGGAAGTGGTGGGGGTGTGACATGGGCGTCAAGCCGGCAGGGCGCTGACACACCAAACATCATGACTCTCTCACTGAGGGATAGAAATAAGGTGAGCTTTACAACGGTATTTACAGGGGCGGATCCAGAGGGTGCGATGGGATCCTGCATGGGGATGCGGACCCTCCTTGCCCTTTTTTCAAAATCATAAAGGCTAGTTTAGTGCCCTCCACCCCTTCTAATTTAGCGCCACAATATTTCTGGGAATCTCCCATAGTTAGATTTACTATATAACTCAATACAATCAAATCAAGGTTATATGAAGCACACCTTTATATTTAGGTCTTATTCTGCATGCACGAGCGGGCATCAAGAGGCAATAGTACAATAAAGCCACCAGCCACATCTATGTGTCACTCAGTCTATATACCTTCTACACAACTAGATTGGAAATCCCGTTCTATACCTAACACGCGCTATTAAACCAAGTATTGATGCCTCAAAACGGGATGTTCATTTATCGCCATAATGCACCAATACCTTAAGAGTGGGTTACTCCCTTCTGTAATGGTGCATTATACCCTCATAATTATTCACACATATAGGGCTGCATTCATGTATCTTGCTCACAAAAGAGCATAAGTCATTCAACCCTGCACTATATACTGCCATAAAAGGGTTAAACCCATTCATATGCAACGTGAAGCTATCCCATTCTTGACAGTGACTTCTAAAAATGTCACACTCTCAAAGTGGATTCTTTCATGAATTCCTTTTTTACATTCTTTTCTTCCTATTTTTAACATTGGTAGGTTTGTAAGTAGAAGTGTACTTGAGGTAATCAATCCGTCCACTTGACGTGAGGGATACACTACATGAATAGACTTAGTGGGGAAGCTTTTCAGTCAAGCCTGTTGTGGAATTGGCATTCTCACCACCTCCTCTTATACAAGGTGCCACATCCAGATGCCTGGTACACCTTTGGATATTCTAAAACTTGATTTTAATGATAGAGGGCTATATGGCGGGCCATATGTCTCTGTCTCGTTTACTATATTCTGTGCACTGTAGTTCTTTCCTGAACCTTGTTAAGGCGTTGGTAAGATGGACCCAGTTTAGTTGAGCAGTTTGAATGACTTCGGCATAGCTAAGAAGTAAGTCGCTACATATACAGGTAGAGCCGTGGCTGGTAGGCCTGGTAGCTGAACATCATGACACCAGATGGTCAGAATATCGGCTAGATGACCTATAGATATGACACATAATGTATGCCATAAAAAAGTCCCATACTTGTCTCCCTGTCCCCCATAAACCACCACTAGAAACACGCACCTATATAGGGCTATAAGACGCCTGCCCGGGTGGCGGCCATTTTGACGTCCAGTCGCCATGGTAACGTCAGCCACCACGTCACGTCACCACGCCCTCTGTTGACACCACTTTGTACTACTCATCACTGGTTCCCGGCGAGCCCTCTATAAGGACATGGGACCTTCCGCTGGTCCTCAGCTGGATGTCCTGTCTCACGAAATGTTCCCCTTTGTTAACTTTCTAGGGGCTTGTGACTGAGTTGGAGGCGAGGGGCGGGCCCTACCCCGAAAACACCGCCCCCAAATAATTGTGTCCCAGTTGCTATGGAAATTCTCCTCACTGAGGCCTTAGATACACACTTGTTGGAGGAGAAAATGGAAATAACGCCACATCTGGCCATGATTGGTGCTTTCTCTCTCTTAGAGGGGTGTCAGTTTGTGAATGGTGTGTACTTTATATTGTGTGGGTGCCTGGTGCAGGGTTTTACATATTCAAATATTAGTTTTCTGACGGTTTTTGTGTGCCCATGAATGGCGAGGGATAAAAAACGTGTTTGCCCACACTTCAATTTTGAAATTAGGCTGATGAAGATGTATCAACCAATAAAGGAAGTTCTGATAAAATACAGTGGAAAAATAAATCAAATTAGTTATGGACTAATAATGGTAATATATTATGTATTCTCCTCTTTTTCTTTTTGACGCAAACAGACCAATCTACATTGGGGCTATAGCATCGTCTCAAAGACCATTGAATACAAATTTGCCTGAAACATCTGGTAATTAGGGATTCACAAAATGAACTCCCACTAAAGATATCATATAACCATGCCTGGTGGGAGAGGACAGACCTGTATAATTAACCGTACTAATTCTAATTACCCTGCCCTGTTCTGACTGCAAAGGTATGTGATTCTTTAAATTCCTGAGTGACACTGACATCCTCCATCTCTACTCCGCCCCCCTAGCAAACCTAAGACCAAAATCGAAACATATATGTGTTTCAGGTAACAAGTCAGAAAAATGTAAGGACGTGATGTTTCATATATAAAAAAAAAAGAAGATAGTACACAAACAATTTGACATTTCCCTGTTCTTACTGTAAATGTGATCTACAAATATGAAAACGACTGAGTTTTTGTGTAGCAGTGTCATGTTACTCGCAAAACACATTTCCCCTGAGGCCTAACGGGCAGGTAGGTGTGAGGGCATTAAGGGGATCCCTTTAACTAGAGGTGAAGATGAGACATCAGGTGGGCAGGTAGGGGACAGGTAGACAGGTACAGGACAGATACAGAGACAGGTAGGGGGTGGGATCCATCCACCCCCATCTCTCCACGCCGCCAGTGATCACAGAGACACACCGTCCACCCCAAACACTACTCCCCACTGAGCCCCCCCCCCAACCACACACACATACATACAGCATACCTCAGTACTATACCGGGACAAAGACAGAGCCCTCATGGGTGGCTGACTTCATCCTTCTATACCCGCTTCCCTCCCTTATCACCCCTCCTCCTCTCTCAATACTCCCAAGGCTATACCGTCCTCCGACCTTTATGAATTAATTTTGTACATATGTATGTCATTGTGTGTGTGTTCATATGTTGAGGCTTGTATTGGTATGTACCCTCCGCAGGGTGACACTGGTTGTCAGAATTCAATAATATTTCCCCTTTGGGCCAGCATTCATAATGCTATACCACAGCTTGTTTAGAGTAGGGAAGACCTATATAATTATATCGTATTTATTTCATCACTAGGTAGTCGTAGATAAAAAAAAACGATGCGAGGATTAAGCCCCTACACCACATACACCATAAAGCTGTTAGAAAAAACGAGAACTGGACCATAAACAAATTCAAATGAGAACTGCTTTCTATACTATTGTGATAACGTATTCAAATTGGTGGTAAAGCCAACTGGATTTCACCTAAAGTATAAGGAGAATGGCCCTTAAGGATGCAGAAACCCTCCTTATGGTTGTTCACGGTCGGCTAGATATGTAGGGTTGCGTCTTACTAAGATATCCCCACTCCCCACTGTGTGATTTATTGAAGTGTTTAGTACTTAGAACTCTCACCAGGGGGCAGTAGCACCGGTGGGACGCCGCTCCAGGCGTCTCCCCCTAGCGACGTTCTGGTGAACTACTCCTGACCACATTGTACAGGACAAACAGACACGTGTTCCGGACTGTCCCGACACCAGCCGAGCATGGCCGAGTAGGCAGGGGTCAAGTTACAAACCAAAGAAAAGGTTTGTTCACAAAATGGGCAGAAAATAGTCCTTGAGTAAATTGATCCGCAGAGTCGCAGCTTTAGTCCCTTAATCACAGCCTAAAGGGGGTAATTCCTTAACAACAGCCTAAAGGGGGCTATTTCCTTAATATAATTACTCCAACTTTCAGGATGCTTTTGGAAAGTCAAAATAGTATATCGGTAATC
This sequence comes from Harmothoe impar, assembly GCA_947462335.1. Taxonomy (NCBI): domain Eukaryota; kingdom Metazoa; phylum Annelida; class Polychaeta; order Phyllodocida; family Polynoidae; genus Harmothoe; species Harmothoe impar. The sequence continues at coordinate 8,262,795 of OX381721.1, read as the reverse complement.
TGGTGATCAAGGTATCATTGGTGCACATTCAATATATCGGTTTTAAGTCTGTCCAACTTAAGTTCATACAAATACAAGGCCATCATTATACCGAAAAAAGTACTTTTTTCTCTCTGCTCTCTTCGTAAATACAGCATTATAACCCTGGTTATGATTTATAATGGAGCCTACAGCTGCAAATTGGAGATAGTCACCTCATATTGGTACAATTTATGACACTATAGCCAAGGGCGTGTCTTGACCCTTAGCTGTACCCCCCCCTCCCCCGCCCCCTCCACTCTGACAATTACAGTACATCTTTGGACTGTAAGGATGCCAAGAAAAAAAGTTTTTACCGGTGTAAAAGAGTGATACCAAGACAAGAGCTAGACATATCAAATAAACTATTTTATTTATTATACCAGAAGTTTAAACTGAACTTTTACATAATTACGCAGTCGCACATAAGATGCTGATACCCGGGATGCACTCGGACCGTTTAGAGCAAGGCATGCCGGGAGCCATCCCAGGATGCACTGCGGGGTAGTTTATGTCAGCACCCTGTGGGTCTAGTACCACTGGGTATATGACCATTTGATTTTTTTTACATTGGCCACTAAAATAGCTAAACATTCAACTGTTCAAACTCCAAAATGCCATGGTCTAACATATATCTAATGTAGAAGTATGCCATTGTCTCCTATACACATAATGGCCATGTATTACATTGTTTACCACACCTAATGTCCAGGTAGGACATTGACATGCACCAGATACACCTAATGTCCAGACATTTTTGATACAGGCTGCAGCCCCCGGGGGAGGTGCTGACCGCTGCCTAGTATGTGTGGGCCTGATAACCCCTGACCCCTACCAGGTGACCACACCCACTCAGTGACCCCCTCCAGGTATCCCCTCCTCACCTAGGTTTTACTAACCCTTTAAAGGCAGCGCTCGAATAGAACTGATACACTACTATCTGCCACTATTCATAGAGTCAGCATAAGCCTATAGTGTCAAGGGTTTGCACAATGGATAGGATTAGAATGCATGAATGCAGCACCGAGCCAGTGCCAATCAGGTCCTTGCCAGTGATGCATTGGTGCATCATGATGTCACGTGGCTACAGGACCTTGATGCATCATGCCATCCATAAAGGGTTAAGTTACCCACAGGTCAGAGGCAGAGAGCCGCAGGTACAACTCTGGTTACCTGTGGAGGGTGACGACAGGCGCGCCACCTGGTGGATGTAGCCAGAAGCATCCTCATGGATGACATCATTACAGCCATGTATACAGACAGAGGTCAGCTCAAAGTTATACAGGGCATTTCTATGTACTCTGAACTGCCAAATATAGCATTGACCCATTGCCCAGCTGTCTATTGCCTTGAGCTTCTATATTGAAATCGATGTATGTATTGTCCTGGTTGTGAAAGGTTGTTTAGGTAAATTTGTTCAGGGTCAAAATATATCAAATAAATAATGTGCAGTCTTCCTGCCCCCTCCCACACAAAATGAATATTTGAATAAACCAGAAATGAAATCAAAATAATTATATAAAACTGGCATAGCTATTACACTGGATGAAAAGAAGATGCCATATACAAACATTGCCACTGTACTATGATTACATCAATTTTCTTCTCATGAATATGAAACACATTTTGTTACCAAAGCAGAGGAGACGGCATTTCTCTTATCTTCTTGAATTTTGTGATTTTTTCCAGTTTGACGCATGACATAATAACTACACCATTTAAACATTATACCATACCATTTAAAACAAACTAATAAATGAAACATCCACTTTTCTCTCATTATAGACTGTCCGGTAGCCCGACCTACTCAGAGCTCTCGTTGCTCGGGATGCAGTCGCGTTTGTCGGGGGGTGCAGGGGGGGATGTGCTAAGCCCCCTGGCCTCCCGCCTCCAGTGGGACCAGTACCGCCGGATGCTGCATGCCTCACCCATGCCACACAGAGGTTTCAGCCCTGCCAGCTTCCCTGGGGTTTTCTTACCACCCCCAGGAGCCACTTCGTTAAGTCAGAGGAGCTTATTCTCCGATATCCCGCCCACGCCGGGCAGCGGGTCCATCACCCTGCCCGGCTCTGCTGAGAGTAAGTAGCAATATTTTATTACAAAAATATTTCAAAATATATAGACAAAGGCCCATGGCCAGAGGATATTTTGGTATCGTTCCCCCCGAGGTGGGGCTGGGGCAGTATCCCACGAAGCCGCAGGGTGAGTGGGATGCGCCCCAGCCCCACCGAGGGGGGAACAATACCAAAAATTCTCTGACCATGGGCCTTTGCCTTTATTTCATGGTTTTTAACCTTAAAAATATGTTAAATTGCATATAAATGGCCATAAGAATTTGAACAAATGATGATGTCATAGGCCATGTGTGATACAGGAACATTGTATCCCATGGGAGGCATGGGATACGGGATTTCTAGTACTTAAGCATAGTGATCATTGTATCCGCCATGAAATAATGTATATTATGCTTTGTTTTTGAATAGTTGTATTGACATATCTCATGAAAGAATCACGTTATTCCGAAAAGCATGCATTTTCTTCACCTTTGGTCTCAAAGAAGGAAATGTCGCTGTAATATATGCACATAGGGCCCATTTCTATTATGGTGATATATACTGGCAGCAGACGGATAGATTTGAGCCATAATGGATTCGTTTTCTATGATGTGATGTAGTGTATTAGATACTCAACCTTTATGAGCTTACACAGGTATTGTGTTATGAATGTTTTAAATCATTGATAACATTTTTTTCCCCTAGAACCCTCTTTAGGGTGGTACAAAAATTAAAAAAAACAAAATCATTGATAACAAACCTACTTATATGCATTTGTTGTTTTCAATATTTAACACCTCCTTTCTATCTGTTACAGGCTCGCGGTTAACTAGTCCCCGGCCGTCCATTATTTCCAAGACGGGGCGGAAGCGGGCATTGAGTCACTCCCCTTTCTCAGAGTGTGGCTTGGACATAGAGAGCCTCACCCGGTCGTCTCAAGGCTCCTTACAACTCACCCCCTTTGCTGACCCTCACTCCAGGTCCTCGTCAGCAGCCTCAGGCTCTTACGGTCATTTATCGGCGGGTATGTTTTCAATTTTTGTGTTACTGCTCTATTCAAAAGTAAAGAAGCACATACCTTGAGCCTGTATACTATATTGTCGTCATGTGTATAGCAAATTAGTTATGGTCACAACACAGATGAAGATGAATAAAGGAACTCTCTTTTGTATAATTGAATGTCAAGCGAGAAGTAAGTGAGAGCAAGTGGCTTCTCGAATGGCTTCCGAAGTGGCTTCCATTTCTATTCTCTATATCTATTCCCAATACTACAGACCTATTAGCACAACCTATAAATATGTTGAAGTTTTTTTTTCAAAATTCTGTGTGAAGACAAAAGATTTGAAGGTTTGAATGAGATAGGAAAGTGGCTTCTAAGGTAGCTTCTACAGCACCACATTTTCAAGCAAAATCTTCCAGTGTCTCAAATGTGAATTACTCTACTTCATTCTCTTCTCTGATTTTACATTTCAACGGATCTTTTTTCACCCTCTTCTTATTTGAAACATTTCAACATAATAAGTTCGAAATAATGTTAAATTTGGATTCTAAAACAAATGATAATTATGTATGTGTTGTATTTTCTAGGCTCGCTGGGTCCGAGTCCGCCGCATGGTTTACCTGGCCATCCGCTATTTCGTCATGGCTTACCTGGATCTTCTCCCTTCTTCCCACCTCTATTACACCCCTTCTTAGCAGCACGGCAACACGCACCACATCTCCTCCATCCGCCACCACAGGTCACCTCTCTAGGACAATCCAAACACGACCACACAGTAAGAAACATTCTTACTTATTAAGCATTTCAAATGTAATTTGTAGGTGCCAATTGTTGTTTGGGAAGGGTTTGCCCAGACAAATTGCCATTCAGTGATGATCTAAAATCTCTCCCCAAAAAACTAATGCATTCATATCGTTCCCTTTTGAAGAGCAATAAAGTATACAATGATATAATTATTTGGTTGGAAACAAAAAAAGTTTTCTTGAGTAAAATTGCTTCCATTTCTTGCTCCACCCTCTGATCCTAAAAATATTCACGATTGCTAGTCTTACATACATGTTCAAAATGTCCGCTATCCTTTCCCCTTCAGCCTACACCACGGCAGGACCCTAGTAGCAGTAGCGTTGTCTCTAGTACGGTCGACCCTCAGAATGACCCCAAGAAGTCCAAGTTCAAGAAAGAGTCTTCGTCAGACGACATGAAGTGTGATGAGGAGAGTCAGTACGGAGACCCCAGCCGGCTACCTGTGGAGGGCGAGCCCGACTTTGTGGAGACCAACTGTCACTGGAAGGAGTGTCACAAGGAGTTCGACACCCAGGATGAGCTGGTTAGGGTAAGTGAAGGTTCGACTAATGTGAAACCAGAGCAGAGAAAGCCTGAAATACCTAGAAAAAGCCTTTCCCTGGTCGAAGGGTTTCACAGAGTCAGCTTTGAGAGCTACCCAGGGGCATGTAATTTCTATATTTAAATTTTAATGAAGCAGTCGTAAAAAACATGTCAATGCTGCCTTGTCTCTTAAAGCATAAGCTCATTTCAACTATATTAAACTTGTGTTAATATTTGTGGAATAACAACTTCAATGAACTATATGAGAATCAATCTTTACAGCTACAAGTATTATAATAGCATCTTTCTACCAAGATATTCCTAGCTTGATAAATTTACCTGTAGTAAAACGTTTAATATTCATATCCCACAGCACATTAACCAGGACCACATACAAGCCAACAAGAAGCTGTTTGTGTGTTTATGGGACGACTGTTCACGTGAAGCCAAACCCTTCAAGGCGCAGTACATGTTGGTCGTCCACATGCGCCGCCATACAGGAGAGAAACCTCACAACTGTACGGTATGTATTCTAATGTTATTACTTATATTGAGGTACTGAATAGTCCCTATGTATTCCATATTTAGATAATTTTCCCCCCAAGGCAAATATAATGCTCACATTTTAAGAATGTTTGTATAATTTTACTGATAGATATATGTCGTTTGTAATATGCTATAATATATTTTTCTATTAAATTTACTTAATCAAATTTGTCCTCCTTATCCTCTGGTTTCCCTAATATGATAAGATTGCTCACTTGGTAAATCATGCTCTGCACACTGCTACAAATACTTTCTATGTGTGTACTTATTGCCTATGACTTGATTAATTACAGTTCGAGGGGTGTGACAAGGCTTACTCCCGGTTGGAGAACCTCAAAACTCATCTACGGTCACACACGGGAGAGAAACCTTACATGTGTGAGTTCCCCGGATGTACAAAAGCGTTCTCCAATGCATCGGACCGGGCCAAGCACCAAAATAGGACACATTCTAATGCCGTAAGTATACAAATCCTTAAGTCATAAAGAATCAATTTGATTAATTAAACCATAGTTCACAATTGAAGGCTTAGTATTATCATGTAAGCTAAGACAAAGTGGATTCCCAATGTTCTTTTAGTTAGTAACCAATGTCCAATATTACTGAGAATGGTATTTGCTGATTTAATCTGATAAAATACATTTTCAGTAACATTGCAATTCAATATGTTTTCTTTCTGTTCACAGAAACCTTATGTATGTAAGGCTCCAGGCTGCTCTAAGCGCTATACGGATCCTAGTTCATTACGGAAACATGTCAAGACGGTTCATGGTACAGAGTTTTACGCCAATAAGAAGCACAAAGGCAATGAACATGGCGGCGGGTCCGACCGCGGCGAGGTGAGTAACCCACTCAGTTGTTCAGAAGCCCAGTTATGACAGAGTCTTTAATCAATCATAGATACACAATTTGTGGGTATGCAAATGTGAGCTCATGCTTATATTAATGACCTTCTCTTTTTTGACACAGTACAATGGGTAATAATTGGATTAAAATATAAGATTAGAGAATAGGGCGTAGAGAAAAAAGAGAAAAGCACCACACAGAAAATTCATGATGCAATCATTTTATGATTCAATATTATAAATTGCATCAGGTGTATTACCTTTTGGGATCGAATACAATGAGGAAAATCAACCCAGAATTATAAACAGATTTACATAATTATACTGAGATACTTATATGGATGAGGTTTGTTTGTATTGCTGCTGCTAGACTGAAGTTAGGAGTTGAGACAGGTAAGACTTGGTCAGGTCTAAATGTTGTATCATGTAACTTCATTTCACCTATTTCTGTTATACTGCACCTTTTTTTATCAACACCTCCACAGGGACAATGTGTCTTTGTGGTATTCACAGAGCTTGTTTGTTATCAATATTGTATATATTATGTATTATGTATTTATGTGTTTCATCTGTTCAACAAAGATTGCCTTGATGCATGTAAAGAAGGCAATAGATTGAGGGATCCTGTTACCTTGGGGTGTCTGGTGTTAACATAGTTAAGGACTTGTACAATAAGTATTTTTGTGTTCCTAGGAATAAGCCAACGTTTTAAAACCATGTCCATTACAGATATCCATTCTAATATCTTAATGTGATTATTTTGGTGAACCTTACATGGACATAGTTTTAAAACAATACTTGTTATAATTTTTTGTATATTTGTGTCCAAAATCTATCAAGGTACATCATGTACATGTCTCATGGACACCTTCTTAGATTTTATTGTCGGTAAAATGATACTAAAGACATAAATTATTTTTGCTTTTATTTTTGATATACTGATATGAATTGTAGAATCACAATGATACGAAGAAAAACCTTTCTCACTTTCAGGGGGATAATCAAGATGGGGGGAAGTCGGTTAAAATGGAAGACTCCGATTCATGTGATAAAACGGTGAGTCTCTTCTTGTGCCAGCGACTTTGCAAAGTGCTATGGACTTTGTGTGAAACTCTACCTATGTATTCATATTTAACTAATAACAGTTAAATGATATTTTTTACTCAATGCTAATGCATGTGTGATATTCTGTGAAATGAATATCCACTCTGTTTCTCTTTGAAGATAAGGAATAAGAGTTATTCATGATGATAGTAATAGTGCATTTCCAATACAAATCAATAAACAGCCTTTTTGAAAGCTCTCTTGAATATTTCTTATTAAATCAATGACACAAATTATATCAATTGAATTTCAGGACAATCCGTCGTCTGTGGAGAGTCAGCAGACACATCACAATCCGTCCATGGAGTTGAAGATGGAACAGAGCCCGGCCAGCACCCACTCCGCGTACAGTGACATGGATGACCAGCTCGGGACAGCTCAGATCAATGCGATGGTAGGAGGTCATGCCGCCGGAGACGGCGACGATGAGGATGAAGAGGATGATGATGATGCAGACATAGTGGTATATATCTTTCTTGCTATGAAAGTTTTTGTCGGCTTTGTCATTTCATCAGGTAAAATATGGTGAACCAGGATAAATAAACAATATATATTGAATGAAGCTAAATGCGTACTTGGAATTATTCAACCCCAAAAAATGTGATTGTTAATAGTTAAAATGTGTTGCTCCTATCTATGATTTGAGGACATGTTTGTCCATTAAACCACTGTGTGTTGTCATTTTAGTATTTTATTTAATCTATCAAAATAACCAATGATTTTTACATTCTTTAACAGATACCAGGAAACAGCTCAGTTGCTATGGCGACAGTAAATGCTCTGAGGACACGGGGAGCCCCACCCAACAGGCTGAAGGGTCGGATAGCAGGTAAGGCGGCTGTGTCCAACTTGCCGCCTCTTCCACCACTTGGGTCTCGGCCAACACACACCACCATCACAGACCTAGGCGACAAAGGACCCCGCCACGGCACCCATCACCGCAGGATAAACGACCTCATGAGTAAGTTTAAAACATGTATAATTATGTTGCCCCGCAATGTTTTACAATCTGTAGTCTACACAGCTAGGAATAAGTTTAATCTATGTTGTGCAATTAGCAAGCATTTTCTCAAATAATGGAGAGAGATAGAGAATACTGAGAGCAAATTGATTTCTTACATTGCATCTAAATGATGCATAATACTAGAATGTACACAGCTAACTTATGGTCTTCATGTCTGCAGGTCAGAACTCCTCAGGAGATGGCTCATCACTGCCCAGTTTCACCGGTAGGAGGGACAGCAACACGAGCACGTTGAGCTCCTACCTGAGCAGCATACGGTCTGATGCCAGTCCCTACCCATTCAACAGTAGCTTCTCCAGTCGCCGCTCCAGTGATTCAGGCAATCGGTTAAGCATTGCAAACTCGCCATATGAATATGACATCACTGGTAACTTCCCGAGTGCAAACTCGAGACGTCACCAGCATAATGTGAATAGCCAGACCATGCAGACTGTGACCTCGCAAATGGAGAATGCCCGTTTGGGAAGCCAGAACAGCTTGAACATGCCGCCTGCTCGGCTTCCTCCAGTGAGCAACACAGGCAGTGCCAGGTCGAGTACGAGCAGCGAGCGTCCTCCTGTGGGTAACTCAAGTACGACACCAGGTGGTCCTGGAGTCAGGCGGGATGGCTGGAGAAGCAGTACACCATGCCGGACTCCACTCCCACATGAGATTCCCAACCGGGATGTCCGGAGGGCTAGCGACCCTGTACGTGCTGCAGATCAAGGATTTACTGCCTTGCGCAAACTCCAGCGCTTCCACAGTCTGAACCAGGTAAAACCTCTGCCCATCCCTGATGGCATGAAGAGCCTGCGAGACCAGGCGAAAGCAGACAGTGGCCACAACTGGTCCTCCTCACACAGCAGTATTGCTACTGACTACAGCTTCCAGGATGAAATTGACAGCAACCAAATCCTCAGTGAGTCACTCCCTCTGCGCTCACTAGATGAGGAGTCGCTCGAGCTGAGGATGATGGAGGATAGCGACGATATGCTCATTCCCGATGACATGCAGCGGTTCCTCAATGAACAATACCAGCACACTCTGGGAGGGCCACCCCCACCTGCAGACAGCACTGTGCCTGAGTTCAACAACCAGGACACATCACCCTCTGCAACTGACTCTCATGGAGCTGGTCGTTTTGGTGGCCATCCCCCCTCACAATCTACCCGCAAGCCATGCAGGCTTCAGCCTAGCAGTATGACTGCCTCGTGGACGTCTAGTCAGATGGTGGGTGAGGATAATGAAAGTCTCAAGAGTTATGGTCGCGAGTCACAGACCTATACTCCGAGCTTCCACCATGCGCCCACACCACCTCCAGGGTCAGGCCTGGCTGCCCGACAAGGACTATCACGGCGCAGGTTGTTACATGCCCAACTGCAGCAACCCAGTGCCCCATCCACACCCGGGCCGGGTGATATGGCTAGTCAACAAATGCCACCCCCAGCTGTGCCACCTCCGACACAACCACACCAACAACACCAACAACATCAACAACAACAACATCTACAGCAACAACCACACCTACATCAGCAGCAGTCAACACCATTGCATCATTTTGGTCCACATCCACAGCAACATTACCAACATCAGCAACAACAACAACAGATGGGTGTTGGTTATATCAAACCAGATCCTCAAATGGGACCAATGGGACCCGGTGGTATGCAATCTACAATGATGCAGCAACAGCTACCACCACAGCCCGTTTACGGGCCCACACAAGGTGCCCACATGGGGCAATACGGCCAACCATGGCAACAGTCGGGGATGGCTAGCCCACAAATGATGCAACAGCCACAGCAAGTCCCACCATACCCTATGGGTCCATATTATGACCTGCCATATCCACCTCAAGAACAGTTAATTAAGAAGGAGGAACGTGCCAGCCCACAAGTCCAGGTGGCCCAGATCAGTCAGTCACAGATCCCACCAAGGGCTAAGATGGCTAACAGTCAGGACCGGGGTTACCCACAACAACAACACCAACAACCGCAGCAACCGCATGGTTTGAACCAACACCGACAACATCAAATGCAACAGCAAATGCAGCATCAGCAGGCAGCCATGGGTGGTGCTGCAGCCATGCAGCAACAGCCTTATGGTGCAGAGGGAATGGGACCCCAGTATGGCTATGGGGCATATCCTCCCTACCCTATGCAACACAATAACATGCCTAACGTTCAACAACCGATGGTGTCACCCTACAACATGGGACATCCTATGATGGGACAACCTGCTGCAGCCATGGGAAGCTATGCTCAACAGCAGCAACAACAGCAACAACAGCAGCTTCAACATCAACAGCAGCAGCAACAACAACATCAGCAACAACAACAACAACAGCAGCAGCAACAACAACAGCAGCAGCAGCAGCAACAACAACACCAACAACAGCAGCTGCAGCGGCATAGTTGCCAGATGGCTGCAGGTGGCCAGTCTATGCTTGAGATGCAGATGTCACCAGACTGTAACCGTGTCAGTAGTACGACTGATGTTAAGGAGTGTCAAACCGACCAGGGTCAGATGGATGCCTCCCTGGCTCCTGGCCTCAGCTCGCTATCCACTGAGAACCTCATCGACAACCTGAGCTCTATCTCAGTAGAGAACATGCAGGTACTGAGTCCAACGGCTCTCATCCGCTCCGGCTCCCAGACCTCGTCCCGCATGACCACGCCCTACAACATGGAGGGTAAGGTCAGTGCGCAGAGTAGTGTCATGGACGCGTCTAATATGGTGGTAAATGACATGAGCTCGGTGCTCACCCAGCTGGCCGAGGAGAACCGCTACTTCAACTCCAGCCTGCGGTAACCACCGCCGCAATTACTACTACCAATGTATTAATTATTATTGGCCAGGTTGTTCAAGCCTGGCCACCCGTGTTCTTTGTAATTATATCAATACAGACTCTCGCAGCGATGAATACATATTGCCCAAGAATCGACTCGCATATTTAAAAGTACGGTCAATGGGGCCCAACCAATTTGTACATAGACCATGTTGATTTTATATTTGTATGGAAGTGCCAATACTCAGCACTGTACGCATCTAGAGTGGCTGCTATAGGATGAGGACAATTAGATGATTGTTAGTCAATTCTTCTTGTATAAAGGTCTCAATGATATTTAGCACCATATTGTGTTCAGGTACGGTGCTAACGCCGCCATCTGCCATCAGCCATCTTGTATCACGTGTTCATCCTTCACAGTGCCAACGTCAAAGATTGTCCGCAGCAGGTTATTATTATGAGGATACAGACCTATCTTTATTACATGGAGCTTTATTAGAACAGGTTCTTCTTATTATGAATGTAGTCTTAAACCTACTGCTATGTACTAAGTACAAGCTGTACACCGACTAAGAGTGTCCATGGTTCAACTCGTTGAGAATATTGCTGAACAATCATCCCAGATGTAATTTCTTTGTGAAAAACTCGTAATTGAATTCATGAACCTACCCTTCTTGTATTTGATACTACATTGTGACAATCTTAAATGACCTTGAGAAAATGTTATCTATAATGATGGATAAATACCTCTTGTACTTCTACCACACATTTCAAATATTTGATCTTGATTTAATCATGTCATAATTGATCTTTCTGGAACAATCTTGAGTATTTACAGAATTAAGTGCTGTTAATTTACCTCTTCTATGATAGCACTATATGACCAATTAGGATCTTTTTAGGTTATGATTAATTTTTACTCTTTCCTTGAAAACAAAACAAATCAGTTTGTCTCCCTACACATTTATTATCAACGTATCTCAATGGAAAATCTGTTTCATGATTAATTTGTATCCCAACCCCCATATTAAAATATAAGTACTTACTGCTAGAGTTAATAAGGAAGTTTTGATGGAGTACATGGAGACTTACACCAGGGGTGCAGCACATGCTGCTGAAGCTGGGACGTAGGGAGGATTACCGACACAAGCTTTCATCCAATGCCATGTCCCCGCGAGTCGGTTAAACTCTTCCCTTTAATTGTCTCATCAGTCCCAGGCACCCTGAGCCCCTGTAATCACTTAACATGGTGCCTTAATACTTATCTTCAACATTCTCCACCAGTCCCAACCTCCACTCACTACCATACCCAGACTAGTGAACTTCTTTACGCATGCTCAGGAAGTCAACCTATAAACCCCTGCCATCTCGAAATATGATACTAAGAGCCATTTTCAATTTTTTATGTATTTTGTCTAGGTTCAGATTAAACTTGAGCCAAACTTTGAATCGATTTGGCCTATTAAAACAAGGGCCAGCATCACATTTAGGTTTCATCATCTAAATATCTTGTGTCATTTAACTCGTGCCAAGAATTATAAGCCAATTATCACCCCAATTTTGCACAGACAATATTATGCAAGTCCTAGACTTGATAATTGAATAGTATTGAATTGGTTTCATGGAAATGGCTCTTTGGGATGTTCTTTTTAGATATGAGACATGGACAGGGATGTCTGGACCGCTGCCCTGGCAGGTTAAACATAGGTGGTCTATGGTCTATGGTCAAAGATTAGAGACCGCAGCCACAAGACAACATTAGGCAAAAGAACAAAAGGTGTGTTTCAGCCCACTTGGCCAGAAAACTCTTAATATTATAGAAGGAAAAAAAATCACAGGATTTTGTGGTGATACCATTAACTGTAAATATGCCAAAAGTAACTTTATATTTTGAAACTCTAGAAAAATTGAACAGAAAAGATTTGGATTTCCCTTCTTTAGCTTAGTAAGGTCAGGTGACCTGGAACACCCTTTCTTCTTTTTAGCCTCTGTGTATGATGTACAATATTATGGTGCTTATATAGCAGGTTTGCCGGTCAGCCAAATGTCAGAAAAATAAATGGCTTCGGTGACCGGAGCCCGTGGTTAATCTACTGCTTGTGTTCATGTGGTTATCATAACGTATGTGTTCACGATGAAACCCCAAGAGGAGAGACATAGATCTAGAACTAATAAATACTCATTATTGTTGTTTACCAGTTTGTCTTCACTTATTTTGTTTTCACTTTACATGGGAGTTTTTTTTTAGTGTTTTAGCTGTATGGGTGAAAACATTAGGATTTATCATATTCTCTTCATGCTCAGTTGGACATAGATTAATTCTCCAATTGTGTTTTAAAGACACTCTATACCTTCCAAATCCGATAACAGTAAGATTCTGCACCAAAAATACAATTTTATTTGAGATAATATTATTTGTAAAAGGAAATGATGCATTTCAAAATTAGCCCAGACCAATACATATAACCAAATAACATGTTCAGAGAGAAATATTCTATACAACAATACAGGCTATAAGCCTATGTGATGGACAGACTACTAGTAAATAAACAATTACAAACGAACATATTACAGCACCAAAAGGAAATTGAACATAGATCATGATAATCCATAAAGATATCACCAATTTACTTCAAATCAAGGTAAATGCGATTCATGATTATCTGGTTGTAAGTAGTATACAAACTATAGCATTGTGGCTGCTACATCGTCGTTATCGTATAGTACTTTTATCTGTGCGCTATGCCCTTTGTAATACACCAATGTAGCCCTGGCAAGGTCGCCAGGGCTACATGACGACAAGGGTTGTAGCACATTAAAGCATAGCAAACTCCTTAAAGCTTGACCATCATGGTTGAAGTGAGGCCAAAAGCACTTTTGGATATAGTTCAGTTTTCATTCACAAGAGGGCTCTTAAGGGCTGGGAGCTCAGCGTTTACAGGCACAAGATAGGGTGAATATGTTGTAGCTGGACAATGCTCATGGTCCCCTGTCCAAACACTGCTGCCCTCTGGTGGAACTGTTATTTTAGTCTTTGTATGGAAAATTCTGAACTTATTCCCTGATGGTCCAGCTTTAATGGGCTACCTATAACCATGAAACAAACGGGTTGTACATGTGTGAAAGTCACATGTATGGATAATAATATGAATCTTCAGTACAATGGCATCCTCAGAGAATTGTCAGTTTATCATGAAACTCTAATAAAAAATTGCTTTTTACCAACAAGACAATTATACACAATAACATCAATTAAGGAACAACCTACCATGGATACGACACAGACACCATGCAAAAGAAGCTAGACCAAATACAACAGTGAAGTGACCCATTGGAATAAAGGCACCACTCTCCTTTACCCAGTATTTGCTTCGGTCACAATTATAGGGGTTAAAACAGTCGATCTTATTTTTCTTTTTGTGCCTTTTCTTGTTCCCCTTCTGGTTATTGTTAGCTCCATTTCTCCGGTTCCCCTTCTTTTTATTCTTTTCATTTTTTCTCTTGTTAGCTGGGTCATAGGCAGGAGGGCCGATGTACTCCTGACCAACCTGTAGGGGTGTAAATGAAATCGAAGTAGTAACCATTATCTCATAGCGCATTATAGATGCGAGTAACTAAATATTTCAATGTGAGGGGTATTATAACAACCAGTTAAATACAAGCATGGTGATGTTATGGTGGGTCCACTAGGTGATACATCTCGACCATGGCTGCCCAGGTCACAAGTGGTATTCTAATAGAATAAAGAGCATAATCACTTTCTGCACAAAATATCTATCAAACATGCATGCTATCACACTTTAGTATATTTGAGAATTTTGTTATTCACCTGCCTCAACAGGGACACAACACATATATTTCACCTTATTGTTTAATTAAATTCAAGGTTGGATGGATAACACATGGCCTGATAAATGCTAGTGGACACGGGCTAATACTAACTTTAATGCAATATGCGGCCCTTAAGGGGTTAATTTAACCTGAACAACATGTTATTGTAACTGGCCCTACCTCTCCCCCAGAGGGTATGCCGTCCCCGCCGTTACACAGGTCGGTGGTACAGGTGTAGGAGCAGGTGGAGTAGTACGTGTCCAGCACACACTTGTTACCACGACTCGCCATCTCACACCCGCGCAGGAACGAGTGGATCTGCTTGGTGGCTGTCAGCACAATGGAAATTATGTCATCGTGAATACGAGAAATACTAAGATTTGAGCTACAAATGATACCCCACACGCCCCTTCCTCCCCACCTCTCGGCAGGGCTGCGAAATGTGTTTAAGGTTGGGAGGGCCCCTAAGTCTCCTTTTGAAACTTAGGGCACACCTGAAGTCACTAAATGTCAAAAGCATTTGTAACCAATTTTAAGGACTATTACTTACTTCACAGTAAAAAAGCATGGCTCACAAGGACACATTCAAGGTTCAGCCAAAAGAAATTGAAAGTAGGAGGTCTAATTCTTTTTGGTGCCCCCCCTTCAGGCAGGTTGAAATAGGGGAGGCCGACCCCTTTGCGCTATAGAAGTGCAATATTTTTTGGTCCCCCCTTCAAGGGGTTCATATCTTTTGGGTTCCCCCCAAATCATCCAACACCCCCCCCCCCCCCCCCGTTGTTAAGATGACCACTCTCTAAGAAGGGGTCAACATCTTTTTACAACCCCTCCTGAACCCACCAAACACCCTGTAATTAATAAATGACCACTCCCTTTCCTATTTAGGGAGTGGTCATCAACAGGGGGATGCTGGTGAAAAGTCTTGAGCCCTGCTGAGGCGGGAGGGGATGTTACTAAAGATCGAATGGTAGTGGGAATATTATCCAATATCCTATAGATGATTTATCTATTGCACATATTTAACCAATGTAAGGGACACTTTTGAGGGATATTGGCTTTTGAGGGATAGAGACATGCCAAAACGTATTTGTGACTTAGGGACTTCACATAGGCCCTTGTCTCAAGATCGCTTTATTTAAAATGATCTGAGACATAGTCTATACCTAGACCCTATTCTAGGAACACTTAAGTAATAAAATAAACATGCTGCATCTATCTGATATTGTTAACAAGTAAGTAAGTACGATGCTGCCCTTTAATATTTAATGGCCTACCTTGCATATATTGTCTATAGATGATACAGTAGGGGTATGGACAGTCCATGGTCCCTATTCCTTGGGTGTTATTCCATGGTTTGTCTATACATGCACGGTCCCTGGGAGCCCCTGGGTACTGGAACGAACAGATGTAGCACTTCAGGCCGCTCGCCACTGGTTAAAGTAGAGGAAAAGAAGAAGAATATCATGATGAGGTAATGTTTTTGGAAATTACTTGAATTATGTTGGATGTAACATATTATGTACTGTATACGTTCATATAACCAATGTTGTGCTTTTAGTTCTTTCCTCAAACAACAGGTGTCAGCTCTGTTGACAATTATTCTGTTGCGGAAGATGGCTCCACTTTTGCCGAATACGATGCACCTCTCTGGACGGACACCATCATAGAATCATATATATCATATTTAGCCCCTAGTGGCTAAAGGATCATTGCAATCATATCAAATTGGGTTAGAGTCTACATCAAGTATGTGTTTGGGGAGTTTAAATTCTGCCACAGATGTGAATCACTCAGAGAAGGATCCCTCAGTGGTCACTGGTTTGGTACACTGGTACAATCGGATTTCTTGCTGCTGGTGTTCAGTTTGAGGTGCATGGTCCATATGATATAGGGTGTTCAGACGGCTTTGCCCCGGCACAGACATCCAGCTGTTTACTATTCTCTCTGCACTAGTTTCCTAATCATGCTTAGCTTATGCCATTATGTATGGATATGTTAATATCAGTGGAAAGCTATGACCTTATCCTATCCAATACAATAGTTTCTGCAAGGGTTAGTAAATGTTGAATAGTGGTTTTAATCAAATGTGTATGTGGGAGCTGGGAAGTTTATGCTGCCTGTGTAGACCTATATTTTGACAGTGTTAATTGATAGCTCTCTAGAAGCACTCTGTATTAGAATGAATTTCCGGTAGAGGCTATTTGGGTATCCAATATAGAAATGATCACATTGTATTGGCATGATATAGGCCTATATTTTAATCGGACTCCCAGACCTAAATGTATAGCACAAAATGTTCTATAAAACATGGAATCACCTTTCTAATAGGGAAGTCTAAATGTGTAGGTATATACATTAACATCCCATTTATGTTTACTATTTACTGTCTGAATTCCAAAGTGATAGAAAAATAAATAACCCCCGGATTTACACATATGTGGATCTACCTTTGCTGAGAACTAGTACATTCCCTATGTAAGGCACTCTCCACTGCACCTGGATCGCCACCACTCAGACCATAACAGGGGAGGGTTATTTCTGCACCAGTCTACTGTATGGTTAGACAGAGCCCTCTTGTCCTGCAAATACACCTTACTTTTTACAAAGAAATATCAATTCAAGCATGTTCTAGTCTCTTCTATATACCCCACCTGAAAAACACAAAATCTTTGTACTCAATAAAAATAGCCTGAACACCCTACCATATGGATGGGACAGATCGCCGTTTTCGACAAATCCCCCCCCCCCCATGCCATTTTGTATTTATGATAGTTCAGGCTAATGAGATGGGACAGGGTTGTAGGTTATCGGCCTTATCTGTGTGAATGTCACCAGTGGCCATTTTTCCGTGTATAGCCAAAGATAGCGACGCACATCCCCCAGTGTGTTTGAGGCGAATACTGATTAAAGCGAACATTTTTCATAGAAGCCTTACACTCCATACAATTTTGACACCTATCTAAGTTCAAAGCTCCATGATGGTCTAACATCCATGATATGAGTGATACCTAATGATACATTCCATGTCTTCCTTGTCACTGGCATTTCCTCGCCTTATTCTATTACACAGTAAACATTATGACACCTCCAACACTTAGTGATAATACAGGTATAAGCGTATAACTAGTGCTGAAAATGTGACATTTCCTTTGATTTGCAAAGAATGGGAATAGATAGAATGCATGACGATTATGAGAGGAAAACAAAGCCTGAAATTAAGATAAACGAGTGAATGCAGGGCATTTGACATAATCTAGTGAAAGAAAGTTGTCACAAAGACACAGTGACTTACCCTGCATCATGGCAAGAGCAACAGCTAAGAGCCAAATCCACGCCATTACTGCAGCTTTAGAACCCTTCAAGGACGTCAGCATACAGGCTTACAATCCCAGCCTAACAGAGTCAGCGGCCCCTGGCCTGATAGTGCATGGTAGATGTACATGCCTGATGGTACATGGTATAGGTGTGACAGATTGTCCTCGCCAACCTCATAATGTCTCTGTCCTAGTGCTTATATCCAACTGAGGTTTAGGCCAAATGGTGACGTTCAGAGTAAGGCTGCCCAAAGTGAAATTGGTGTTTCTCATCCATCACACTGAAAGAAGCTGTATTATTTGAGAATCGTTTCATAACTGATAGGTACGGCCATAGGTCCCGGGGATAGGTTGCATATGCAAGGTCTTGTTTCGGTAATTTTTTAGGACCTGCAAAAGGTATGAAAATCGAGGTTATTTTTTATCCCACATGATAACGACTCTATCATGTATCCCATACTGTTGATAAAAAAGTAATAATATTGTTATTATGTTATTAGATTTATTTTCGCTTAAAACAAATATGAACAAAACATGATTTTTGTAATGGGTACGGCGATGAGAAACATTTATAAGTGACCTGAACTAGTCCAAGGACAATCTAGCTGATGGACCAAACGTGTTGTCGTCTTCCCAGGTAGAAACCAAAGGTTTCCCCTCAATTGGATTATTTCTAGACGTTCTTGTCATTAGTCATGTGACTGATTCCTAACTCATCATTACCGTTCTTGTTTTTATACACAGATAAGTCACGCTAGGATAGGCTCAGAAAAAAAATCATTAGATGACGTTGTCCGTCTGAGACAATAGTTGCCAAAGTTATAATGGCCTCATAAAGCCTATCTATTACTGTTATTCTATGCGTACAGTCTTATATTTTCGGGTTACTATGATGTAATATACTAACTGCCAGCAACAAGGATTCCATAGTAAATTGATTTTATTGAGACCATGTAAAATATATTGGGGTCCTAGTGACAGAAAGACAAATCGCCTCAGCCTATAGGTTTGGTCGCGAGATCAATAGATCCAATGAACACTTTGAAAATAAGGAATCATTCTTAAACCCCCACCTGCTCTATATAATTATAGGACTGAATACCTGTGCCGAATCCACTCTGTTGCTGTAGGGGTACCGAGATTTAACCGATTGATGTATGCAGTCTTAACTATTGGGATGCTTTGTTTTACTGTTGATGCAGTGCCCTGAATAAAACTGAATAGACAAAATTCTTTGTCTATAGTTATTGTTTCATCTTTGCTCACACCCAAATGTATCTCTATTGAGTTTCTCCCATCCTAATTATGGAGTGCACACAAACAACAATGGATGAGTGCGCAGAAAAACGTCTTTCAAGACCATCGTGAAATAAACGATTGATTCAGTCATTGTAATAAGCCAAACGTTGGCCATTCTAAAATAAGGCTTATTTCAAGCATAAGAAATATATTCACATAGGAAATACTTATTTCAAAATCTGTGCCCACACTGTAGGTCAGGTCCCAAGGTGACTTAGGTCGGCCAGATGTCACCACCAGTGACAGGTGGTGCTACATACTGCATCTGATGGGGGGGGGGGGGGGCACCTCCTGTAGTAAACTACTATTATCTATATAGACACAACTGTTAGCAGGAATGAATTTCCTCTTTGGGCAAATAAAACTGCAGAGTAATTTACAAAGATTCAGTCGAGGGAAATCATATGACTTAACCACTGCCGGAGGATGTTTCCCTGCCCAGGATGAAAATGAGAAACACTACATAATAGCAATAGAAATATGTTTTATTCAATTTCAATTAAATATAATTATTACATGTGTTCATCATCCTCCCCAGCCTTATCTTTCTGAACCCTATCTAAATTGGGATGCAAGTGCATATGAAGAGTTTGGATGCAAACGACATATCTCCATTCCATTTATAGTACTTTTTGTAAAGACACCCTGAGGTCAATTATTGTACTTTGGTAACAGAGTGTATACTAAGTAGGTCCTAATGAGATGAAAAATAGTAAATCTTGGAAAGATCTTACTATCCCTACTCTATGTTTTTGTCAGACTTCTGTCCCCATGTTTAAAATGGAGTTTATGTCCTTTTGCATCCAAACTCTTCATATTATCTGAACACGCATGGTGGTAAATTATATCTTTATCAGCATTTCACAATGTACAACCTCCTGGAATCGTATAAATAAAGTCGAACCTACATGATAGCTAGGGCATCTAAGTCCTTAATGTGAGCACTTACTTTACATGAACCTTGAATGGGTAATAGTGCTTGAATATTAATTTCATCTAAATGTGCAAACAATTGTTGTCTTTGTATCTTCACGAGTAAATTATTATCAATGTTCCAAGTACATTTGGATTTCTTTCTAAAATTATAATGCGATGTATTCCAGCGTTAGCCCCATTCCTGGCGACACACAGGGCGACACTCCCGCCTATACATTGTCACAAAATCACACCTAGAAATTTTGTGACCGCAAAATAATGTTTATAATCTATGAGCAGTAACTGAGTGAAAGTTCGAGTGATACAATAAGACATTGTCAGGTATGATATTTATACGTGCGTCTGATAAGTTGTGTGTCAACTATACAACAAGGAAGGTGAATGGTTTCCACTGCTTTACGTCAATGTGTATATATTTGGTTAATATATTTCTCTGAATCTTCCTGTTTAAGTCTAGTTGTAATATGTCCACTAGGCAAGATAAATTTCTGCCCAGACTGCCCAGGGCATAAGTGAACCAGGTATTCTAATAGAATAAAGAGCATTTCGCCCTATTTCTATACAAATATCACGTTAGATATTTTAATGTCCACATTAATTTTAACGTCCACTTTTGACGTCCACCTTCTGCTATTTCACATTTGTATTTCAGAATTTGAAATCAAGTTGTGTCCACAGGGAGACAAAACATAATTTTCACAATAGCCTTTAATTTCAAGGTTTGACGGACGCCAAACAGGCTGATATATGCTAGTGGACACAGGTCTATTGCTGCTGAAACATCCTGGTTCATTTGATTGAATTTCAACCTTCATTTTGAACTACTTTCCAGGTACTGATATTTTAGTATAATATTATGTTCCCAATACACACTCGTTAACGACCACATAACACCGCAACGAGTATCACAATTTAAGTGTCAGTGGATCAATTATTAATCAATTATTAATCTCTTATCAATAGATATGTGCCTGTACATATGAGAAATGGGAACATTTTTTATACAATAGCAATACAGGGGAAACAGCAGCAGCCATCGAGATTATATAGGAAATACAATTCGTAATAAAGCTAATTCTCAGCATGTCTTTTCATGCTTTATAGATAAATATACTAATCTAATACGTTTCATATAATGCCTGCCATTCCTAAGGCACGGAGTCTAGTGGCACTGTTTTGGTCAATTCACAATTTCAGTTGGGACGATACACAGACTAATAACTGATAACACTAAATGATAACTATGGTTATGGACATGATTTCAATGTAATTGCTAAGGAATGGAATGGCTTCAAGTCAATTTCAAGTGTCCTACAAGATTGGTGTGGTATCACCATTATTTATAATGACATTGTGTTGGACCATAACATGTTTCTGTGCATAGAAATAACAACATATACAACATTGATATACGTGGATTTTGAAACACGATGTATTCAGTACTTCGTAATGTCATCGGAAATGTGCCCATAACCTGGGTTAATGTTGGGTTGATTATCACACATTTATCACAATAGGATAGTTACCACCGGATTAGCTAGAAATGATGGGCCATAGGTGTTACACTATATTTCAGTTGACCCTATTTATATTTATACACAAGAGAATACTTAAGAGAAAACTGGTACAACCATTATTTAACAACAGTGTGGGCGTGGGGGGGGGGGTACATTTTACACTCCTATGGGGGGGGGGTCAGTAATTGAATATTTGGACTCATCTTGAAAGGGGTAAATGTCACCCATTTTAGTGTATGTTACTATATGTCAAAGATTAGGTGCAAAATATTGTGAGGAGTGGCCGTTTCAACCCCTCGACACATCTGGACAATTTTAGTTGGGACGACTGTTGTCTTATATGCTTCTATTGATTTGAGAAGTTGGGAGGTCTACAATTTCCATTATAGGTAGACTGGGTTCTCTAGCAGGTGTTGACTATCTATTCATATTGGGGTTACTGTTTTTTTTTGTCACAATGCGTCCTTTTATAACAATCTTGCTATAATGGCAAGGTACCGGGGGTAGTTGCTTTTGTAGGCAAACCCAGCTGAACACATATGAGGCACCTAGTGTCAAAAGATGGAACTACAGAGAAAATACCCTGTAGATTACCAAGTCTGCCTTCAGAGGGAGCCATCATCGGTCCCAGAAATCATTGCCATAGGCATGGAAGATAATGATGTGGTTGATTTAATAGATCAAGAACAACCCTAGTTAGAGTATGATACTCTTCAAACTTCATCCAGTTGCCATCCTTTGACATGTGTTTCAATAAGCCCTTGTTTAAATACAGGGGAGATCATCGTGGTGGATTGTTAATGCACTAATCCCCTTTGTCCTGAAGATACAGCATAGGTGAGTAACTCGCCATCCCTGCAGTCATGCATCATGTCAACCCTATGTCGTGGATAAACTAACAAAGCATCGACATGATGCACTAAAGCTGTACCGGCGAATGAATCCATGTGAGGCCCCTATCCTACAAACGGCCCCTATCTCACAAACTAATCCATTTTGTTAGATAGGGACCATATCAGGCCCCTATCTGGTAAAAAGCCCCTATCTTACAAAACCATTTAACAGATAGGGCCTACGTCAGGCCTCTATGTGGTAAATACTTTTTTAAGTCAATAAATCGCAAATTCTTTGGCATTTGACCAACAGCAGTTATTAAAGTAAGAATTGGCATTTGTATTAAGGGAAATTGTAGCTAATTAGCCAGGATAATCAACTAATTAGGTCATCCATCCTTCATTGCAAATCAAGGGTTTTCCTGCCTTTAAAATGCAGCACATAATTATGTGACCCTGTTGAAAATTATAGGGTTGAATAAGTAGGTCATCAATCAATAATTAGGTCACTGGTAGCTAATTAGGGCTTTATACACCTTCCAAATATGTTTCATAATGAATTGACCATGCTGATGATAATTTGATTAGGTAATTAGATCATCAATTAATAATTAGGTCAGCCATACCTTATTGCCAATCAAGGTTTTTCTGGCCTTCTCAACACGTCTCATGAGAATGTAACCATGGTGATAATCAATAGATTAAGGAATCCTATCATCACTTGATAATTAGGTCACTGATCCTTTCTTGCCTTTCAAGGTTTTCCTGACCTTTCAAATGTGTCTCAGCATCAATCTCATCAATGCTACTTACTGGTTCAACAACCCTTTTTTTTGGCCTATTTCAAGTTTGATGTCAAAAAACATTTTACTGATCTACTGAAGAAAAACTGATCACGAGGGCTTACTGTATTTTAGTTCACATATATGATGTTACTTTGATCTGGATATAGTGCTAGGCTATCATTTGTAAGATAGGGATTTTGTGAGATAGGGATTTTTTGTGATATAGGGGCCTGGCCTGGCCCTATCTTACAAAGTGCCCCTATCTTACAAATCTATGCAAGATAGGGGCTGTTTGAGAGTGGCCCCTATCTGACAAAAAATTGTGAGATAGGGGCCCTTTGCAAGATAGGGGCTTCAGGTGGTCCCTAAGTTACATATGGCCCCTATCTCACAAAACTTTGTGAGATAGGGGCCGTTTGTGAGATAGGGGCCTCACAATCCACGCGTGGCGCTGCATCATAACATCCCTTTCGGACGGCATGTGCCTTTAATGTTAAAGCAACAGTTTCCCTCAAGAAGCACCCCAAAGGCACTGCAATGGTGTATCCCCCTGTAGGATTCGCATGGTGCTTGAAATTTAATAAATCCCTACCAAGTTAGTCCCAATGGCTGCATTCATCCATCATAAAAACAAAGGACATATTGTGTTATAATGCTCTGTCATCCTTAAAGGGTTATAACTAACTGCTGGTGCCTGGGTCTGGGGGAGGTGCTGGGGTACCATCACTGGCCCTGTCAAAGGGCATGGGCCGCGGGTCCCTGCATGGCAGGATGTCTACTATACCACTGACCACCTGGGACAGGTCGTTGTAGTCTATGATCTCAAACTTGTGTAGGGGTGTAAAACGGTCCCTGTTCTCGGTGTGCACATCAGTCGTGGATGCCACTATTGACGCCAGCTCTCCCTGAAACACATAAGAACAAAATAAATTTGAGGCAAGTACTGTACATGGGCCCTATCCAATGTCTGACTTAAAGGTGATAATAATATTATCATTAGAGGGAGAAACAATAATTCTAATATTAAATATTATTCTAAGAAAGTCAAGAAAAGCTGGATTGCAATCAACTTGCAAAGATGTAAATATACAATGAATTTATCATTTTTATGTCAAAAGGTGCCTTTATTTTCGTCCATAGCCAGGACAGGTAGCACTTTTGAATATTTTCTTCAAACCTGTAAAGTAAATATATGTGATCATATTTTTGCTAGACAAAAAAAAATCAATCTTAAAACTCAAATTCAATTCTATGCTATACCTGGAAGGTGAGGGTTCTCCACTGCCCCGCCTCATGTATGAAGGCGGCGTCATACATGGTGGACACATAGACATCAGACAGCAGCAGCACGTTGCTCTTCCTACCCAGCAGGTCAGTCTTGGGCTTGTGGTCCTCAAACCACAGCTTCATGGCCTTGGGCAGGTTGGCCAGACCACCAATGAACTGCAGCTGGTCCAGAATGTACAATACCTGAGCCTTGGTGTGGTTGGCCTGTGACAGAAGGTAGATACAAATAGATGTATATCTATCTATAGATATTTAGTGTTTTACACAGCTGAAATAAAGAGTTCCCAGAATGACTCTTTTCTGAAAGAAGGGTGCACCACTGGGGGTGGGATGGAGGTGGGGGACACAAGAGTAAAAGGGGGTTGAGGTGATTGCAGGATTGTATAACCAGTACAATTTATTATGATAAGTAGGATGTGTTCAGATAGCGAGAGCTGGCCCAGGGAGAGGGTATGGGATCGTAAGGGCTGGAGGGATGGGGAGGGGGTAGAGGGGAGGAGAGAAGAAGGGAGAAGGAGAAGGACAAAGAAAGGGTCAGTGAGAGAAAGGCATCGATCGAAAGCGGTCTCAGATAGCACCTGATACATATTTACATTGAGACGAGAGTTTGCCATAACCTACAAGTAGTGTCCTAATATCTGAAGCACATCGTTTGTCTACGGCTGTGCTCTTGGAAAGAGGAGAGTTATGGTAAAGTATCAAAAGAAAGAGCAATAGGATAATGTATAACTCATATAACGTTAGACCTAATATCTGGTTCGCTAATAACAAATAAGTAACTGTGTAGACCCTGTGTTATATTGCAAGCAGTGAAGTTATTGCATCTTGTATACTAGTTTTATGTGTTTTAGTACTACGCGGCACACACCAAATGGTAATATCAAGGTAATATCCAAAGATGTTTTAATCTGACCACGCACCATAGAGAACTGCTAGAGATTGGAGATTGGAGAGTCTAATCATATATGCGTTATCCTCAATTAATGGAATAATCATTTTGTACCATATTCCATTCCACTCCATGTATAGGCATACTACATGGTCAGTAACATCACTAAATTAAAGCTAAATCTAAATCTATTTTGGACTTTTTTCACATGTAATACATTGAAGGCATACTCAGCAGAGTGTATATTATGCTTTACTCGTTATCAGCCCTGCGGCATAACACACTCACACAGAAGAAAATATGAAAGTCATTTCTGCCAAAACGGCTGTGTCTGACATTCAGAAGTGTTGGTTTTGGGGAACATTGATATAATAATGATGTATCATATATTTTTAGTCTTGAGTAAGCATAAACAGACAAAGTTCCATGCGATTTGGTCTGTGGAAGGGAATGAGTGCTCCTTTGTGTTGATGTTTATACTTTTTTATTTGAATTTCATAGACTTTTAGATTTAATAGTATTTTCTATGATGTGCAAATGTAAATAACGTAGGTCTTCAGTGCACTGGGGGGTGGGATGGGGGTGGGGACACAGAGTAAAAGGGGGTTGGGGTGATTGCAGGACGGGCAAAGTTTAACCAGTACATTTATTATGATAATTAGGATGCGATCACATAGCGAGAGTTGGTGCAGGGAGAGGGGTGGGATCGGAAAGGTTGAAGGAAGGAGGGGATAGAGGGGAGGAGAAAAGTGGAGAGAAGGAGAGGGACAAAGAAAGGGTCAGTGAGAGAAAGGCATCGATTAAAAGCGGTATCAGATAGCACCTGATACCTATTTACATTGAGATGAGAGTTTGCCATACACCTACAGGTAGTGTCCTAAGATCTGGAGCATATCGCCTGTCTACGGCTGTGCCCTTGGAAAGAGGAGATTTATAATAAAAAATCAAAGGAAAGAGCAATAGGCTTGTTGTATAACTCATAAAAGTTTGGAAATAATATCTGATTACCTGATGACAAACAAGCAAGGGGTATCACTATGTTGATCGTGCGTTATATTGTAAGTGGTGAGGTTATTGCATCCCGGATTGCATCTTGTCTCTGTGTTTTAGTATACGCAGCGCACAGTGAATGGTAATATCCAGACATGACTGTATGTTTTAATCTGACCACACACTAATGGGACCTGCTAGAGATTGGGGATTGGAGAGTTTAATCATATATGCGTTATCCTCAATAAATGGAATAACAATTTTGTACCGTATACCATGCTCCTCCATGTGTAGGCATATTCCACGGTCGGTGAGATCACTAAATTAAAGTATCTAAATCTATTTTGGATATTTTTAAAACATGTAATACATGGAAGGCAAACTCAGTAGAGTCTGTGTATATCATGCTTTACTCGCTATCAGCCCTGCGACATAACACACTCACACAGAAAAAATTTGCCAAATTTTTGCCAAAACAGCTGTGCCTGACATTCAGAAGTGCTATTGATATAACAATGATGTATCATATATTTTTTTTAGTTTGGAGTAAGTGAAATAACCATTCAGTAGATCGGAATGAGTGCTCTTTTGTGTTTATGTTTCCCTTTTTTTATTTGAATCGCATAGACCTTTAGATTTAATTGTATTTTCTACGATGTACAAAAGTAAATAACGTGAGTCTTCAATGGGGTCGCAAAATAGGGGTCCCTTGGCTAAAACATCTGCCGTATTCTATAAAAAGATTAAGCATGTATGCTCAGTAAAATAAGGTCAATATCACTTCCTTAACTTTGAACAGATAAGAGTAAATCATCAGTCCCCTTGTAGGTCGGCAGGCTTTCTCAGAAGCTGACACATTAATAAGGAAGAAGTCACTTTTAATAATTACTATGTACATTACACTAATAAGTCTCACCAAATCGACATAAGTTAAACTCTTTGACCGGCAACCGTCCATAACAGGCAACCATCTATGACCGGCAACCATCTTTGACCAAAATGAAAGTAAAAGGCTCACTAACTTTTCAGGACAGATGACTATAGAAATATCAGGTAATAATATGTCTTTAAAAGTCATGATCCTTACATGGTATTATAGCAGTTTTTTTTAATACTTTAACACGGATCAAGGCTATCCGGTCATAGGGGTGAGCTGGTCATAGATGGTTGCCAGTCATAGATGGTTGCTGGTCATAGAGTATCAACTTGTATCGATGTGGTGAGACATAGCCTCATATGTATGCTCTAACAGACCATGTCCTCTTATATAGGTTGATGGTAATGGACCCCGACACTGACCAAGACACTTAACAGAAGTGTCTACTTTGATATTCTGTGCCTGACAGTGAGGGACATTTCCAGGAAGTGTTTACTCAGAGCTCCAATTACTGTCTGATGATTTCTTATGTATGTAGATGAACGTCTTTCTGGACATTCATTCTACCACAGATGGAGTTATTAGAGGGCCTATCTGTACGGGTCAGATCTCTAGCAGAGCGCCGAGGTATCACTGTCCATGCAGATTCTTGGTTTGGACATTTAGACTCAAACCCATATGCACAAATTACATGCTGGATGATTTAATATATAATAGCCGACTATGGATAAAGATGATTTCATCCGTACTGAGAGATAATTGCACAACTCAGACGGCCCCATCTCTTGCTACAGGATGGAGCAAACTGAGACATTAAATTATATAGGACGATCCACAAATACAATCATGTAGACACTAATTGAACCTACTGCTTGTCAATAAAAAAAATCAACCATTGCGAAGTTTTGTCTGTAGTGGAAGAGGCCCTCTCTCAGAGGTATGGCTGCTTCATAACAAAGTGATTTAGCATCTCATTCATTTAGACCAAGATATCAACCGTCGATTCATGCTCTTTTTTATGATGGTTGATGCATCATAACCAGACAGGAACTTCATAATGGAGCTCAGACAGGTAGGGGAAAGCTTTCATCTGATTTTCACCATCATTTAATCACAATAAAACCATGACTTGCAGTGATGAAAGACAGTGGTAAAAGATGATCTACGGGCAGAGAATAACACAGAACCGAACCTAAAAACAAAAGATCATGCAGCCGAATTGCAGCATATTTTTTAAGATTCTAGATCTAGTTCTTACTGTTAGGGAGTGTTTTGAGGATGAGGTAACTGAAAATGTTTCAAACTCAGTGGAGAAAGGTCGTAACGCCTTTGTCTTGATCATGTAACCATGGATACCATTTATTATTATACGATATGGGCTTACAGCGTGCTTTTTACGTGATATTCACGTTCTTATATTGGTGCATACAGGAGACTTGAGGGGGTGAAATCGTTCTGATATTCTGGATATCAGAACGATTCTGAATGGGAATCGGCAGCCATAAAATCCGAGGTTCTATGGAGACTCGAACACGCTACATCAAGACTTGAAGTCCGATGTGCTAACCACCACGCCGTGAAGGCGCTGGTAGAGGTGGGTGGCGAAACAAGGAGTCTACAGGCGGATTTCCAGCCCTGTAGGACCATTATTTACCGAGTTACAGAAGAAAAGGCATTTTTTGGTATAGTTTCTTTGAAAATCAATATTTTTTTCTAATTTCTTTTTTACTATAAAGGTAGAAGTTGGACTTTACTTCCCCTTTCGTTAAAATAATTCTAGGAATTTTTTTTCACATAGAAATAGGCATTTTGAAAATGGTTCGTTTCCACCCAGGATCGATCCGGGGACCCTTGGTGTGTGAGGCGAAGTCGCTAGCGCCCATGCCTATCCGGCTGTGGTGAGTGTGGAGGGAAACGCTGGTTAGTATATAACATAGCCCCAAGCTGGCCCCCTCACAAATTCTATGTTGGACTCAGTGTTGGAGATTGAGGGCATGACGTCACCAGGCTCCACCAATCAGCGAGCAGGGTTGGTGGGATATCAAAACAACATGGCGCTACTGGTGTACGAGTGATATTCAGTCAATAATCCTTCAAAATGGCCAAATTAGGACTCATATAAGGTAATTAAAGACATTTGAATGGAAATATCGTATAATAAACCTAATAATATATGAATATCACCGACCTTGGGGTGTGTATTCATGAATAACGACCTCGGTGCTACGCACCTCAGTCGTTATTCAAGAATACACACCCCGCGTTCGGCGATATTCATATATTATTGGTTAAATACGGTTATTGTGATATGACATTTGGCTAGTTATGATCTAGGGGTATAAAACTATGTTGTACATAAATACAAAATTCCACCCCTTTGATTTTCATGTATGACAGCATTCTAAATATGGAAATATCTCGAAAATATTGAAGGTCAGTAACAACCTTTCTCCACTGATGTTCCAGTGACAACATTTTGGGCTATTGTATCTCATCTAATTCCAACAACATTGCTGCTCGTACATGCTACCGTTTTGCGCAATGGCGTTTTATGACAGTTGTGCATTTGTCACATGGTATTTCTATACATGGACGCTTGGCTTTAATGGTAATTTGTGCTTACATTTAGGTGGGAGGTGGTGAAGGCAAGGGTGGAGAAGATGATGACTGAGACGCGCACCTCGCGGGGCCCAATCCGCATGTTGTTGACCACGTTCTGTGCCAGATTAATATTGTTGTGGAAGTTCTTACTGTTAGGGCCGTCCGATGGACCTGACATGTCGATGATGATCGTTAGATCCTCCTGACAATCTAAAGAACAAAGGTTCATAGCTTGAATTTGGTACATCCTGAATATATTTCTATTTCTAAATCATACCCAAATTGATTTCTTACACAGTTATAGTATCATATTCAGGAGGGATGACATTCAAAGTTCATCAACCATGGGTAGTAATCATTAAAAGGTCAGATAGGGGTGTCATGGAGCTAGGTTATAGGCTAGGTATGTTATCTCACATTTACAATGAGAGCAATTAGATAATTATCTGTAATCTAATGATTAAATCTTCCAATTATAATCATAATTCAAAATCAAATTAGAGCTACACAAGAAGCAATGAGAGGGAAAGGGATATTTGAACCATATGGATCAACCATTCGATGTCCCAACCAAAGGGGTATTTCCTTTTAGTTAAACAAGATGCAATATATTTCAATCAGAGTACCCGAGGAACCATTCTGAAAGACATTATTTCCATCCATTAATACTATTAACATGTGCAGGAAAAAAAGAGTTCCGTTCATATATAATTAAGCAGTACTACATGAACTTATCCAATATCTAGGATGATAAGTAAGTCACTGCCCTGTTAAGACAGCTTCTTACATTATATAAGCAAGGGTGGCAGTGCCTTCAATGTTTTGTCACTGAACTGACAATCACCTGCCTTATTAGCCTAACAAATAATTCTGTCATAGAATACTGCTTACTCTCATCTAATGGAGGCGATGTTGTCGTACTGCGAGGCAACCCTGATGCTGTCGTTGTTGTTGATGTCGACGTTGATGTTGTAGTGGAAGGTGATGTTGATTGTGTTGTTGAAGCTGTTGTTGATGTTGTTGTTGATGCTGTTGTGGTTGTGGGTGTTGTTGTTGTTGTAGTAGGTCTGGTTGTTGTAGTTGTTGTGGTAGTTGTTGTGGTTGTTGTTGCTGTGGTTGATGTTGTTGACGGCTTTGAGGTCACATCCTGTGTTGTACGCACGGGGATGGGTGATGTCCTGTCAGTTTGTCGTCCTGGGAGACCCGGTAGTGTTGTCCTTCTCCCTGGCAGCGTTGTCATTCGGCGTGTTGTCACCAGGGTAGGCTTGAAGGTTGAGTAAAACGTATATATTGAACAATCTATTGGTATTATTAGCAGAGATTAATTTCCCCACATGACTACCTATACGGCACTAGCATATCCTGGTACTTTGGGCCTTACCACAATGCATTGCTCTGATTCAGAATGGTGACCCAGAGTCCATAACCTAATGTGCTAGTTATTTCTCATTTCCAAGCCCTCCATAGTTATGGTCTTCCATCTTACCACCTACGCAGCGAAAAGTAAGAGGGGTCATAGAGTCCTTAGTTCTAGGACCAACTGACATACCTGAGATTTGGAAAGAGCGTAAGTTGAGTACCTTGTATGTGCTGAATTATACTTGCTGTATCTCTACTCAATTTCGAGAGGCATTTCCGTGAAAGACAATATATTTGATACTACTCTACTTAGTCGTAGAGATTGTTTGTCTAAGATGTCAGTGCAACAAGTGACAAGTGTGATAAGTGCATGCCATTAGCATGATAACATGTGTAACCAGTTAAAGATGGGTTATCAGTTACCTCAATTTGCATGATTATAGAAAAGCTTGAACTGTTAATTTAGGAAATGAGGAAACACTTCATACGATCTTGGCTTCTTAGTAACATTTATAGCACCTCCCGCAATTATTTTGTAGATACTTGGTCAATCTGATATTTAATGTACTATATCCCTTATTACCTTCTTTTCTGTTGTCCTCATCAGTACTGTCGCGAGACGCGATGTTGTCCGCAGCCCGGTCGGACCAGCAGTAGTTGCTAATGTACTTGGACAGGGTAGTCGGTCATAGTGATCCACTCGGGCTGCTGTAAAGAGTCGGCCATCAAATGGAGAATAGTGGATGTAGCATGTTCCAACATTACTGTCATATTCCACGGCCGGGCAGTTGGGGGTGGACGAGCAGGCCTCAAGGCATTCTTCCACAGTCTTAGCAGCATCGAGGTACACACCACCCACACCAAACTGGTCTGCTGACAGGATGTAGGTTGCCTCACATACTGGGGGTAGACAATTACTCATTATCAATAATTATTGATGATTTCAAGAAGAAGGTTCATTTATAAGCCAATGATAATTGATTGATTAGGATATGACCTGGTCACTGAGAGTATTTTTTTCATTGTTTGCCCGTTGCCCCATCTATGCAAAGCTCATGTGAGGCTTATGAACAACTACATAAAATCATTACTCGTTGAGTACCCAATATCCCCAGAAGTAGGCAACATTATATTATGTAAAGAATTTGTTTAATTCAGTATTTTGAGTTTTTATACTAAATCAACTGATGGTACCATCACTTTACCTTTTATTTTCATCATCAGGCATTCATACTCAAGCTTTTAGAAACGGTCATGATTAGTGTTTTACCCAATGTTCCCTTCAGTCTACGCTTTTCACACTTATTCATTTCAACATTTCACTCACTTTTAAACGGATTATCATAATCAAGGGATGTTCCCCAAATACCTCAGCTTAAAAGGGAAATGCGAAAGTGAATTAAATATTTCCCTTTTTGACACTTCCATATGATGTTACATCCAAAGCTCTTATTATGGGCTCTCATGAAATCCATGGGACAGTCGACAAAGGCAAATGGAGCATTCAAACATAAAACCTGAGCCAGATTAAAAGCCTAAACCTTTTTAAAACACTGTAACTCTGCCAATTTATCATGTATTTTTTCAATTATTTGGAAACAGTCAGGCCCTGAGGTATTATTTCCTTACCGGCAGCTTTCCCCATGTTTGTCGCAGGGGCTTCCCTTGTGGTGAAACCTAATAATGAATCAAGAGAAAATGAGGTTACATTTCATTTGTGAAAAATTTGCTGAACGAGTAGCAAAATTAATTTCAATATCTGAGCTGAGGGTCATACTTTTATAACGGTTTAGTATTGAATTAGGAGACAGTTGCACAACTTTACTGGGGTGAATTCTTTGGTACCTGAACGCACTATGCATGATAAAGACCCATTGTAGAATATACTTAGGGATTAACCACTTACACTGTATGGCATAGTGCGACGATGCACTATGAAAAGTATTATTTTGTTAACATCAATGCACCAATTGTAAGTGATTCGGCAGTGCTGCGTCTGCATGATACATCCTTTTGCAATTAAGTCATGAATAAAGACCATTTTCTTCTTCCAAAACCCGCATGGTAAGGGCCATTTTCCCAGCTATTAGTCGATCCGGGGCTGATCGGTAGGCAATCGGCAGACAATCGGCAGGCAAACTGCATGCAGAGCCACAACATTTATACTCCACAGGGTCCTCTTTCAGAACGACTGCCGTATCTGCCGGGGTACATAAATTAGGGTTTGACGATGACGATCAGGTTCATTTTTTACTGTCGGCAACATAATTATTTTGACGGCCCGGCAGATACGGCAGTTGTTGTGAAAGAGGACCCTGAGTATAATTATTGTTGTGGCTCTACCTGCTGATTCTCTGCCGATTGCCTGCCGATCATCCCCAAATCGGCTAATGGAAAAGGACCCTTATCGAGCTGACTATTGACTGCTTAACTAATATTGCCATGGCAAGGATTTTTTTCACTGTCCCATCTGGCGACTGCGTGGATGTTCAATGATTTGTTTGTCAAATATGACTGACCTATGACATTATTCACACAAAAAAACAACACAATTGAACATTAATTTTAATCTCATGGCTTCCTGATAATTTGGCATAATGCAACGCCGGCAAATAATTCGCCAGTACACATAGGCGATGCATTAATCCATCATCACGACACAAGGGCATATATATATATAGTAATTGATGAAATCACTGTGGTGCCCTTAAAGGGTCGGTCCTTTTAACGATTTTGATGGCACAATGAAAAAACTTTCTTTGGAGAAACTCACCCGCTGAGAAAGTTGATTCTGAACCTGAGGTACGATTTCCAACACTGCCTCCTGACACGGCTGAATTGTTAAGAAGGATTAGGTTAAGAAAAAAATATGGCATGGGAGCAATGCTAGGGAGTGATTTAAAACAATAGGAGGTACCAGGGTGTTTAACAACAGGAATTGAGAGAGCTGTGCCCTCTAAGGAGAACATAATTTTACCCCTATTTCAGTGGCAACGTTTTTTCTATAAATGATAGGGGCAGCTTGACAAATAATTGTGGTTCATTCCGGTGAAAATGGAAAGAAAAAAGGCCAGCATGTTTGACAAAAGAATAAAAGTAGCTGCGGTCGAGAAGAAAGAACATCACTACTGCCTGGATTAAAGTTAAATGATAACCACTTATGTGCTCAAGAATTTGCTTATTAGTTAAAAGAGCACAATGTAAGAAGTAAGTACTGAACACCTAAAGCAAACGTTGCAGGCAACTTTTGTTCCAGTAGATGTTGCTGTAGGTGTACAGCAACTAACTTGCTGTACATGTACAGCAACTTCTACTATAAATTTACAGCTTTCCCCAACAATATGGTGTTTATTCTACACTTCAGCCGGTTTTTGCATTATTCAACACAATTATGCAAATATCAAAACAATTTATGATAACCACATTCCGTTTCTCTTATCCATTATTATTCTACAATGTCTTGAGAGTTTGTGAGGCTTTATTTGACTTAGGAAAGGGTGGAATAATTACTACAAATATGGTATACCGCTGCCTCCTAGTGGCAGGAAATTACAGCACAATGTACTGTAAATATACAGCAACATCGCTGTAGACTCAATTCACCGGACATATTGCTGTAATTATACAGCAAAATAGTGCTGTAAAACCAACTACAGCAAAAGGTGCTGTAAATGTATAGCACATTGTGCTGTTTAACTAGAGTAACTTTTTACAGTGCAGATTGTGTGATATTTGTATCGAAACAATTATATAATTATAATAACTCAAAGGAATACATACGTCTGACCGAGTCACACATTTGCCTGAGGTATTCATCCACCCCTGTGTAGTACCCGTGTGCATAACTTAATGCCTCATACTCCAGGATATAACACCGGTTACCCTGGCCGCCATCTTTGTTGTAGTTGATGGCAGCGCACTGAGCCCGCGGCAGCTCCAAGCAGCGGTCTCTACACTCCTCCAGGGTGTTAATGGTGCCCACGCGGGTCGACTCCTGGTGGTACTGGTCAGGGTAGAGCATGAAGGTGTCCCTGCATCTAGCACCTGGGTCAGAATTAAGAGGTATAGTGCCTGATGTCACTGATATAATCTGAATGGAGAATTGAGTGAAATTACCTGAGGCTACACAAAAGAAACAGAGTCAAAAGGGAGTCCTGGTTGCCTTGAGGATGACTCCCTTTTCTAGTG
This sequence comes from Harmothoe impar, assembly GCA_947462335.1. NCBI lineage: Eukaryota > Metazoa > Annelida > Polychaeta > Phyllodocida > Polynoidae > Harmothoe > Harmothoe impar. Next base: position 8,227,405 of record OX381721.1, on the reverse strand, counting down.
GAGCTATGTCTGAGGGAGTCACATGACTTCCTGGCTGACCTGTAGGAGTAACCTAGGAGAGTCACATAACTCGGTTTCTTACTCTGAGGTAAGGCATTTCAAAGACCTGACAATGCCACACTTGAAATCAAGGCTCCAACAATTCAGCATTCTTTTTTTATTAGGAAAAGTTATTTTGAAAAAGTAATTGAGTCAAAACCGGAGCGGTCATTTAACCCCTTAGCAGGGCCGAGCAAAATATTATTTTCTGTTGATGGGGCCCGAGACATTTTTATAGGAACTCTCCCAGGGCCGAGCCTTTGATAAATCCCATTGCACTGTAAAAAAATGTTGTCAAAATAACGGTGAATCACTGGCAACTTTTGGGACATAACTTTCACCGTTTTTTTAATGGTGACGGTCACCGTCAATTTTACGTAGAATCACTGTTCATATTACGTAGAATCACCGTTAATTTTACGTTTAATCACCGTTAATTTTATGTAGAAGCACCAATTATAGATTAAGAGTATTCAGATATACAGAGATTCAGCATTATTGCCAGTGCTATTACAGACTTTGGGAATATTCTATAAGCCTTACAGGGAGTCTGATTATGGTGACTTTAGCTACTGTAGTATACATCTAAAAACTTACGGATAAGCCATACACTGACTTTGTTCTGATCCTATACGCCACACTGGCGATCTGACTTGCATACTAGTCATGGTCTATACAAGAGGTTTTACTCTATAGATTGATACAAGGCAGAGTTTCCAGAGGTGGGGATATATGCATAGTATGTTACCACAAAGTAGGTGTATAGATCCATACAGGTACTTTTCTTCTGGATGTTATCAAGTGATCATGGTATTTTGTCAAACCTATCACAAGATTGAATTGTTAAATTGTCAAACACATAGATTAATTGAAAAATAACCATTATTTCAACATGTGTGACCCATCTAGGCAAAAGACCCCTTCAGGCCAGATTTTAGGTCTAGTTTTGGCCACCAGGGGGCACAAAAGATGCATAAGAGTGTAAAATACATGATAAAGTGTTCTAGGGCCATTTTTTATGTAGAATGCAATAATCTTCATGAAGTTATTCCATCTTGATGCTAACATTCTATATTTGGAATGCAAAAAGAACGTTTTTTTATGAAGAATTAGCACATATGACACTTTCTGGTTGCCATGATAACCATCCCAGAGGGCGAAATTAGAGGTAATATTCCTAATTTATTAAAATGTCCCATCAGTTATCCAAAACCGAAAACAGAACGCAAAAATTCCATCTAGAAGCAAATTTAGACCAATATATCCAATTTTATTCAATTATTTCTAAATAAAACAGATTTTCATAATTATCATTATTTACTATGGGATACAATGCATTTAGAGCTTATTTACCATTTTCAGTTAGTAGCATGTACCAATGTTTGGAAAGGGATTCCAACAAACCTACCAGGAATTCTTTAGCTCATAATATCTTATTTTAAAGATTATGATACCAACTTTAATTACTAATTTCCCCCCTGGAGGGGTCTTTTCCCTCGCCTGGTCACATGTATACTCCAGTACAAGGGCTCACACTCTCCAGAAAAATCTTCTTACAAACCAGGCCACCTATCTATGGCAGGATCCATTATATGTGGCTCCCTCTGGGATTTGACATTAGAAGATGAATTTACGTTGAATCATTGTAATCCAAACCAGGTTAACATTTAACAAGGATCTACTGTGAAATGGCTGATATTTACAATGCTTTATTGTATTCCAAATAACGGTGAATCAGCGTTTAATTTTACAGAGTAAATCTGTCAAAAGTACATCTAATTTTTACAGTGTGAGTTATGATGACTAAAGTCGATGCTCGGCCCTCCATGGCATCGACCATAGTTGATGCTCGGCCCTAAAGGGTTAATTAATTAATTAACACTTAATTAATTAACAATTATTTAACTTAATTGAGTTAGTGGACGATGAAGTTCATAGATACATAGCCATCAGTGTATGTAGCACTGTACATCAATTACACGAAATACTTACCGAACAGTGAATCAACATCGTCACTTGTCTTGTCTGAAATATACATGGAAAGGGGACATTTATAAATAAGATATTTCTAGTGATGGATCAAGCGAGGCATCAGTGACAGTCTCTGGTGGAAACTTTAAAGGACAAGCTCTACGTTGCATCAAGAGTTAATGTGATTATAACTATTGATTAGTGCAATGCAATGTCTATAATGTGTGCATTACGGGAAAGGCCGGGGGAAAGGTATGCAGCATGCCAAGTGAACTTCTTCACAGCATATTTCATCACTTAGTTACTTACTTAATAAAGTTTTGTGAGCGATATGTGAGATTGCCTATAATAAATTGGATGTTTCATTTGAAGTTATTTCGCATGTGATAAGCCTTATGCAACCTACATGCTGCTAAAAGAAACGGACATTCTCAGCAGAAAGACGCACAACACCGTAATGTCTTTTCCCAATATGCATTTAAGAGAATGTTGTAGAAACGTAAGAGCCCACCCCTCACATGTATGAAACGGTAAGCCCCATGATCCGATGATGTGGTGCCATTTTGAAACCCTTTAAGGGCATCCTTATGCTGCAATGCAGCACGTCATTTTGCCTGCATAATGCAGAAATACAGCCATGAGGAACAACTTTGCCAGTGCTGATTTTGTGCATCATACACTGATAATAATGGGCCTGGAAATGTTAGTCACTACGGACTACGTTTCTATAGTCACGTGAACGTAGAAAAAACGGCTATACCTAGTTAGTCACCTATGTCTAATGTAAGTTAGTCATATAGTCAACCTATAGTCAGCCATTAAATGGGCTGATTTGGGCTATATAGTCAAGTGACTATGAATTCAATGGTTTCATGGTCTAAAGTAGTCACTATGACTAATAGATATAGTCAATCATGAGAAATAAGGGAAAGGCAGGCCAAGCTTTGAACTACTCTAGGATAGGATAAGGCAGGGCAGGGGAGAGGCTAGGATAGGGTAGGGAAAGGGACAGCCTAGGATAAGGCATGGCAGAGGACAGGCTAGGATAAGACAGGGTAGGGGACAGGCCAGGATAAGTCAGGATAGGGGACAGGCTAGGATAAGACAGGGTAGGGGACAGGCTAGGATAGGGCAGGGCAGGTGACAGGCTAGGGTAAGGTAGGCCAGGAGACAAGCTAGAATAAGGCATGGCAAGGGGCAGGCTAGGATAAAGCAGACCAGGAGACAGGCTAGGATAAGGCAGGGCAATGAACATGCTAGGAGAAGGCATGACAGGGGACAGGCTAGGAAAAGGCTGGGCAGGTGACAGGCTAGGATAAGGCAGGCCAGGGGACAGGCTAGGATAAGGCAGGGCAGGTGACAGGCTATGATAACACAGGGCATGTGACAGACTAGGATAGAGCAGGGCAGGGGACAGGTTATAATAAGGCAGGGTAGGTGACAGACTAGGATAAGGCAGGGCAATGAACATACTAGGAAAAGGCAGGGCAGGGGATGGGCTAGGATAAGGCAGGGTAGGGATAGGCTAGGATCAGGCATGGCAGGGGACAGGCTAGGATAAGGCAGGCCAGGGGACAGGCTAGGATAAGGCAGGCCAGGGGACAGGCTAGGATAAGGCATGGCAGGTGACATGCTAGGATAGGCAGAGCAGGTGACAGGCTAGGCTAAGGTAGGCTAGGGGACAGGCTAGGATAGGGCAGGGCAGGGGACAGGTTAGGATAAGTAGGGCAGGTGACCGGCTAGGATAAGATAGGCTAGGGGACAGGCTAGGATAAAGCAGGGTAGGGGACAGGCTAGGATAGGGCAGGGCAAGGGACAGGCTAGGATAAGGCATGGCAGGGTACAGGCTAGGATAAGGCAGGTCAGGAGACAGGCTAGGATAAGGCAGGGCAATGAACATACTAGGAAAAGGCAGGGCAGGGGACAGGCTAGGAAAAGGCAGGGCATGTGACAGGCTAGGATAAGATAGGCTAGGGGACAGGCTAGGATAAAGCAGGATAGGGGACAGGCTAGGATAGGGCAGGGCAAGGGACAGGCTAGGATAAGGCATGGCAGGGTACAGGCTAGGATAAGGCAGGTCAGGAGACAGGCAAGGATAAGGCAGGGTAATGAACATACTAGGAAAAGGCAGGGCAGGGGACAGGCTAGGAAAGGGCAGAGCATGTGACAGGCTAGGATAAGGCAGGGCAGGTGACAGGCTAGGATAAAGCATGGCAGGTGACAGGCTCCTGTGTAGGCATATTATGCTCTGTTAGTCTAGACATACACTGTTCATGTATTTCTATGTTTAATATCAACATTTGAACAAAATAACATGATAACTCTATCAAACATGAGAACTCATGCACCCCATAATATCTTAAGTTTTTATAGTCAACTGTAACATAAAATATAACTAGCAGGGATATCCATAGAACAGTGGTTTAGAAGAGGATGTGCCTACCTGAAGTCCATGGACCATTCAAATTTGAATCCTAACTGTTTCCTGTGCACACATTCCTGTGACATCATCAATTTGTGTGATCCACATATAGTCACTACTGACTATCTTATGACTAATATGTGACTAAGTTGTATAGTCCCCTGACTACGGGGGTCAAAATATGGTGGTATAGTCACTACTGACTATAGGTATTATTATCAGTGTAATTACCATTTTGAGTTGATACCGCCCAAAGGTTTGATATGACACTGCACTGAAAACCTCAGGGTCGTCATTCTGACAATGCCAAAAATGACAACTTTAGGTAGTCAAAGTGACCACCTTAGGTCGTCATTGTGACTACCCATCTGAGCCATTCAGCCCAAAGTTGTCATAATGACGACCATAGGTAGTCACAATAATTAGGTAGTCAGAATGACTACCTTAAGGTTGTTAATTTAGGTATTGTCCATTTGAAGACCTAAAGTCATCAGTATTGACAACTCTCAAGTCCTAGGTTGTCCCAATGACTACCCTATGGTACATAATTCTATTCCTGACTTGCTACTTATGGCACACTACTGCCACCTGGTTTTAATATTTGCATTTACTATATCTGTCATGAGATATACACTGGTGACAGGGAGCAGAGTGGTCTCTATACCTTTGGGGGCCATCATTCTCACCCATTGGCAACTTATTTATAACAAGTAATGCTTCTTAGTTCAATCAAGACTACACCAAATATGTGAAAAGGATGTCTGTCATTAAGAAGTGAACTAATTAGAGACTATATTCACACACCATTCTCCACTCCATCTGCCATTATTTATTATGACTACCTAGGTCGTGATAATGACTAGGCTCCTTGCTCTGGGTTTTCAGTGTGGCGGTTCGTCTTCAACGTAGACAGTGATAGCCTATACACTGGACAGTAGAGATAAACACTTACAAACAAACACACATATACATTACATGATGAACTGGGAATAGGAACCTTTATGCAACCTGGAATAAGGTGACTTTTTGCAGATCGTGTCTCTAATAATTATGTGATCCTGTTATTCGTATCCATTATCCTTATGAGAAATTGTTATCCACTGAGGGGCATTGAACTGGGTGATAAAAGGCGAAACTAAAGAAATGGGAATTGACATACGTTATTTTCAAAAGTAATCAAATGATCATCCTTTACCCAATCATATTCTTGTTTCATAGGATGATTAAAACAATATCAGGTGGCCTATAGTCTTATCATCTGTGCCGGGGGAAAACTACAAAAAGAGTCATGCATTAGCCAAAACGCCATAGAACAAACCATTGCTGGTTCTAAGGAGGACTTATCTGGGCCTGTGTACTACCCATTAAAGAACTACGTAGTTCAGACGTAAATCTACATTCAATATTGGTCCGAACTATGTAGTTTTACATGGTTTACAAACGCCAGAATTTTCAGTTTTATTTACCAGTCACAAATCTGCAGCTCTGAGTCATGTAGCTCAGACCTAATTATAATGTTCAACCGGGGGCTAAACATCTAGCATGATTATAATTTACATAGCCTGATTCAGGTATGGAATAATTGTACAGTATTGCACACAAAATTATCTGATTACATTTACGAACACTATTCATGCAAACTAACTACTATAGTCCTAAATCTCATATCATTCTATATGATATATATTTGTAGCTTAACTAAACAACCGGACAGCATAAATTGCCTACTTTTGGCTGCAGAGAGGCCTTGTATTTTTTTAATTTTATTTTTTTAAAGTGTTTTATTCGGGTAAAAGATAACAGTTACAAAAGTAAACGTATCAACCTAGCATACATATTGCATTACCTCCGCTAGGGCCCCTTTCATGCCTTAATTAACAGTAAATTCTCTTCACTCGGCTATGACGTATACATCTCATATGAACAATAGTAATTATTAAAAGACATAAATACATCAGTTCACATACATTGCACTTATATTAGAATAATGAGACATGATGAGATGAGATGAGAGCATTGTAAGTAGTTTGTAGTTATGTATGCTTATGTAATAAAAAACAGTTTTATATGAAACAATTGAAACAATTGTCGTAGTTCTTCTTGATAGAAATTTTTGCATAACATTAATTTCATAAAACTTACTGCTTGAATCTGATGGATTGGCTAAAGAGCTGTAAGATTGTCTCCATACCTAATGGTACTGCCACCTAGTGTGACACTGGGGAGTTATATACTCGATTAAAGTTGAGAAACTATGACTTTTAATGTAGATCTACATCGATTTTATTATATTTATTTACCAGTGAATGAGGTGGAAAAACATAAATCAGACATAAACCTCTGTTGAAAGTAAATCATAAACCTTGATGTTTTGACATTCATCAACCATGCACTAAAAAATGTTGGTAGGAGAAACATTTGACCTACGTCATAATTACGTAGGGTGTTGATTGGGATATGGGCTTCCTCAGGTGTCATTGGTCGGCAGAACGTGTCATTACTAATATACTAGAATACATTCTAGGTTAATTACCGTGTCAGAGATATTTGTACCATACGCCACTCTAATTCTGAGTAAGCGCAAATTCGATCAGGCTTCATAAATACCTAACGCATGCAGTGACAAGCGAATTAGAGTACACAGAATTACAGATTTCTGTTTACATCCAGAAAGTATGCTGACAGTTGTTGGAATGAACCAACGCAGCAGTTGGGAGTAACTTGCATAGGCTTGTCATAACGCAAATACATCATTGCATGTGCCATCGTCCGTTTGCTCTATGGAGGCAATGAAAAACTGCAACGCGGAAAATGTAACGTTTTTAACATCGCTTTTTTCTCTCTTTCATTTTCACTAGGGCCTAATGCGAGAGGAACTATACCGGCTTTGCAAACAAACTTTATTATGCCAGTTTATTGACCTGCAAAAGTTGCAAGTTATGTATATCACATTGTAATCTGCAATTTTATAACAAACACATCCCAAGTTGTCCATTTTCATAATGTTTCTCAGCGCAAAAGATTGATTGAAAGTACCAAAATATGATTTCTATGACGTTCAGCCATGAGAAAACGGATCTCTTTTTCAAGTGGCCTAACCAACCCACCGTTCCTACTACCAATGTGTGAATGCCCAAGGCGGGTTCATTTTTGGGGTTGCCCTTACCCTCGGGCTCTGCCTTTTAGTATTTGGTAATCCCATTGACTGCACTTCCCTCTATGCCTCATCAGCTGACCTAGATAAGTTCCCCCTACCATGTAAGTAAAGAATATAGATAAAATTATAGTTTAAAACTAGTTTTCTCAACTGCTATATTTCCGAGACCAAGGTTCTCTCAGATTATACTAGATTACAACTATGTACTACTAGGGGGTTATTTTTTTTCTGTCACATTTGCATTCTTCTGAAAGTAGAGAGCTGTTCTCCCACATGTCTACTGTACAATGTTTGGTATACTACTGTAAAAAAGCGATTGGGAGATATTCTGAAATACTAAATTGTTAGCACATAATATGCTAGGGGAATCATATCATGATTCCCCTTCCATTTATGATGTTTTCACAATGAAAAATAAAGGCAAATATCTGGAATTTCCATCATATATTTTGTTCCCTATGATATGAAGGGCATGGTCATTTTCCACGATGGCTTCAAATTCTCATCCCTATATGTAAGAGGCAGGGAGCAAAGTCGGGGTGAAAAATGACTACGGATTCAAAAGTCACTGGCATGGTCGTTTCAAGGAGTTGCCAGCACCTGATAAGAATTCTATATTTCCCATCATAAGACTCAGGACCCTTGGTATATGAAAACACAATGCCCTAGAGTCAAACACAGATCGCAAGGCAAGAAAGCAGGTAAACCGAGATGACACTAATTGTATATGTATTATTTTTTATATTATATTGCGGTTTTAGTTTACGTGGGCAGTATAGGATGCACTGATGGATTACAGTATAAAAGAACATTTTTCTGCTATGCGGCCCTCAAATGGATAATACCCGGGCTTTGTGCATTAGGGTCGTCTCTCAATGATCATTAATGATACAGTCATGTCGTCGTCCATTATGAAGGACACAAAACAATCCCTATTATAGATAACTGAGAAATGTTTGATCACACTATGACATCTAGATATGTTATCATCAAGGGTGTTCTATCATGATTTCTGGTTTTCCGATTATGGTGTTTGAGAGTGCGGGGTCAGGTCATTCTGAGAATATTTCCTTTACTTTATCCATTAAATGTACTAAAGGAATCATGTCCTTTGTTGTATGATGCATGAATTCAGCACCAGAGAGTATGTAACAATTGCTGCATTCATACACCATGCCCCAGTTCAGGGCTGTCGAATTACTGTGGGTTTTGTAAGTACATAATGACAACAAACACACACAGAAAAGTGAGAGTCATTGTCGCTAAAACTACCCTCACCTGACGGTCAGGCACTGCCTGACTCTCAGGTGAGGGTAGTTATAGCGACAATAAATGCCACTGTTCGACTTTCTTTCCAAAGTGTAAGATAACCAGGATAAGACCTGGTGAATTTCTATATACTACACAAAAGTAACTTTAGTGTTATATCAGGGAAAACAGGTCACTGTCCGATTGTCGCTCGTGTTTCTACAGGACGCAGTATCAAACATTCATCAACTCTTAGCTATGGGAAGGGATGGGTTGTCTCCAATTCACCAATAATTTGAGAAGACCACTGTCTACCAAGAAATTTAATCAAAGGAATTGACCATTGTCCTATGTGAAATATGGGGGTGGATGGCTAGCATGTGGGCGTGAGAAATGCTGTCAGACAGATTCCACCCCCCCCCCCCCCCCCCCCTCTATTTCCGTTGTTCCCTGTATTTACTCCTTTTGTGGGGCTGGTGAGGGGTAGGCCCTATACAGGGGTTTTAGGCGTCGATGGCGTTGCACAGTGGAGGGATTAACGCTGACGTTTACGTGGGCTGGTGGGATGTGGGATGGCATGAGCCTGACAGAGGCTTAGTGGTAGGAGGCTTCTTGCCCGATGCATATCCCAGAACGATGTGAATAATGCAATAGAATCTTTCATCTCCTAATGATGAGAATTGAACAATTCTAGGAATGAGCCTATTCTTACCTATCCGTCAGCCTGCCCTGGACTTTGGACCAATGGGAGCCCTGGTTTCAGGACACACCTTGGTAATTAAACAGTATACATGCCAAGATGCCCTTGTTGTAAGAGAGTCACATGTTGCACGTGCCTCTCCAAGAGTCGAATGAGGTCTTTGCTAATGGTTCTGTGTCATAATGAATCAAGCAAGGGTCCACCCATACCATATAAATTATTCTCAATCCAATAACATAAGGCCATAAACATGTTATCCCAGTCCAAATGGAACAATGTGAAGGTAAATAACCCAGGATGAAGAGGGGAAGACAGCGGCGGACAATGGGTAGACGACGACATGGCTGAGGGGCTTACCCTTATTGTCTCTCAGATGTAAAGATCTAAGGATACTCATGTGATCCAGGTTGGAGTTGAGGACGGAGGTGTCTCTCAGAATAACGACATCAAAGTGATGCTGGGTGAAGTATAGCCCTCAGTGCCCTGGATGTAATAGGTATTGCTTCATAACCTCTACAACTATACTATAGCTATAGAATACTACATTTCTCACAATAACATTCCCGTAGCTAGTTGCTTGACATCATCCAGGCAAATTCTGATGATGCACAATGGTATCCCCCACGGCAGAAGCGTTTATATGCAACTCCCCCAGATTTGGATAAAATCTGTGGGCACAATTTCAAGGAAATGGTCTATTTTTGGGACATGAGCACGTGAGGGCCCTTGTTTTTCAATCATAGTATTTGATCAACCATGATTAGTCTTTTTCATGGTCAAACGCGATAAGGCTTTACATTTCATCTTTATTTTGCTTGATTCCCCATGAGAAATAGTATAGTTTTGTCCAAAATTATGGTGGGACCTACATAAATGTGTGGCGATGTTCAAACATGGTGACTATAGAAATAATAGGGGAGTCCATCTGGTATTTTGGCATCATTCTGGCAATCATAAACGTGTTTTAATGATGATTAGATACCTGTATTTCCTCTGTATTTAACATGGCGATGTCAATAATGGTATGGAAGCCTTCATAAAGTCATAAATCTCTGGGATGTTGAGAGGGTGACACTGCATGATAGTCTCTTGATAGCGATATGGATGTATAACATGACATCTCATCTGTGAACCCTTTAAGGGGAGCATAGTGTTTTAACGCTGGTGGATTGATAAACTCAAGAGGGGTCAGTGCGATGCACCAATGTAGTGCCGTCAAGCATGGAGCCATCATCCATCCATAAGGCCCATTTTCCACTAGCCGATTTGGACCTGCTACTGGCTGATAGGTATATATATACGCTAGACCTTTATGTTTAAGTATTAAAGGAAGCAACTTAAATAGATACCACATTTTCACTGTATGCATCCCTTTGAAAAAAGGGAAGCTATTAAAACCCTCCCACCAAGAGGAGATTGCAGTGCCTCCAGGAGCATGGTACACCGCCAAGTAATTATGATGTAGCCTTGGCAACCACCCAGCATTGAAGAGTGCTCGTTTCCTATCTCCTTTTTATGTAGGAGTTACTATAACCATGGTAGCTTATTGTCCCTGCCAAGTTTAAGTAGTTCTAGCATGGTGACATTTCATATCTTCTATGGAATCTCTTTCAAGATGATATAGGCCCTTTCCTAGAATGACATCTCCCAGGTATCAACGGCGTAGTATTTGTAGGTTAAGAGGATGTTTGTGAAGGTTGCCTCTCCCTCACAGTATTCCATAGATTCCCAATCGTATATGGATAGACTTATTCAATTGATGCTGACCTTCTACCGAGGCCGTATGTCTCCTACAGTGTACCTTTGTACAATGAACAATGCTGTCAATTGCTCTGAATACAAGAAAGGTCACCCCATAGAAACCCAGGATACCCCCTCTTCTGAGAACTTAAATCTTATAAGTCATTTTCCAGTTTACATAAGAAAAGGTCATGGAAAGCTACTGAAAAGTGTCATGGATATTATACCCTACTACTTGATAATGACAGCTGGACACATGTGTCAAGCTTCTTATATGGGTCTAACGTCTTTACTGAGAATATTATACTGATTAATCCAAGGCAAAGCTCCTGAGAGAATCAGGTAGCCTAATATCTTGGGCTCAAACCCAAACTTGATTTAGGTGGGTATGTCTAGGTGTATGACATAGAATTAAGGTGTTGCTCTGATGCTCTGTCACACCTTTACCTGCCTCTAGGTGTGAGGTGTGACAGTCACACCTATTGCATGGTACAATAACAGATCTCTATTTTTGATTCTCAGTATGTGAATAAGGCCCACTATTCACACACTTAACGTGTGTAGATATGCTGGCCAATGTGCACCCTAGGCAGTGTGCGAATATGATCCGCTATGCACATGCCCACGGTGTGCAAATAACAATGCATACACACACACACTTTAGGCGTGCAAAAATAGATAAAGGGTGACCGTCAAGGTAGTGGCTGAATTGTAGAAATTCCCTCATTTCAATACAGCAAAAGCAATTTACGACTTGTTTTCCCCAATTCCTCAGGCTATAGTGCTGAGGACGTACAGCATTCAGTAATATTGGTTTCTCTTTCCTCCATATTCTTCAGTGACCTATTTTAGCGCAGATATCCAATGAACGCATGCTAGAAGACGGTATTGAAATCAAATTTTGCATACTGTCTTATGTGTCCTGTATAAGTGAATGGTAACCCATAGGTTGAAATCTACACAGAGAGAAGAAACCGAGTCAAAAGGGAGTCCAGGCTTGCCTCCAGAATGACTCCCTTTTCTGACTCTCTTTCTGACTCTCTTGATGAACCTGACTCCCTTAAAAGGGAGTTATGTGACTCCCTTAAGAGAGCCCAGGTTTTGCCTCCAAAATGACTCCCTTTTATGACTTCCTGCTACAGAGAGAGTCCAGGTCTATGCTGCAACTCCCTTTAGAAAGGGAGTCTAGGCACAGTATGGCTCCTTTTGAATAGAGAGTCATAATTTATAGGTAATTCCTACCCCCTAACCCTCTATATAAACATTTCAATAGCTGTCTCCCTAGCTGATGTTTCTACATTATGTTGGTGCAATGCAAGGAGGAGGGATCTCAGAAAGATCCCTATAAGAGCACATTAGTTAATATACAAAGGAACATATGAGCTTTTGGGATTTAACCTTCTCATGTTGCTACAAATTGGGTGTCTATACATTATACATCATGCTTATGCTACAGTTTTAAATTGACTGTAATTATTTCATAAAATGTAATTCTGACATTACATGTTGATGCTACAATGATATACACGTATCAGCATAATTATCAATGTCACAAATAACATGGATCTAGAGATCTGATCATGCAGAATATTACCATTTTAGGTATAGTGCTACCACCTAGCAGGCTTAACTGTAACCAACTGTTTGACTCCCTTGGGGGGAAAAGGGAGTAGGGACCCTTGACTCTGATTAGAAACAGAGTCAGATGGCTTCTTAACATATATGCTAGATGGCATTACAGTCATTGTACAGTAGTGTCACCTAGTGGGTTTCCTATTTCCGTTTTGTATGCTCACCTCTGTGACTCCCTTAGGGAGTCCAGGTAACCATTGACTCACCTCAGCTGACATGGACTCTGTTTGATCTAATTGAAAGGGAGTCAAGGCTGTTAGAAGGGGGAGTCAGACAGTGTGAAAAGTGAGCCAAAGGGACCCTGGCTCTCTTTTTATAGCCTGGACTCCCCTTGTGACTCGGTTTCTTCTCTCTGTGTATCTATTGAGTAAACACAGATGACCCACTACTACTATTACTAGTTTATGGTTTTCTCCTCCACAACACCTCCTTCCATAAAAATAAGTTGGTATTTTCATCTTGGCAGGAAAGGAGGGACATAAAGTCTTTCATCCATAACGTTTCTGTAAGGTGTTTTTCTTACTGTCTATTCACTTTTTTTTATTGGAGTGCGCAACACTTGGCTTTCGCCTTTGAAATTACTCCCGGGAACCTCTACAGCTTTGAAGAGCACGATATAAGTTGTTCATCTTCAAAATTCAGTCTCAATAGCGTGTACTATATGATGCATGAGATAAACCTGTCGTTCTAAATAGGATGACGTTTTCATTGGAAAGCACATGACATTATTGGCAGGAGGGGAAGTGTCAAATGTACGTTGCAAATAAATCCTCTGATGCTGGAACTAGGAGACTTTTCAGACATCTGACAATAATGAAAAGATGTTGACCATATTGGGAATGCATCGGGGAGAGTGTAGGTGTCACTTTACGACATGCTGACATTTCCTAACTTTGTGAAGCAAATGTGTACAGGCAAGGGAAAAGGGCAGTCCAAGGAAAAAGCCAACTTTGAAATTGATGTCATAAGCTTTCCAGTGATATATTACACTAGAAGATATTATTTCTAGTTTTTGAGAAATGGCTTCATGAATATGTGTGGGCATCACCCTCTCCAAAATCCCAATAAGTTCTATGTCTCATATTTTCCAAGATATCCCTATTTAATTAACATTATCTATGAAAATTAGAAATTTATTATATATTTTCATTCTTTAAGTCATAAAATTCGACCTAGGAATGGTAATTTTATTTAGTTTTCACCATCGCAATCCTCATAAATCATTCTATCAATTTATGTCTTAATTTCCTATATTTGGAATAAAAATCATGTTTCCATGGCAACACATATCAACAAGTACACCCATTTAGGCTTTAAAACATTCCTTTTACCTTCCAAATATAGAATGTTTTATGTAATCCTATTGAATTCTCCAGAAAAAAGTACCCAAGAGCTATTTTTAGCCTAATTCTTTCATTTTAGGCCATAGTGGCGCCCCCTGGTGGCTAAAATCGGAACTAATCCCGCGGGGACTATCCTTTCTGCTTGGCTGCTCACATGTGTGGGCACTGTCCAATCACAGATGCCAATAAGCTCTATCTTACTTTGTTTTAGAGATATCTCTATCTAATTAGCATTATTATGAAAATTCCCAAATATCCAAACTTTTTCAAACATTTGGTCACAGCTTTTAATCTTAAAATGGGATTTACATTCCGTTTTCAGCATAGAAAACTTTGTGGGGCCCGTAATCATTAATTTATTGAAAAATTCAATTTAGAATGAAAATCATGTTTCCATGGCAACCAACAAGTGCAAAAACACCAATTTAGGTCCAAAAACATTCTTTTTACATTCCAAATATGGAAGGTTTTCACTAAAGTTGGAATTTTCTAAAGTGGCTTATTGTATTCTCCATCAAAAAGTAGTATAAGACAATTTTTATGATACTTTGAACATTGTTGGCTATATGGAGCCCCCTGGTGGCCAAAGTTGGTACTAAAAATCCCCCGCGGAGGTCCCTTTTCCCTTGTTGATCCACAAATCATTTCATACTGATATTTTCCTTAGCATGACAAGACACCAAAGAGCGGGTCTCATAGAGGATCGACATGGAATTGAACTTTTGTTTCCCCTGTTTCTTATTCTTATCTCTTTTAATGTCACACAGTGATTTAACATTAATTTGATATTAGGCTAGTCAAAAAAAATATTCTCATCACCGAGCACCAAAAATAAAAACGAGGGCATTTATTTTAAATTCTACTCTATTTTTTTTCTCACTGAGGGGCTAAATCATAGACCTATAAAATTAATATAGACTTTTCACAAACACATTTCTCAGTTTAATAGTTAATAGTTTCTTGATCTTCAAAGGTTGGGGAAATGTAAGTTTTTACTAGCCAACTATAGTACTGACAGTATACGCTTTAATTTGATACCAAGTATGCCAATTCTAATCAACTTTTATCATGCTTTTCATTACAAAATTGGCAAAAAAAAAGGATTTCTATGATGCGCGCAGTGAGGAGAAACTAGTCTTTTTGAGTGGCCTTTAATAGCTTAGAAATGTGATCCTAGAGTGTTGGTGGAGATTAGCATCTATCACACTCGTAATCTCGGTACACATGCTGGCATACTAACATTTCAGATATTGCTGCAATTTCAGACATCTCAAGCTACTAGTGTATCACATGCCTCATATTGTTTTGCTCATGAAAGGTCAAGGGGAAATGTCAGAGACATATACGTTCTTATTGATATAATTTGCAACTTAAATAATGATGTTATAATTATAGATCTATCATTATTGCCATTAATATCCGATCTTTTGTCCTGTGTATGAGATATAGGAGATACAGAAGAGCTCTCCCTGCTGATATTTTTGTATTTCCTCATGTATCTTGTCTCTGATATAAATACAAAATAGCTGCAACTGTTATATCAAAAAGGAAAAAGATACGCCAAACCAAAAAACAGCTAAGTATACCCTTAACATGACAGTAAGACGAAAAAATAGCTAAATAGAAGGGGCTTAACTTAAGCATAGGAACGATAGGAAAACCGTTTTTATCTACAGTTATGCCATGCTAATTGTCATATTGATATCCTTTAGAAAAGGGACCCATCAGTACTTCACCCTTTATATAACCAGGTGGGGGCTGAGTCACAACCAGTTTACATTTCTGGTCAATATTTGCTTGTCAGGGTCAGGGTGGGCTAAATCCATAGCCTGCTCCCCTTTATCCCATTGCAAGCCCCAAAACACATCATGAGTGCCTTTGTACTTGTGGAATAGGGTCGTAGGAACACGTTTTTATATCGATGTCCCAGCCCCTGGAGCTTTACTACTTATCACTTATTATGCAGACAAGGGTATTTACATAACTTTATCGGGCTGTATTCATAAAAGGGTAGCCTGTTGAATTGTATTGATGCTGGTGGTTGTTGGGGGGGGGGGGGAGGGGTGTCCCTGTATCCTGAACGATGGTTGCCGCCTAATGCCAAAGGGTTCTAATGTGTAATCGTACCTTTATGTTTTGTATCATGACGGTAATCATTTCTTGGAAAGACTAAAGATCCTCTTGTTATTCCCTTTTGCTATAACAACGAGTGACTAGAGCCACAGTAATTCTAAGTTAATAATGTGCAAAAGTCAATGGCTCTCTAGGGTCGATGGCTCCTCTCGTTTTGAGTAATCGTACTTTATTCTCTCTGTTCTCCTTAAGAAGAAAAGCTGTAGGGGAGACCGGGGCACGTTGACCACCCGGGCACGTTGAGCCGCCCGCTCTCTTTGCTATTCCTTTGGGAATTTTCTGGTAGTATGCCTACTATATTACCCCCTTATATAGGCAGTTCAGATCAGCAACATCATTATGATTTTAGGATGCTGATGAGAAAGTTAGACAACATTAAAGGTTTATGGCCTTGAAAGTAGATATTTGCAATTGTTAAACTTTTGTTCTTGTTTCGTTAAAAAACATTGCTGGCCTAAGATCTCTATGGAGGTCGAAGTATACATATGAATCCTTGAATAGAACCCAAGTTTACTGCTGGGTGTGTTATGTAATTTGAATAACATCAATCTTATCTGTGATGACCAGCATGGGCACATTGAGCCACAAAAAACGGGGCACCTTGAGCCATGCTCAAGGTGCTCCAAGCTTTGGGGCACCTTGAGCCGGCTCAAGGTGCCCCGATTTTCGGAGCTCTGTGGCAATGGTTTTAAGACTCTTAAATGACTGAATAATGATGCAATGTTAGAAGTGTATCAAGGGAAGATAATATGGATAATGACATAAACAAATTCGATACAATTTGGTTATAAATTTATGATAGAATACATAGTTTGTGGTTCATGAAAAAAAAATCTTGTGTAACATGTTTACAGTGTCTTTATTCCCGGATTTATCACTTTTCAGAGGCAGAACAGCGATTTACATTATAGAAGAATGTAATCCATGATTTATTCAGACTGAACAAATAACAGGAAAACTCTTAAACTGGTTTAATTTGACCCTAATAAAAATCTGTAAGGTACAAACTCAGTCACTTCTATCGAAACTATAACTGAGTGACTTTCGTGCATCAAATATGTAATTTTTACATTCAATCCCATGCAAAAGTAACAATAGCAACTAATTCCAACCGAAATTTCAATTATTGATCTATATTACTGATTATTTGGATCGTTCAACACATGTGGTTCAAGGTGCCCCAGTGGGTGGATCAACCTACCCCGGGCACGGGGCACATTGAACCACCCTAAGATTTTATTTTCAAAAATTAAAGAAAAATACAAGAAAAGCCCACATCTGCCTTGCAATAGGTTCTATTATATCACAATGATACAAGGTAACTGCTTGATACAAAATCATAGTTCAGATTCCTTTAGCAAGGTCAGGAAAAAAATAAAGTTGTCAAAGCGGTTCAACGTGCCCCGGTCTCCCCTAGTCGTTGGGGCTGCATTAATGTATCATGGTGTAAAAGGCCCACAGAGATAGGGTGCCCTTTTGTTAGATAAAATAAGAGCCCCATATAGCATATATTTTAAGTTTGGGAAATCTGAAGAGGAACGTCGTGATAAAATAATGTAAAGGGAAGGATGAAGCATGAAAAAAATCATAATTATCATTTTCCCTTCAGTTACTTCCCATTCGTATTGAAAGGCTGGGTAATTAGAGGAATGCACTATAAATGAAAAACAGTGGGACAGACACTGTTCAAGAAGCACATGTTTCCAAGGTGTCATTTGCTTCTTACAATGTCTGATGAAAAGCGGAAATGCGGAACTAATGACCATACAGACATTTTATTGTCGTTTACAGACGCAGTAAAGGCGACTGGCAGTGAACATTATGACTCTTTAATGGCAACATAGTCCTTTAACCCTTTAAGGATGCTTGTCCCTAAAAGATTACATTTGTCATCATGATGCACCAATGCAGCCCTGGCGAGTAACTTGCTGTTGGTGCATTGGTGCATCGTGATGACCCTTCAGGTGTGTCTCAATCCTACAGGGTCGGCATGATGCTTGCGAGTTACTTGCCAGGGCTGCATTCAGGCATCATGACGACCAAGATAATGATGCATTAATGCATTATGTCGTCCTTAGGGCTAGTACATTATGCCCATTCATCATCATAATGCATTGTGGATGTATTCCCTGTGAGTAACTCACCAGTGGCTTCATGCATAATGTCAGCTATATGCCGGAGTAGGAGGATAGGACTTAAACTACAGAAATAAAGGTACAACAGCATTCCATCATGTATGTATACACAGGGCTCCTGTGAAAATGCAAAA
Source organism: Harmothoe impar (assembly GCA_947462335.1). Lineage (NCBI taxonomy): Eukaryota > Metazoa > Annelida > Polychaeta > Phyllodocida > Polynoidae > Harmothoe > Harmothoe impar. The sequence continues at coordinate 8,208,751 of OX381721.1, read as the reverse complement.
TGCGTTTGCCACACATTTTCATTCACTCCCACACGTTTTTCATGTCCATACCAATATAGGTATCACTTATAGTAGACATGATTCGGGTAAATGGAAACCCTTTCCATGTGAATAGTGTGCTTCACAATAGATGTGGAATACAAATGTGGGATCTGCATGCCTGTAGAGCTACATGAGCTGAAGCCTAGTGTTATAAACCCATTTCGGATAACATGGCGAGGCCAAATGGATACGCATACCGTTATTACTTACAGCCATGTATCGGGTTCACATTATTGATAGTCTGAATTACAGCCCTGAATGGGAGAATGGTAGGCATAGAAGATCGACCTTCACGACAATGAGAATAATCATATCTAGGCCTGCATAATACATGCGTATCATCCAGCTATAGTTATTGATATTCCGTTGCTCTTTTCAGGAAACTTGAATCAAGTATTTCCCATATGATGCACGATGTATTATCTTCCTACATTACCCTTATATTGACTCTCATCAGCTCATGTTCTAGATTCCCCAATTCAAAAAGGCATCTATATGTTAAGTTAACCTTTCTGTACTTTGAGATTGGACTAAGAAATAATTATGGTAAGATCATCATTATTCAGCAAGAAGACCTTCCCGATGGTCCTTGTTCAGAGGGCCGATACCACAGAGGGCCAACAGCACTGCATGATAGCTAACCCCAGTTTTTGTAATCCTTTTAAAAAATAGTGTGGACGGCATTGTGCTGCACACCCGCTTGATGTCAAGTATACAGGGTTGATACACCCCCCAAGGTTGTACTGCAGCAATGCAACACTAATAGATTACTCGCTGGCACTGACTCGGTGCACCATCACGAGAAATGAGCATGGACTTTAAGCCATCATCCGGTCCTTAAAGGGTTAATAAATAAGTATTACTTACCTGATGTATTAACCAGGAACACTACTCCGACAGCTACGGCGGCCAGTACCACCACCATGGTGGCGATCAGCAAGAAGCACCACCAGGGTACACGCCCACAAGGACACAGGAAGACACTCTCCTTAGAGCTATGAAGACTCCTCTTACTCCTATGGTGATGCTTCCCTCCCTGACCCTTCTCTATCAGGCCTATACTGCTCACACTCTTAGCATGTCTCAGATTATCTCTCCTCCTCCCAGCATTCCCCTTCTTTTTGCCTTTCTTTCTTTTATTGTTCTGTCCTTTATTGTTACTCTTCTTTTTCTGCTGTTGCGTCTGGCCATTTTTAGGCTTTGATGGTCTGTTGTTGTTGTTACGTTCCTTCTGATTGTTTTTTGGTTGTGAGTTATTTCTCACTTCTCCGCCATTTTCGGCCCTGATTTGTGCGTTGATTCGCTTGCTTATGGACCCTTTATTAGAAGAGGCAGGTGTCCCTCTAAGAGACCCTCTTGGGGCAGCGATTCCTCTAAGAGACCCCTTATGTCCTAACACCTTCCCCTTTCGGCTAGTTGCCCTTCTGTTATTCAAATGTCCATTTTCAGTTGGCCTGGCTCCCTTGCCTTGTTGGGGTGCACCATTTTGCTTGGAGGCATATCGGTTGGCCTTCTTGGGAGGCGGCCCTGGTCGATGGTTTGCTGCTTTCTTCTTTGGATTCCTGCCATTTTTACCGTTATTACGTGGACTGCCTGGTCTTGGTACTGGGTCTTCTTCGTCTAGGATCTGGATTTCATCGTCGTAATAGGACATCTTTCATTTGTGACCTGTAATTAAGATACATATTATTGATGTTATATAGTAAGTTACAGAACACTATGCTTCCCAAAATGAAACAAAATAGGTTTCGACACTGATAATTATATATAATTAATAGTATCATAGAGCTGTAGGCTTTACTTTCATTTCTTTACTGGTGCATGTAAATTGTGGTTGTCATTAATATATAATTATGTATAATTATGTAAAAATATGAGGTGGCAGATATAACCCTTTTTGCTACGGGGGTAGGGGCGGCAACTATTAGTTATTGAGTAAAAATATATAATTGTAGGGGGGTGGAGACTTTTTGACTCCTCTAGAAGGTTGGGGGAAGTGTAGCATTAGCATGAGAATCCATGCACTAATTAGTAGATGATAACAACTAATTAATATTAACATGAGGTGATAAAACTAGCATGAGGTTATAAAAACAGTATGCCCTCTCCAAATTTACTTTGTAAAAACCACACAGGAAATAGCGAGTGATTGGCATGCTGATGTCGGGTTGTGTAATTGTCTCTGATCACCTGCAAATTTAGGTAACCAGGTTGATTACTATCTCTACCATTATCATAAGAAGGCCAACCGGATGCCATGGGTAGTAACCATAGGCACACATTCTGATAAAGTTGTTATGTGTTCAGAACAGATAGAATAAGTCAAGCAATGTTAGTCCCTGCTAGAGGAAACGCCCATAGTAGGTTGGCAAGGCAAAATATGGATAACAACTTTTAAAGAAGGAAAAAAAGAGCCCTTTTACCATTTTCCCGTTGCTAATGTGCGTGCGTATATACAGACGTGGAGGTTAGCCACACGTAACAGGAAACATAACTTCTCATAAAAAGGGCTACATAGAAATGTCCCCTTACTCTCTTATTGAGCTAAACCAGGTCATGAGATCAGTCTCACAAAGCAACCGACCTAACAATGAACACCCAGGTGCTGTACTGTTCTGTGCAGCCTCGGTCAACTCAATGCTAATAAATTAACATGTCTAGAGGGTAGCCTACCGGGAATGTGAGACTAAAGATACCATGCATGGTTTTCGACATATGTAACCTCCCTTCATTTGTCTTTTTTTCTGCAACCTAAGTTAGGAATCACAACACTCTTCATATTTTGGATTCCTGTCGTATCATTTTATTATTGAGCTGAGAATGCTTGATTCCTTTTATAATTCACCATTTTTTATGCGTAATGTTATTGTTAAATTAAGTCAAGTTAAGTGGGGTCATTCAGCGTATTGTATAATATAACAGTGGTATAGACTAGATATAATAATCATTAATATGCTTCTACTGTGTTTAATTTAAGGAGCACAGAAAGTTAGCAAGGCAAAGCGTAGATTGTAAAAACACAACCGACTCCTTCAATTTCCATTTCTATTGTGAGTGTAGATATACATTATATGGAAGTTGGCCACCCGTGACAGGAAGCACAAAGTTCTCATCATAAAAAGGTCTCAATTCACCCCACACTCTTTGTGGGTCAAACCAGTCTATGGGATCAGTCTCACAAAGTACCTTATGATGAATACATCCATCTACACCCTCAGAAAAGTGAGAGTCATTGTCGCTAAAACTACCCTCACCTGAGCGTCAGGTAGTTTTAGCGACAATGACTCTCACTTTTCTGTGGGTGTAGGAACCATACTGACCAGCTTCAATTGGTCTAATGCTACTGAATGTCCATAGGCAAAATGCAGATGTCTGACCCATTATGTTATTTGGGCTATTTGCAACACATTTTATTAACTTAGTTGTTCTTCTCTATGGTCCAAGTTGTGGACAAGGAAAAATTCTTCTTCTGTTGTAAAATATGTTGAGCTCATGTCACTTAAATACCAACGCTGCCTCTAACTAGTGCTTGTAGGTTACAGCTAAACTATATAGGGTGTTTCAGCCTATTCAATAGAGTAGTTGTGCCTGGAAATGTGTTGTGTGTATTATCATTATACTGCTAGACATAGAAGTTGTATAGCATTTGTAGTTCAAGTATAATAGGCCTAATAATTGCATTATTTTCTGGCTGCATGATATACTTGTTTAAACCCATATCTCATGCATATAGTTTCCCAGTAGTTTAATGTGACGTACATATGTGTATATTATAGAAGAGGTAGATATCCTGTGATATATACAGGGGACATATATGTGTGAAGAGGGGGGGTACAGAAGTCGTGCAGTGCCTGTCTATATTAAGCCTCCTACCCCACCATCGTCAAGTCCTTAATACCCACCCTAATACTAACACATAGACATAGATAACAGAATACAGGTGGTAATGTTATTTAACAAGATCTAACTTACTTACCTTTAACTGCTGTGTCTACTTGAGGGGGTAAGTGTCCTGTGCTATATGTGTTGTCTACATGACGGGGTAGACGTCTTGTAGTGTCTGTCTATAGGTAAGATACCGTGTCAGGCGGTGACTGCCATACACAGGGTGGGAGAGGGGTGAATGTAGGGGGGTCTGTGTGGATCTAGGTGCACCGATGCACATCCTATCTAGCCCCCACCACGCGTCCTGCCCCTCTGGTGTATGGAGCTAAACTAGACCAACCATGACACCGCTGTTTATAGTGCTGGAATAAGAATATTTTGACAGGTTGCCCTGAAAATACCAAAGTGAATCTTCATCTAGAGCACATTTGTCCAATTTTTTTCGAAACCAATTTTGTCAAACTTGCCATAAGAGGCCCAAGCGGACTTCACAAGACGGGTTCAGGCTGACTGACTCTCGATTCATAGTCAGGCAATGCTTGACCCAAGCATAAACAGGCAGGCTGACTCCTGGATTAGGAATTGCCTTGCATCATTCTCTTTCCAGATTCAGGCTGACTCTGGAAAGGGGGTAGCTGATATGATGTGAAATAGCGTTAGCTGAAGTAGGTCCCACTGAAACGTTTGTGCCTTGAGGAGATGTGGAAGTGACCATAACACCTAAAAAGGCACAAGATATTCTCGAGAACATTTTTTGCCTTTCTGGTGTTCTGGTGATTTCCACAGATTTGTCCCAGTTGTGACCGTTCAATTCCCGGATCTGTTTAGAGGGTTACCCTGGTGATAGTCCAACTGCCGATCCATACATGTCTATTTACACAGTTTTAATGCCATACCTGTTGGTGGGTCACCTGTGGTATAACATGTGGTAGGGAGTGTTAGGGAGCGGTAGAAGTGGCACAGGTGCCCAGCATGGTGACCTACCTGCTGGAACTGCACCCTGGAGGCAATGAATGTGTGTGTGTGTGTGTGTGTGTGGGAGGGAGGGGGTGGGATAGGTCAGGAGGAGGGGAGATGAGGTGTTTTTTTCCCTTCCTTTCCCCCCTTTATTTGGGGGTTGGGGATGGGTACAGTGGGAAAGTAGTAGTAATAATGCGCCAATCAGCTAAAACACTACCGTTAACTTACCTGCACAACATCGATGCCTAATATGCAGCCCCTCGTTAGTGGTCAACATGAGACATGCATGCAGCACTGGCGAGGTACTCACTACGGTTGCATTCATGTAGCTATCATGACGACAAGATTATAATATTTAAAAAAAGAAAAAAAAAAAAAAAAAAGCACTGTCCTGCTCTTAAAAGGGTTATGCTGCAGTTCTGGGGCTAGTGGTTAAGGGATTGGCTAAGGATTGTCTGGCCTCAGGAGGGGGTCATGGAGGAAGTATGAAATCTGAGGTCATCCAGCAGAATGGGGAGAATAGGAGAAGAAAAGTTTAACGAGTTGGAAGGAACAAGGTCATAATGCAGTGATACATGATAAAGCAATGACATTGTACACATTTAGATGAAGGCGATGAGATGTCGTGATATTCACTAGCGGCAAACCTGTAATTAAGTTGGGATTTAGTAGGTTATAGAGCAGTGGCTAGAGGAGGGGGGGGGGGGGGTCATAAGAGAAAATTACAAGTGGAAATGATGTATAACTGTATAATTAAACTTAAACATCATTAGTAAGATATTTGTACTCATTGGGTTGACGTGGTGGCTTATACCTATATCTTTAAAAATACCCTTTTTTTTAAAGTTTCACGTCTGACCTTTTACTTCAGGTTCAGTCAAAAGTGGACTATTCCCACCCCATGTGGCTGCACCATGTTTACATGGAACAAATAGCTGTGTAGGCAGACACACATAACATGATGGGTAGGTTAGCGTGTCAGAGAGCGGACAGAGGGGGTGTTAAGGGGGGGGGGGTGGGGGTGGGGGTGGGTGGTTGCAGGAGGGGTGATGGGGGGTGGGGGTGGAGGAGGGGGCTCAGTGCAGCAGGACATCCAGGTGGGCATAGGCCACTGCAGCGAGGCTCGTACTATAAAGGGGAAAAAATGTAAGGAGGCAGAATATCATAAGTATGATTATGTACCCTCTATCCATGGGATTCATGTTCGAAGTCTTTGTCTTTACTGCAACGGGATAGGGCATGTTGAGCCCTTTCATTGAGTGTATTTTCACAATGTGTAGCTACTCATTGAAAGAATGTTGTTGTCTTGGTGACACATGCCTGATTCTGGGATGAGAATCAAGCTGACTCTGAGCACTTGGACAGTTCCCATATCTTCCTATCCATGGACTATTGTCTATTATGACACCGTACTCGTGTATGGGCCACTGTCCTCAGAAGGATTCGAAATTATTGTTTCCAAATGCAGTGACTGTAATCAGGGAAATTTAAAAAAAGGCCCAGCATCTTATCGGAGCAGCGGCCCCGGGGCCATTAGTCCCCGAGGAAAGGAAGTAGAAGGAAGAAACCTTTCCCGGTGTTTTGATTTTTCTATAATGATTTGTAACAATCAAGTTTAAATTACCCATTTTTGAGTTTGTAAAAACTTACCTCCCCTTTGATCAGCCAGGCCTCTTCATGTCATCTCCTGTTGCTGCTGCTGATATAACCCGATATCAGATGTTTTATTAGCCATCATACTGAACAGAGTTGCTTTTTGAATAGTTGCTGTTGTTATTTCTAGGTAATGGTGTACCAACAACATGACGCTATTTGAGCTTAATACAAATTAGTGGATGTTACCGAGGAAATGATGGAAGCTGCAGCTGCATGCTGAGGGTGATTAACGATTCTCGTACCAAAGCTGTGGGTGAACCACGTTGTTCTTTTGTGGGTATCCTTTAAATTGACTGGTTATCACACAGAGCTGGCATCCATGATCCAAGAAATGCATCATTTTCTTATCCTACAGATTGGGCGTCATCAACCTTCTTTATATAGAGCACTGGTCCTCGCTCCACTCCGACTATTGCTGAAGAGCCATTAAGAAAAAGAAAACTAAGGCTTTAAGCCCACTTCAGCAATAACCAGGGCAAGTGCAGATGGCAAAGGTAACATTAACTTATGAATATTCTGAGATGAGGTGTATTTGAGCTCCATGTGCTGTAACAAAGTTGATAATAGTTGGCCACAACACTAATTCGTCAAGAGATGCGATGAAATCGTTTTCTAAAGTAAAAAGGCATCTGAAGATAACAAAACAAAGGACGACCACTTCTTATTGTTAGGACAACAGGCAGTGAAGACAATTGAGTGGTAGCTTTTTAAGGATCGCGTAGCTTTTAAATCCACTGTGCCATTTGTCGTCATAATGTATGAATGCAGCCCTGGCAAGCAACTCGCCAGCCCTGCATTCAAACAAGTCATGATGCTGCCCCAAATACAATCCTGTTAGAACGGCCAGCATTCTGTCTACTTGCCACTGCTGTATCATGCCGACAAAGGCAATAGTGCATAACAGCACTAAGGAAGTGGTCATTATAAAACGGTTGCCTGATTGGGCAAATATCGTCTAGGTACTCCAGATCCTTTCTTGTCCTTTCTGGAAATTTTCCTTCATAAAATCGGATGAGAGTCTGGCTTGTTTTATCAATTCATTTAAGTAAAAATAAATCGTACTGCTCATTTCACTAAATACAAGGACAGGTGTTTTCTTTCTTTTGGACAAGATTTTGGACAGCTCCTCAAGCCAGATTATACTTGTAGAAACCAAGAAAAGTCAGTTGATCAAGTTGAATCATGGAAATTCATGACGATTTCTGAAATCTGAATGCACCTTTCACTTACATAAATAATTAGATTATAGTACATTGTAGTTTGGGAATTTTTCATAACGGGGATTCATCCTCCTAGTGACGGCTATGTACAAGTGGAATTAATAAACACTTGACTGGATACAAAATAATTTGCAATCTATGCCTATATGTTTTCAGTATAAATAAAAGAATTGACATACATACAATCATATTGATATGCTTGAAAATTGTATAAATCAACCACCGGCTATTTAGCTCACTTGGAACCCTGTTTGTCCAGTTTGTTCCAAACCTAGGTAGGCCCACCTGGACCTCAGCTCAACCCTATCTGGTAGCCCGGTTATATATGTGAGTGAATTCTAGTTGGGTAATCCATATGGGTCTCATCTGGCAGCCCACCTGGGATCCCAACGGCCCCATTTGGCACAGACCTAAACTGAGTAGCCCGCTTATAATGCTTGGAGTAGATGACTATATAACACAAAGTATGACAGAGCTACACGTTCATCATCTTTTAACCCTAGATGGCCCTACTTACCATGTGTTTGGCCATAGACAGGTGGCACCATCTGAAGTCTAAAAATGATGGTGGACTAAGCAGTTTACATATTGCTAACTAGATGGCGTTAGCCTGTATGGCCACACACATAACACAGTAGGGCCATCTAGGGTTGAACATGATGGGTGTCTAGATATGTCATACCTTGTCCTATATGTATACAGTCATCTACGCCAAACATAAGCGTGCTGTTCAGTTTAAGCATGTACCATTTGGCTATACTTGCTGGGAAGCGAGACGGGATCTGTTTTGGCTCTGGGGGGCTCTAGCCCTTATGCGGGTTCTTTCCTGATATATGGGCAGGAAGGAATTAGGAGACTACCCTGCGAATAATAAATCAGGATGGATTCTGGAGGGAGAACCCATGTCCTCTTTCACCAGACTTGACATGGTCCTCAATACACCGATTCCTCATCGTGGTAAGACTCCCATATAGAATATAACCTCCCATACTATAGGACAGGTACTGCTTGGAAAAGAATTCGTCAGACCTATACAAGATGAGAGGATGTGTGGTTAAGAGCATTAATTGTATTAAGGTAGGTCACGACCATTGAGTTTGAGTATTTAGATCTTTCTTTAATTTGTCATAACCAGTTATCACAGAATTATGAATCATCCCAGAATGAAGTCTCAGATATTGCTCTTTAGCTAAAAGAAACTGTTATGTGCCTTGATATTCTGGGTGATTCTGGTGATTGCAAATTTGGATAAGTTTCTCTTCAATTTTAGACAAAGTCGATTAGAATTAATAGCCACAGAGCTATTTTAGACTTACCCAGATGATTGCTCAAATCCTGACAATTACGATTAATTTTGATAGGGGCCCCGTGTATAGTTTGAGCCTTTTGTTATAAAATAATGCAAAAATGGATTGAATGCAATCTCTAAAGCATTGCCTCATGGGGTGCTATTTATTACAGCCAATGAACCAAAGAGTTCTCTGAATCGTCCACCGTAATCCCATTCTAAAGCTGAATGTATAGTATATGTTAAGCGATATCAAGCCGAAAGAATTGGGCAAACTTGAGAAATGAACCCCTGAGAGCTCATGTTCCTTTTCAGCTTAAGTGCTTTCGATAGGGGAGACTGGGGGATGAACACCTTAAAAATGATTTCTATATAAACTGTACTGATAGGAATTGTACAAATTTGCAAAACGCATCTGCATGAATAGGTTAATGTATTCCTAAGTATCAATATACTACAAGACTTAGTATTACATGCTTCAGCACAACTACCTACTGTAGGACATAAACACTAGTGAACATGACATGAAAGTGAGCCTTGACATTGTATGACATTACAAGGCAATGGTTCTACACCTTCAGTGGATCATTTTATCAGAGCTGACTTTCCGACTTGAAACGATTGGGGCCATTAATCGGTCTGCAATTGAGCACCTGGGAATTTTATAACTTGAGTCAGAGGGATGTGGTCCCCAATTTCTCATTTTGGCCTTGGATAGCTCCCCTTTTTGGGGCCCTTGAAAATGGCTCTATTCCTTTGATCTAGGACCATGTAAGGACAACATGTAGTGTGCCTTTTTGTTGGCATGATTCGTGCGTTGCAACAGCCATGATTAACGTGCCAGTGCTTCTCCCGTGCTTTCCCTAATATGGTGGATACACTCTTAAGGAGCGGACATGATGCCACAGTGACAAATAAGCATGCAGCATGTATACGGCCATACTTTATGTTACATCTATTCAATCTCATTCCATATAATTCAGCTTAAATTTTAGATAATCGTTGACCAGTTTTAGGCTTAATTAAGTACTTTTGGCTTGCACGCTATAAGTCAACCCTTTGAATTCACACAAAAAGTCTGTATGGAACCATCTATTTGGGCTCGTTTTGGTAATGGAGGACATCTTATTGTGTCCCATCTTCCAAATATGATACCATAATAACATTATATTAGGAAAAAAATTCAAGTAGGATTTAGAATATTGGACCCATAAATCATAATGATAAATGCAGTTGGTCGGCCTCAACTTGTTAAAATCAATGTACTTCTTAAAAGTACTAAAGTAGCAAATGACTGTCTCAGCTGGTTCAGTTGAAGTGACCCTTTTGACAATGCGGGTTTACACGTTATATCATAACGTCTAACCATTCGTCTACACATGTACAGGAAATAAAATGCATTTTCCATGAATTTATTTCAGAGACGATTCAGGTTATGGCTTTCTATCCACTGAGAATCCCTCTATTGTGCACTAATATTGAGTTAGACCTCCTGAGGGTCGCGCTTGAGCTGTGGTAGCCGATAATCTATGTTTGCTTTTCATGTCGGCCCTAGAATTATCAGAACGTTTAAAACTGTATAATTATATTCATTAATATAATATAATAATATCTAGGGGGGAAATAAATCAACTATGAAATAAATAGCTGCTCACTCTTCTTTTTGTCTAACTCCATTTTGGAGTGGGATGCGACCAGCAATTCACCAGACAACACAGTACTATTGTGTCCTACTGTAGACCTCCTGTGATTAACGAGACTTGCACAAAACCACGTCACATATCGACGGCCACGAGAATGTACGAGGTTGTATGGGGTCATCCATAACATGCCTGCTGAAGGCTGAAACCCCTGGAAACCAGAACCCTTTAAGGATAGTATAGTGTGTTACTACACCATGTCATGATGCATGAATGCATTATACTGTGTGGTCCTATATTGCTGATACACTCATGAAGAATCACCAATGCAGCATTTGCGGGTTATTCGCACGCCCTGCAGCTGTCCACCCATAAACCTGGGGGAACACGGCGTCTTTGAAGGGCTAAAACAATGGTCGAGGAGAAGACGGAGATGGGATCTGGTAAAAGAGGGGACATAACGTGATATATTACAGAAGACCAGATTTCCTGAGTACAAATCAACAAACCTACATAGTGAGGAAGTGTGGCAGTTAAAATGGTGAGTCACAGGGGAGTAAGGCATTAATTAAAACCCATCAACATCATGCTCCCTTCAATGTCGCACACGACTTTTCTTTTTTTACTTTGGAGTAATTTCACGATGAGTGCTTGGGGATATGACTAAGCCCCAGGGTTTTGGCCCTGTAGTTAAGAACATTCTTGAAAATTGCACAAATAGTTTCCGGGAAATCTGGCCATGGAGAGTATTCAATGGCGCTCTTTTTTCACATTAAATAGTTCATGACGTCTTTATGATGTTCAAAAATATTCTTTTAAACATTATCTCCATTATTCCACTTCATAGTTCTTTAATACGCTGTGCGCTAAGCCTGGCGTTGCGAGGATGCATTAATGTAGCACTGGCGAGTAACTCACAAGGGGGTTATCAAAGTATCATATCGACTCTAGGGATTGATACACTCCTGACGGGTCGGTATGATGCATGGATGCAGTCCCTCAGGCAGCATCAATGCATTATACCATAGGACATCTATAGAACATTAAGACATCATGTGAGCCTCAAAGGGTTAAATAAAAAGTATGGATACGAGGGGATTGCTCCTCTTTTGTGGGGGGCTGTTAACAAGACAGATAAGCTGTAAAACAATTACAACTGATCTCGTTCAATACCAAAAGTGGTGTAAAAACAATGAAGATTGTGTTGGCCTTTCCAAAACTCCTGGGACAAACAGATAGAAGACACTCAGATCGTTTTTCAGTCATTGTCATCCTTCCAAAAAGCTCAAGCCAAAGTATTCTGACGATCTTGTTGTGTTTATCACCTAGTAGTGTTTGCAAATTTGCTATACCATACCAAATGAAATCAAAATGTGGCAATTGATGTCTAGATTTTCAAAACCTAGGTATTATTTTTTTGTTGAGAATTTCTCACTCTCCTCCCAAGCTTAATGTCTGTCCCCTTTCCATGTAGTCCAAGAACTGGGTACCGAGGAGGCCATGCATCAAGCTTTCTGTCTTATAGAGAGCAGTGGCTTTCTGCAAAAAAAGGCCTAGTTTCTGGGCACACCTTAGTGACTGACAAACACCTACCAGAATACCTTTGTCCTGGTGGTGTCACATGGTACAGATGAAGTTGTAGGGGTGAATCTAACCCTGGTCTGTGTCACATTTTCGGTCTAACTACAGGTTCGCCACCACCACACCCCCCTCTGCAAGTCCTCCATATAGATTTTCAAAACCTGGTCGCCGTATTTTGATTGCAATAATCTGTACTTTAATTGCAGTACTCCCTGTGCATCCGTTATCCACCCAATTACCAAGCCCCCCCCTCCTTCCTGTATTTATACATGTACCCACATGGACATACATGTATGTTTTATCATAATAACAATGTCCCAATGTACACAACATGAAATAGTTAGGTTTAAAGTGTCCTACACGGATATTCATTGGCTCCCTCTACGACCGATCCCTCAGTCACTATAGCCTATTCAAGTTATAGTGCTGCAGCATTGAAGGCTAATTAGCTGAACACCCATCACCAAAAAAGACTAAAGGTCACTATATACCACTGGAAAGCTCTGATCATGGGCTTTTCAAATATGGTGAACGTTAAAGAAAAGGTTGCGAGGAATCCAAGATGGCCGCCAAAATCCAAGATGGCCGCCAAAATATCAGAATTCCATCTCCAATGACCTAGATATGGCTTAGAATACTTTTTTAACACTGCCTACCCCCCCTAATTTGGACCCAAGGAATCCAATGGTTCTATTGGTTTGTTTCTAAGACAGCTGGTTGCTTAGCAACAACTGTTCTAATTGTTTATCTGCCTAGCAACACAGTTTTACATGGTCCTGGGGTTGATTACAACCATACCTACCCCCCCTAAATTGGACCCAAGCAATCCAATGGTTCTATTGCTTTGTTTCTGAGGTAGCTGGTTGCTTAGCAACAGCTATTCTAATTGTTTATCTGCCTAGCAACACATATTTCCATGGTGCTAAGGTTGATTATAATCATACCTACCCCTTTAAACTGCACCCAAGGAATTCAATGGTAACAACATATATTTCATGGTCCTGAGGTTCATTATCAACAAGCATTGCAACAACTAATCAGCCTTGGATCCAGGTTATTCTGTGGTGTGAGATTGATAAAGAAACAAGCTCTGTGGACTCTTCAAGTAGCTCTTGGGACCCCTTTTAGCGGCTCTTGGGACTCTGCAAGCAGTTCCGGGTACCCTCTCAGAGGCTTTGTGGGACCTTCCAGTTGCTCTGGGACCCCTTTAGTGACTCTGGACCCCTTCAGCTGCTCCGGGGACCCTACATGCGGCTCTGTGGACCCTTCCAGCTGCTCTGTAGACCCCTTCAGTGACACTCAGGACCCCCTTAGTGACTGTAGACCCTTCAAGCAGCTCTGGGGACCTTCCCAGAGGCTTTGGAGGCCCTTCCAGTGACTCTGTGAGCCCCTTCAATGACTCTGTGGACCCCATCAGTGGCTCAGGGGACCACTGCAGTGACTCTGTGGACACTTTCAGTAGCTCTGGGGACCCTTTCAGCTGCTCTGTGGACCCTCCCAGAGGCTTTGGAGGCCCTTTCTAGTTGCTCTGACTCTAGGAACCCTTCAGTGACACTGTGGACCCCTTCAGTGTCACAGAAAATCCATAAGTTGAAAGGGTTAGTCAGTGCAGACTATCCTAGGTTTGTCATATGTGTGTTAATCACAATGACAAAGTTATATTATAAAATGACTAAGGGGTCAGTCAGTAGTGGCTAACCTAGGTTCATCATTGGTGTGTTGTATTTGTACACCACTAGTTGGTGCCACCTGTAAGATACTTTGATGACCACTTAGTGGCTCCCCCCTGGAAATGAAAAGACTCAGGTGGGTTTGTCAGTACTGACCAACCTGACAATAATAACTTACCTAGGTTGGTCGTATAGGGAGCCAAAAAATGACTATCAGGTGACTGATAGATTGATTGTATAGGGAGTCTAGGAATATCAGTGTGGGGGCCTCTGCAATGGCTCTAGGGACCCTTCAACAACTCTGTTGACCCTTGCAGTAGCTCTGTGGACTCCTTCAGTGACTTTGGGCACCCCTTCAGTGACTCTGTGGACCCTCCAAGCAGCTTTGGAGGCCCTTCCAGTTACTCTTACTCTAGGGACCCCTTCAGTGACTCTGTGGACCCCTTCAGTGACTCTGTGGACCCCTTTAGTGACACTGGGGACCCCTTCACTGACTCTAGGGACCCTTCCAGTAGCTCTGGGGACCCCTTTAGTGACACTGGGGACCCCTTCAGTGGCTCTTTGGACCGTTCCAGTGGGTCTAGGGACCCCTTCAGTGGCTCTTGGGACCCTTCCAGCAGCTCTGCGGACCCCTTTAGTGACACTGGGGACCCCTTCAGTGGCTCTGTGGACCGTTCCAGTGGGTCTAGGGACCCCTTCAGTGGCTCTTGGGACCCTTCCAGCAGCTCTGCGGACCCCTTTAGTGACACTGGGGACCCCTTCAGTGACACTGGGGACCCCTTCAGTGACTCTAGGGACCCTTCCAGTAGCTCTGGGGACCCCTTTAGTGACACTGGGGACCCCTTCAGTGGCTCTGTGGACCGTTCCAGTGGGTCTAGGGACCCCTTCAGTGGCTCTTGGGACCCTTCCAGCAGCTCTGCGGACCCCTTTAGTGACACTGGGGACCCCTTCAGTGACACTGGGGACCCTTCCAGCAGCTCTGCGGACCCCTTTAGTGACACTGGGGACCCCTTCAGTGACTCTGTGGACTGTTCCAATGGGTCTGGGGACCCCTTTAGTGGCTCTGTGCACCGTTCCAGTGGGTCTGGTGACCCCTTCAGTGGCTCTTGGGACCCCTTCAGTGCACTGGGGACCCCTTCAGTGACTATGTGGACCGTTCCAGTGGGTCTGGGGACCCCTTCAGTGGCTCTTGGGACCCTTCCAGCGGCTCTTGGGACCCTTCCAGTTGTTCTGGGGACCCCTTTAGTGACACTGGGGACCCCTTCAGTGGCTCTGTGCACCGTTCCAGTGGGTCTGGGGACCCCTTCAGTGGCTCTTGGGACCCTTCCAGCAGCTCTGCGGACCCCTTTAGTGACACTGGGGACCCCTTCAGTGACTCTGTGGACTGTTCCAATGGGTCTGGGGACCCCTTTAGTGGCTCTGTAGACCGTTCCAGTGGGTCTGGTGACCCCTTCAGTGGCTCTTGGGACCCCTTCAGTGCACTGGGGACCCCTTCAGTGACTATGTGGACCATTCCAGTGGGTCTGGGGACCCCTTCAGTGGCTCTTGGGACCCTTCCAGCGGCTCTTGGGACCCTTCCAGTTGTTCTGGGGACCCCTTTAGTGACACTGGGGACCCCTTCAGTGGCTCTGTGCACCGTTCCAGTGGGTCTGGGGACCCCTTCAGTGGCTCTTGGGACCCCTTCAGTGACTCTTGGGACCCTTCCAGCGGCTCTAGGGACCCTTCCGGTGGCTCCAGGTGGACCTCTGTACACTGTGGTGGCTGTGGGTGCATCTTTGCTGATTCTGTGAACACCTCTGCTAACTCTATGACCACCTCTACCCCTGGAAACACCCAGACGGGCTCTGGGTATGCATACCCTGGCATTAGTAGATGTCTACAAGCTCTGAAAATCTCTTTGCTGGTACCAAGGAAGACTCCTCCCCTATACCAGAGACAACTGGATCATCTTCCCCTATACCAAGGATGGCTAGATCATCTTCCCTTATACCAGAGATGGCTATATCATCTTCCCATATACCAGGGATGACTATCATCTTCCCCTATACCAGGAATGACTAGATCATCTTCCCCTACATCAGGGACAATTAGATCATCTTCCCCTATATCAGGGATGACTAGTACCTAGGTCGATTGTACCACCTCCCTCAGTATCCAGGCTGTAGCTGAAGGGTCCCAAGAGTTACAGAAGCGGTCAACAGAACCGCTAGAAGGGTCCACAGAGCCGCTGGAAGGGTTCACAGTGCTGCTGAATGGGTCCACAGAGCTGATGGGAGCCACTGGAAGAGTCCCTAATCAAGCAAGTTTTATTACAATAGCTACCCCCCCCCACCGTAAGAAGCTCAAGGGCTCTTGGGGGCCATCCACATGTAGCTAGCTGTTATGTACATACCCCCTAGCTACTAAACAGGTCCACAGAGCAGCTGGAGGGGTCTGCAGAGTCACTAAAGGGGTCCCAGAGCAACTGGAAGGTCCCTCAAAGAGATAAACAATAATAACAGTCGTTGCTAGGCACCTAGCTGTGTTAGCAGCAAACCAATTGAACCATTGAATTCCTTGGGTGCAGTTTAAAGGGGTAGGTATGATTATTATCAACCTTAGCACCATGGACATATGTGTTGCTAGGCAGATAAACAATTAGAATAGCTGTTGCTAAGCAACCAGCTACCTCAGAAACAAAGCAATAGAACCATTGAATTCCTTGGGTCCAATTTAGGGGGGGGGGGGGTAGGTATGGTTGTAATCAACCTCAGGACCATGGAAAACTGTGTTGCTAGGCAGATAAACAATTAGAACAGTTGTTGCTAAGCAACCAGCTGTCTTAGAAACAAACCAATAGAACCATTGGATTCCTTGGGTCCAAATTAGGGGGGGTAGGCAGTGTTAAAAAAATATTCTAAGCCATATCTAGGTCATTGGAGATGGAATTCTGATATTTTGGCGGCCATCTTGGATTTTGGCGGCCATCTTGGATTCCTCGCAACCTTTTCTTTTACGCTCGCCATATCTGAAAAGCCCATGATCAGAGCTTTCCAGTGGTATATAGTGACCTCTAGTCTTTTTTGGTGATGGGTGTCGCCAGAAATAATGCTCCTAGCTCTCCAATGCTGCAGCACTATTAGTCTTTTTCTTGGCTCCCTATGCAACTAAGCTGGGATAGTTGGTTTGTCAGTACTGGCCAACTCACCTTTGTCTTCTCCATTTCAAAGTCCCTTTGAGTAAGGTATTAGTCATAATTATGTTGTTATGCCCCAGTCCATTTTTGTATTCCGCATTAGCGAGATACAGTGGCTCTACCTGATAGAAGTATTTGTAACTAGAGCTAGCTGAAGATGGTGCCTGCCATGTCCAAAATTGAAAGTTTTAGGGTTCATAACCTGGGTACTGTAAGTGGTTTGTACCTGTCCAGTATAGTGTAGTGCTTATGACAGTGGACACATAGTCCAAAGGACCTAAGCTCAAACCCCTCCCAATCCTATTCCTAAAATGGTCGAAGATCTTAGAAATTTATATTCTTATATATTTTGGTTAAATTGATAGAAGTGAGTACATTGTACCAGCCTTCAGGATTTGTTAAGATTAAATAGAGAAATATCAACAATTTTGTATCCGTCTCCATTCCCTTACAAATGTAATTAACTTGATCAATATGTATTTGACTGAAAATGCATGGTCCACAGTTATCAAAAGTAGTAGATATGGAAAAGGTTTACTCTTGAATGGTCACCTAATGTGGCTTGAAAGGGAGTTGAGCCTAGGGCCTCTGGACTGTGAGTCCACTGTTCTAACCACTGCACTATACTGAACACAGGTTACCTGAGGAGTGTCCAGGTAAGACCTATTCACAATACCTGCACTTTGCTTGTACCCTAATCTCGGCCACGAGATTTGGCTAAACTGGTTGCTGTGAGTACTGGGGATAGCACTAGTACCAGTGGTAATAATGGCGCTATCCACTGATCATCTAGCTAAGGCGCAATAGCACTTGGTCATGCCAAACAAATATCTCTTAGACTGACTTGGGATGGTTACTTCAGACTAAGGGGCGGGGCATTAAGATTTTCTGTGTACCTCGCTGTATGGAAATGATAACGAATGAAAGTTACTGGATGCCTAAAACTAGGCCGGAGGAGTATGGATGGCAAGTGATTTCCAACAAATGTCACACCTTGGATTCCATCTGAATGTGAGTGCATGCCAGATGAGGTGGTGGTCCAAATTGCTTCCAACACTGCTGCTGCGGTCTGCATCTAGAGCACTGAGCACCTCATTTGGTCTTATCTGGGTGATAGCATGAGATGTGATCCATTACAGACTACTTAACCTGGATATGAGTACTTTATGTGAGGCAGAAGGAGGGTAACAAGGTACGATCTGCCTAACTTACCTTTTACGGTAGCTGTCGGTGATGACGTGCATTGCGCCGTTTTATGCGCAGCTGACATACATGCCCCCATTTATACACCCCAGTGGACACAGAACATTAAATCAGCATTGATAAATGGTTGTCAATGTTGATTTAATGTTAATTCAACATTGAATCAATGTTGAATTGAATTTTGTGCCCTCTGGGACCTAATTTTAGAGAAATAGTTTTATTTTTTGAAAGTCTATATTCAAAAAGGTTACTCGGGACCCTCTTTTGGTGTAAGGTATATACATGTTGGAAAGAAGCTCGAACTAAAATTGAATCAATTTTTGACTCATCATATAGACAGCCACCTTAAAGGCAGCATATGGCTTTAACATGCAGGGCAATTTAAATCTGTGCATTTATGTTAATAGTTATTTTGTTTTTCATGTACATACAGGTGCATAACAGTATTAACACAATATATTTATAAATATGCATTTCTGTTTAGTCTATAAACGATAATGCTCTCAGAAGTTGTTGCTCAGGGCTTTTGAACCCATTTAATATCATAATGCACTATTAGATTTATACTCTAAATACAATAGAATTCCTAGCTGCCTGCACAGGCCTGATAAAGCCAGCCTCTTCTAGTTGGCACCCTCTATGTTATTGGGTGAGATATATCTACATCTAGTAGCAACAGCCAACTGCCACTGCCATTAGCAGACCCCAGGAGAAATGGCACACACTTGTCTTATTATTAATTGGCACCTTTATCAAAGACAGGGTGTTGCTGCAGTGCTCGGCTGATTGGAGAAATTACATTACCTTTGTAAATTGTTAGGCAGATTTATGGCTCATGCTTCAACTGCTGGAAATTATTCATCCCTCTTAGACAGCTGACTCTGTGCTGCACCACACCATGGTCTGCCTTGCTCAGTCCCAATTATACTAGAATGGGTCCTGAAGGTGTCAATATATACATAGTTATATTGTATAGTGATTACTACCCATCCTCTACTATGGTGAGTGCCCAATAGTATTGTGATAATTAGTTCAAACAAAATGTCACTTCCATCTGCCGATTTGAAAGTGCCAGTGCATGGGTAGTGGAACATTCTATTGGCTGGTACACTGTAGGAAGTTAGTGTAGGTATACAGTAGAATCTACTGTAGATCTATACAATAGAATCTACTGTAGAATGGATTTGCAGTAGAATCTACTGTAGATTTACAGTAGATTCTACTGTTTACCTACAATAAACGGTACACCTAAAGTACTACCTACTGTACACCTTAGAAAGTCGGCAAGCAACTTTTTACAGTATATACAATCACACCAACCAGACTACACAGACTGTACTATACCAGTGATTTGTTGGGGCTCTACCTGCCGATAGGGCGCTGCTGGCACCTCGAAATTGACTGATAAAAAATGGGCCTAAGTTTATGTGTGACCAATCAAACGCCTGTGCGGGTGCAGGAGTATCCACCACCAGGATGCTCATCTACAGAAATCACCGTCACCAGCGGAAATCTCTCACTTCCATCCAATCAAGGCACTAACCAAGTGTCTTATTTTTAACTTTATTCTATATTTTGTTCACATATAATCATAAACCGTTCTACTAGATTAAAGGTTCACATTAGCTAACTCGGTCAGATTTTCCAAACATGTACCAATTGGGTGTTTTGGGGTGTTCTTGACTTCAAACACCTGTATCATAATAATACCTGCCGCAGTAATTCTTTCACTGATTTCATGTATGAGGAAACACCCTAGGCTTTCAGACAAATGTAAATTTTCATCTGTCCGACGGATACTTTTTGATTTCTGACCCCTCAAAGGGCTAATCTACCCTTAAAAACTGATTCCAGCCTTATTTGACATTTTTCATTAGTCCCCACTATGAACTAAGACACTCATAACCCTTCTTAATCAGCATATTTCATTAGGTGTAGGTGTTACCTCAGCAAATCAAGAGGTTTTACTCAGATATTCCTCAGAATATTTTAACTGTTGCCCTTCATATCTAAAATGCACTCATGCAGCCTCAAATAACCTACTAGTAACAGCCAACCAACATCAATTTCACATGTAATCCTGAGAGACATAATTATGTGTAGTACAAGTGGGGGGGAAATTGTGAGGATTGACTCATGCCTAGACCCAAAAGAGTGATTTTAGAACAATTATTAAACTGTTTGACCTTACATCATTAATGGTAAGGTCCGACAGTTTTCTAGGTAGTACTTCTACTTAATTCAGCATCTCCAAATCTTAACACAACATACCCCTATGGTACTTTTAACACCCCAAATAGTAATTTTGCCAATATCATATAAATATGGATCACAGCGTTGAAAACGACACCAATAATGTAAGGTTCAACAGTTTTATATGCTTTTTAAGGCCTCTTTTACACTATAACAATGAGAAGATAGATCTGTTGACATGTAAAACAATTACATGATATAAAAAATATACATATTTAAGATAATACTCAGTGAGTTTAATGATGAACAGGACACTTTTGAGCAATTTAGAGTAAAGTTGGGTAATGGTTTCAACACTTCAATTTAACATTCATAATGCATGAGTTAAACCCCGACAAGCACCAGTACTACATTCTTGTATCATAAGAATTGAAGAAAAATACATTCTGCTACAGCTACAATTACGTCACGTGTGGCGAGGCCTGCCCATCTATATGGTTTATGTTCTGTCTTTCGTAAGCTGCTCGGTGAGCTGCTCTTTAAGCTTGTCAGTGGGTTGTAAAATGAGGCACTCAGTATCCGTTGACAAGAACTGCCCTGTGCGGAGGCGTATAAAGTATCACTCCTCTCTAAATCATCTGAGACCATGTCAGTATCAGCGGTCTGGTCCAGGATAATAAACCTTAACCAGCTTGTTGTTATGTATGTCCACCAGGCATTGGACGGTGTAACCATCTACCCAGTAAACACAACTACGTTGGCCAGATGTAAATCTACGTTGAATTTTGGTCTGAACTACGTAATTTGAGAAGGTTTATGAACGTCAAAATGTTAAGGTTTATTTACCAATCTCAAACTTACAGGTCTGATTTACGTAGCTAATTTACGTAAATCTATGTTCAACTGGGATTTAAACACATTACATATAATTCTAAATAGGGATTCAGACAAAGACTTGCATTATATTGCAGACAAATTCACAGTAACAAACAACATTCATACAAAATAATCACTATCTCATTTCATTCTATATAGTATACTCTTGTCGTTCAACAGAACAGCCTCACAGTATAGCTCTGTTGAATAGTTTGGGCTGCAGAGAGGCCTTGTATTTCTTCTGCTACCACAAATGTGGTGTTCACTCAATAAAGTGCCACAAAGTACATGTTCACGCCCAACGCTTTAGTCTACTCTTCTTTATATATAAATATTATATTGGATACTGGTTATTCGCATGATATTGAATTCATAGTTAATAAGAATTTACTGCTTGAATGTGGTAGGTTTGTTAAAGAGCTGTAACATTCTCTCCATAATTGATAGTGCTGCCACCTTGTGTGACACTTAGAAGTCATCTACCCACTTTAAGTTGAAAAGTTACATCTTTTAACGTAGATCTACGTCGATTTACTACGTAGATTTACCTTTGAATGAGGTAGGTAAACGTAAATCAGACGTCTATGTCTGTTGAACGTAAATAAACCTTAATGTTTTAACCTCTACAAACCTTCCAAAATTACCAATCTCAAACCTTTTGGTTGGAAAACTACCTAGAGAAACCTCTGAGCTACGTTGGAAATACGTAGGGTGTTTACTGGGTATAAATGTAGGAGCTGTGTCTCACCAAATCGATCCAAGTTGAAAATAAAATTATGATTCGGTGCCGTATTGAGATAGTCAATGGATTTTATTGTTGTTCTTTACATCATTGCAAGGGTTCTTCTATAAGCATCATTTAGTTTGCCGAATAACCATAAAGTCAGCCTTTGCTATATATACATCACTCTTGATATTATTATAGGCGCAATATATCCAGTTTCAGCTAAGTACCGTCAACGAAAATAACTACTAGAGGGTGCACTCTTGTTTTCATTATTAATTGGCGACTTTTTCAAAGACAATGTACCTCTTACTCCCATGAACAAGAAGGGGCATTTGTCACCGAAAAATGTGAATATTATCATAATAATATTGTACATATAGGGATACCATATTCATGCATAATACCGACCCTGTGAAATGAATATACTCCCACAGGGTTGACATTATGCACACATTAAATTTTAGCCCTGTTGAGTTACCTTCCAGTGATGCATTTGCATCATGACAGCAAAATTATGAATCTCTAAGGCATGATGCAGCCCTCTTCGGGTTAACTGCATTCAGACTCAAGTTCGAATTGAGAGGTTCAGCAATCGTTGTGTTCACTGAAATCAAATTGAGATGCTACAAAGGACCAAATGTTGGTGTTCAAATATAAGAACACTAGTTCAGGGTATTTGTTACTATCTAAATGTGAGAGATTTTCAGTTTTACCATTGCTATGTGGTTGTGCCACAAGCTACTGCTAGCCCAGCATTCTACAACACCTGTACCAACACCAAGGGTATAAAGACTGTATGGTTGCCTTCGAGATGCTCAGCGAGCTGCTCAGTGAGCTGCTCAGAGATATGTTTAATGAAGCGCTGAGCATTCTTGTTTGTAAGCACTTATCTTGAAATCCTCTGAGACCCTTCAGGCCCAGAGGCATAGCAAGACAGAAACCTAGAGCCATAAACTACACACCAAGTGTGGTCTTATGATATACATAGTGTCAGCATTTCACGCTAGTACTGATGGGTTCCATTGCTAGCGCTAAATCCGCTAATCTGTCTCATAGCACCAGTCCTACTAACCTAGGGTTGATATGAAACTGCATATTTAGGTATTCACCAACATGCCACACAAATTAGTAATGAGAAACCGTACTGTGGCTGACCGGGGGCTCGATTCATAACAATGTACGATAGTCAAATACTATTACGACAGAACATTACCATTTCTCGTACAAAATAGTAGGTGTAGTACATTGTCATATGGGTAAGTTAAAGACATGTTCCTTTTGCAGTCGTAAGGTCATATATAGTGCATTTCACAATGCAGTCGTAAGAATATTACTGGTCATGAAGTCTTACAAAACAAGGGTAATAGCTGGTCGTAAGTCCTTTTTATGTCATTTCACAATCAACGGCTGAGACAGGGTCCAAACTCATCTCAGCCAATGATTTTTTCTCCATTTCAACCTTTAGAGATTCCAAACCCGGTGCAAAAGAAAGAGAAACATGTACTGCACTATGTCAATATGTTGTGTATTACAATACAATGCTTTATCAAGTGGATGTAATATAAATAAAACATTGGTCGTTATAAGAAATCATACTGTATTTTGTATACCGCATGGTGCAGTGGGATAACATGACAGCAGGATAGGAAGGAAATTTCCGACCTGGTTTATTTACTATTTTTATTATATGCTATATAGAAATATAGGGTGCCTGTCAGTCTACAGGGGTCATATTTTGAGTTAGCCTCACATAACCATTTCCTCAACTTTCTTTGTACGACTAGGTGGGAACTCCTCACCGGAAATGACGTCATATTGATTGGAAACACCCCAATATTGCAATAAATATTGAAATAAATTGGTTTCCCCCACATTGTACGACAGGGGCACATACGATTTCAATTATACTTTACAACTGCAGATGTTCCTAATCGTAAATCAATTTACTTCTGACTGTTTTTGAAGGAGATACTACTTCCTCTTGTGAAATGGGTATGCAATCGTTTTTTCTAAAAGTTGTAGCTTTACTTACGACTGTAACCCAAAAATTTACTTAGTAGTATAAACTTATGAATCGAGGCCCGGTGCCTAGGTTATGATGACACCCTGATGACGTGTAACTTATGTATAATATAGAGGATAAAAACTGTGGAAGGTAAACATAGCTTATGACATAGCCATGCACATTAGACGTAAGTTCAGCATTAATTGTGGTTGCATATGGCCACTATACTATTTTAGCAGCGCGATTTAAAAGGGCCCTGTATCAACACACACCAGGTGGATTTCCAGTTTACGACAATGGTCCTTGAGCGTTTTTCCTCGGAAGCGTCCTGTCCGACTAAAACAATACAGGGATTGATCAATTAAACCACATCATTGTTCCATTTCCCCGTTTTACCTTCTGTCAGCCATCAATTAGAAGTCCTACTTAAAAGGACAAAGTGATTCATTAATCTTAAACCTTGATTTGGGCCACTCAAGAAAATAATGGTTTCTCATCACCGCGCACGGCATATTAATCAGGTTTTGAGGGAAATATTAATTTATTTGCTTTTATTTTGCATGAGAAACATGAGAAAAATGGATAAATATTCGCATATTCCTTATCAAATCGATGCTAATACTGCCAGTAATACCGTGAGATAGAAATGGGCCCAAAAAAATACATTCTAGGCATTGGTGAAGACAACTTTTTTTAAAATTTTGTGTGGACTTAAAGGTATATAGCAGCCAAACATTTGGAACACCAGAATTTGCTGCTTGTGGATGGCAAGAGGTAATGATAGAAGGAATTAGTTTCAAACTGTCAATAAACTACCGAAATGATCGATTCAATCGTGAACAAAGGTCAAGATCCACCAATATCTAAGCTATCAAATCCATATCATTATTAGTCCTGATATATGTCGGCTATGGTAGAACTAACTCTATAGCTTAAGCTTGTGACATTCAGTGGGCGTCCATAGCCTTGTTTAGTTAACAAAATATAGTGACGCAGGTCCCAAGCAAAGCCACATACGCAGGCCTATATAAGTTGGTCCCCATCCTCCCCTTGAGTCTGGCTAATTTAGAAGTGAAGGAGACGTTTGGCTAGCCATTGTCATTCATGAGATATGTACTTTCACGAATCACGGACATTAGCCCCTTAGGGATGAGGCCCCTAGGGATTAGGACCCTGGTCGTTATGTACAATGAGGCAAATATGATGTACAATGACGTTATACGATGTGCACTGACGTTATATGATGTACAATGATGTACAATGATGTACATTTGAGAACGAAATATGAATTATATAGGGCTTAATATGACGTAAATATGACGCATATATGACGTAAAACAGCCTGGTGTCCGCCTGGGCCTAATGGTTCTCCCAGCCTAATGGTTAAGGGCCTCATGGACAGGGACCTGATTACCAAGTGTCTGCTTGACAGGGCCCTAATGGTTGCGTACTCCTGTCCACACAGTGATGTATTACACATACAGTTAAGTCCTGCCTTGCTCAACTAAATCCCACCACTGCAAACCTCTACTTCTGTTATAGCACTGGGAGTCCACACAATGTGGAGAGGTCCTATATCCTTACAACAGGCTTCACTCAAAGGGAGGTGAGGGGGTAGACAGTTTGAATTGGTGCAGTGTCACTTCCATCTGATTGCCTCACTTGGCGTCTATTTACAGAGGGCCTAAAAGATGGGGTAGCTTTGTGAATCTAACCTTGTCTTGTCCACTCTGAGGGAGGTGTGAGGTGAGTGCTTGATGATGTTGTGTCTTTTCATTTTGTTTCCTCTCGGTGTATACCTACTTGATGTATTGAGGTATACAATTTCATAGTTCTTATAAAAAGGGTTACTGCGGTGAACAAATAGAGCCCCAGCTAACAAAAATACGTTATTTTACGTCAAAAGATTTTGAATTTTTAAATTCAATACCTATCACTACCAATATTGCATTACTGCAAATCTCACTGTCAGAGGATGAGGACTTCGAGACAAATTCTGCTGAACAAGGATGAAGATCCTGGCGACTGACCTCAAGACGCACTTTATTTCTGTTGGTAACAGATGGAACAGGTGCTAGTATTATGCCTGGAAAAGCATTATAGTAGGCCTATATTCTAATGCATTATAACTGTCCTTTTGCGGTTATAATCCATGATGCGTGGATGCAGTACTGATCACTGGCTTCAGTCCTGCATTCATCAATTGTGTTGACACTATGAAGTTGATGTACACTCTTGGAGGGTCAGTAAAATAAACCAAAACAGTGCTGCATTGGAACATAACAATGATAGATAACAATAAGGCCTTGCGGTATCACGTCATCCTCAAAGGGTTAAGGTAATGTAGTGGACCGATAAGCAAGCAGCGCTAATTGATGAGCGGCTTATCACGCTGTACTACTCCCCCCTGATAAGCCGACACAGGAGGTGGGGCTGCCCATGTGACTGATGGTGGCATCCCGTGGGGCCACTCTTATGCCATGGAGACTTGACGTGGCTCCTTTCTTATTGGATGCTTTTTTTGAGATTTTGACTTTTTAAATTCAATACCTTTCACTACCAATATTGCATTAAGGCAATATTAATGGGTTAATAGATTTTTCCCCCAGATCCAAGTGTTGGATAATGTGACACTAAGAGGGTTCAGTTGTCGTGGTGTCAATGGGATGTCATGCTGCATTAACCAGTTGAAAAAGGCAGTTTTAGAGCTCTTGTACATTAGGTGATTATTGCTGTAGCGTCAGATGAATATGAATTGTCATCCCATTTTGTTATTTATGGTACAAATTGTATTGTACGAAAGTGATATTGTTAACACAGTTGGAAACATGATCAGCGTGTAATTCTCACAATGACATGCTCCCAAAGCATTGTATATTTATTCAGAAGTAAGAGGGCTGGTTTCATCCAGAGGCTTATGCGATGCTAACAGACTCCAAAGTACGCAGCATATTTTTATATTCATACGAGAACCAAGATTGTAGCTAAATTATCCTGTATAATAATATGTGACACGATCTGCGAAAAAGGCCCTTAGTGCAGGGTGCACTAAGGTACCTTTTCCCAGTGCATGTCACATATGTTACCAAATTGGGCTACCCACCTTGCTAAACCCAATGTGGGTCAAAGTTGGCCAGCCCACCCGGGGCCACAGCATAGGAATGTGCGCTAAAACGACTGGCACCCAGAAATGTATTTGAGCGATGCTGTACATACTAATCCAATTGGCTCAGACAGGATAAGAAATTAAATATCAAATATTAGAGTTTATAGGATGATCCATGATGGTGTCAACATGGGATAAGGAAATAACTGTTCCTTCCCTGTTCTCTTGTGGTACAATTTGACATTTTCAACTGGATTTAACTGATATTACAATCAGAGCCAAATGACTATGGACAGAAGAGTAGAAGTACACAATTTCTCTGTCTTGAAATCAGAAATGATGGTTCAATGTCCTTGTAAAATGTCATTTGGCTTTCTCTGTTTTCTCATTGCAAACGCTTGTTATGTCAATACGTGTAGCTTCTTTCATTTTCTAACAAACTGACTTCAATGCTAAACATTAGTATTCATGAAAAAAAATCAGTAACATCTATGACTGTAACATAGTGCAACATTATTCCCAGCTATCATACTGAGGAAGGTATGTTGAATACACAGTTCTCTAGATCTCTTTTGCTGTCTTGCAATTAGGATCACTTATTGTCCCACTAGACAATCACACATGCTGATGTGATTTGTGCTATGATTTGAGGGGACTGTGGTATGAAAGGGGCAGCTAGCATTCTGAATAATCTCTCATCACTGCTACCAGGGAGGCAATGTTATGAGCACAATATTGTTTCTATGACTAGCACTAGGATGGTAGTGCAATCGCTCGTGAATTCACATCTAGCATAAGGATTGCTTTGTCTTTAGAACCCTGTAGCTTGACAATGTAGCCCATCAAGGAGTAGGCAAGGGATCAAAGGCTGAGTTGGTCGCTATATGGCTGTGTCTCACGACCTTGGGCCAATGTTTTTGTCTCTGACTGGGTGCCAGCTCTGACTGGGTGCCAGCTCTGACTGGGTGCCAGCTCTGACCGGGTGCCAGCTCTGACCGGCCTGAATAAAATCGGGTTATTTAGGGCAGATGGAGATAGAATTTGGCTGAAAAGGTTAATGGATGTTATAACTCTCTAAACTAGTCATTAGTTGTCCATTTCTATCATCATCTGCCCTAAACAACCCGTTTTTATTCAGGCCGGTCAGAGCTGGCACCCAGTCAGAGCTGGCACCCGGTCAGAGCTGGCTCCCGGTCAGAGCTGGCACCCAGTCCGAGACAAAAACATTGGCCCAAGGTCGTGAGACACAGCCATATATATTCTCTGATTGTGTCTGATAGGATTAGCATAATAAAGGAAGTGCTTCCCGCTCTTCCACAGCTAGACATGCAGGTCTATCTAATGGTCCTGTCCTATCTCCTTCAAAAAGACCCTACTCAGTGCTACCAAAAGATAATTATCTAAAGGGCTGTTGGTATTTATTGGAGACGTCATTCCCAACTGTGATGTATTACACTAGCATTGCAGCCTTGCCCCACCCACTATACTTCATGCACCGCTTCCTCTCCCTTATTGCTAACACAAAGAACTCCTTTGCGCAACTCACCACATAAAAATCTGTTCTGTATATTTACCTATTGGACAGAATAATTCTCCATCTTTGAAAACAGAGTCACATGGAATAAAAATTTGACCACTATAGGCCCTATCGGAAATATTGCAAACAGGTTCATGACACCATATGGCATAATGCATATCTTTATATACTGATATGGTTAACAATTCATGGTTCAAAATAGTTTGATGTAAGTGAAAAACTTATCAGGCACGTGGTCATTACCTTGGGTTAAAACCGGTGGATCAAGTATGACTGAAAGGCCGACGGACAGCCGAAAAAACGAATAGCTAAACTAACACTTCTTTGGCAGATTTAACACTTTACCGATATGACCTTCGTGGGAGATTTTATTCAATATGGCAGTGCTTCTGACAATACGGATAAGCTTGATCATTTGTGTGGCGATATTGGTTCCCCTAGTCCCTAATTAATTATTAACCATCTAATGGTACCCACAGCTGGAACAATTAATTGAGTCCCTATTCCAATACAACGTGGACTCCACACATGGGGTTCCAGGAAAACCGTTCAAATGGAACCAACAACACAAGAAGGAGGCAATGCATTCATCATAAATATACCCTGGCATCACTCCCATCTAGTTTCAAATTACTAGTATGCACTGGTAAGCAGCAAAATAGTTTTTTTCATGAGCTGCCTTCAGAACCTGTCCTTTGTCTTACATTATTATCCTGCTTATCCCCAACTCCATGTCATCTGAGACCTTGTCGCTAAGACCCATCAGCATACTCAAGGATTAAAAGCTCAGCAGTAGAGAACAGTGTGCTCCTTTAGAGACAGTATTTGTTGTGTGAGCTTATAAAAGACATTGAAGAAACAATCAGCTGTATACGTTTTAATCTTGAATTACTTGAAAGAACATACGGTGTGGTGCGTGTAATGTGCCTTCACAGCATGGTCATGTCAGCAGTGCAGATGGAACAATGCAGATGCAGCAGTGCAGGTGCAGCAGTGCAGGTGCAGTAATGCAGGTGCAGTGATGCAGGTGCAGCAGTGCAGGTGCAGGTGGAGCCACTGATCCGCAATCACTCAGTGCATTCTGGATGGGTAGCATAGATCTTTGATCCAACCCTTCCAAACTAGTGTATATTACTCTGTCAGGCTCCACTGCATACTTAGTGTACTCCCTCCCTCCTCTCCTGTCCAATTGACTATATCTGAGGCACTACTTTTAGGATCCTACCCATAATGCAAAGAGTGAATTGTCAGTGATAACAAACCACCATATTGATCACTTGACGATGTGATGTGGGATCATACACGATATAATAGCAACCTTTATGTACATAGCCTTCTATCTCTCTGTTTTGGAATCGGGGAAAAGGGCTCCCACAGGGCGTGCCATGTTGTGGAATTCCCTTCTAGGTCCAATTACCGTGGACATTTTTGTGAAACTACAGGAATATTTGATGGTGGGAGTCACACAGGATGAACATGACGTTGCCTGCAGATGAAAGAGAACAACTGCCCTTACCTTACACCCATTTGTCAATATTCCCCAGTTCCCCAGCCAATACGTTATTTACCAGACACGCCAGCTATGCTATAGCTGACTCTAGGGCCTGGGCCATCCAGGGGATGTATATAGCCTGGTTTGGTTAGCATAATGAAGTCTGTCAAGTCTGGAGCAAAACCAAACTGACAGGCCTATTTGTAGGTCCCCATAGCTCCCCCCTCTTTCCCCCCTTTGGGTGTAGGCTGGCAAATTGATGAGTGAATGTTGGCCTTCATCATTTATTGGAGATGTCCTGTCCATACAGTTGTGCAGTACACAAGCACCATTCCCTTGCACCAATCCACTACATTCCACTAGAGTAAACCCCTTCTTCTGTTACCTGCAGTTATAAAGTTATAAACTGGCAGTCCTCTGTGATCCAAGCCATGTGGAGAGGTCCTATGTCCTTAATATAAGAGGCTTGAATCAGAGGGATGTGGCAGATGAGTGGGTAGATTGTTGGGATTGGTGCAGTGTCTATTCCGTCAGATTGCCTGACTCGAAGTCTATTTACGGTGGGCCTGAAGGCAAGGATGCCTTTGTGAACCTCACCTTGTAGAGAGGTCTTGTCCCACGCTGTGTTCCTATAAGAGGATCCACTCAGAGTGAGATGGGAGGTGAGTAGTAGATGGTGCAGTGTCTATTTCATTGTGTCTCATTAGTTGGAGTATTCAAGTACACGTGTATTCTTCTATGTCATTGGATCACTGCAAAGAATAGACAGGGGCTACTATAGTCCTAGTCTGTGGATGAAAATCTAGGACCTTCGTAATGGCCATAATAATTATTATCTCCCTTGGTTGAGGATGTATCTCAAAATTATAATGAACGTCAAGATATTATTTATATTGGTATGTTTTTACTGGCATGTTTATTTTTACTTCCTTGAGACGTTAAGATTTCTCCTATCCACTTCTTTTGATATTCAATAAAGAAGGAATAATATCTACAAGGACAGAAACATACTTAAATGTATATATGCACACACATGGAGATCGATATTGATGTCAGGAACACAATGGTATCAGGTGTGATTAATATAAAGGGGAGCTGTTCCGATCCAGATAGCAACTGATGGAATGCATACATTTTGCAATTGATGCGGGACCAGACCTTCGACCGTTTACATGCATTCTGCTACAAAAGGCATACTCACATTGCATTGTCTTGCATACAGGTGTTAACATTACATAAAGCCTTTCATTGCATTATAAATCCCCTTTTGAGATGCATAATAGTCACCTCCCTTATTGCTTCCACATAGTAACCTCTTTCATCCATCTTGTCCTGCCATATTTCCATCATTACTCTATCTTCCATCTTTGAAAGCGGCTGTCATTTCAAAGGATTGACCACTTTCATCAATACTTCTAACAGGTTCGTGTGAGTTTGAATGAAAGCCTGACAAAAACCTGGATGAACTGTTTGATGAGCACTTCTATGTGGATTTTACTCATATGAAGATAGCTCATGACTTTGTAGGAGGTTTTCTTTATTATGGCAGTGTGTCTGACAATATGGATCAACCTGATCACTTGTGCAGCCATGTTGGCTATAGTTGGCTCCAATAGTATCCCTTACCAAACCCCATCCTGCCTGGTACTTGGTCCCTCAATCCCTTTATATCCTTATAAAAATCACTCATGGCAGATAATGCCAATGCTAACCATAGCTGAACCATTTCATCAGTAAGTAAATATCAGATTTTAAAATTCATCACCATTATTGACTTTCAGGATCATGTTCTTATCTATATTGAGTACAGACAACACGATAGGAACATCAAATAGAATTGAGACAACTTTAAATCAGCTTCTACTGGCATATTACACAGTTTAAAGCAGAGCAGTATCTGCTCTCTGTTAACCAGCACTGTTAAGCTCATAAAAGAGGAGGAAATCTTAAGCTCGATCCATAGTCTTTGAGAAGGTTAGCCTCTGATGTTTATCAAGCTCTTCATAAATCACCATAGTCTTAGATAATGTCAACCAGCCAATGGGGAATTCACATTTAATGTTCTAGAACTGTTTGAGCTGGGGAAAATGTGGCTATCACACAAAGCCCTATCAGCTAATATAAAATCATTTCTCTCTAGGAAAGTCTTGTTGATCTTTGACGTTCGACTTGGAATTTCACATTCAGTCAGAATACCCCCTAATGGATTCCTTTGGAATGAAATTTTGGAAGATCTTTTACTCAACCTTCATTATATCTATAGGATAATAGCATATCACACCATTACCTATGGGACAACTATGGTAAGAATATCAGGCTCAGCAAAGGCTAGGTATTTAGCCAATACACTTCAGATTGCTTATTCATGTGTGCTCTCCTTTCTGCATCCCGACAAGGACTCCATGAATGGAAATACAACCCTGGCAACCCTTGGTACAGTCCATACAATCCTGGGAGGCTAATACAATGGACCCCCTTGCTAAGGGTATCCTGGTACCATCTGAGATTGGCATAATAAACGAAGTGTGTCCCATCTGCGGGACAACCAATGACTCTATTTACTGCCCCCCCCCCCCCACAATGATGTATTGCACAGGTACTGAAGCCTCAATTGCAACGTCGATCCACTAATACCAGCTTCAGTAAACCCATGCCCAGCCACCTACCAGAACCCATACCCCCATACCTACCCAGTGCTGGAATGCCTTTGTAGAGAGGTCCTATTGAGGAAATGAGACCCAGCTTTCCTGACTTCACCTCAATCTAAGGGAATGTAACCCAGAAAACCCTGCGCAGCTATAGGCTGGGCCATCTGTGTTCTGACTAAATCTGGTAAGATTAGGATAGCAAGTGAAGATTAACTCTCACCAAATCGATCCAAGTCGGACATCTATGAATGCCTGTTTTATTTCACCAGGTTTTAGAAAATAATAAATCTAAACTATTGGAGCATTTAGTTCTTTTTATATTAGTACCCATCTGGCTGCCAGGGGTCGGTCATAGACATCACCTGGTTATAGGCAACCACTGATCAGATCTGGTGAGACATAGCTTGTAGTGCTCCCAGCTACTTCTACGATAGGGCATGGAGGTGTGACCTGAATTTCGTCAAGATAACCTCTTGCAGATTATACAATTATTTGATTGAGATTCCGGAGGGTTGGTCATGAGGTTGGAAATCCTGATAAAAGCTTGAATGTGCAATCACAGATTGAGTGTTATATTTTGCTTCCTGGTCTAATGATCCTGGCTTTCATACCACCATTTTGAATTTATGAACTGCTCTGAATAATAGAGCTAAATGATAAAATTAATAAAATGTGATTCTTTAAGTGTGAATATGTGAAGTTATTTTGCTGTCCTTAAACGGCGGCACCTATATCTATCATATAGAAGATAATAGAGTAGGCATTTAATTACTGCCTGGATAGTCCCATTAGACATTTCCTCATGATTAACTGGTACATACCATGAGCTGTTCAGCTAAGTGGAATGTGGTGTGAAAGGAGCAGTTAATGGTCTGACCGTGGCGCCTTCCTCTTAACTACTCCTCTGAGGACAGATAGATAGCTTATCTATAGCCAGTAGCTGATGTGTCGGGCAGATTCTGGGAACACTCAGATAAACTTAAATAGTATCAAATACCGCCGTTCCTCACTCTCTTCTATCTGAAAGGTTAATTGAAATGTTTCTGTGATCAGACTACTAGTATGTGTTCTGTTGAAATATGAATAAAGCATGTAAAACTTACCTAGACAGATTGATGGTCCAACGAATTTGCCTGTGACTAAGCGTCAATTTACTATTTAAACCCAGGGGCAGGGTATAAAGAGGATTACGTAGCTGGTGTGGCTCCTTGACTGTTACTGTTAGGGCATTTACATGTGGAAGTATAAGATATTATAGAGAGGATAGGTATAGCGGTTTAAAATCAATTCAATAATGTGTATTTTCAACTGTACCCACCTATAATAAGGAATTGTACCCCTTGAGACAGAAAACAAGCATCATTAGTGTCCTTCAGCTGTACCTGTCCTCAGGGTTCTGATGCAAAATACAATAGCATTTAATAAACCTGACACTCCGAGGCCCTCCTGAGAAATACCACCAGGCCTGCAAAGGTGAAGGGTCATTGCGAATTTGATGGGGATTTATCCATATTGAATTAATGTTTTCTGTAAGCAATATGGTCAATGTATGGTTGCAATCCCATGTAAACAGGAACATTAAATTTTGGTTATATATGTTAACATTCAACATGAATCCAAAAACGTTAAATTAACTCCTTAAAACCTTAAATTGAATGTGGCCACACAGCATCAACTTTGTCACTCTCATATCTATCACACAGGTGAGTCAACAATACTGATACAAACTTCCAAATCAGAAATCTGAATGTAAGTACTCCCATGTGAGACCTTTAATTTGGAAAGAAAGCAATAAAACATATTGTTCACCACATCTTCTGATCTACTAGAAGAACCCATAACCTAACCCAAATTGGCATAGGCCTAGAGCATACATATATGATTGCTTTCCAGGAAAATCTATTTTTTCGGCTACCGAGAAGCTGCCAAAATGGAGTGATACCCATATGTATACCGTATCACAAAGAGCTTATTGGCCTTGGCCCGGACCCTTCCTGACATTCTCTTCTTCCTAATGACTACTGATTTAGATATTGTGTGTGAATCTTGTTCAAAGAAAAAGGGAAAAGCAAGCAAACTTCCTATTTTCACCCAGTTTCCTGACATTCAACAGCTTTATAGATCTTAATGATAAGAATATCCATTCACAAAAATTATTGTAGTCCCAAGTTAAATCAGGTATAGATTACATTCAATCATCAGAAATGATAGGCCTAATTCTGATTGCTGCCTAACCCAAAGGGCTGTTCAAAGAAAGATAACCTGACCAATTGTATTTCTGTTCGATTTACATTCAAAGCCTCGGAGCGACCATTTAGATCTGATTCATTTGAAAGGGGTATAATAAACTAATGATGTATGATATGCATGGTCTGACAAAGACAACTCGTGGATGTATGAAGTTATAGACCTGTCCTGAAACAGGAGCACCTACATTTAGATAGAAACATATAGAGCGGCCGTTTGATTACCGTCTGGGTAATTCTCACCGGGCATTTACAACGGATTAACCCTTTATGGACAGCATATTATGTGCTATGCCCTTTGCTGTCATTGTTTATGCAGCCCGTCCTGGTGAGTAACTAGTCAGGCCTGCAATCCTGTATCATATCAACCCTACAGGGTTGATACACTCCAGAAACGAATGTGCGCGGGGGCATACAACGTTATATAACATTTCCCTATGGCTCCTTATCATGGCAAAAAAAATCATATAACGTTAGAAACATGTTTTTTTTTACAAAAAATAACGGTTTCTTTTGTTAGCTTGGAATATGGTGCTGGCATGTAAGCCGCTGGTACTGCATGCATTGTACTTTCGTTCCCAAATCCTTCCAAAGGAAGGCTCTGGGGACAGCCAAATGACCTTGAACTTGGGATTTTGCTGGGTCTGGGCAACCCCTGCTGGTAGGCTGGAACCAGTGAACAGGAACAGGAAATGGAACCAGAATGTATGATGGTAGTTTTAGGTAGTTTTACCATCAGCCTTTCTGGTTCCATTTCCTGTTCCTGTTCGCTGGTTCCAGGCTACCAGCAGGGGTTGCCCAGACCCAGCAAAACCCCACCATTTGGCAGTTACCAGAGCCTTCCTTCGGA
The DNA here is from genome assembly GCA_947462335.1 of Harmothoe impar. Lineage (NCBI taxonomy): Eukaryota > Metazoa > Annelida > Polychaeta > Phyllodocida > Polynoidae > Harmothoe > Harmothoe impar. The sequence goes on along the minus strand of OX381721.1, from coordinate 8,172,751 downwards.
AGGATTTGGGAACGAGAGTACATGCATTGCTGCATAATGGCACCAAATGTTGTGTTATAGCAACATGCCATCCCTAAAGGATTAACATTATCGTGTGAGCTGCTCAGCCTAGTGGAATATGGTGAGAAAGGAGCAGATAATGCTCTGACTGTGCTTCCTCACTCCTAACAACTCCACAGAGACATAATGATAGGGACCTTTAGCAACCACGTAAAAGCTCAATAAACGTAGACGTAGCCTATCCCTTTAGCACTACTACGTCTGCGTTTAATGAGCTACGTCAGGTTTGCTAAAGGTCCCTATTATGTCATCTACCATAAACTCCTACATGTTACCCTCTTTACTGCTATATACACAGGAGGTGGTTATATTCAAGAGCTCTTTTTCTCTTTGAGAGGCCTGGTATCTAGCAGGATCCGTACCCACAACCTCAGAACATTGAGCCCAACAGCTAACCGACTGCCTCACCCGGACTCATGCAATGATACTAAACAGCCAATAGTATATGTAGTGCTTCTGCCTTTTTTTTCCCTATGGCTCCTTATCATGGCAAAAAAAATCATATAACGTTAGAAACGTGTTTTTTTTTACAAAAAATAACGGTTTCTTTTGTTAGCTTGGAATATGGTGCTGGCATGTAAGCCGCTGGTACTGCATGCATTGTACTCTCGTTCCCAAATCCTTCCGAAGGAAGGCTCTGGGGACAGCCAAATGACCTTGAACTTGGGATTTTGCTGGGTCTGGGCAACCCCTGCTGGTAGGCTGGAACCAGTGAACAGGAACAGGAAATGGAACCAGAATGTATGATGGTAGTTTTAGGTAATTTTACCATCAGCCTTTCTGGTTCCATTTCCTGTTCCTGTTCGCTGGTTCCAGGCTACCAGCAGGGGTTGCCCAGACCCAGCAAAACCCCACCATTTGGCAGTTACCAGAGCCTTCCTTCGGAAGGATTTGGGAACGAGAGTACAATGCATTGCTGCATAATGGCACCAAATGTTGTGTTATAGCAACATGCCATCCCTAAAGGATTAACATTATCGTGTGAGCTGCTCAGCCTAGTGGAATATGGTGAGAAAGGAGCAGGTAATGCTCTGACTGTGCTTCCTCACTCCTAACAACTCCACAGAGACATAATGATAGGGACCTTTAGCAACCACGTAAAAGCTCAATAAACGTAGACGTAGCCTATCCCTTTAGCACTACTACGTCTGCGTTTAATGAGCTACGTCAGGTTTGCTAAAGGTCCCTATTATGTCATCTACCGTAAACTCCTACATGTTACCCTCTTTACTGCTATATACACAGGAGGTGGTTATATTCAAGAGCTCTTTTTCTCTTTGAGAGGCCTGGTATCTAGCAGGATCCGTACCCACAACCTCAGAACATTGAGCCCAACAGCTAACCGACTGCCTCACCCGGACTCATGCAATGATACTAAACAGCCAATAGTATATGTAGTGCTTCTGCCTTTTTAGCTCAATGAGTAATCTTATTCAAAAACTTTGAGGGGTTTGAATCCAATTGGTCCCAATCCCAACAAGAACTACCCTGTATGCTGGCAGCAGGACCAGACAGCCACCTGTGTTTGAGCCTGTTAACTAGGGCCTATGTTGGTGAGGGACTGCCCCATTAGACAATGCAAAGAGTGCTGTTTAGTTGGTGTTGCTGTTGTATAAATCGGGGGCTCTGCCCCCTCACCCCTGTTTTCTTTTTTTTCTTTTTTTTTCTTTTCTTTTTCTTTCTTGAAATATCTGAATAGCCAGAGAAATAAAAAAATGTGTATCAGGCATATCAAAATTTCTGCTCTACATGGGATCTGAACCCAGGGTCTGGAAGTCTAAACCAGAAGTACCATGTACTTAAGGAGTTTTCCCCCAGAGGCCAGCTGTGAGTGTTGGTTCATGATTAGTCTATATATGGCTATGCTGTATCAGAATGAGGCTACACTCTTCAAGCATGTGCTCTGATCATTGTATTTCTACTAGAATGCACAGAGGATATGTTTGAGGATCATATATAACCTCCTAGTAGGGTTATGCAGGATATCCTCCTAGGCCACATGTGTGGAAAAAGAGCTGTAATCAGGCTATTTTACATAATCAATCTATGAAAGCGGGATGTATGTCGGATATACTCCTGGTGTCTCAAGTCAATATCATTGATATAAGCCTCGGCCTTCAGCCTTGGCTTATATCAATGATATTGCCTCTCGACCCCCAGGAGTATATCCAGTACATAGTCTTTGAAGTAAGCAGTAAACGGATAAGCAGCAGAGTTGGTTGTTGAGTGAGCTGCCACCAGAACATGTCCTTTGTCAGCTTGTAATGCTGTTGTGGACTTGTTTTCTCTTTTAAGTACGAGGGGTATCGGGAAGTTTGTTCAGCAAATTGAATTTTTAGATGTGTTTACAAAAATCGCGGGGCCTACACAAGTGCAATGTGACAATAAAGTCCTAAAAAGTAAGCTAAGACAACAAGCAACTTTAGATTCATGATAACACGACACCGGGTTGAATAAAATCTTAGCAATAATATCATTTTCCAGTGTTAGTCAAATGTATTATAATACACGTTGACGAGTTCTGGTAGATATACTTTCTATGTGCATTTCCTGAAGTGCACTCGTGTAGCACCATTAGAGGCCAGCGTCAGGGAAATCCTCCTCTGAGATATCCACCTACGCCTCGCACAGATTAGTGCATTGAAGCCCTGCTGTGGCTGAATGTCACAGGCTATGATTGGACAGGTATACTGATGCAGAGGCAGATAAAGTGCCAAGTATCGTGTATGTGGGCTAATGCACCTTGTCCTTATGAATACTATCAGACTACACTATGAGATACTTTCCTGCGTGCTAAACCTTTGGCTGCCACACAGTGCAATACTTGTCATTAAAAAGATGTTCCCCGTGTGTGTCGGTGGTCACCTTTGAGCTGCAGACGGTTAGGAAACACATATCTTTTATATGTTCCTAATTGGTGAAAAATCCATCTATCGATGCTACCAGTAAGATTAGTACAATGAGAGCAGTGCTTTGAGTCTCTGTCACAACCAGGTATGCAGGCATAATTATTTGTAGGCCGTCCAAAAGGGCCTCACTCAGTGCGGCTAGTAGATAACTAAAGTGGAACATTTCAGAGGCTGTTGTTGTTTATTGGAGACATCTCCGCACACAACCGTGATGTATCACGCAGCCAATATTATTTAAAGTGCTGTCCCCATCTACTAAAACCTAAACATTAAGCATAGAGACAGAATGATTTATGGTGGGTGTACATTACAACCTTGTTAAATTCCATTTCTGCTGTTATGAATGGTGCATATTCGGGGGTATACAGTGGATGGGTCTTTAGTTGCATATTGAAATTTGATAGTGCATTGTCCTTCTCGATGTATTTCATCAAAATGTGTGCCACTCTATCCTAAATAAGTAATATCTCACTATAAAAGAGGAACGGCAATAATAAAACTGACAGTACAACAATTTGAGAAACCATTAACCAAAACCTCTAACTGTTTTATGATGGTTCATACTGGGCTCGTTACTAGTTCACAGTATAGCTTCATAGCTTGATTTGTGAGTAAAAGAATTGGTCTGGATGTATAAAACATATTACACTATGATATTAGAAATGCTTTTCATTATGTGATTATTAGCAGAACGGCTAAACCATAGCAACTTTTACTTCTAGCGTATTTGTAAGTTGATAATGATTATTATTTTCTAGAAAAAAAAGAACGTGCATCTATTCCTTTATATGAAGAAGCGGCTGTACTTTTGTGAGAGCCAGGGATTGTAGTGCTGGAAATGTATTAGGGCGGGTAAATTTACCTCTGCTATATAGATCACTAATTCTGGGTGCTATGCATCTGAATTGAAATCGTGCTCTGTATACTACGAAATTAATGCCAATAAAAATTAACCAACAACAACAACATCTACATTATACAATGAAGTGTGGGCGGACAACCGCCACAGCTCCTAGCACACTGCAGCAGACGTGGTTAACAATGGTTTTCATTATTTATTGGCACCTTTATCAAAGATAATGTTCCACTGCAGCACTCAGTTAATTTGAGAAATGAGGTTTCCCTATTGTAGTGTGTGTGGGAAGTGAGATTTATGGCACCTACTTCAGCTTGTCTCATTCATATGTTATACCCAACTAACCTTTGTGCTGAACTACATCATGTCCTGCCTTTCTGACTCACATGCATTGGAAGGGGTCCTGAGGAGGACAAAATGGGATGTTCAAAGTAATGTCATTTTAAACATAACCACTAAACAATGATGTCAGAAATTGGGACTCTGAATTTAATTGAGAATGCATTCCTTACGTAATGTACAATGCTGGTTGGGCCTAGAAACAAAGTGGAAGGATTCAATTTACCATAATTCAAAAGAGGTCAGGAAAAGTCTGCACACCAACATATAGAATGTCCACTTCCTCATTATGCCATGTATGGCATTATTTCAAACGTGCAATAAACTGATAAACTGCTCAGTATGGTGTTAAATGGAAATACTGTGTAAGTTTGTGATGCTGATGATGGCCTCCAGCTTTGCTTATCTCCTGTTGTTGTCACCTTAGCTCCTGTCGCTAAGGCCCAGCAGCATTACTCAAGGAGTGGCAGCCAAACCCTACAGTGCATAGCGATTATTGAGCAGTGTGCTCATCTTACATGTTATTTCAGCCCGTATATTCAGCATATAGCCCCATGATTAACTCCACTAGGTACCCTGTAACTGACATCCTTCCTCCTCCAAGCCTTATTAGTCATGACTCTAGGGTAACATCAGCATAAGACAGCAGCGCATGTTCCCTTCTCAACATAGGGCAGATGCCATTTATAAGCACCACACAGATGAAAACACAGAAGCCCTTGCACATGTAACTGAATCTTTCAACCTTAAATTGAGTTGACATTTAATATTCAGTTCAGACTGAATCTCCTGGTGGTGATGGAAATAGGAAACATTTTCCACCGTGTCCTGAAACCTTGATGGTACTGACATGTTGCTTGACACCATTGAGTTTTCCCGCCGCTCTGTGCACTCTGTACACTATAACCCAGTATAATTTGACAATGGGAGTCAGATTTCATTCTTCTATACAGATTACAGACAGTAGTGAGACAGAGACAATATCACAAAAGGAGGGGTTTCAACATTGTGTCATTTAAACCTAAACCTATTTCATTTTCTGGCTCATTGTTTCATTTGTTAGCAGTCACGACGAACATGAGATAAGACATTTGGAGTATTGATGTGCGCAGGTATAATGCTGGTAATGAGTTGTAACATTGCTCTCCTATTACAGTGTGAATTTTTAAATAACTACAGTCCTTAATAAATTCGATTTAAGCAGTTGGGCTTGAAGAAAATTAAGGTAAGCCAAAAAATGGTTACTGTAGTAATTCAATAGTAAACAGAGTTGCACATGGAATGGTACTTCTACTTCAGCCTTGGAAATTGGAGCAACAGAGACATTACACTGTTCCTCCTATATTCAATATGAGAAGTATTAGCCAACCTTGATATAACTAGCATATGCACCCAATGAATAATCCATTGTGCTGCACGGAAATGAGCGGAACCTACTATTTAATACAGAAGAAGAAAGTATTCCTGTAATTGCTTTCTGGGTATCCCCCAGACATTTCCAAGTGACTAACTGATGACTTTCTGAGCTGCTCAGCTAAATGAAGAGGGAAATTAATGAGCAGATAGAGGCCTTAACTGCTACCTATCCCTAAATATCTCACCACAGAGGAAGACACCCAATATATTATTGATTGTCAGGGTAATGTAGCTCTCTTTTCTACTACCATACATGCATGGTAATGCCCCTCTGTGTCAGACTGCACATATTTATGCACATATGACTACAAGAAGTTCAGACCATAATTATATTGTATGATAATAGGGTATATTCACTATTTCTACAAAAAAAAAGTTTTAGACAATTTCGTCCAAAACTATATAGATGTGTAATGTTACACGCCTACATTTTATTTGAATAATTATCGGTATTTCAGACATTCCTTAGGTTATATTTACAAACAACATAATGATGTAGGGGACAATACTTAGGTGAGCGATTTGCCTACATACATCAAGATGTATACAATGAAGTCATTTGCTGGACCCCAATAGTCAACATTCTAGCTATAATTCAATGCTTTAGTTTAAAGATTGAGTTTAATTCACTTTTTGCATAACCTTTTTGTTATAAAGGGTAAAATCCCTCAAAATATGCACGGGTCCCCATCAAAATTACTCTTATTTGTCAGTAAATGCTCGGCACAATCTGGCTATAATGGCATAGAATCGTTGAATTTGTGGTATTTTTTCATATTTTTTAGAGACAAATAATAGTTTCATCTTTCAAAATGCTGTATTAAAAAAAGTAGCTCGGGACCACTGTTTTCAAATTGGATTTTATGTGATACAAAGTACTTCCGGGGAGAAAATGTAGGAATAATATCTAATCTCTTTGATTCAATCGTAATATGTGATTTGCCTTATATAAGAAATGGTTTCCCCTATAATTATGAGGCATTGTGATGGATGTTTGACAATATGAGATCTCACCTGACATATGATTAGTATAGGATAACACCATGTTATTATATTAAAACATGAAATGTATATGCTTAACGTAGCATGTACCTCAGTACAGACCTTTGAACGATAGTAACGTGTGAGAAATCAAAACCGGTGAATCCCCTCCCCTGGCCAAAGGGGTGGAAAGCTTTAACCACCCCTCTCTCCCACACACCCCTTGTTGTTAAGATAATATCTTTCTTAGGGAGTGCTCATTTTTTAATTATACTATATTATAATCTCAAGATGAGGCTTCCTGGTCTCATGCTTTCCATCTACCATCTTGGGTCTTTGACTGAATCCTTCTCCTCTTTCTTTAATCATGACTGTCCCACACAGTTAATTTGTTTGGTAAAGCATATATATATTATATTGTATTCATTGCACTATTCTTCTCAGCAGCAATCGCTAAACTGGGAGCGAAACAACTATTTCATAGGTACCAAATCGATATGAACCTTATAGTCACCAGAAAGCTTCAACCGAATAAACTATGAAATTAAAAGTAATTACCCGAGTGTACACTCATTTAGTAAAACAACTATACCTATTATTCTACTAGTTTGGACATAACTAAGCATAGCCATCGGAATGAAGCTGTAATGTTGAATTTTATGCAAAATACAAAGAGAGATGATGTGAGGTACACATGTTCTATACTGAAAAGAAAGCGGTATAGGGTATGTGACTATTCTTACACCATAATTATTATGTGCAACACATCTACCCCGAACTGCCATCCCTTGAAAAGTTAATTAATCAAGGACCTCATGGCTCAAGCTCACCAACTCGATGCACTTCACATAGTGACGTACATGATCACATGCCGTTTATATGATCAGTAAAAGACATCAACAATTTCTCCCATATACAGTGTAATTTGGCCTTAAAACTCAAGAATGTATCTTTTAAAGTAACATCTTTCAGGGGAGTAGTCTCGCGGATCTAAAATATATTACATTTGCATTATAACATGTTCCAGGGAGCGGGAGGGGACATTTATATTGACAAATCATGTACGTCACTTGCTGATCACGTACGTCACTTGCTAACCATGTATGGCATGTGATCATGAACGGCAATATTTGAACTGCATCGATCTGGTGAGAGTGAGCCACATCTTGTTTGGTTCTTGGTAACAAGGTCATAAAGAAATTTCACCCTTTTCTTGTAACCCTCATACTACCTGGAATTACAGTATTTACTTTCTAAGGATTCATATTAGATTCCCAAAATAGCCAATCTTCTCTTCATAAGCATGCATATAATTATGTTTTGGCAATTCTCTGATATTTACAAAGATATGGGATGTCTAACGGATATAACCTAATGACACCATTCCGTCTTGGGGGATTGGGTCTTCACTTTAGAAGGTGTCATGTAAATTTTCTGCTTTACGGGTTGAGGAAGACTTCACATGTAGGTATATTATATTATAGACAGTACTAACCAGATAATTTGCAGTTTACTTCTCTTAATTTTATAACTGAATTGACTCGGTATTTCCAATTTGCAAAAGTTTAATCTTGATGGACTCTGAACTGGTCCCTAAAAACTGATAATAATGGTTCCCTCAAAATAGTTATCATGTCCACAAGAGGTAACCTCTTAATCATTCTTGATGACAGTAGGATGAAACATTTCCTCTGATTACATTGCTGAGGAAGCTGCGGGCCCACAGCTGGAACTGCGGGCCAGTTACATCCCTCATATTGCCTTCTTTCTCTGTTCTCAGTATCTTTCTTCACTCAGATCTCAGGAAAGCTAGGACTTATGGGAAGGGCAACAGTTAGAATAAAACTACGTGCAGACAAGCAATTTCCTCTCCTGTCATTTGTCTGTTGCTTGCAGCTTAAGTGAATATTTATGTAGGAGTGTCTTCTTTGATGATATTGCTTGGGGGTTCTGCTGTTATTTTTGTTTACCAGGCAGTACTGTAATGGTTGTCGGAATTCTCTAATCATACGAGGTATTAATTTCATACAGAACTTGATGTCAAGCCATTTTTCAGTCAGAATCCATTTCAGCAGTCATCAGCCATTTTCAGTGACAGCTCTCATAAATAACAGGCACTAGCTTTATCCTAGAATGAGGATGGGTTTTAAACCCCCAGCACCCTTATAAATAAGCCTGAGTACCTGTCCCGGCTCCACTCCGAATGTCGCTGGAGGGGTACCGAGATCTGGGCCTTAAAGAACGAGGCTCGCAGATGATTCAGCTGGCTCTTTAACACGAGGGACCTTGTTCAGATGTTCCATCGATAATTCTCAACTTCACTTATCTATACCTGCAGTATGTACGGCACCCTCGATACAGATCAAGTACTTGGTTTCACCCATCTGGATAATCTCACAACATGTGACCAATCTAGGGAAAATACCCCCTTCAGGCGGGATTTTTTAGGTCTAGTTTTGGCCTCCAGGGGACACCATAGGTGCAAAAGAGTGTAAAATACATGACAAAATGTTCTAGGACCATTTCTTTTATGTAGAATGCAATAATCTTAATGAAATTTTCCCATTTTGATGCTAACATTCTATATTTGTAATGCAAAAGAATGTGTTAAAAAAAAAGAATTAGCACATATCACACTTTCTAGTTGCCATGGAGACCATCCCAGTAGGCGAAATTGGAGGTAATAATCGTAATTTATTAATCAGTTAACCAAACCTGAAAACAGAACGCAAAAACTTCATATGGGAGCAAATTTAGACCAACTTTATAAATACTAATTTCCCCCTTGAAGGACTCCTTTTCCTTGCCTGGTCACATATAGCTCACATAAATATTGTTGGAGTAGCTTACTGAGACACTATGCCAGGGGAGCTACAGTATCTTGGTCATGTCTCCTGTTGTTAGTCTTACTGATTTGCAATCGTTAACCACACTACGGAAAATGATTCGCACAACTGTGCTTTCCCCAGACAGACATATCATACTCTCCTCTTGTTTAAGTGAAGGATTTTCAAATGTGCACCGATCTTGAATAAGCATCATGGCACGGATGTACTGTATTAGTTGTATCCAACACTAAAAATTAGGTAAGAATAAATATATTTTATACATAGTATCGCCTGACTTTCCTCTTAACACATGAAAATATGTATGCAATGTTTTGAATCTTCTCTGAACCTTTGACTCCTGAATATATTTATATTTAATATGTTGAATTAGATATCGTGTTGCCGTGTTAGACTGTCATTATCAAGATGTTCGTAATTGGCTATTTCACGTTGCTCCCATTGACACTCAGCCCTCTCAGTGTCCCATTATCCACCATGTTAATTAAGTAATCAATAAGGGCATTCAGGAACGTGATGAACAACTAAATAGCGATGTCTTCAGGATATTTGAGGTGTTTGTAATATTGGAAATTACATTTCAGGGACGAAACAACCTGATGCTGCTTAACTCCTACCATCATAACGATACTATTGTCGAGCATTGACATGAAGCAGGGGTTCATGTTCATATACCTTTCAATTAGTACAATATTTTTGATAGACTAACTGACTCAAGCCTACTATGGCTAAGAATATCATTCTATTTCACTCCAAATTAAACGCCTGAGAACTCTGTCAGCTAGTTACAAACTGAAGCACAAAGACTCTACTTAAATATAGCAAGGAATATTTTTATTTTGCTCTTTGATTTAGGAAGGCAAGTGCATGGTTATAGGATCATCTGTTGATATGTTGGTCAATGATCTGTTCTACTAGTCAGGGCTGTAGACTATGGATTATAGGTATTTTTCTATTTCTAAAATGAAATATTGTGGCAATCCAATTGATCCTATAGAGTACTTTCCATGAAAGGAAATGTATGACAGAGATGTAAACGTGTTCCCATATTGGAAGGATGCAGGTGCTGATTGAAATAATGAATCACATTACTTTTTTATTTGTAGGTTCAATATTTGTGTCAAGGAGTATCGAGTGTGGATGGATATCTGAGATTATGGCTTTGCACCTTAATGTTGTCCCATATGGAAAATGGTTTGGTCGTGTAGAGTACTCTAGATAGTTGCACACCTGCTTAAGAGGCACTTAGTGTAGCAAACAGGAAGGTATTAGAGAATGCCGGTGCAGTCATTTATACAACCTGGTAAATAGTTAGGGAAATGAATAATAACTGGAAAACTAAAATGCAACTTAAACGTAAGAAAAGACAGTGATTGTAAAATTGTATAAACAACTGTAATGAAAGAAGAAGATAAACTTTAAAAAAAATCATGGTCAAGTCCCATTAATATCCATTATTTTAGTGATAATTCGACTTGTCCTGATTTAAGGTAATTATGATCAACAATACGATAACATAGTTTAGCTTACAAGATATTATTTTCTATGGACTATATCTCGAAATCATCATCACAATTAATTTGACTGGCTTAGTTCCTGTTTGAGTGAGAATGGGCGAGGGCAGGGCGGCTATAATGCAATGCCTTGTAGAACAAAATGAGTTATCCAACCAACATTGGTTTGGTGCTGAAGCTTCAACATTTATCTGTATGATATTATGGTGAAATGTGGTGTAAATCCTGTAAGTGTGATGTGTGATCCCTAATCATTGATACGTCTTATAAATAATCATGTTTGTTATAAACAAATATCCTATAAAAGAAATTTACCCAGCGAAATTAATCATAGTTGATTAATATTTGGTCCGCTAATTACAGGAAAAGTGTTGAGTTGCCTCCTTAAAAATAACTCATTGTAGTTATTCATGGCATTTAATCTCAGTCGCTTAGTACAATTAACATTTGATAAAAGTTCACCCTGTGGGTATTTGATCTGCCGCAAAAAGATTAAATTACTCCCCGAAAGGACCTTGTACTATCCCCTCAGTCTCTCGGATTACATAGCTTCTGTCTGGTCCATAATTGAGTTGCTTTCCCACCAAGCCTGATATGATTCGTGTCAGATTAGGAGATGTTAAATGTTGAAATTACACTGCAATGTCTGTACATGTCTCATTGAGAGGTATACAGTGCGCACAGAAAAGTAAAGGTGTCAACTGTGTCTCCCAACTGTGACTCAACTTGAGTTGACTCTGTGTGATCAGTGGCAGCCCATGTTGACTCTAGTACTGTCACAGTCAACTCAAGTTGACCCGTCATATAAGCAGAGTCATCAGCAGTTTGACTCTCTATTTTACGAGAGTTGACACCTTTACTTTTCTGAGTGTAGTGATAAATATACAGTTGACTATTCTGCTAGTATAGGCTGCACCTCTTGTCATTGAGATCGTTTGATCACTCTTAACCATTATCAAATTAAGTTTAGCTTTTCTATATATAGACTACAAAGCTGGTCATGAGAAACCTATCGATCTACACAATGATAACTGATCCTACAGCTTGTCTCTGCAGGGATCACACTACTTACTGACTTATAATCTGACTTTTACTGACTGGTTCAACCTTCCCCTCAGTGAGCACAGCATTTTAACACTTTTTATGCAGACTCTCGTAGAAAAAAGGAAACCCTCTTAGAATTATGAATTTCAGTACTTTGGGGTGGTATAAGTGTTGGCAATATGAGGAATAGAGGTGAGCTGGAGTCAGGTCTGGTGAATGGGGCAAGGCCATGATACCTGTGTAATCCATTACCGCTGTGAAAGGACATCTCCAATAGGTGACAACAGCTGTGGAAATGGCCTCCTCAGTTATCTAGTAGCCACACTAAGGGGTCCTTTGGGAGCAGATAGAACAGGGTCAACAGAATAGACCTGCATGTCTGTGGTCAGATGATGTTTAGATGGATGATGTTTGGGAAACTTCGCCTATATACTAAGTCTATGCTATTCAAGAACGATGGGCAGAGGAGGGGGGTCTTGAAATAATCTTCAAGAAATCCTTTGTAATAATTACCCCAAGAAACCTGCATCAGATGATATTTAGTAGTTCAGTATTGCAATAGGGTAGGTAGCTGGGCTACACCAACATTGAGAAAGGAAAAGGTGTCATATGTGTCTCCCACGTGACTCTGTCAAAATAGAGTCAGACCACAAATGATTCTGCTCATATAAAGAATAAACTCGAGTTGACTTTGCACTATCAGTGACCCTTGGTATAAGCAGAGTCAATAGCTGTTTGACACTTCATTCTACCAGAGCCACATGTGAGAAACCGTTGACTCCTTTACCTTTCTGTGTGAAGGTATAATATTATGATTCCACATGAAACACTACCACTTTTGCAGGTGAACAGGTAGGGACACCTATAATTACACGCGGAGACTGATTGTTCTCAAAAAATTAAGTAGTCTGCAGACTATTCTATGTGACAAGGTAGCGGGTGTTCTAACTATAGTTGTCAGATAAAGCACCTACTTGGCCTGTGCCAGCGCAAAGCCTGACGTATGCCAGCCCTAGCCACATCAACCAGGGCCTGATTCAGGATTCCCCCTGTAGGTGGTGTTAGTATAGAATGCATTATGTATAAAGTGAGGGAATGAACTGCATAATTTCTATGTTGATCTTAATCATAATTATGGAAATACACATGCATGCTTTGGAGAATCTTGAGAATTCGCTATAGGGGATGCTAGAAAAGGGAAAAGATTCAAAGTTTTAATATAATGAAGACAAAACAAATATGTGTAGGGCATAGACACCTCTTTTGTGTTTATTTCAATAGTACAATAGCTGTAAGGAAACTCTCATTGGTATGACACCCACATGTGTCAACAGTCTGTTACTGAGGACTAGAAATACTCTCGTACAGACTTTGAGGACATGGCAGGGATTCCCCTAACCTACATGCCTCTATGAATTAGCTATTACAAACCTGAAAATTGGAGCAATGGACAGTAATTATGCCTAGGCTCAGAACCCAGTGAGCTCCACCTGCAGTAAAGTAGAGGTTATAGTGCACAAGTTAACCCTTGAAGGGCTGCTCAGTGCTTTAAGGTGCTATGCTCTATGTGATCATAATACATGAATTCAGCCTTGGTAAGTATAATCACCTCACTGTTGATACATTTCCAAAGGGTCGGTGTGATGTATGAATGCAGTCTTGATGAAGAGACTCGCCAGGTTTACATTCATGCATCATGCTGACAAAACGATTAAAGCATATTAAAAGTAGTTTGCAGCCAATAAAGGGTTAACTATCCTAGGGTTGTGAATTTGACGACCTTAGACTTGTCATTTGGAGTGGGCCACCACCTAGGCTAACATTGTCAGTTAGATGAGTCTAGTGATGTCTTGTGGGATGGTAACTTGTGGGATGGTAACTTGGTAAGTCCTCAGGTAGACAACCTTTAACTCAGAGTCATCAGCAGTTTGACTCTCTATTTTATGACCGTCACTTTAAAGACCCTAAACTCTTCTGATAAGATGACTATTTGACAAGTTTGGATCCCTTCATTTTATCAGTGTAGTTCCCCTATGTGACAAGGGGAGGCGTTTGTGGCATTCACCTAGAAAAGATGTGGATATATTACTGTTCTGTACCCAAAGAACTCCAAAGGACTAGTTGTATGTTGCCTGATCAATTACACAGTTGCCTCAATGAAGCACACAGAAAAGTGAAAACTATGTGTCTGGATCTGGAGAAACTGACTTGATGTTAGCTATTAATGTATTTTGATACACCTTGTTTAATTGGCAATCTGTTCTGGACTTTGTCACCCTAATGGCTTTGTTAGAGGGCTGTAGTAAATAACTGTTATGACAATAGTCCTATTTAATTAAAAATGCTGTCCATACAGAATTATATTACATGGCTGATCTAAGATCTGGTATGATCAACAAATGCAGGAAATATGTAAACAGAGTAACAGTATAATCATATTAAAACATTTTCCCATCCAATAAACAACAAGTCGAAATATTTCCTATAGCGAGACACATACGGCACAGGGACACTGAATAAGCCAATCAATATGAAGCGGCACTGAGATAGAATACTTCCCCATCAGCACCAATTATCCCTCTCATCTCCTACCTCTCTATGCATACAGCCACTCACAGAGCCATAGGGCCTAGTATCATAGGATCCCTCTATATGGCTTGGATCACAATAGAACCCCAGTACTATGGTTTGGTATGAGTGCAGGTAATATGGGAGGGGTTTATTGTAGCTGGGTTTAGTGGATGAAGCCAAGGCTTTAGTGTCTGTGTAATACATCACTGTTGCAGAACATGTCTCCCATGAATGCCAGAGGCTCTTTAGTTATCTATTGGTCGAGTGGGGTCCCTTTGGAGGGGATAGAACAGGCCCAACAAATAGATCTGCCAACCTTGGTATGGGGCTAGGGCAGGAAGTACTTCCTTTGTCATGCTAATCTCAAAGGGACATAGCACTCAGATTTATATAGCAGGCAGGCTACATAATTTGGTAGCCCTGGATTGTCCATGCTGTACCACCAGGAGTGCCAGGATGAAACTTCTTTTTCCTAGATGTAAGGATAATCAGTACCATTATTAAAAATATAACAATTCTACCAATATGGGAGGGGGCTAAAGTAGCAATATGTTGAGGATTATGGTTCCGCTCATTTGTTGTTCATTGACAACCATATGGAACCGAATTTCCCCCTGGCCACCACACTGAAAAACTCTGGACAGCTCTGGAGTCTGTAAGGTCGTCTTTCAGGACGACCCTAGGGTCTTCTAAGTGAACAGCATAGAATCAACAAGCTTTAACTCGTCAAATTGACAACCTGCCAGGTTACCATCCCACAAGACGACCCTAGACTTGTCAAGGTCGTCAAACTAAGATAGTTGATGCAGGCCTAGATTAGCCACAGCTGGGGGCTCATCATTACATAATGGTGGTAGGTCTAGGGTTTCAAATGTATGAGTTTGGTCTGGTTCCAGATGACAAGATTATCTTATCAATTTGTTTATATACATAACCACATATAGAAGTGATGTTTAATACACTAGTGTCACCAAGGATTCACATAGTGTATCACCAAGTCTTTACTGAGAATAGGTTACTCTCCAGCAATGGACTGTAGGCTTGTGTGTATATAATACCAATATAAGGTGCATGCACCTACTTGTGCCCTGGTGAAAGACACAAAAGAGGTGTCTTCCTTCTACACATGTGCTCTATTTTTTAAATGTTGTCAAAAGTATGCATTCTTTACATTATCTTACTTTTTCCCTAGATACTTCACATAATCCTCCATATTAACATATATGTATTGTAACACTCAGTATTATATCAACATAGGAATTAATCAATTTGTTCCCAAGGGTACATATTTATGCTAGGTAATGGCCACCTGCAGGGAGAATGGTGAATCACTTCTAGACAGGTTTAGGGCTGGCATATGGGTCTTCTTACGGAAGAGTTTTGCTTGCCAGCCCCTCCCCTTGTCAAATTGACAAGGCAGTGCCAGGTTTGCCGACTCTGGATTTTTTCTGTGCATAACCTGAAAAGTACATCCAGAATGAAGGTCAAATTCCAAGTCAAAGGTTAGAGATTAATGCGACTTTCTAGGAAAGGAATGTCCCTCTATAGACATGTTATGCCCTGTGTAGTGGCAATCAGTGGGCCACTTCAAGAGAATCTTAGATATGAATTCCCCGATGGTTATATCTATATAGAAAAAGATTACAATAAACATATTCCAGGCCTTACCGTAAGACTCATATCATATGCATGCCGCACATTACTAAGACTTAAATGGTACAAACTTGTGAGAGTCACTGAGTTCCCCCTCACTTTTCTCAATCAGGATTGTACATTTTGATGTCTTACACTGTAGTGTAGCCATCACTAGAATTGTAAAATGGGAGTACTTCTTCGGATTTTCTATTTAGTAACGAAGGAGCTACTTCTTGGTCAATAAACTGCACCAAGGGAAATGTATGCCTGCTCATGGCTACTTTAATATTGGAGAATACTTTTAAAATTCTTAATTGTGTAAGCCGCACCCAACCTTGGGAGAAGTCTCTAAGCCTCATTATCATTCCGAGTCTAACACCAGCCGCGCCTTTAACAGAGAAATTTACGGGAGGCCTATGTGTTGACCCTCTTCTAAGAACCACAATAAGGGCAACTAATGTATAACTAAAGGGTTGGTGGCATTCTGTTGAGGCATCCTTCCCCCGCAGTGATGTATTCCAAAGGCACTGAAGCCCTATCACCATTTATTAAAGCAGGCCTATTATCATCAGGTTTGAGCCACATGCAGCATAGACAAGTGTCTATGGTGCACATTGGCCTTCAAAGCCATAGTTCATACCTACATGGGGCACATGAGTCTTGTATTAAGATTGTAATGCCACAGAAATAGTGTTTACACTGGATAGCTGCTTAGAGAACCTCCTTTTCACCATTCAAATATATATTCTATCTTATTTCCAAACTGTGAGAACATCTATTTTTTGTTTCCTATTTTACATCACTTTAACATTTTATTGTATCATTATATAATGTCAATTTCATCTGGCTTTGTTGGAAAACTCTAGATATTGTATAGTAGTGACATCTGGTGTCAATCATCAGAACTATTAGACCAGTTGCCCTGTCCAAACCCAACCTCAGCCCTCATCGGCCCGGAGTGGGCTAACCGACGGGCGCCCGTTGGTTTAGGGCACTGGGTTTTGGTGTGGCCCCAAGTGGGCTGCCCGAATTGGGCTCAGAACGGGTTTTGGACGGGTTTCCTGTCATCTGGCCAACATGAACCCAAAGCGGGTAGCCCTCTTTGAAACTGATCTGAGCCCAAATCGAGCAGCCCGCTTTGAAACTGATCTGAGCCCAAAATGGGCAGCCCGATCGGGGCCACACTTCAGCCCAGCCATCTGCCCAACATGAAACCCAGCTCAGTTTTGCCCGACTTCAAACAGCCAATCCGAGCTAAAACCAAATTGGCCCCGTGCGGGCTTGCTACTAGGGTACCCTAACCCATACCCAACCAACGCACTGGCGTCAGTAATGAAGGAATGAACGGATACGGAAAATGGTATATATGCAATTCAGTGTTGCAGGGCTGTAAATTACTGTATCAGTTGATTAATGGTACCCTTCAAGGGAGAAGGGCATGAAATGTATTTTCCATACAAATTTGTGCTGTGTTATCATGCCCACAAAAAGTTGGCCTTTAATAGATATTTGTTCCTTTTTGTATTAAGCGTATGGTGTTCCACAAATCACAGTTATACGTGTCAAGCACATGTTTAACTTTTGAAAAAACATATACCATCCTTATTTTTAACTAAATTTGAATAACTAAATATATATAAGGTTTGTTCATATGTATTTAGTGAGATTTAAAAGTATAATGTTTTTGCCATAGGAATATGATGAACAGAAAGTGGTGCTCGTATAGCCATGCCCACTAATTGATTGCTGGAAAACAGTTGCTGATCATGAGTATTTTATTATATTTGCATATTTTGTATTTTCATTGATAGATATTTGCTACGATGTTGTGACATAGTACCAACAAAATAATGTACATGTATACTTTACCATGTACCCTGCCTATTTTGGGCATTAATTAATGGCTACACATTAATGGGCACCAATATATTTGTATATTAACGGGCACAAGTTATTCTATTTCCCATTAGTATATTTAATTATCTTGCAACACCATCATTTTGTCCCCGTGATCGTATACCCTCAAACTTTACCTCAATCAAAGGGTAAATAACCCGGACAACCATAACCGCTACAGGCAGGACCATCCAGTAAAGGTGAGATTAGTATATGAGTGCAGTGATTCCAGGTTCTTGTATTGCACGCCCAGGTTGCCAGATTTACTAGCGTCTCCATCTGCTCCGAAAGGACCTCCTCAGAGCAGCGTATAGCTAACTATAATTGATAGCTGTGAGGGCAGCTGTTGGACCTGTCCTTTCCTATCAGAGATTATACAAGGACCGACGCTTGTCGAATCCACCAATCGCAACTTCAAATATACCTTTAAATACCTAGAACCAAATTTACATTGAATATTCACCCTTTTTTCATAATCTTTACTAGTTACTATGGGATACAGTACATTAACAGCTTATTTATCATTTTTAGTTATAAGTAACAACTCATGTTCGAGGTATAATTCCCATAAACCACCGGGAATATCTTAACTTATGATATCTCGTTCTCAAGTTCAAGCTCAAGTTCAAAAGGTTTTTATTGCTTCCAATCATTCAATGTTTTTCATGTGCAATAACGGGTCGACAGCCCTCGGGGATACATTTACACAATCATCAATAAGATGTGAGTAAACTAGTTCTTGTTCCATACATGGATGCCTTATACATATTCATAACCGATTACACTTTAAATTTCCATGTCATATCGTTGAGTAAACTATTGTAGTCAGTCAGTGACTACCAGTATTGTAACATTTTTAGATACAATCACTCGTGGTTATTAGTTTCATGATATGCAGCCTTCAATCTTGGCTTGCTTTGTGAGTAGGATATGACAGTGATAATTACCTCATAGTAGTATATAGGAGCATATTCAGCGCGTAGTAAACGGGTGCATCTAGGTCAGTTGACACTTGCAGAACGGAAGTGACCTCTGTCAACCAATCAGAAGCTTCTAAATGACAGGAAGTGACGTCATCAGAGGTCATGACATACTTTACAAGCTTCTGATTGGCTAGTACAATGTCAACATGACCTACTTCACTTGTACACGTGTTGAAGACCACGTGCTTATAATAAATGTCAACAATGACACGTGTTTAAGACTACGTGGCTGAAATAAATGTCAACAATGACATTGAGTAATGCCGTCACATGCTAAAGACAAACACAAGGCAAGAAATATTATTTTGGTTACTTTATTCACATTTTATACTTTGTACAGTTCTTGCACACAAACAAGTCATGACCATTCCCTGCAATGTTACACATGATGCAGAAAGAACGATTGGTTGTGAAACCTTTCTGACCTTTCCAAGAAACACCTCGAGTATTCCAAGTACTCACCCAACCAGTCCCCATCTTCACAATTTTAGATAGTTTCACATCAAACAATGACTGAGCTAGAAAGTATTCGCGATTGTTTCTCACACCTGGAGTCAGAGCATTCAAGTAATCAGTTTTGAAACTGACTTCATACGAGAAATGCTGTAACACCGCTGTGAGAGACAAAGCTTTCAACTCTAGAGTAGCTTGCAGACACGTGAAACACACATTGTAAGCGATATCTGAAGGGTTCATGGGAACATTACACCTACAGAATGCGCCTATAATAGGTGATTCACGTAAGACTTCGTTGAACTCCATGAAGCTCTTGAAACTCCCTAGAGTGTATCTAGCATAGTGTCTGGGGCAAGTCAGAGAGTTATGCATTTGATACACAGCTAGGGTGAAATCTGCAACGAATATAGGCAGATTCAATGTGGATTGCTCTATACACTGAGTGTATGCGTCCCAGAAAGCTTCATGGAAATCTCTGTACACATGTATACTGGAAAAACAGCGCTCAACAACATCAGGTAAGGTTCCTCTAAAATAGCTAACATTGTTTACAGGTATGAACTCCCAGAAGAAATGACCTTTACAACCACAAATCAAAGCTGTGTCAAAGTTACGAGGTGACACTGGTCTTACATGAGTTGTAATGCGTGGGGGTGTATGAACATTTTTCTCACTTTCACGTGCTGAAAGAGTTGGTGCTGAAGCATCAAGTCTAGAACTACAACTACCATATATAGAACTGTACATACTGACAGAGTCAAGGATATCGTCTATTTTTGACGTCAACTTGCTGTCAGCCATTGTATATATTTCTTGACACTAATCAGAAAAAAAAAAAATTTCTCTGATGAATTTGACGGACAAAGAGAGTTTAGTAAAGTAGTCTGAAATCAGTTAGTGGCGCCTTTGTAACAACTCTCTTTTCACGCCTGATTTTATTTTTTGGTGTGATACAGTTCACTTTTTTTTGTTATTTTACGAGCTTTTTTTTAGCGATATAGTTCACTAGGAGAGAAATTGAGGTGAAACATTTGGAGAGAAATTGGATAATTTCCTCGAATGTTCAACTATAATTTATCTCTCTTTCTCTTTATAGAAGCTGTATCATTTACATTTTTATGAAAATTTTTCATGAAAATTTTTCTCTTTTTTTTTTTTTCCTTTTTTACTATATAGTTAGTACTACTTAATTTCCAATTATGGAAATTTTTTCTTTTTCTTCACAGAAAATTTTCCTTTACTCCTTCTTTTTTTTACTATATAGTTAGTACTACTTAATTTCCATTTGTGGAAATTTTCTTTTCTTCACAGAAAATTTTCCTTTTTCGCTTCAACTATTTTTCTCTTTTCTTTTTTACTGTAGGAAAATACTGTTAGTTTTTTTACTTTTTTTTGAGTGATACAACTCACTTGTCTTTATCACACACAAACACACACACACACACACACACACACACACACACACACATACACACACACACACACACACACACACAGAAAGAGAGAGTCATATATCTAATGGTTCAGTGCTGACACCATCTTCACATACTATTCTCTTAATGTACTGGTAATTTAGACCTTGCTTGTTCTGAGAGTATGTAGTGACGTGATGGTCTATAACTCTGAAACCTCTGTTTGTCACAACATGAGTCTTTTCTGTTTTCAAAACGTTCTGATAATTTGTCTCAGTAAGATTATTCTGCCTCTGGATAACTCCTTTGCAACTAGTCTTATTCCCTGTCTCACTGACACACATGTAACATTTAGGGTTCAAAGATCTCATAGCGTCTCCTTCCCACTCTATCTTGAACAGACCTGGAGTTCGCTTGTCAAACACCAGGCGGCGATAGCAACACAGTGGTTGTACCCATGGGTAGTTGTGTGTTCTACATTGAATGTACGTCTCTCTATGTTGAGGATTATCACAAGATTCAGAAGGTAACCACTTCTGACGCTCTCTGAAGTATTGCTCACGCATCTCAGGTTTGACAGCTTCGTCTAAATTCTTTTTAGACAATGCAAAATAAAAACTGTCAGTGTCCATTTCACACATTTCAAAGTCTTTTGGGTCAATGAACTTCAACAAGAAGTTGTAGTAGAACGCTAACATTTTAAGTTTAGCATACTGGTATACCATGAACCCAATCTGAACAGGTAAGTCGTATGTGATACTAGTCGGGAGAGATGACATTTCCACAGTGTTCTCACTGATGTCATGCACTTGTAGTACTGACCAGTGCAGACAATGTCGACTAGCAAAATCTGGACTTACATATTTAGTATTCAAGAAATTCTGCTTGTTACATATAGTCTTACCATATGAACTGTTACCTAACAGTTTATACAAGTCAGACAGGATCTTGCAGTCAACATTCTCATCTCCTTTCCGTCTAGCTGCTGTCACTTCTTGCACAAAAGGTCTGAAAGTTTCTTCAGGTGTGTATTGAACTAACAAGTGCACTTTGCTAACTACTAAACCTTTCTCTAGATACCACTTAAGTAACGGAGTACCTAGTAGAAGACCTGATCCATGGAAACTACCTATCAACTGTCTCTGAGGTTGATGCAGTTTCCCTACACTTTCTAGATAAGTTTTCATATGGTCACCTACATCTTCTTTGCTGACAAGAATGTTCTTGAAAACTGGTGTCATTTCAGCAAAATATGGTTTGAGATGCTCAGGTGTGTGAATATCTACTTGAATCAACCCAAACACTGAACCACTTTTCACACCTTCTATTATCTCAGCTTGACTCATCTTACCAGCTGAAGACGGTCTATTAACACTCCATTCAGGTTTCAGTTTCAAACACTGAGTGTTTTTTCGTAATTTGATCCACTGACATTCATATTGTTCTACTACTGTGTAACCTAAACTTTTCAGATACAGAGTTACAGCAGCTGTTTTACTAGAACGCTCTTCTATCCATTCCCGACCCTTCGTACTAGTCATCAATGTCTTGTTAATCTGACATGTATGACCATGCCAATAGCAACCATGGAACTGATATATCAATTTACGATCAGGGACTATCCCATCTACTCTTATACGCTGACTACCTACACTGACTTCACCATAATTGTATTGATGTAAAATAGGTACTTTGTCTAGTATAGCTCTGTAACGGAGCCATTCTACAGCTGAGTAACTGATTTGCTGACTGAGAACAGGCTTGAAATCATCTTCGTGACGTCTCACTACATAGAGCCCTGTACAATGAGCTTCACCCATACATTTCAAGTACAAGCTATTTGCATCTACTCCTAAAATGTGATCACACTTTTTACTCTCAACTCCATACTTACGCTCTCTTATTCTAGTTATACCACTACGATGGTGTCTGTGGAATATTATAGCAGGTCCACCAACTAAATTCTTTCTCAGTAAGTTGTGGACTTCTTTTTCATGATGTGAAAAGAGAACATAAGGTGTCGCATTCAACTCAGTGTTCTGAAAGAGGAACTTCAAAGTCAAACCTGGAAGTGTCAAACCATCTTTGAACATGTTGACATTCCTTTCTATGAAGAACTTGCTATGTTCATTTATAGCTCTGACAAATGGAGCTACATCTAAATTGTTATAGTACACTAAGTAGTCTTTCATTGTTTTCATTTTTTCTTTCACCCACACTTCTTTACAGCTTCTATACTCAGCTTGAGTTATACCTTTCCCAGTCAGAGAGCTATAGAAACTCCTCCTAGGTGGGAGAGTTGTGTTATCTAATTTTCGGACATTGTCCATCCACTCATAAGGAAAAAAACCTTTCTCTGTGTCTTTCAAAAAAGCTTTCAAATAACTAGCGTAATTATATCCTGGAGCTAGATAGTTCACCATATCTAAGAAGACTAAGTGCTCAGTGTATACAGCAATGTACTGGTTACACCTTTTTATAGTCGTCATAGGTTTCTTTTCTCTTTCTGAGAAGAAAGTGTGGAAGCTTCTCTTTATTAGATTTAAGTCATATCGACCTGAGTTAAAACCTACTACAGGTACTCTGTTCATATAAGCTGTCAGAGCTTGTTTAGCTCTGACGACAGGTGATAAATTATACTTACTTTTCTCTAACTTAGCAGCTTTCAAAGCCGCACTCTCTAACCTTTCCTCTTCAGCTTGCAGAGCATCTAGCTGATCTGTCACTACTTTAAAACGCTCTCTGACACGTTCACCTATTTCACAAGCTAACATATCTATGTACCCTAATACACGACTGACTAAGTCATCATTTTCCCTGTTACTCTCTCTGACAAAACACACTGGTTCTGTATACCCTGGAAAGTCACTAGCTACACTAGCAGACAGTGGTACATGATCTAACTCAAAAGTTGTGTTACAACTTTTCTCACCGTTCTTTACAAAATAACTTTCAAAGTCGAAAGCAATCTTATATGGGTATATCTTTAAGTGAGTAGGTGTGTGTACACCTAGCTCACTCAACTTCTGAAATATAGTTCTACTAGGTTTGTACACACCTCCTTTGTATATAAATCGTACTTTAGTACAGTCTTTTGTTACAGCAGTGTGTCTCTTCAAGTTGTAATTAGAAGAGAATGCTTTGTAACATTTTTCACAACTGTACACGCGTCCATATTTACACATGTCTACTATCAGACTCAAGTGGTTGCGGTACATGTTGAGATTCAAAACTTTCTTGCTACTATAAAGCTTGCTACGCACTACAGTCACTTTATTAGTACTAGACAGCTTGAACACTCGTATGTCTATTTTGAATACTTTCTCTAATCTATCTAAATCACTTAAGAGAATACCTTTGAACTTTTTCTGACAAGTGTCTGGATAAGCTTCTTTGAAAAGCTCTACAGTTCTATCTAATGTTCTATACAAGTGGTGTGACAAGCATCTAAAGAAACACAAGTTGCCTCTGTACACTCTCTTACTGTAACAGTCTCGGTGGAAGTGTAACATACCTCTTTTCCTGAAACTAGCAGGGACACTCTCTAACTTACCTAAGAACACATTTGTAGGTCTAATATAAGTCAGATTCACATTCACATTACCTACTACAGTCCACTTTGTGTCAGGTCTACTTGTGTCAACTTTCACTTTACTTTTCAATAGATCTATGCAACTTTCAAAGCTCTCAGAGTTCTTAACTAAGAAGTAAGGGTCTTGATGATCTTCACTGTCATAAAAAACTGAAGAGTTGTTAGCTGAAGCATGAAAATACATGACTCTTTGCTCAGCGTCTTCAGTGCAAGTCAAAATTCGACCAAAAGACACAGCTACTCTATAACTGTATAACTGATTCTCATGTATAGCTCTGAGAGCTGTCACTATCTCACTCACTCCTTGATCAGATTCAAAAGTAGTTAATCTGACGTTATATATAGCTTGTACACAACCTAACACAACTAAACCTTGACCTATCGATCTGAAATTTGATTTGTAATATTCTAAGAAAAGAGAGTTTTTCTCAATCTCTTCAGGTAAAACTGTTTCACTAGAGAAGGCTTCTCTCAAGCAAGTCTCTGAAGTACACAAGTTCTTGCTACTGTTATGTATAGTAACTTGTCTAGGTATTCTAGGTGCATTACACCGAATACAACTGATAGTATTGACGTGTCTATGCATTTTAAAAACTCTTCAGATATACACTCTCTTCTTCTTTTTTTCTTTTCTTTTTTCCACTAGAACATACTCACTAACAGACAGACAGACAGACAGGCAGACACATCATGCAAAGAATTTACAGCCCTATCAATACAGTGTTGAGGAATCTTACAACTGATGTAATTTAATTGTTGAGCACTCACCTAATCAGTCTCATCGCAAGTGGTAACACCTCTGTAAAAGTTCTTGTCACTCTCCAGCATCGGCCCAACACGTTCCATGATGTCTTTGATCGTGTTGACAGTGACCGTGTACCCACAGTGTATTGGGCTTGTTGTTGCTCGACCTGCCGGCAGCGCTTTATCCATTTCTTCCACGTACGACGACGTTCCGATGTGGATCTTAGGTTGCCCCCTGTAGAGGTTGACTAACACACCTGTGTGTTTGACAGGGTTGTCTAAGTAGTTCAGATAGTTCTTGACTGCTGGCGCTCCTTTCTTGGCTTCTTCTTTAATCCTGTCATAGTTCTCTATGATAGATTTGCCCTGGTAGAAGAGCCCGCTGAAGTCGTTTGCCCGTAAGTTGACGCGCCTCTCATAAGGCTTGTTCAAATATTGCCTTATTGAGACGCCACTGATGAAGGGGAGCTTGTATACTTCAAGCAGCGTGCATGTGTCCCCAGGTGGGTAGAACAGCTGGTCAGGAACAATGCTACCTTCGGCTTGCTGAGATTGGAAACCAAACCGACTAGGCCACTTCTCACCAATCAAAGGGACTATGCGGAAGTTAGCCAGCTTAGACCCAACTTTCCTGGATCCGTTCTTCAGCGGAAGCGGTGTCACAACAGCAGTGGCAACCGTCGATTGGGAAGTAACACTTCCCACACCAGCCTTTGCAGCACGTGCAGCAGCTGCAGCTACAGTAGCCACACTCTTGGTGTACTTTCGCTTCTTTTTTTTTTCAACAACTGCTTCTGGCTGAATCTGTGGAGATGGACCTCTTTTAGTAGCTGTCGTCACGCCCTTGGGAAGATTCACTTCACCACTTGTGTCACCTACTACTCGTGAGTAGTACTCATCTGTGACTACTGTAGCTTCCCCGTTGATGACGACGACAGTGTCGGTCAGTCCAGGAGTGATGACGGCTCCGGTACTATCCCTCACTACAATGTCGGCTGGTACAGCTGTAGTGACAGGTGAGGAAGGTGGAGCACAGCGTCCTTCAGCTTCAGCTTTCTGGAACCACTCATCTAGTACTTCATTCAAGTCGTGCCCGATGATTTCACCTTCTTCTACTTCGTCCTCTGTCAAGTCGATGACGATTGGCGTAGTGGGTCGAAGTAGCTCATCAACTGTCAAGTCGATGACGACTGGAGGAGTAGCTCTAGTAGGAAGAGCTCCATTGCCTCGTCCCAAGGGCATGACGTGTGACAGGGTCTGGTAAGTGAGGACATCTTGAGACGGTTCAGGGTTGCTGAAGTCTGTAGAGCTCAAAGCTGGTGCTGACGTAGATACATCACGGTCCAGTACGCCAGTGGAAGGAGCCAGCATGCAGTCCAGATCGTGATGTAACCCCAAGATAGCTGCACTCTGCTCTTCAGGTGTACTTGGACGATGAATCCACTGTACTTCATTGCTTACTGTAGGAGGTATCTCCACAGAAACGTCCAGAACTAAGTTCTTGCTCTTAGCTACTTTAGAACTCTTCTTAGAGCTCTTGTTGCCAGCAGACCGCATCCTAAACTAAAACAGTTAGTTTGTAGAAGTTGAAAAGTAGAGGCAGCGTGTAGAGTGGCAGGAGTAGAGTAGTCGTCACAGTTGAGCAGCTCAGGAGCAGTTTGATTTCAACTGAGCAAATCAAGGGGTATATATACTAATTTTACTGAGAACGATTGTCAAACGTTGTCACACGTTTGTTGAACGACAATAGACGAACATTTGACGTCTGACATTTTTTTCATATTTCATCTCTAATTGTTATTGTACGACAATTATACGCACATGTCACTATAGTAAAGTACTAGGCTGAGTTTGGATACAACATATCTTTATCAACCACACTGCATAAATAAGCACTGGATAACCCATAACAGACTGGTGCTTCTGCGGAGAGCAAAACAAAAAGTTGAAAAACAACAGTTGGAAATGTGAACTCTATTCAGATAGCACAGTGGCTGTCAGCTGGATGGGGCATTGCAACATAAAAGGAACGTTCATGAATGATGTATCTTATACTACACTTTTCAAGATGAAAAAATATAAGTACAGTCTAAAAATTTTTTAAAACTTATTATATGATTGACAAGTTTGAAGGTGAAGTTTACATTTTCTTCTTGACGTTTATTTGAAAGATTTTCGTTCAAGTGAGTTAATTTGTGGACACTACTTTTCTAGAGAGGGTGGGGGAAACGATTAGTGTACGTTGAAAACAACCGGCTGTGATCAGATTCAAACTGAGCAGCTCTGAGACAACATGTCCAGTGCAGCTTGTACACCTCTACCGATTTCACTCAGCACTAAAGACCGGCGGTCAGTTTGGGAGTTCATTTCAGACGTCAAGAGTGGAGTAGAGACTGGTGAGGAAAAGCAGTTGTTCAGATATTGTCCTGAAGAGTACATCAGAGATAGTTACATACCTCCAAATCTAGATTTTTCAAATTGTTTTCTGCATAACAACACGACTCCCATAAATGCTAGTAGTCCTTCTCTCAAGAAGTTCATAACTAGTTCTACTGGGAAAGCTACTCAATCTGAAGTAGTGAGCAGCGTGTTACTGCTAGTTTCTAAGTTACAACACAGTGTAACTTCTCATAGTGTAGTAGCTTCAGCTATTAACTTTCAAAAATGTAGGATGAAACCCTACTTCAAAATTAATCAGCTGGAATCACAGCAGCTGGGAAATTCCGTGTTCATCTCTACGAGTATGGTACAAGGCTTAATCAAGCACACAGTATCAGCTCCTGACAAGATAACACGTGCTAAATACTCTTCAGATCGGTTTCTGTATGAAAGAGCATACAAGACTGAGATTGGACACAATGCAAATGGGTGTTGTCACGTTGTAAGAGTAGTTGTACAACGTTGTCAAAACCCTACTCTACTGTGCCAAGGAGTCTTGTATGAACTGGTGACAGCCTTTCCAACTCAATCCTTCTCCCCTAACTGATGAAAAAAAACACTTGACCAATAGTCTATTAGATGCTTCACAAAAAATAAAAGTGAAAAAAAAGTATAGGTGTACTAACAAACTAACTCTGGTCTCTCATATATTGAGAGACCCCCCTTCAAACTGTCACTCTACTTCTTAAAATATTTTCCATGCACACTGTGTTTTAAACGGTTAGTTGTCAAGTCATAAATCACTCAGAGTATATAGGGTCGTGTAAGTGCACTCACTCATTCAAACGACCTTTCAACGTCATCATGAAGACAGCTCACGACCTCTACACGCTAGTTAAGGCTAGATACCCTGAAGACGAGTTAGTATTACAGTATGTGTGTGAAAGAAAAGAGTCTGTCACATGCACTATAAAAACTTTACAGTACATTTTCAATCATTTCAAACAGACTTTAGAGCATAGGAAATGGTTGTATTACACTTGGGTTCTGCTAAGTGATAGCTTCAATGAGAGTGAAGGTAAATGTATAGACAAGTTGATTATGAAGCACGACTTGTCTAAGTTTTCAGCTGTAGAAGCTGTTGGATACGGCTGGAAGTTTGGCCGCCTTAAGAGTTCAAAACCTCTCAAGAACTCTGACCACCTTGCAATGT
The DNA here is from genome assembly GCA_947462335.1 of Harmothoe impar. Lineage (NCBI taxonomy): Eukaryota > Metazoa > Annelida > Polychaeta > Phyllodocida > Polynoidae > Harmothoe > Harmothoe impar. Next base: position 8,143,905 of record OX381721.1, on the reverse strand, counting down.
GGGAATCAGCGCTGAAACACCACCACGCAAACAACCCTCATCATCCTCAGTACCACTCTAATCAAGACATGCCGACACATTACTTGTTAGAGAGTATCATAGACATGCTAGGTTGTCAGCTTCAAAGGAACTTAGCAGGTCGTTCAGATTTGAAAGTAGAAGACATTTTCAAAATCCCAGATACGTATCTAGAACGTTACACTGAAGCAGACAGACACAGAGTTAAAACTTATTTAAGTCAGTGGGAGCGTGATATTACAACGTCCCCTCATCGTAGTGGTTTAGCGCTCAGAATGTTATTGTAAACACTCTGGTAAAAAAGTGAAACGTTAGTGCATCGTATAGAGTTGGGTGGGGTGGGGGGTGTGTATAGTATTAGCATAGGGTGTATGGGGTGGGGGCACCCCTCTAGTGTGAAATGGATAGGGGGGCGAGGAGTTCGAACTCAGAACGTTTTGCATGCTCTTTACACGATTTCCCTACGTATCTAGTCTAAAGAGCTTTATAAAAGCTCCCCCTAACCTACAACACCCCATACAACGCTCTACCTACCTACCTGTACCTCGCTCATCATGGCAGATTTCAATTTAGTAGTACCTGTATCATCATACTTCAAAGGAGAGCCGTTAGGATACTTACCAGACGCTATGCTACTGAAAATAAGTAGTAAGTTGCCGACATCAGATTACATACGGTTAGGTTCATACCTTAAAGTGAACTTGAAAGACATTGGGACATCTCAGTTGTGAGAGAAGTGTCATAACTCAAGCTAGAGAGATGTTCACTACTTGGTACCAGAAAAGTTGTACTACTAGGTGGAAGGAACTAGCAGACGCCTTGGAAGAATCTTACCGTATGGACCTCATCCAATTCTCACGTGAGTACATGGACAAGCATGACATGTGGGATGGCTTAGAGAGTGGAGACATGGAGTGGAAAGTGCAGAAATATTTCTCTCTTTTAGCTGAGCTCTGCCCTAGAGACTGGAAGACTATAGGGATCTACTTAGGGTTGACTTCTCATGAAGTAGCTTTCATCTCTCAACCTGTGCCTTCTGACAGGACTGTCAAGAACCCTGTCTATGAAGTGCTGAGAGCTTGGAAGTACAACGAGACGTCTGAGCCTATGGCTCTGATGAAAGTGTTGCAAGACGACATGGGTCGCAGCGACGTCGCAATGTATGTTCAAGGGTTGTATGCAGCTGTACCCAAAGACATAAAAGTGAGCTGTGTCACTCCAGTGTTGACCACTCTCGTCTGATCACTGCAGTAAGATGGACGTCTCTAGCACTGTGGAATCTGTTGAATTCGATCCTAGACTACAGTCACCTTTCACTATGCTAATAGCAGGACCTACATCGTGTGGTAAGAGTCGTCTAGTATTCGAAGTGATAAATAACGTGAAGACTCTCGTCACACCTGAAGTACACGATATAACTTACTGCTACAGCCAGTGGCAACCAGAGTTTGAAAAGTTGAAAAGTGCAGGTGTGAAATTCAACGAAGGTCTTCTTACAAGAGATGAACTTTTCAACTCTAGTCGAGATACTACTAAACACTCGATGCTCATCATAGACGACTTGTTAGACCCAGAATATGCACCTATAGCTAAAGACCTCTTCATCAAAGGTTCTCATCATCTGAACATGAATGTAATATTCATTACTCAGAACTTATTCTTTGCTAACAAAGACTTCAGGACTCTCAGTTTAAACAGCCATTATCTAGTTATTTTCAAGAACCCTCGAGATATGAGTCAGATAAGTTATATATCTAGACAAGCTTTCCCAGCACAACCATCTTTCTTGACTCAGGTATATAACAAAGAGACTACAGCTAAGCACTCATACATAGTGTTGGACTGTAAGCAGAGCACACCTGACAACTTGCGAGTGAGGAACAGTATAACAACACCTTGGAACAGCGTAGTATTCATTCCTACTGGGAAAAAGCAGAAGAAATGAAGGGTAGTACTAAGAGTAAGCGTGCTGAGAGTCTTAAGCGCCGTCAGAGAAGTGCTTACTACCAAAAGTTAGTTTCTTTACGTCGTCATTACTCTCTGTTGAAACATATAGCTAAATGTAGTACTACAGACTGTCAACATTTAGTGAGAGGTCTCAGTGAAGAAGTGATCAGACTAATGAGTGTCATATGTGTCAATGTAATGAACAAAACCTTGACACCGAACTCAGTTCACGCAGTCAAGAAGTTATCACCGTACAAGAAACAACTGAAGGCTATAACAAAACCTAAGATTACTGTCATAGCTAAGAGACGAATACTACAGCAGAAAGGTGGTTTCATAGGTGCACTGCTAGGTGTAGCACTACCTCTTATTACTAGTCTCATAGGATCAGCTGTCAAACGGTAGTCATGTCTTACACACGTATGGCTTTAGTGAGACCTGATTTAGTGGGTAGAAGCGACACCCCCATTTCTTCTACTACTAACACTGACCCGCTACCTAGTGCAACACTCGCGTCTTCTGCTCCAGCTGTGCTACCAGACCCTCAAACTCAGTTTTATGAGAGTCAACTAGTCAGAGAAAAACTATCCCCACACAGTAGTCTAGTGGAGATATTGAGTCACTTACAGAAAGAAGCAACTAGAGTATTGAATGACTCTCAGTTGAACACTAGTGAGAGACTCAGTAGATACAACCAGCTCATGACTAAATCTTCTATACTATACAAAAAAGCTAAAATTGTGAGTCGAGCTGCTTCTTCTATGAACCCTAGAAATATTACTCCACACCATCGCAGAAAAGGTAGAAGAGGAGAAGAAGCAGACGATGAAGCTAGTTCAGGCGAGGATGACGATATGTTTTCTACTACTAGTCATCAAACTCCAACTCCAAGTTTACTTGGGGGTAGTGGAGACGATGAATATGAGTCTCAAGAAGAAGAAGGAGAAGAAGACACAGGACCTATAGGTAGACAAGGTGTCATGGTGATGGATACTTTAATTCAAAGGCGTGTACCTAATACTTATCAGAAGACTGCTATGAATCTGTATAGACACTTGGCAGACTCTGACAAAGGTCGAGGTACTATCTACTGGACTCCTAGTGGTGAACTAGTAGTGCACGGGCGGCGTATAGAAGGGAGTAACATCATTGATCTACTAGGTGATGCAGCTCGGAAAAATAGTCTAACTAAGAAGCAACCTCTCATAGGACAAAAGCACTTCATCGCAGCTGTTAAAAGGCTGAACCCAGACTTGAAGTTCGTCAGAAACAAACAATCTTTCAAGAGTGGTAGTTCTATGACTGTCTCTCCCTTCAGAAGACGTTCATATAGTATAACACCAGGGCGTAAACGTAAAGCTAATACTTCACAGAGTGGTACTGGTATAACACCTCGTCAACTAGCAAAGTTATGGCGGACAAAGCTTTGAAGAAAGCTGTAGTAGATCGGTATACTTCAGTCAGAGAACCTGGAAGTTTCACTAGTGTGAGTAAGTTGCGACACCATCACTTCAAAAAGACTGACTTAAAAAACATTGCTGAAGCTTTAGAAGATGTGGATGCTTACACTAGACACAAACCTTACAAGAGACGGTTCACAAGACACAAGACTCAGACTTGGGGTATAGATAGACAATGGCAGTTAGATCTTATTGACATGAGAGAGTCTTCACGTGAGAACAAGGGGTACCAGTATATTTTAGCTGGTATAGATGTCTTCTCAAGATATGGCTTTGCTCAACCTGTCAAGAGCAAGAAAGCTGTAGATGTATTAGAAGCTTACAAAAAAATGACTGAGAGTAGACAACCTGTTAAAATCCAGACTGACAAAGGAAAAGAATTTTTGAACCAAACTTTCAGAAGTCATTTAGAAGAAACCGGTGTGGAATTGTTCACTGGAGAGAACGATGACGTGAAATGCGCTATAGCTGAACGATTTAACGCTACACTGCAAGGTAAGCTGTGGCGTTGCTTTGCTTACTTCAACAACTACAAGTGGACAGGTATACTTCAAGATCTAGTCCACTCTTACAATAGTACTGTGCATAAGACACTAGGTGCAGCTCCAGTCGACATCACAGACAAGAACTCTGATGCTCTGTTCTACAGGTTATATGAACAACCACCAGACAAGAGAACTGTGCCCAAGTTACTTTTGAAGAAAGGTTCTAAAGTGTGCATGCTTGCTAAGAAGCGCGCTTTCAACAGAGGTTACGAACCTAACTGGACTGAAGAAGTACACACCATAGATTCTGTCAAACCTAAAGGAAACCAACTGAAAGATGAACTAGGAGAAGAGATAAAAGGAACTTTCTACCAGCCTGAAGTTCAAAAGGTCCATGTCCGTCAAGGGAAGAGGTACGACATAGAGGAAGTAGTGAAGTACAGAGGCTCAGGTCGTAATCGTCAAGCATACGTCAAGTGGAAAGGTTACGGCGATAAGTTCAACACGTGGGAACCTGCTAAGAACGTGAAAAAAATGGCGTTCACAATGACACTACCTAGCAACTCGTCTATGAAAGTTTTCCCAGACAACACTCTGACAACTTACAACACATTGTTACCTGAGTATGTATCTTCTAGTACTCCAATGGAGTGTGCTCTGCAAGAAATAACGTGTCCTACTAGCTGGTACAACGTAGAATGTGAGACATTGTTGTTCATAGAAGGTGAAACAGACTCAACTATACCCAAGAGCGTCATGAGTGCTAAAAGACTACAAGAAGCACTACATAAGCGAAGCTCAGACTTTTTTCCTTACACAGCGAACGATCCTGTGTTGAACAGGAAAAGTTCAAGTATACATGACAGCGTAGCTAAGAAGTGTGTACAGCGAGGTGTAGAGATCAAACGCTCTAAACAAGTACCAGTGCGACAACCTACAGCGACACTTAGTGTAGAATCAGACCCAAGCTCTGGAGAAGTAGCGCGACCTGCGGCGCCACCTAGTGTCGAATCGGACAGCGAAACCGAAACTGAGCCAGACCCTTTAGCAGAAGTGCCGCCATCTGGTGCAGACAGTATCACTTACAGAATAGTATGCGGTTTGAACCCTGAGAACCGTGCGAGTGCAGCAGTCTCAGCTGTGAGAGATTCACTCAACTTAAATTACACAGAAAAAGCAGCATTCATAAACGGGCCTACTACTAGAGAGTCAGAAGTTTTGACTGAGGAAGAACTCAGAGTAGTGAAAATAGAATTAAAGTTGAAGTATTTAGATAAACTAGTCAACACTTTTCAATTCCCAGCAGTCCGGACGTATACAGCTTTCTCTCTGCAAGGTGTATATCTACAAGACAACTCTGACTTCATAAATTATCTGAACAAGTGTATAAACAGGAAACACCCTAGTATAATCAAGAAACTGAGGACACACCACAAGAACAATAAATCTAACGTGTTCACATACAACAGGTATACAATGAAGTGTATTGTAGCTATACCTCCTGATGTTGTGATACAACTACCAGTAAACTTGGGTGTGCAGTTAGGGTTCGGAGGTGGTGTCTTCTTGATGAATAAGACTGAAGGTCAAGCTGTAGTAGACTTGAAGTTCAGAGCTCAGACTGTCTATGTATACTCTGATATAGTGAAACATAACATCGTTGGAGACAAGAGAGCACCTCTGTTGAGAGTTGTAAACATTAATCCACTGCTAGGTGACACACAGACTGTCACTTTCCAACCTTTGATGTACCAACCTGTGAGTAAGAGCAGCTTCAGACAGATCGCGATCTACTTAAGAGACAGCACAGGTCGTCCTATACCATTTGAACGTGGAGCAGTGACTGTAGTACTAGCTTTTAAGCCTATAAGTAGGTATCCCAATAGGCAGCCCCTGGCCGTGTCCTCGCGTGCAAACTCACCAAAATACCTATTTTTAGAAATGATCCCTCTTCCAGACTATTTGGAGTATCACCTATCTGAAATATGCTAATGAATGCTCTCATCCATCCGCATCACCCTGATGCATCAGAATAGCTGCATCATGATGCTTAATACCCCTGCTGATGCTGTGAAGTTGACTAAAATTCAGAAAATGGGACCTTCTGTCAGTGACTAGCCATGCATTCCTGGAGGACACACTGTCTATATACAGATTTCGCTCCCACGCCATTAGAGATACAGTCTTAGGAGTTCAACCCCTGTAATCAAGACACTCTGGGGGTCATTTTGAGGTATTACAAGTGGGGGTAGCCCTATTAAAAGTATTTTTTAATAAAAAAATAAGAACTTTTATGCATTTTTTGGTACTTTTTTGAAATGTTATATACACATATTTGGGGTTGTTTGAAAGGTATTTTTTTACTCTATCAGATGCAACAACAACCTTGTTGAAAGGACTAACGGCGTAAGAGCGAACGTGGAATAAGGCTCCCCCACCCCCTGCAGCCCTGTAATATACTTTGCTTTCACGCCTATGCTATTAAAGATACAGTCTCAGATTTTTTTCCACTGACAGCAGGACACTTCAGGCCTCATTTTAAGGTATTATGAGTGGGGGTAGCCATATTGTAAGCATATTTAGATTAAAATATAAGAATTTTCAAGCAATTTCTGGTACATTTTGGCACTTTTTCGAACTGTTAGATACACATGTTTGGGGTGATTTGAAAGGTATGTCTTTGCTCTATTAGATGCATTAATCAGTTAGTTGATATGATGAACGTTGTGAGTGCGAGAGTAGAATAGGTCACTGAACACCCTACACCAGAGTCCAGGTCTGAAGGCCAGTGTTCTTACATAGTGGCTATAAAGATTGCATAACATGATACATCTATACATGTAATATATGTACACCTTTAAGGATCCCCATACATGTGATTCCATAAAATATATCAACTGCGGACCCATTAGTTTGCAACATAGAAAATCACAATATCAGGATTTGCAAAGCATTATGTAATGGGCCTAAAAATTACATAATTGCATTGTCATGTTATAGGAAAAGTATAAATAAGTTGATATTAAAAGTTGGATTCAGAGGTCAAGAAAAAATGTTGTCCGAAGAAGCCATGAAGTAGCCCTATATCAGTGATATTTTCTTCAATTTCAAGGAATATCATGATTTTCATTGGATTAATCAGTATTATGTAACACTTTTAATGGGTAAAACTTGCTTACAACTGATGTATACTATATTGACCTATGCCCATAAAATAATCCAACTTGATATATGAAATAACAGTTGTGTGGTGTTGATGTGTAGCCTAGTCATTTTCACTGTTCAGGGACATTGGGGAAATTATAGTTTTTCTCAGTTTTAAATGAAAATTGTGAAGTCATCCTTGGTTATCTTGAACAGGAAAAAAATGAGCACAGTCTCCATTACCTAAGGAAAGGATTCCAACAGTACCAAGGGGATATCTGACATATTGGAGAAATCAGACAGCACCAAACTTGCAATATTTTGCGCATCTCTGTGCAAAATCTATGACTAACATGTAATATATCATGATTTTGAGGGCCTGTAAAAATGAAACTTGAGATCTGACCCTATGGATGCTTCATTGAGTAAGGGAGATATATACAGTGATCAGGGATCAAGCATTTCCCAGGATCTATATATCTATTCAGGAACCACAGAAGGCTTACAATGTGCCCACATAATCTTGTGGAAACCAAGGTCTGAAAAGTCCAAACATCATTATTACATTTTCAAATGGCTGTCAAATCCAAACCGCTGGACCGATTTGTATGATATTTAAACTGTGGTCACCATTCAACATGGTCTACCCATCTAACCCATTTCCAAATGTGTAACAATATTATCTGAAAATGACCTGGGATACCTACTATAAGCAACCACATATAGTAACAGTATGCTTCAGCGCTTTGGCCCACCTCCATACTTAGCCCCTAGAGGGGAGTATGGTGCTTACTATGCTAAATCTCAGTTTGGTCACGGTGTTCTACCAGCTTTCGGTGGAGTAGCTAGGCAACGTGGTCATGGTATTGGATCTATCATATCAGGATTACTGCGAGGAGCTGTCCCCCCTTTGAGCACTATTGGTCGTAAAGTTGCTAAGACAGCTGGCACAGCACTACTCTCTACAGGTGCAGGAGTACTTTCAGATGTCATGGCTGGAAAACCACTCAAGAAGAGTGTAAACAAACATGTCAGAGGTCAAAGCCAAGCTCTATTGAAGAGAGCTCATTCTTCAGCTCAGAACTACATAAACAGAGTGTCTCAACCGACTCCAGCCAAACGCCGTGCGACAGTCCGATGTGCAGGACGTACTAAGCAGCAGACAGGCAAAGGGCGCAAGAAGAAGAAGCAGAGTCGTGCTAGCAATAAAGCACTACTGTTCTAATCATGAGTCTGTTACATCCTCATGGCCAGACATGTGCTGTAGGAGAGTTAGATCTCCATGCAGTAGGAGTGACTCAAAAAGACATTCTGAAAAGTCAGACAGTCACTAAGACAACTAACAATGCTTTGACTGACCACACTGACTCTTTCGACTTTACTTTTGAGCCAACTACTCTGTACACAGATTTGAGTGAAGCAGAGTTGTACTTGGAAATAGAAGTTGTAGATGCTGCTGGGACACCTCTAGCAGTAGGTGACGAAGCTGCACCTGTGAACAACATAGGCCACTCCCTCTTCTCTTCTGTTCAACTGTTGATCAACGGAGAGAAAGTGACAGGGAACAATGAAGACTATGCACTGAAATCGACATTGTTAGACTTAGTAGGAACTGAAGTGAACGACAAGACTACTCGGTTGAAGGGTCTACAGAAGTGGATGATGGACACAGCTGGCCACATGGAAGGACGAGTTGCTGCTAACACTGGTTTCGTTGCTCGCCGGAAAGAGTTCAGTGCAAGACGGACTCACGGAGTCATCATCAGACCCCACATCGACCTCTTCAAGCAGTGCAAGCTCTTCCCTTCACATTGTGAGTTCAAGTTCATATATGAACGTAGCTCTCCAGCTTTCTACATGATGCAAGCTGCAGACTTAGACTTCAAAGTGAAGATCACTAAAGCTGAGATGAGTGTGCGCCAAGTGACTGTGAGAGACGAAGTAGCTGAAGTCCACAATAAAACAGTGATGAACCCTCAGTTCAGGCCATTCAACTACACTCTGACGAGGTGTCGAGTCACTAAACACACTCTAGACAGAGGGTCACAAGAGTACAGTTGGACTCAACCTGACACAAGCCAGATCCCGACCCGTGTCCTACTAGCTTTAGTCAAAGAGACTGCAGCGTCAGGCACTAAAAGCGAGAACCCGTTCAACTTCCAGAACTACTCAGTGAGAGAAGTAGGTCTGAAGTATGATGACCATAAATATGAAGTGAAGACTGACTTTGCTGCAGGGAACTGTGTGAAAGCTTACCGGAACTTGTTCAGAGAGACAGGTCTACTAGCTGTAGGTCAAGATTGTGGTCTAAGTTTAGAACAGTTCCAATCAGGGTACACAGTCTTCGCTTTCGACCTGACTCCAGACAGGACTCCTGAATGCCCACGCATCAACTTAGTGAAGCAAGGGAAGTTGACTGTGTCTCTGAGGTTCAACGCCCCTACAAATCACGCCATCTCAGCTGTCATCTGTGCTTTCTACGACAACAACATCCAACTCACAGCTGACAGACTACCAGTCACAGACTACCACATGGCCTGAGAAGATGAAGACTTCACAACTGAACACTGTTCTTAGCCAACACCCTCATTCTCGACGATACTTCCTAGGTACTTTCCCTAGTGATGAGTTCCCTGCTGAAGCAACACCTCTGACTTGCTTTGTCAGTAACACACACCCCCACACACAACCTGGACAACATTGGATAGCTTTCTATGTTCAGAGTGATGGAGTAGTGTACTATTTCGATCCTTATGGTTTACCCCCTATGAGTGTATATCACAGAGCGTTCTTGAAGAAATCGTCAGACAAGCGTGGGACGTTCAACGAGCAACAACTACAAAGTTTATACACTAAGACTTGTGGAGCTCATTGCATCAACTTCTTGATAGAAACATGTCGAACCCAAGACCCTCAACACACTCTACACAACCTTCTCCAACTGCCAACCAACCTGACCGATCGCATGGTAGAGCCATACATGAGTCTATGCTAAAGTCTCTAGAGCAAGAAGCTGCAAGTACTAAACACAACTTACTTGCAGACAGCACTCAGAGAGAATTAGACGTGATCGACGGGTTGAAGAGTAACGCTGATGTCATGGATAAAATAATTGATATGATCAGTCAGCTCATGTACAGAGTGAGGCAACTAGAAGAAGTTCAAGACAAGGCAGAAGTGGAGAAAACTAAAACTGGAGGAGGGTGTGGGTTGAACTGTGCCAATAACTCATTCACTTTGTAACTGCTTTGCTTTTTGCTTTGTGTGAAATAAAAAAGAATGAAAAAAACAAATTGTGTCGTGTATCTGTGTTTATACCAACGGTATTTATTGAATACTAAAGTTAGTATTCCATCTGCATGTGACGGTATTACTGAAATGTCATTGTTGACATTTGAAAGCCACGTGGTGTATAGCACGTGTACCTTGTATTTACAAAGTTAGTAGGTCATATTGACATATATTAGCCAATCAGAAGCTTGTAAAGTATGTCATGACCTCTAATCTAGGTCAGTGACGTCACTTCCTGTCATATAGAGGCTTCCGATTGGCTCTTAAAGGTCACTTTCGTTCTGCAAGTGTCAACTGACCTACTTGCTACCGTTTCTTACGCGCTGAATATGCTCCTATATACTACTCCTCATACTACTAGAGTCTATTCTTACATATTATTTGCACTTGTGTGCTTTTCGCCATGCGGCATCAAGATTACATACAAAATGACAGTAATTATGCAACAATTTGCTCACTTCGTCAGGAGCTATCAGCTACAGATATTTGAATAAACAAACAGTTTATAATTTTATACGTCACAATGATAGAGTGCATGGTCCCTTTTGGATCAGCATGCTCTCGGTGGTCTTGTCCTAGTAACTTTATACATGCTGATACATGATGAACTCTAACCCACCCACATTTTACCTTTCACTCTAAAGATAGCTAAGCTGTCATCATATCACCTTTGTCGCGTCTTTCAACATCTAGTTGACAGCTCTTAGCTTGTCAGCGAGTTCAGTTACTGAAGGCAGGTTGGATCTAAGGATCTTGACAGAAACTTGACTTATCAATTCCCCCTCAGTACCCCTTTTCACATGCCTGGCCACATACAATATATGTCACAGTGTTATTTCCGGCTCAGGTTACTTTCTGGGTCGGATGGGACCACTGCTGTTCTTGTAGTATTATATAGGTACATTTACTATATTGACATCTCTTTATCTAATTAGGCAATGTGCTATAAGTGTAGTGGGCGTTCATGACAAATCCCCTCATTACCCCTAGTCCTGCTGTGTGACCTGATACGTATGACAGCTCATTAGTCTACCCAGTAGGGAGTCGGGGGTGAAGCCTAAGTTATCTTTTACCCCCACATGAATGGCAAAGCCTCATGCCTTAGTCCTGACAAAAACTCCAGTAAATCCCCAGTAGTTCGTATCAGCCCCAAACATTTACACAAATGTATAGGTCAACTTGTGAACCTACAAAATGTTTTATTGGGTGAAAGATCTGCTTATCAAAGTAGTACTACTGTCTACTGTCTTGGTTATTCATGTAGATGTCTAGGTGTGGTAGTGCTATAGGTGTCAGCACTCTTCCCAAAATCTGACCTTGAATTTGTTGGATTGCCTTGAGATATCTACCAATATGGGATGGAATTGGGGGTATCTTCATCATACCAGCAAAACAGGTTAGAAAATTGAACTGATGATAAGCTTAAGTGGCAAGACTTGGAGGTATCATCGTACTCATTGTCATTAACAGCCTAATGGAACCAAATTCCCGCTGGTCACCACAACCTGAAAGGTACAACCGGAATGAAGGTCACAGTTAATTGAGGCTTTCTAGGAAAAAAGGGAACTCTATAGGCAAGTAATGCCCGGTGGGATAGCAATCAGTTGGTATCTTCAAGTAGGTACTTCACTGTGAATTCTCCATTAGTTTAAGGCATACCTGACGCTTAAAAGGGTTAACCAACCAACTCTATTTCCTGATGTAGGTCGACAAAATGTTGGCTTTTGATAATACCATACCCGGAGGCAATAGTGGTTCATTGGTAGTTCATGATCTTCATGCTCATCAGAATTTGTCATTATCTCCATTGACATGGAACGTCTATACTTGCAGGACACTATCTGAGACACTGAATATAATATCCTATGCATCATATCTCATCATTGGAGGAGCATCACTTCGTTTTGTTTTTGTCATCATTTCATTTTGATTATCATGTGATAATAAAATGCCTACCTTTAGCACTGAACAATATTAAGGTTTCGTGCAAAATCAATACAATGTCTGCAATTAGTAATAATAATTATGCTTTCGCTTGTAAAATTGGTAACAACAGGAAGACATCAACAAATATGTAAGCTAGGTTGGTTGATTATTCAGTATGCATATAGGGACCTTGTACAGACAATGTGAAGATGGCCTGATATAAACTAGAGGGAATTGGCCATTGGTAGTTTTATAAGCTACCACAGCATAAATAGAATATGATACAGATGAGCTCACTCCTCCACTAATGTCATTTGCACGGGACTTTTAGTTTCCCCCCTTGGCTATGGCTATGGATCTAAGTGGCAAACATGATTTGGAGATGAGTGGTGCTGGAAGCCATCAGCAACTTTATATGCTGACTCAAAAGACACGTTTTCTAGACGCCTCATTAAAGTCAAAATTAGCAACTCACTGATCACCTAAAACACCAAACATAATACTGATATAAGCTATATATAGATGAATTTTAAATTGGTTTATGTCCTCTCCTGGAGTTTGCAGCTGGCTTGATTTGGTTTCACAAATGATATTTTCTTTGTGTAATTCACTTAGCAGCTTGACAAAACAGTTCAAGAATTGCCTGACGCCACTTATAAACCAGCTGATATCTTAATTCTCCTCCCACTCACATCATAACTTCTTTGATAACTTTATAACTCTTATATACAGTATCTATACATTCTGGAACTAAACATTGGTGCAAAACATGAAGTCACGCCATCATCCATTTCCGTATCATTATGTAGAAGAGTCCAATTTGAAGTGGCACATGTTGCATTGTGCCATTTAAACAGGCCTCCCCAAATCCTAGGTGTGGAATTGGCACCAGCGGGTCTTCCCCAACGTCAGTACACTGATCAGGAAATGTATATCTGGCCAACCAATGATGGACCAACTGAAGTCCCCACTTCCGGAAATTATGGAACTCATTATGACCAACCCTGATACAGCTGCTGATATAGCCTCGTATTCCCTTCCCAATTGGTAATGAGTTCCCACTTCCAAACATCCATTTTTGTACACATGCATAACAATAATCCCAAAATATAAGAATCCCATGTGAATTGATTTGTTCTATATAATTACACAGTCTACTGTTAACCCCTAAATGAATAGATAAGCTAAGTTGACATTAATTTTATAGGTTTTATTTCTATAGTTCCTCACCAGGTCAACGTATCCGCGTGGGACGAGTCAACCAACGTCCATCTCTGAGAGATTCAAGCACCCACAAACCTTTGAATTACTGAATCTAGCAAAGGAATACTCACCCTGACAACCACCAAGCTGACCATGACTGAATAGCATATATAGCAAGTGAAAGTCATAGAGGTTATATTAAATAATTACTACCGTCAATAAGTTATCGAATAGTTAGGGTAGCTGGCGGCAGAAGGGTCATGTGTCCTGACTAGTTTTTGATCGCAAGACCAGTAGCCAGCCTGATATAAATATTATTATCAAGTTCTGACTTGTCCCTGTAACATTAGCATAATCAAGTGTCACTGCACAATAAAGGGAGGCAGCGGACAAGTGGTAAAGCCATATAGCAATGTCCTCAACTGGAAATAATAGACAAATGCTATACGTCACTTGCAGTATAGTTCCCGGGGTATTCTGCTTGTCATCAGGTGGCCCCAGCCAAACCTAACAGAAGGTAGAAAAGGGAGAAAACTAGGTATGTCTACCTACAAAAGTGCTTACTGTCCTCAGCACACCCAGACACAGATGTCTATTTGTCGGTCCTCCTCTATCCACTCCGTAAGTGCCCATCTCACTGCAGTTAATGGCTAAAAGAAGAGGGTGTTTCCCCGAATGTTGTCATATTATTTAGGACTCTTTTCGTGGTGCATTACATAGACACCGAGGTCCCCAAACATCCATTTGCCCCAGCTCATGTAAACCATTCTGCTCCTTATTAGGCCACTGAAAAAATATAAAATTGTTTCTCATGAACATTTTAGCCTGCGAATTATTAAAAAAAAAGGAAAAAAAAGAAGCCTCCCTCGTCAGATTTCTCAGACCTTAGTAATGAGAAACCACTTCTTTTTGAGTGGCCTTATCAGAAGTAATACAACCCAAAACACTGGGAGTGCTTTGTGTATAACACCATCCAGGGGCCCTGTGTTTCTGATGTCCTCATTGTGTGTTATTACAGTGGTATACTCAGATATACAGAAGTACCTGCATCGCTTCAGGTAAATTGCTATAGGTGTCCATTTTCTGTAGATAAACATTTTGTTCTCTGGATTATACAGCAGCACTATATATGCTGCATTGTTATAATGCACTCAATTGCCACTTTCCCTTTTATAAAGAAAAAAAAAGTTTTAATAGATATAGTATATTTTTAGGAGTTGCGGGATTCTGCAATATGAAGCCGGATGGTGAAATTGGCTTTCGAATGAGTAACCTACTGTATTTTTGGGATTCTTTAGCCATAAATGTGTGGTACCAATATTATATGTTGGTCCTAGTATTCATTTAGAGAAACACAACAACAACATAGGAAACCTAAGGAAGCCACAGGACACCGTATCATTTTGAAAAAGCAGAATTCAGGAACACCCTGACCAAAGATGTCTGCACTGTTCATCATGTCAATAGAACAGATGATATGGATGATCAATAATAACAAATGATGACCCTTGGAATTGACTATTATTTTAGAGGGATGCCCTTTAGTTAACAATTATTGCAAACAGCATTAATACTCACCATAAATACAACATTTTATACACATCACCATTTTAAACTATAATCCATGGTATATTTATGACTCTCCCTGTCAAGATTCATTTTCCTTCAGCCATCAGAGGCTACGGATGTATTCCGACTCACTCCAATATGGGTATCCCTGTGAAGATAAAAGAAAAATATAGAGCCTAGGATCATAAAGTTTATACTGTGCTGATCCATTGTAGACCAGTGTAATAAATCCATTCAAATCCACACTGAATATCATAAACAGAACCGCACAGACTGTCGGAAACTAAAGACCTTGACAGGTTCATGATTGTTTATGGCATGTGGAATATTTGTACTGCAAAATGGCTCACCATTTATTTATGTAGAACACCAAATGGTGCAGAGTTTAATTACACAACTATCATAAAAACAACCTGTGCTTGTTATCTAATCTGGACACTAGCCCATAAATAGGACATACTGTACAGACCAGGTCATGTACCTCGTCTAAATAGAATAGTAGTGTTTCCATTAAAATCGTCCTCATTATCAAGGCAAATGTGCCGCTGAAAAGCAAAGTAGATTGGGACAATATGTGTCTGATTGTTATACCTATTTATGAGATATACCTTCGCTTGTGGAGGTTACTTATATATATTGTCATTAGTGAATTATATAATTATGTTATTTCAAGATTGACCTTATATATGGGAGAGAACAGGGTGTTAATGCTTTGTGTATCGATATAGGAGGGAGTTACAATGTGAAACATGAAATTCTGAGTAGCTATTCATAATGTAATTGAATTTATATTATTGTTGGTTCTAACATATCTACTAATATTATATAAATCTAGTTTCAGAAATCATAACATACATGCTTCTGATACATGGCAACAGAACCTACACAACTCGCAATTTGTGAATGCATCCTGGCGCAGTTGTCACAATCCAGAGACATGCAGTTAATTCTAACTGCAATTTTGTATTCACGCCATCTCTGCGTAAGTCCACACAGTCACATTACTTTACTAACACAATATTGGTCTTAAGAAAAATACCAATATGGCCTTCTACAGAGTGCAGAAACATCCGTATTGATTTGTGTGACTTGTGTCCATATCTAATATCGCTCACAGAAGAATAATGTAGGCAATTTTAAATGGACCTGAGAAATGTAAATGTAACCAGTTATGTGTTGACTGTGTGAGATTTCCTAATGTTGCTGTCTCATAACAGAAATTCAAAATCGTGACAGCACATGTTCCTGGTGTTACTAGTTGTGTCAGAAACGTCTGAAAAAAAATTAATTGCTACCACAAAACTGTTTTCATCCAATATGTGATATTCAAAAACCACATCAAAAGGGCACTTAATTTTCCAGTAATGAAATAAAGGTCGAGAAAGTAAAACATGTTAAAGCATCGAATTTTCCAACCACGACAGATTGGCACCAAACCTTTACCAGCGAAAACACTCAGTGCACGTTTCCACTGATTTATCAGAAACTGTATTTGCATTCTAAATTTAGTTTGAAACCTTGACTGCCCTTGACTGCTTTAATTGAACCTTGACACCTCTGTGGCATGATAACATCCGACCCATTCCAAGTGTCACGTCATCCACTTTGATTAAAAATTGTCAAAAACGAGATCTCAGTATCAGATTACCCATAAACACAGTACTTTTGGCATTTTCACAATATTGTTGTCCAAACCAATTTGTGTACGTATTTGCACTGAGACATCGAGTACATTCCGACACTACCAATTCCCCAAGATGCAGCTCAGAGTAAATAGACACATCACTTATGTCAGTTGTCACAATCCAGATATTATAAGATGCACGAACACAAATGTTGTATTTCTCCCTCTCTGTCAGAGTCCATCCAATACACTATTTTTCTGAGGCATGCATCCAATATTGTGCTTCCACGATATGCAGATCTAGTCTTATTTATCTGAGGCAATTGGAAGTCACCTGAGATTAAACTAGTATTTGGGATTTCCCTTTCATCATTGATTTCTTGGGTCCTGTCATTCGTGTATATCACATGCATCGAACTGAAAGCAATCTTATTTCTTTTACTTGATTTCCAACGTGCATGCCATGATATCTATCAAAAGACACCGTACTGTGCCCGCACATAATTGGGGCGTTATCTGTTTAAAGGGACCTTGGTGTGGGATGAATTAAAGTCCCTTTTACCCAATACATGTCGCAAATATATTATACGTGTTCCCTGCAGCAATCCCTTTACCAAAGATCCCAGTACACACACATATACATAGTAGAGTAATCAGAATGATTAGACACTATATCAATCCCAAGAGTCCCATTCCCCCTCCCTTGACAGAGACACAACACCTGTCTGCCTACTGACATTCACTTCATTCATCCCATTGCTGTGTGGATAAGAGTGCAGGGTATAGGGAGGTAAAGGTTTGGCATATGGTAGACATTCTACAGCGGTGATTGCGTAGACTATACAAAGAGATTCTGCCATGTCTACATACCCGAGTACCCCACTGTTAGGAGACTCAGTGAGGCCATCATAGTAAACAGACACTGCACTGATCCCACCAGGACCCTGTACATAGTGTGGATCGCAAAGCACTCCCAGTGCTTTGGTTGGGTATTATCAAAGAGCAAAGAATACTGAGAGGGTCCACGCAGGAGGTTTCCCATAGGTACGCATTGTTCCTCAGCAATCAGAATACTTCAAAATGCCGCATAAAGGTAATACCATTGATTAGAGGGTAGCTACATCATGTGTTGACTCTGACTATTCTGTAAACTTTGATTATTTTTGAAAAATGAAAAAAAGACATTTTTTCATTGGATTATTGCAGATTTCTGGTCGTATCTGGACTGAGGTGCCCCCTGGTAGATGGAATGTACAGCCCACTGTGCCCACCTTAACCCATGTTAACTAATAACTACTTTTCCAGCAACTGAAATGTGATTTCATCTGTGATTAAGGTTTTGAGATGGCAATGCGAGCTGTACACTTCATCCACCAGGGGGCGCCATGGGCTTTTGGGGACATGAAATTAGTCAGTGGACTCTCTTAGTATTCTTTGCTCTTTGGTATTAATCTGGCCATGAGGAAGGTTGTCTACTGTCGCTGGGGTTATATGGGAAGGCACCTTAGTGTTTGTGTCATTCATCACCATTGCGGAAGAACTAAGTGCTATTCCAATAAACGACAACAGGTACGGAAATGCCCTTCTCAGTTATCTATTAGCCACACTGAGTAAAGTCCTTAGGAACAGGATCGACACATACATCTTTATGCCTGGCTGTGGTAGGGACAATTCTTTTATTATGCTAATCCTACCAGGCTTAGTCCAAACCCAGCGCTGGAACATTTATAGTGGGCATACAACATTGTTCTGGCAGCCCGCCACCCTGGAAGGTCCAGACCATATTACAGGGCTGACAATAATTTGTATTTGATAGTATGCCATTGTATTGGATGTTGTATTAATGCATATATATATAAGTGACACAATCTGTGAAAAGGGCCCTCTAAGTGCAGGTGCACTAAGGTCCTTTTTCCCAGCGCATGTCAAATATTATGTTTTTTTCATAATTGGGCCAATATTTTGGGTAAGTCAATAACCAATACAAGTGCCACAATACTCGCAACAAGAATAATCATGTAAACTGTACTTTACAATTGCTTGGCAATCTTTGTACATTAAACTAAAAGAAAGCACTACATTGGGGATAACAACATTGTATTCACCCTCTACGCCGTCACACCAAAAAGTGATCAAAGTGCTGCCAAACCATGATTAAACCACTACCATGCCTAGCCCGTCTCAAATATGACTATCCTTAGTAGACACATTTGAGCACTGGGTATCATCAGCCCTGCAGGGATTAATGGTGATTGTTACTAGCCAAAGAGATCTACAGCAATGAAACAAACAAGACATGGCAATCCATGGTACAATGGTACATATCATTTTCCTATTTAAATTCAAGACACTATTTGCAACAATAATCATAGCAATATTAAAAACACTACGGGGTTATAATACATTTTGCAATATAATTATGGTAGGCAGAAAAGTTTTTACCAGAGGGAATGTACAGAGGGAGCACACTAGTACTGTAGTAGTATGTTGAATAATGTTACAAATCTACTGAGCATGGTAACTCATGAATTGGGTATATTTATTCTTATTAAACCGTTTCAATCTTATCCCAATTGATATAAGAAAGCTGTTTCTGATGTTTTAAGCATGTATTCCACCAACGTCGGTCGGTCGAATTTTCTTCATCTGATAAAAGTCTGTTAAACAAAATATGGGCAAATTTCATCCGATGGACAAAATCATGGCCGATTCCGTCAGGGGAATACTCCCTTAAGTCACCTATACTCCTCTCAGCCCAGACACTGCAGTGTAGACTGATTATTGAAGCCACTGGGTCTCCTTATAATCGTCCCTTGCTCCATCCCTGCCCCTCTTCCAGCCCTCTCTATACCCTGACCTCTTGGAGCAGGCCCTGCCTCTGTCTGCTCAGTGTATCCCTTATCAGGTGGGCCCATTCTGTTGCCATGGGTCTTCAGCTCACCTGAGGGCAGCAAATTTGACTGGTGGTTCGATGTTGCGAAAAGATATACTGCTCTTAGATGTTTTACGAGACATGATCCATACCTTTCAGCGACTTGGAAAACGTGCCTCTTAGAGTAATGTAACTTGGCGAGAGCTATTCCAGCATTTCTATCCCAGTTGCACAGTTATGAAATAGTCTAGACAGGGATGAACCAGATTCGAGTTCAGTGTAATTTGTATCTAGATGTGTTCTCTATAAATAGAAGTAAAAATGGAAAATAAATAGATATTCATGTTCATGAGATACCTCCCTGTTTGCATGATACTCTATTCCCCATGGGAAAGACACTAATGACTGTCACTGAGCCAAATCACACTTCTTGTATACTACAAACGACAGCCACTGAGTCAAATCACACTTCTTGTATACCACTAACAACAGCCACTGAGTCAAATCACACTTCTTGTATACTACTAACGACAGCCATTAAGTCAAATCACACTTCTTGTATACTACAAACGACAGCCACTGAGTCAAATCACACTTCTTGTATACCACTAACAACAGCCACTGAGTCAAATCACACTTCTTGTATACTACTAACGACAGCCATTAAGTCAAATCACACTTCTTGTATACTACTAACGACAGCCACTGAGTCAAATCACACTTCTTGTTTACCACTAACAACAGCCACTGAGTCAAATCCCACTTCTTGTATACTACTAACGACAGCCACTGAGTCAAATCACACTTCTTGTATACTACTAACGACAGCCACTGAGTCAAATCACACTTCTTGTATACTACTAACGACACTCACTGAGTCAAATCGCACTTCCAGTATACTACTAACGACAGCCACTGAGTCAAATCACACTTCTTGTATACTACTAACGACAGCCACTGAGTCAAATCACACTTCCAGTATACTACTAGCAACAGTAACTGATACAAATCACACTTCCAGTATGCTACTAACGACAGTCACTGATGCAAATCACACTTCCAGTATATTAGACTAATTAGTCTCTTTATTACTAGTCTTCTCTATACGTCTTGCTGCAGAAGGTAGGAGCTGTTAGTTAGGATGTACCAGTATGATAGTACCCCGCACGCTTATTGTGTTTCCCATTCTCTGGGCCTATTTGGATGCTGACACGATTTTATGTTTTTAACTATGATTAAAATGTATTTACCGATAACAGATAGAAGATACAACTCGCCCTGGCAAACAGAATGAAAATCCAATACCACTAAGGATCCGCATTTGAAACCAATCATATTAGCTGTCTCTAATAAAACAGGCATATCAGGTTATGACACAGGTTATTACAACTTCCGATAATTCTTGATTCCTTTTACTTTGACAATGGTATAAGAAATAATGAAATTTCACGACTTCCCATTCATTGATGGTCGGCATACACATAATATAAAGTTAACAATATTATGATCTCATCCTGAAGATGATTAATTGCTACCGAAACATTATAACCAAGGGATTTATATATTCATTTTTAAAACATTGAACGTTTGTGAAAGAACTTTACAATCAGGCTTTTGACTTCTGTGGAAGGACCTTAACCTTCTATATAATAGAATAAGATTATTTAAATATTTGAATAATAAGTGAAGCAAAAGCTATTTACATAATGATGATTGTAAATGGGTAACCTTTTTACGTTTATTCATATACATGTATAATGCTTCTGGCAATGCTTCTTTCAATAACGAAAGTCTAATTAGGTGATTAGAGATTAGGATTGAAATATAACAGATAAAGCCCAGGTCACATTTTGCCTACAGCTAGGTCTCTGTAACCATGACGAATCTAGGCAATCTCATTCCTAGAACCCACACCTGAGCTTATGTAAACCTGTCAATCGGAAAGTGGTAAAGTATTGTGACGGGGATATGGACATATATGGGGGTCGGGGAATGATATGACAAGACGAGCTATTAACAGTTATAAGAAACCAGTGTTCTATTAGAGGGTGACTTAGTCTTTAATTACATTCAGAAGTTGCATGGAGCATCACGGGCATGAGGCCTTACTTATGAAATCTAACAATAGTAGCTAAGGGTGGTTATGAGGATAACCCACCCTGCAGTATAAATATACTCCCAAAAGGCATCTAAGGGCTTAGTAAAGCGATACCGGGCCAAAGGCACAATGCTAGGAGGTAGTTATAAGATAACTACTTAGAGCAGACAGTCCACCCAGCAGTATAAGGATATTACTCAAAACGGCATAAAAAGGCTTAGTATAAATATACTAGGCAATTGCAAGTATGATACTAGGGAGTAGTTATACAATAACTACTTAGATTAGAATAGCAGAGTCTACCGGTTATGAGATAACACAGCAGTGAGTGTTCCCTAGTCAGAATACACAACTGGTCTGAACCAAGGAGTGAGGAACACTGGCTGCCACCTTATGTAGGTGGCGCGCTGCCTTGCGGCCCCAGTGGGCCAGAGCCGCCTCACGGGGCAGCCAGCCGCCGCCACAGTATGGGCAAACCTTTTATGATATTACATTAATGTAGGAAAAGAGTCATCCAATCTGCCCCCGTCTCTGGGAGATGGATATACTGCACTTGTTGCTTTATCAGTTTTGCTGTCTGTTGATCAGGCAACATGGTCTGAAAATAAGGGCAGGAAGGTCCGATTTTGTTTTTGATATTCTTGAAAGTACAAGGAATGGGTCATCAGGATATATCACAAAAATGTTATATATAGTATTCCTCTTTAAGAGCTGATCCATCTAGATGTGATCAGCATGAATTGTGATTACAATATGCAAATTCTGCAAAAATTGGACCTATAGAGCTCTAAGCACTACCAAAATGTTATATACTTATGAGAATTGTGTCCTCGCCACGGGTCACCACTGAGCTAAACCTCAGGGAGGAGGTCAGGTGTTTCTGTTTAAAGAAACAGGGTAGTCAACTCCAAGTTCCCCCTCTGTTTTGAGCATCGCATTCTGGTGAAAATGCATGCATTTGGATGCATTAAAATGCCATAATTTTATGGATTTGCATAATAAATACTACTACTGGGATGCAGAACACCCAATTTTGCATTAAACTGGAGATATACCCACATTTAGCAAAGTTCCCCCTCTGCTTTGTGTTAACATTGCTGCGGTACTTAAAGCACATGGCATGCATATCTACAACACTGTGGGGAGCAAGGAAAGGACAGGGGTCTGTACACAAGTAGCACAGGTAGTCAGTGTCGCAGCCAGAGTGGCTCACACTGTCCTACCTTACGGCAGGACTATGACTCTGCTTGGCAACAAAGGTAAGTTGCTGCGCTTGGTCTCTGCTACACGCTTGAAGTCAGATATATCCATGTACATAGAACTGTTGTGCCACTTGCAGCTCAACATAGATACAGGTAGCCATATGCCCTTGGAGTGCCCCCATACTGTAGGAATCTGGAACTATACCCTGTGGGTCTGCCATTTTATATTTCGCTGGTTGCGGTTAAACCCACTGATAAGACATCCAACTATGGGTACATTTAGGGGACAAACAGAGGACGGGCTAGTAACAGCCTTATCAGCTCTTATCAGTGCTATCCAGTCCTGACTAGGCCCTATAGAAATACCGCTACCATCTGGACCCTTCTTTTTCCAGAGTAGGCAGGACTAGATCAAAGTCCAATGGTCACATTCCCAGGGGTCTGCTTTCTTCTCAGTCTATTTGCACCTTCCTTAATTGTCTAGTCTCCACTGAACCAGACTAGGGTCACTCTGCATTAGGTGTGGAGGCTACTATTTGTAGTAAAACCAGCCTACAGTGTATGGGTACCTTCAACCACAGACAGACATACAGTTATTGAGGAGTATATAAACTAGCCACCTGTGTTGTACCACAAATACGTCTTAGCAACCTGGCAGTGGCATTGTTTCCAAACAGTATGTGTTAGAATGATGAGACTCATATTGCAGTCATGGAAAAATGAAGAGCCCACTTTTGTTTTGCTTCTGGCTACATTACCTGTTATTGATGGAAGCTGAACTTGGAAAAGATGACATTGTACAGTGTTTATTACCACTTTGGGACATTACATTGTATCGCTCATTTGCTCAATAATGCATGATAGGACTTTCTATATCAGTATTTTAATCTGGCCTGTCCAATATGTATTGGAATTCAGCAATTTGAGAACTTCCAATCTGTTCTTTGTATAACACACATGTTGTGAAAAGTGACACCATGATGATTACAGTATACATGCGCAGACTGATGACAAGAAAAATAGCCATCAGCAATGGCAATATCCCAGTTAACCAGGGCATAAACCAGGCTGTTTACCATGACAACATCCACTATTTGTGTAATCCACTAGTGTGAATATGAAGGCCGTGTGACATTCCAAAAAAATGAATGCTAGCAACAAAAATGAAGACTACTGTATTCTCCATAAAAAACACCTTGAGGCGTTTTTGGGTCTATATTCCACTATTTTGCCATTCTGATGCCCCCTAGTTGTCAAACCAAAAACTAAAAATCTCCTCCCCCCGAAGGCTGGTTTTCCAAGGACCGGTCACAATATAGCCATGACACCAATCCTAAATAATATTAGTTCATAATAAAATGAAACATTCAGGTAAATTGTAATTGGTAAGCAAACTGAGCCGACTTGTGAAGAAACAAGCAATTTAGACAGATTGGTTCCCTGTATATATAATTATGATGCTTGTAGAATAACCGATTTAGCATTGTACAACAAATGAATAGAACTCTCTGCGGGATTCAAATTCAGTGTTGGTCTAGACTCAAAATAAAATGTACAAATAAACATAGATTATTCATCACCAGTGCATAGAGTTGGCCGTTTCCATACAGATTGGTAATTGACCATGATGGGTGGTGTCATCTCTCCTTTCAGGACAGAATGCTGGAGTAGGATATATGTTGTAAGCGGCACATCTTACACCACACAATGCATTAGGGAAGTGATGTCCTGTGAATCAATCTCAAGACCCTATAGTTGTGCTTATGTACACCTGTCAGCCTCTAGGCCAGTAGGCATGGGCAAACCTTTTATGATATTACATTAATATCGGAAGGTAGTCCTCCTGCCTCCAAAAGATAATTGCGATGCATTATCTGTTTTGGACCTTTTATATTAGCTGATTCATTAGAGGTTTGAATCTCCATTTGTGGCAGAGCCACTTGGGAGACACAATTGACACATTTGCCTTTCTCTGTGTATATGCTGTACCTAATGTTCACAACACAGAAGCTAGCTGATCTGTCCCATTTCTGTCCTATTGACCATCACAACCCTTCTCTATATGGATCATTAAAGGCTAGATCCCTGCTCCCTGGTTACATTTCCACTATTATAAAGTGTCAGTTTCTGCAGAGTCTATTTGCACCTGATGGCCTGGTCTGGTTTATGGTCTATGTGTCAGTGTCACTGGACCAGGGTCACGCTGCATTATGTGAGCTGCCACACTGAGGGGTAATATAACCAACCTAATTGGGCCTGAGTGGGGCTGGTGGTTAATGTGTTTGAAGAGGTTGCTCTTAAACTAGATATGGTCCCCCGCCCACCTTTCTGACCACCTCTCCAATTGCCCTGCATTAGGTATTATGTTTATGTAGAGTTATCTCTGAGTAAATGCGCTGGAAGCAGTTCAAAACTCAAACCTCAAAGTAGAGTTTTAACAACAGTTTCATCTGAAAAGGCCAGGGTGTAGTTCCAGAAAATAGTAAGCATAAACAAGTCCCCCAAATTAATGTAAAAAGAAGAACAATGGTATCCAATACAAGTAAGGATCAGGATTTGAAACCAATCACAACATTAGCTCTAAGGAAACAGGTATCTCAGATTGTGACGCTGGCTAACACTTCCAATGAATCTTGATACACTGTACTTTGACCATAATATCAAACGTTTCGGGACTTTTTATTTCTTAATGGTTGACATACACACATAATGTCAACAATGTACATAATCTCGTCCTGAAGCAGATAAATTATTGGTACCGA
This sequence comes from Harmothoe impar, assembly GCA_947462335.1. NCBI lineage: Eukaryota > Metazoa > Annelida > Polychaeta > Phyllodocida > Polynoidae > Harmothoe > Harmothoe impar. Next base: position 8,118,304 of record OX381721.1, on the reverse strand, counting down.
AACATAATATCCAAGTGATTAATATTGAAAAGTTTGTGAAGGAATCAGGTTAGCACCGACATTATAAAATAATATCTAGAAGCTATTCCAACCATAATATGGGACTCACCTACTATGTGTATTCACCAAAGGAGATTATGAGTTTGAATGTATTTCAACAGTAATTTCATTTTTTGATCATACAGTAGAAGCCCTGCACATCATTTCTAACTATAATCAATAGAAACTATGGACACTTTCTGACTTTTACAGCTAAATGGGTGATTGGAAGAGCCTAGAATAGGGGCTTTTTTCACCTAAACAAGCCTATATGCTGTCAGATTCTCAACTTTCTGAAGCATCATATCTGTCTCAGACAGATTGTTAGGACCATTACCATCAAACACAGAGTTTGCAATTTTGATCTTTTGGAAAGCAGACTTGTTGGCTTTCCAAAACTGTCTTAAGCAGTTAAGTTGAGGAGTTTTTGATAATGCTGAAAGCACCAAAGTGTTTGATATTCCCTTTAAGGGGCAGACCCCAATGGCTGTGATCCCGATATTCAAAGTTTGCAAAAAGTAGACCTACATGTCTAACCATGACCAAAAGGTTATCGTTTATGAAAATCGTGTCCTTTAGCTACATGCTCAAAGTCAGATGGAACCCTCTGCATACTGTTGTGCCGCTTGCAACTCGATACGAATAAATACAGGCAGCCACATGCCCCTTGGCAGGGTCCCCTCATACTATAGAAATACGGGTACCATCTGGACCATTCTATCCATTCCCAGGGGTCTGCTCTCTGTTGAGTCTATTTGAACTCTTCCTTTACCAAGGCATTTTTGTGTGATTTTCGGACTCTAGGGGATGGGATAACCTTTCCAAAACTGAATCAATCATGTAAATATTCCAAATAGAAGTCAAATCATGATATTTCAACCTAGGCTAGTAGGCAGAAGAGCCGATACGCCCGTTATGACGATTGTGTATTCATATCAATAAGGGAGATAAAGCAGTTTCAACATTATCATTCATATTTTTTCAAGTGATGAATTAATCAAAGTTCAAACAGTAATATTTCAGGCCTCCCTTCATCAAATGAGATGAAATAAAATTCATAGGGTAGGTATACCTGTAAATACTTTGGAATATTGTGTATAGAATGAGTATGTTATGTACATTCTATTTGGTTACCATGGCAACCAAAGTCTCACAAACTTGTTATTTTTGGCGAATCTATTGCTATGGCAACCCATAGTTTTGGCAATAATGCACCAAAATGAGCAAGAAATGTTAGGACCATTTTTTTATTATGAAAAACTGCCCAAATAGGTTTTCATCAAAAAAATCATATTGTCTGATGTATTTCATTATTTTTACCATAAAAATCTATTTAATCTGGATAAAATCGGACTAATTTTCTCTCAAGTTGGGAAAGCCACCATATTAAGGGAAATAATGTCAGAGACTAATTGTTCAGGGTAATTAGAGACAATATATTGGACAGACGGAATCCCAGAAATCTAAGAATTAAACTGATTTTTGAGTAAATGACAGAGTTCTCAAAATCGGCCGAAAATTCGCCAAAAATTCGCCAAAAGGCGCGATCGGTAAAGGAAGAGTTAATCATCCAGTCTGCATAAAGTGAGTATAATCCGATGTGTGGGATTTCTCTAATAATGAGTCGGAATTTTCACATGTGACATACTTATCTTTTTATTTATTCCATTCCCCCTCATTCACTCTGATTTTGCTCAAATTTGATTTCATTACTCAATATATATCATTTTGGAATAAAATCATGCACAATTTTATCCCCCCCCCAACGAAAATACACTAGAAACGCCCATAATTAGACCCCATCTATTCAATTTTTGAGCTGTTACTACCCATGGATTCCATTTTGATTTGCCCCAGCCCATAAATAATACATTTTTACAGTATTTGGAACATATCATGCAGGATTAAAAATCGGATATACCCACTTTAATGGTCTGCACTAAACTAGACTAAGGTCACTCTGTATTAGGTGTGGAGGGTACCTATTTGCACTAACACCAGGGACGGCTGGAGTGTACGGCTACCCTTAGCAAGAGCAGACAGATTTAAGTGTTTGGAAGCATAATAAACTGCCCACCAGAGTCAAACCACAAACGCCTCTCAGCACCCTGGCTGTGGCATTGTCTCAAAACAGTAATGGGACTCATATTGCAGTCATGGGAAAATGCAGAGGACAACTTGGAAAAGTGTACATACTGTATGCATCCATAGCATATCCTTAGACTAGGACAGTTAAGGATGACTTGTTTGTGTCAGTAACATTATGCTTGTGGCTGTTACTGATAGAAGCTGAAGTGGGAAAAAGTGCAGTGTTCATTCCCACTATAAAAAATTACACTGTATCACTTTATCGTTCTTACAAAACAGAAGTGTATGAAACCACTTTCTATATCATTATTTCAATCTGATCTGTCCAATATGTTTTGGAATTCAACAATTTGAGAAGTTCCAACCTGTTCCTTTTGTCACACACACCTTGTGTGAAATGATACTGTGCAGATTAGTAAACATCAGCCAATTCGGGAGGAGAAATAGAACCATCAGCATCAGAAATATCTAGGCTTATCAGCAGTGCATAAAGTTGGACATTTCCGTACAGATTGGTAATCGACCATGATGGGCGCTGTCATCTTTCCTCTTACACGACAGAATGCTGGCATAGGAGATGTGTTGCATGCTACAGATCTTACACCATACTATGCATTAGGGAAGTGACATCCTGCTAATCAATCTCTAGACCCTTTAGCTGTGCTTATGTACACCTGTCATCCTCTTGGCCAGTAGGCATGGGCAAACCTTTTATGATATTACATTAATATCGGAAAGTAGTCATCCTGCCTTCCATAGATAATTGAAATCGCTGCAATATTTGTTTTGGTCACTTGCAACACATTCCCAATCTCCTTGTTCCATGTAGGGATTATAAAACATCTTATTTTGAAGAAAATTCTCCTAATAGTTTGATAATTCTTAGTTTCAGGTCAAGTTGACTGTAGTCAATGTAGAAATTGACCATATTTTCTGCAGTCACATTTGTAGTGTAATCAGAAGGATGAGTTCATATATAATTTGGCAATTGTATCTATTCCAGGTTAGCTATAACTATACTAGCAATGTATGATTTCATTTAGTGCTGGGAATGTGTAACTTGATTTGCCACTGACAGCTTTATTTGTCCCTTCATATAGGCAGAGTAATTAGTGGGTTGACTCTCCATTTCTACAAGGGTCACATGGGAGACACAGTTGACACCTTTGCTTTTCTCTGTGTCAACCCAATACTGTCCCTACTGTTCTCAATAACACAGCTGCTCAGTCCCATTACCCTCCTATGGACATGTGGCTACCATCAGGACTCTTCCCTATCTTGATCAGTAAGGGCTATATATCCCTGCCCCATGGTTACATTCCCAATATTCCCAAGTGTCAGCTTTCTGCTGAGTCTATTTGCACCTACCTGATGGCTTGGTCTGGTTTATGATCTGTGCGTCACTGTACTAGGGTCACGCTGCATTAGGTGTGCTGCCACACAGAGAGGTAATATAACCAACATAACCAGCCCCAAAGCCTGAGTGGGGTTGGTAGTTAATGTGTTTGAGGAGGTTACTCTAAAAGTTAGATATAGGCAGAGACTTCCACCCACCTTTCTCATTCCCTGCTGTAGTAGAAATGTCACGTTATATTTATGTTTGAGTATCAGTGAGTAAATGCGCTGAAAACAGTTTTTAACTGACTCTAGCTTCAAGGTAGAGCTTCTCTTCAAAGGTAACTTGTGTCCCACACATTTCCTGTTGGAATGCATCTGATTATTTGAGTATGATGTGAATGTTACTACTTGAATCCCATTTTGTGAAGAACCCCTACTTACCCAGATTGTCTGTACTCTTCTGGGCCAAAAGGAAAAAAATGTGTAAGGTAATCAGTGGATGTTAGATTGCACCCATGGTACAACCACATTGGGTTATGAAGTGTTAGAAAGATGCAGGCTGAGTGTTACCATTACGCTCCCCCCTCTATGTGTGGCATGCAGTAATGTGTGGGGGTGGCGATTGATACCGCGCAAATCTGTTATCGTTCTGGGGGACTGCAATACCCTCTCATGAAGTTACACTTGATTTTACGGTTACCTACCTAGAGTTTAATACACAAGAGCTCTTCAAAGTGTTATCCGTGTATGCTTTTGCATACTGTATTACTTTAATTTTTAAGAGATTGGGAAGAGGTTTGGATTTGTTCCAAACCACATGAATCAAGGAAACAAAATGAAAGATTTTGGCAGATGTACAGACCAACACCGTAATACATGCATAGATTGGTTGATACTGTAATTGATCAAATTTTAAAAGGGCCATATGCATTTGTACATCCCCCTCACAAAGCCCACACCATGACCATCCACTGAGGCACAAGATGGAAACAGTTCTGATATAACTGACATCACGAAACACCTCTCATATTCGTGTCAGGCTCAATTAATTTTGATCTTCTTTTAAATTCTCATGCACAATATGTTTATCTCCCATGGCCTGTTATGTCGTGGATATGCATAGGGGATTCATCCTAGACTTCAAAGAGGTGTGGGGAAAACGCACCTTTGATTATTTATGAGCCACAAAGAAATACGCCATCATGTCCGATACCAAAGCAATTGGTGGTTATTTTGTCTTTTTCACCTTTCAGCAGCTATTATGTGGACATACCTAATCATCACTTATATATCTTGATTTCATGTAAGAGAAAACACCCTAGGCTTTCCGGTAATAATAAAACAACTTTTTGTCGAACCATTATTTATGGAGTTATGGCCCCTCAAAGTGGAAAAATACCCCCAAAACAGGGTTCCAGGCAATTTCTATTTTATTCAAAAGCCCCCCATTTCGTATAAGGCCATTACAGCCCTTCCTATTCAGCCTTTTTTACTTGGTATATGTGTTTACTCAAATAATTAAGAGTGTTTACCCGGGTGTCTAGCCCCAAATTTCCTCCACAGTCCTGCAATTCAGAAATGACCCTCGTGTATGCTCCGACACTTTTATATTTGGGGTCAAAATGCGCCAAATACTAAAGGCGCTGGAATATATCAAATATAATCAAAATAAGGGGGGGCACAAGTATTAAAGTGTGGAAAAAGAATTTTGTAACTATCTCTTTTTTTAAACTTCCCAGCGCAAAAATAGTGATTTTGGACTTTTTTTAAAAGTGTCGGAGCATACATCAACGATGAAAATACTGAATATACAAGGTCTCTAGCACATTTTTGTGGGTTGTAATGGAATATTTTGGCTGTAATAGATGACTCTCCATTCGTCAGTGGCGAAATTTCATTCAATTCCACCACACAGGCGCAACAAAGCGCGCGAATGTAGCCGGTCTGTATACTCCGACACTTTTATGTATGCTCCGACACTTTTATATTTTGCCAAAAATGGAGCTCTCGCTCGCTTAATATTGCTTCCCCATGCTACATATCAATTTGAAATTGTACCTAAGTGAGCCACCCACCCCTCATAACCTTTTTATATCGAATATATGTGTTTAGGCCTACTGTAGGGCAGGTTTTGGTGTGATTCACCTCACAAAATTGGAAAAATTTGAACTTATTTCGCCCCAACCAACCTCAAAGTCAGTCTGGCTGGTGCTATGTGTACTTATTATGATTCACACACTTCTAGTTCATCAATTTATTATGCTTTACCTACGCTGGTAAGATGTATTTGGGTGCCAGAGCCCAATATATTGATCCACGGATAAAAGTGTCGGAGCATACACACGATATGATTAAACTCCCATAGTGAAGTTAATAATAACTTAATCAAACCAAATCCAGCGCAGGCTAGATTTACTTGAAAGTATGCCTATTGAGGATAGTGCACAGCAAGTTTGGGGATGAACAAGGCCATTTTGAGCAAACTAGAGAAAAGTTGGTGCCCACTGCCATTTTTTTCAAGATTTTCAAGATTTCTACAAAGTTTGTCGGCCTGTAACAGAAGAGGTTTTAGAGTGGTGATAACCAAACTTGGCATGCATTATCCTATATACTGTGGCTAGTTGGAGGCGAAACAAGAAGATTCTGTGGTGTTTTTAAAGCATTCTACCAGCTGTTTGATATTTTAGTCGTATGCTCCGACACTTTTATATCAACATATGTTTGCCGGTGAATAAAAACTGACACCCTGGGAGTTAAGCCATCCAATTTATGTTTTCATGGAGCCAAGATACTAGTCTTTCAATAAAATAAACTTGCTTTAAGATTAATTGAGTTTGCTGAATTTTCAATCTGATATATTTCTGCCCCCAGATTAATCCATTTTCGAGATTTCTGATGAATATTTCCACAGGCAGTTCTCACATCTACACTTCATGCAGTACAGACTGACAACGCTTTAACATTCACAAGTTGATTAATTTTCATGTAAAGCAGATGTATTAACATGAAAATTACTATGATTCAACACCACCCTATGAATTCTATTTTATAGTTTGTAACTGTAAAAATGTCTAACTTTAATTTCATTACTAGAAATAAAATGAAAATTTATTCAACATTGCACCGAGTCCACTTTTCTACGTGACCTTGTTTCTGTCCTATATGGATGCAGACTTACAGCACCATAGCAACAACTGATCCTGCCTGTTATCCAACATCTAGACAACTACATTCCTTACTTCAGTAGGCGGCCATTTTCATGTACAATCTTCCTATCTTAATGAGTAATTGACAACCTGTCTGAACGATATGCCCTATCATTGCAACCATATTATGTTTGCTTGCCAGACAAACCAGCCAATACACCCACATTTAAAGACCATTGTATTGCAGGCATATTATAATATGTAGAATCAGATCTAGGTGAGTTACCTATTATCATATCCTACTACTAGATACACATCTTCAACTTCTAACTCTTCCCGCGTGTCCTGTCTTATGTGGCAGATAATATTATAAGCCTAGTGGGATGCGCCCCCGTCCCCAAAATGGAAATTCGTCAGCGGTATAAATGTAGCTGCCATTTGTGCTTGTTTTCTTATTTGAAGGGGAAAAACAAGTTTTTTCTACCTCGTTGAATATGGCCACATTGTATTCCATTAGAGGCATTGAATACTGCGCCCCCAGTACTTAAGTAAATAATATAGTATCTAAAAGAATAAGTATCAAGTCACAATGATCTAATCCTTTATATACCTATTAGGATGATATCATGTGTCACACTTTTTGATTACATTAATGTCGTCCTCTGTAACTACATTTGTGCCATCCTCTGTAATTAAATTAGTACACACATTGCGAAAGTCCCGAGGTAACTTCAAAATACACCTACGCATACAAAAGCATTTAAAAAGCGCCTGGGTACAGTAATATGACTAAATGGCGCGAGCACTGGGAGGATTTCTTATGCCCTTACAGGGCTTTCAAATCTCCTCTCAGGTCAATATTATCACACTTAGCCAATGTGATGTAAAGGACTACTTTCACAGATATATGGATATGACTTGTGTCCTTTTGCCTAGGTTTTTGTATTTGAAATCAGAGGGAAATGATATTGGAGTTGAATAGTGTATGGTTCAGGTGGATTCGGTAGATTCAGTTGACTTAACGTATATGTTTACATCAAATTGTAAATTACCGTAAGTGCTATATATACTATCAAAGCAAAGACTGATAAGGGGGCAACAGCGGACAGGCATAGATGACCAGAACAAAGAGGGAAGAAGGAAAGAGCAGAGGAGAGTAGAAAGCGGAGAGTATAGGAGGAGGAGGGAAGAGGTAAAAATTGGGAGAGAGAGAGAGAGAGGAGGCACAGAGAGGAGAGATAGGAAGACTGCAGGAGCAGAAAATAGCATGACCCGAATTACTCGAGATCATGTATAACATGATAGCGCTATCCTTTTGTCCTCCGAATGTCATGAAATATAGATCCCTTCCCTTCCCAAAGAGGCATGAGTGCTCCCCTGAGGACCCTTCAGCATGTTTGTGCCACCTAACCACCTCAATCTTATAGCTGTTGGATATACTTATCATCATCTTACTCCTTGCTTGATCCTCCATATCTGGCCTGTGCATATGTATCCCTCACTATAGCCTGACCCCTCAGGGAAAGTTCTGCTTTGCTCTCCTAAATGTTTCCCTTATCACGTTGGCTCACTCTGTTGCCATGGATCCACAGCTCATCCGAGGGCAGCCATATTGGCAACATGGTGGTTGGCTGAAGAAAAACAGAGACACTGCTATCACGTTTATTGAATGCTGAGGCAATACATTTTACATAGCCAATAAACTTGCTAATAAGAGGTTTGCAACTAAGTGGGAGCTAATCTCCTTGCTTCCCACACTTATTGGTCCAATAAAAACTGATTCCTTTGGAAGTTCGGCCTACAAGGAAAATGACTTGTGTAGTGAGTTGTGATCATACATATCCCTCCAAGATCGTGAGGATTCGCTAATTATGATTCTCCGTGATATACTATTAGCCATTTAGCCAATTAGGCCAACCAGTAAGGCTGGTTTATACATTATTGATTCCATGCATGTTTTCCTTTTTCCTGTACTGATATAAGGTACATGTACTTAAAGTACATCACTTGAAACAACATTGGTATGTCTAGTATTAAAACAATAGTTTTCACAAAAAATTAGTCAGAATGTTCACAATAATAATAATAATAATAATATATAATTGATAATGCAGTAGATAATCCCATGGTTTTGGGGACATTGGATCCTTTTGGTCTATTAACACCGATTGATGACATTTAATTGACCTATATTCTCTCAATATTATACCTTTGCAGTGTTTGGAACACATTTAAGTAAGATTCAGAATTTGAAGTAAGATCGGATATACCCACTTAAAAAAATCCTCAATCTCACTTGAATCTTTATTTTTGGAAACTGTCTCCTTTGGGTGCAATAGATCCAATGCCGTGTTGCACGCATGCTTATATAAAACAAAAAAGGTCCTTTGTTGTGGGACAAGGTTTCTACCCTGCAGAAAGACAGAAACACCAGTAAATAGATATTGCATTTGGGGACAAATTGGTAATAACCTGTAAAAATATCAGTATACAATAAATTGACGTAGATTTCCAACAGTTCTCAGCCGTTATATTCCGACGTAATATTATACCGCCTGGCTTAGAGCATGCTACCCCTTGTGTACATACAGAGATGATTGATGCATGTGCAACCGAGCATTTATCACAGTAAGGATCTACCTTACCACTGAGCCCTGGATGACCCTGGCTGACCCTCACTGAAATGTCTGACCTGGGCCCTACAGAGATTATTTCAGGAAACTGAGCATGCAGCCCCTTCACAGGGGAGCTGTATAGAGTTAATATACAACGATTCCTGACGAATAGATCCTCCCTCTACCAGAAATTAAACCTTTTGTACCACATGACAAAAAGCTTGTATTTCTAGAAATACTTGTGAAAAAAAGCAAGAACATTAAAATATAAAAACCCTATCTAAAAAAAAGTTTATTGAGCCTTGCACGTACAGCAATGGTAAAGCCCAATGATTTCAAACAGATAATGCTGTACATCATCAAAGAGTATGACATTCTCTAGATACTGCAGAGTGGATGAAAAGATATGCATGACAACGATGGGATGTTTATGAGAAAAGTTACATGAGATAAGCCATATCACCCCACTTTACATAACCGAATTAAGAGCTGGTTGGACCAACAGGTATAACAGACACCAAAGCACTACCCCAGTACCCTGACACTCTTTGTATAATGCAGGGATATCATCATGCTCCATGGGTATAATATTGTTCCCATTGGTCAATCTTTTGCTGTGTCTTTTTGCACCTGGCTGATGGCCTGGTCTTGTTTGTGATCTGCACTGCATGAGGTGAGCCACCATATATTATATATAACTTCTGATCAACCTTTTTATGTGTCTTCTATGGTAATTTAATGTATACTCCAAAGTTATTTATACTGCCCTCACATAGTCACAACAGCGAGTATTTATTATACGAATCTGTGCTCGTTTATTTGTAAAATTGCTGCATATTGTATCATAAAACTGTTTATGTCTTCATTTAGGTCCTACCCGCCAAACTTTGAATTATTTCCAATAGTTCTAGTGTTTAACTAGTATCTAGGCTGACATAGCTTGCAATGTGCAGTCTATACAAAAATCTTTTCACCATGAAGGACCTTTGGTCCTGCAGACTTTCTTTTGTTGCAGGCCCGGCTTAATTTTTGCAAGCCCGGATGTTGGAGTACAATCCTTAAAAATAAATACTGAAGGAACTGTTTGTACTGATTTTATATTGAATATCTTCCCTTGTATCTTAAAATCATTTTGGTAATTTACTGAAGAACATTACAGAAAATATATGAGCTTTCTGTTTTATACTGTAGAAACCTTAATAATGGTCCGATTTACAAGCTGTAAAAACTGAAATGTAGGCAAGGACCTCAAGATTACAGCAGGCTATTCGGGCCTGCACTAGACACCTTTCTGCTGGACCGGGAGACTTTTTGCCGGCTATAGCCGTTGTTCGGCAGGTTTTCGTATAGACTGTAAATAATTTATACAATATCTTCCTTTACGTGTCATTAGGTGAGCTATCAGTTTGTTCATCGCATATTCATAGTGTAATTATATCATGGGAAGCGGGAAGAAGATGCGTGTGCTTGTATAATCTAAGCCTCACGAAAAGGGGACAGAGTTTTGGCCTGAGAGAACATAACGGTAATAATATCTTACCAGTATGGATAAGTTATTGGCAATCAAAAGTCCCGAGTATATACCCATTGTAGATTATCATCATTATCCTAGCCACCCCAATACCTTTATGGGAGCAAGATATATATATTTATTATATAACAATATATTCCCTTTTCCTCCATTCCTTCTTTTACTTGACCTTCAGGGTTAAGGGCTTGACTCAACTACATCCTGCCACGGAAACATTCTCCAGGCAGAACGCGTCGATAGATTTAGGGGAAGCTGGTGAGTTCCCTAATTGGCAAATAAAATGGGTGAACAAAAATGCTAGAGCTATTCTGCACGGGTAAGTTCAGAAACGACCTTAACGATGCTATTGAAGGACTAATGCCTAATCACAGCAACCATTAACACCGATGAGCAAGCATTACCCAGTTCAAGTACCCTCAACGTTGTTCTCCCAATGCTGGTTAACAGCAGATATAAAGGAGCCAATAATAATGTATTCTCATCAATTTGGTCACAAGCAATATGATTCTGGGAATTAGATCTAGGTAAATGAGATATGTCGAGTGGTGCGCCCTACGCCATTTTACACAAGGCTATAGAGACTGAGCACAGAACAGCTTGTGCAGAAACTATCGTCAAGTTTTGCATTTGGGAGTTTGATAAAATGTCACCAAAAGATGATACACAAGTTTTGCATTTAGCCATGTAAAAATTACATGTAGCTGATCCTTCTCGAATTGATGAAGATTCATTTCCTATGTAATTGTATCCATGCTGTAATACCTAAAAGTAATGATAAACAAGTAGTAATTCAGTTGTCCACATTATAGAAAACATAAAGCTTACATGGTGTTTTGAGAGCTTCTGAACTCAGTAATCGGATGGATAAACTGAGGTGAATACCTCACATAGTAGCTGAGAGGAAGCTCCTTTGATTACAGCACTAGCCAATGGTGTGTAAAAGATTTTTTTCAAAATCATTTCAATAGGATGTATTGCCATTTAAAAGGCAGTAAGGCTCCTACGCCAACTGAGACATCAATACTCTGAGGAGGACCAATAGAAGGAGGTCTCTATTTAGCATATATAAATGGATCCCCTCACTGCCTACACTAATTCCCAATAGTAACCTCAGGCCTCTAAACGTCTCTCTATTCCTAGCCTGTAACCTCTACCTATACAAAGTATGCTGCTCCACTTATGCAAAAAACGTGGTGACTCTCTAAAGGAAAAACATATGGAAAAAAACTGGTGATTCTCTAACAAGATAGCGGAGGCTTCATTCCATGTCGCATTGATGATGTATGGTGTTTATATCTCCCATTATAACATGCAGTCAGCACCCAGTGAGTGCAGAACATTTTAAAGTGGTTGTTCAATGTTTTTACTTTGATTCAACATTGAACTGAGTTAGTGCCTATGTCAACATTTAAAAAAAAGTTAAGTGTTATTCTGATTAGGTGTCCTCGTGCACATTTTGGCTGGGTGTTGTAGGCAAAAGATAGTCAGATTGGAGTTGTATGAGTCAGCCAATCTCATAAAGTTGCCGTATATACTTACCCACAGGTATTGTCTATCATCAAAAGCTCCAGGCCGGATAGTCCTGAGTAGAGAGAAAAGGGGTCGAGAAGAGAGAAGTATACCTACAAACGTGTACTGCCTAACGCTGCATAATGGAAGATAACTCTTATCTAGAACCCAGCTTGATCGGGAGGAGCCGTAGCCTATACGTCAGACCGGTCGAAACGATCCCTTGATCCTTAGCTAAGTAAGTTCCTTCCAAACCTGGTGTTAAATTATGTAACAGAGGAGATGGTCCTGCTCTTTTGGTCTCCCATAGTCATCAAGTATAGACTCCACCCATTCCCATAGTCCCCAAAGAGTCCTTCCCTCTGAAACCTCAACATGCTGGCGTCCTCTAACCTCCAGCCCATTCTTAAAGCCGTTGGGTCTACTTATCACCCCCTTGCTCCACTCCTTGATCCTCTGTCCTTAGGCTGCTCCTTTCCCGTCCCTCCTATCCCTGACCTCTTGGGGCAGACCCTGCTTGCCTCTGCTCGATTTATACCTTATCACGTGGGCCCACTCTGTTGCCATGGATTCACATTTCACCTTAGGGCAGCCATATTGGCAAAATGGTGGTTGGCTGAAGAAAAAGACATACAGCTACAATCTTTTACTTAGCTGGTATGGTTGCTACTAAAAAGGTGGAAAGTCATTGGAAGTTAGTTAAGCATATTTTCCTCAGTTATAGGCTCAATAAAATAATTATATTCTGTGATGTCTTTGCCAATGTAGGATGGCAAGCCCATGCATGGAGTCGACCATTTGAATTCTAGCATATGTTGTAAATGTCCTGACCACCATAATACAGTCAATGTTGTACAATACAGGACTTGGACATAATTAGAAATTTGTAGCAAAATGTATCATTGACGATACAAAATGTTGGTGAAACCCAGTTAGAAGCGGTGAGTATAATTCACAATATATATATATACATTCATACGCAAATACATGCATGGAACATATGCAACCTTGCTGCGTCAATCTTACTGTCTTTAGATTATGGAAGACTTATAAAAAGCTCGATCAGCTTTCCAGTTGGAGTTATAACTGGGGTAAAAAACTGTTGATACATCAACATAGACAGGCCTCAGGTGGCGTGGAGTCAAGTGGCCTACCAGTGGTAACTGGAGCCAGTGGGACAGGTAAAACATGTAACCAATAATGCCAAACAGTTGGGCCAAACACATTGCATATTATGCGATGTGCCCTATGTTGATGAAGCTGTATTTAATGGAAATTTAAAAAAAAGGGATATTCCATTTGCACAAATGCTCATGGATATCAAAATACGAAATAATCTAGCGATTTATTTAACCATACTTTAAAAAAAACACCAGGTACATACATAAATTTGGGTAAGCTTTTTAAAGAGAATATCTCCAGTACCGACTCCAGTGAAAGCTGTCCAGAAAGCAAATGTTTAAACGTTTATTGGATGTCCAGAGGCCAGGGAGAGAATTTAAGACGGAATATAAAAATGATCCTGGGAAAAGCAGTTATTTATTGGAACTTATTAATGATGAAAATACTCTTTTAATGAAGGAATACATTCTAAATCCATGTCTTCTGGTATACTTAAACTTAAAGGCGCACTCCCCTCAAATACAAGAGGTTCTAGATAGATAGTTTAGTTGAATGTCAAGGTATCCCTATCAATAAGGAGGACACCTCTTCCACATGTAAATAATTTCGGTGCAGAGATTAGATCTAAGCTGGCTGAGCAGCTGCGAAGCATACCAAACCTTTTTGTGCTTAATGCTGCAAGATGTACAGGATTATGTCCTCGGTGACTTCTTTACATGACCCATGGTAACTCCAGATTGCCTCAGGAACAGTAGCTGGAACTGTGCGAATTTAGGTACAATTAAAAGGTGATATGTGTTAATGTCAACATTAAGGTCAGTAGCCCAACACATGGGATACAATATAGAGAACAAATCTACAAGTTATTCATTTATATAAACTATCAGAAGTCTTGCTATTATAATCCATGGAGCCCCCCCCCCCACGCCCTCTAAAGCTTCAACACATCCCTTAACTTGCAGCCGATTCTTAAAGCCTTTGTGTCTACTATCATCTCCTTATTCCAACCCTTGATCTTCCATCCCTAGCCTAGAGTTCTTCAATCCTTCTCTACCCCGACCTCTTATGCAAACCTTTACCTTGCCTTAGCTTGATTTATCGCTTGTCATGTGGGCCAAACTATGTTGCCGTGGATTCACAGATCCCTTGAAGGCAGCTATATTGACGGAATGGTGGTTGGCTGAGGAAAGAGATACAGCTACTAGTAGTACTAGATTCAGTGAATGCTGAAGCCGATACCTCTTAATCAGTTGGCATACTTTCTACTTAAAAGGTGGCAACTCAGTTGGAACAACTCATTCCTTTCAGTTATTGGTTCAGTAAAGATGAGAATGCTGTGGAGTTTCGGTCTGCATAAAACAGCATGCTTAGGCTTGGAGTCAACCATGGACATTTTTGCAGATGTTGTACATGGCTTGATGACCATCTAGTTGGTGGTGTACAATACCGTTGTTCAACATGTTCAAACGTTCAACCTCGATCCCGCTGATTATGTAGTTGTGTAGTGCATTTCGGTCTCATGATTATTTTCTCAACAATCTGAAGATATACTAAGTAACTAGGATGTAGGATTAACCACCTTCACATTATGATCTCTGCAGTATTAGATTTGACGTTGGTAATCAACTGTTTTTTATATCAGCACTGACAGGCCGTATGTGGCCGCAGGTGGCCTACCAGTGGTAACTAGACCCAGTGGGACAGATAAGAACAAGCTGTTACCAATTATGCCAACCAGTAGGGCCAAACAATATACATATTGTATATGTGTGATGTTAGCTGTGTTGATGTGGATATACTCAATGTAAATACAAAAGGTGTTCAGGTACCACAGAGCCTCATGAATATCAAAGACGGGAGTCATTGTGAATAGCCAGCCCGGGAAAGGTTGCTATCCTACAAAATCTGAGCAGATCTATACAAAATGCCAATGTGTTTTGTCCCTATCATAGCAATACTTCCTACGGTAGAGCAGGATCTTCTCTGATTACATGCAGGAACTATTGATGTCTGGGTGTTCTGTCATTTCTTACAGTAAGGGTCTATCCCTTTACACTGACCCTTGCCTGACCCCTGTCTGACCCAAGTCTTGTGGAGGTTACTAGATACATGAGCTGCTCCTCTCGAGCTGGTGAGTCTACAGTACGGTGGGCAGACCTACATGAGGCTTGGTATAATGTCATTTTTTGATAACCACTAAAAGAAAGCCACTTGAAATTTTGCTTGTTCCTAACTTATTTTTATAAGAATGATTTGGGTTAATTGACCATTCTAGATTCCTCATGAAGCCCTGTGAGGAGAAGTGTCTGCACTTGTCGACTATAAACCATTGATTCCTCACAACCGCTCTTAAAAATGAATGCCAAATGAGGCTAGCAAGAGGAATTTCCATTTAGAAATGAGCAGAGGGGAAGAAATTCTATCAATAGCTATATAGAATTATAAGGTAAACCTCAACAATCATGTCACCGATCCGTTTTTAGTGTCTGGATTGACTTTCCTGGTCTGAGTTCAGATTCCCAGAACATCAAGGCAATTGGTACCACTATTACTGATCTTTTCCAATTACTACTTTTTGTCTGGCTAAAGTTCCCCGAAGGTGTAATTCAAGAAGCAATAGGCATTTAGAATTCCATTTCAGGATCTCATTGTCAACTGTGATGAATGTCTACATACTACGGAAGCCGAGGAGGGCCATTGACATGCACTATTTCTCTAAGTGATATCATATATAGACCCTGGTACATTAGTATATAGAGAAGTAGAATATGCATGTTTGCATTACTGTCAACCCTAAAAATGTGCTGTCAGTCTGTCAATTTCTGTAATTGAGATTGCTGTCAGGGAGATATTGCTGCTGTCTGTCTGTCAACTACCTGTATTAAAGCTTCAGACAGGTAGTCTTTAAGCCTGGGAGGTAAGAGGGTTATGGAAGAAGTTATGGACTGGGGCAGGGCATGGCAAAGCAGGGCAAGGCAGGGCAAGGCAGGGCATGTGATGGAATAGCATGACATGCAATATCAATATTAATATGCATGGTAGGGCAGGACAGGGTGCAACATAGCATGGAAGTATATGGCATGGTGTGGTGTAGTATGGCATGACAGAGCATGACAAGGCATGACAAGGCAGGGTAGGGCACTGCAGGGCAGGGCAGGGTACTGCAGGGCAGGGTACTGCAGGGCATGGCACTGCAGGGCAGGGCAGGGTACTGCAAGGTAGGGAAGGGCAGGACAGGGTACTCCAGGGTAGGGCAGGGGAGGGTACTGCAGGGCAGGGCAGGGTATTGCAGGGTAGGAAAGGCAGGGTACGGCAAGTTGCTGTAGGATAGGGCAGGGCAGGGTGATGCATGGTGTGTTAAGCCCTTATCCTACAAAATTGCCCTTATCCTACAAAAAACATATAGGTTTGTAGTATAAGGGCTGTCAGTCAAGCCCTTATCCTACAAAATTTGCCCTTATCCTACGAAAAACACCTGTCAGGCCCTTATCCTACAAAATTGCCCTTATCCAACAAAAATATATGGTTTTGTAGGATAAGGGCTGTCAGTCAGGCCCTTATCCTACAAATTGCCCTTATGATACAAAGCCTATATCATTTTTGTAGGATAAAGGCAATCAGTTAAGCCCTTATCCTACATAATTGCCCTTATTCTACAAAACCTATATAAGGGAGGATTTGTAAGATAAGGGGTATCAGTCAGGCCTAATAAATGCACTACACCCAGACAACCCTTATTTTCATATATTTCACAAGGAAATCTAATAAACGTGAGATTTTGGGTGGCATCTTAGGGGCCATTTTGGACTACACACGGAAATCAAATAAACATACCTACAGGCCCTATGCCTCTGGGCTAGACCTGGTGACAAATGAATTAAAGCATCTGGGACACTTTTGTAGGATAAGGGCAATTTTGTAGGATAAGGGCCTGACTGATTGCCCTTATCCTACAAAATACATTGGATAAGGGCCGATTTTGTAGGATAAGGGCCTAACAGGGTGCCCTACCCTGCCCTGCCCTACCCTGCCCTACCCTATACCACCCTGCCCTATACTGCACTAACCTGTATCACCCTGCCCTGCCCTGCACTATCCACCCTGTACCACCCTACCTTGCCCTGCACCCTATCGTGCACTACCCTGCACCACTCTGCACTACCCTGCACCACCCTGCTCTACCCTGTACCACCCTGCCCTACCCTCCACCACCTTGCCCTGCCACACCCTGTCCTGCCTTGCCCTGCCCCAGCCATACTCCTCCCACCCCTCAGGCTTAAAGGATGCCTGTTAACAAAAGTAGCTGACAGACAGACAGTGGACAACTCTCCTTGGCAACAGCTTAAAGACATAAATTGAAAGACTGACAGCAAATTTTCACTGTTGACAGCAATGCGAACATGTACTAGAGCCTACATATGAGGACACTTGGAGACATGGTGCATGTCTATGGCCCTCGTTGACTTCCGTAATACTCAGTGCGTTCCATATAATGACACAAAAACAAGCAATTTGGCATTATAAAGCTCACATTTTATATCCAAATATTGAGTATGAAGAGTGGCGGATATACTTATCACCGATGCACATATTGATATCTAGTGATTGTGCTACATAAGCTTATTATGCAATGTCCTAATTGTTAAGATCGTAATTGGGAATTGTAATTCCATTAGTAGCCCTCATATGGCTACTAATCCCTATCATAACTATATTGAAATTTATTTGCATCCTACGCATGCATCCTGTTACAATCCGGAGCTTCATTACCATGCAAAGAGTATTCATGATACACCAAATTATAACATTTTAACAAAAAGGAGAGTATGGTGACATGAGCAGCATAGAGCCGTAGTTTTCTCGCTGAAGGATAGGACCATCGTGGACAAAATACTTAATTTCTTTATACAATATGGCATTGCGATGGCTTTAACCACGGAAAGCTGTATTTCACACACCAGTGAATTAACCGATGCCATTCTCAACGCGTGAAAAAAAAACTTCCCTGACTTAAACTCGTTGACCTTTGTCTATTTATCTCCCTGATGTAACAACACCCACTTCTTTGAACGGGACATAATTATATATTGGTTCAATGTTCAAATAACCAGATTACTCAGTGGTTATACTTGCCTGACAACAAGAATAGCTGCCACATTTCCCATTCCGATAGGACATATACGTGGGTGCAAATTGGGCATATCAATTACATGACTAAACATTGAGAGAACTAATGAACTCTTATTAATATACTTTCCGACTTGAACTGTCTGGAAACCTCATTATAGGAGTGAAGAATGAAATGTGTGCAGCCTATGGTAACCAAAGAAAACACACCAAAACAAAAGCGAGTCTGATATCATGTTGTGGTCGAATGGTTAGAGTAGTCTAATAGGAAATTCCTTCATATAAACCTAACACCAACATCCATTTGAGTGCATTCACTGATAGTATTTATTTAGAGGCATCGCATATAGGGTACTTTTGCTGATGAGAGTTATATTTCTCACCATCATTATTATTTGGATGGCAGCTAACTGCGTTTTTCAATACCTTCCTCCTCCAGTGCATCATGGTCATCTACGTGTTATTGCTCATCGAATATAGATACCCGATCCAGTTTATGGCAATGAAATTATCCTACTTGCTACATTCCTAATTCAAACTCTAAAAAGTAGATGCACTCCATTATATGGAGAACACAATCATGCCAAACAACTAACCTATATAATATAATCAGAGATACTCATCGATATTGGGAGTAAGACTGCTCTTCATCTAATCTACAGAAATGGCAGTAATCAAAACAAATTTGAAATATTTGCTCAACATATCAGTTCGAGGCCTACCCACAAGGGGCATCTACTATCTATTCGAGCATCGGACTACGGCTCAACAACTAAGCTTCATGCTATTGATGCCTGGTAATGCTGCTATTATTCACAGGGGTCTATAACTCCCCTCTGCCTAACCCCTGAATGACCCCTGTCTGACCTCTGTCTGATCCTGGTCCCGCAGTGATCATTTCAGGTAACTGAGCTGCTCCTCTATCATAGAGCAGCTCACCAACTTGGAGATTACAGTGCAAGGGAACCCCTTGGTTGATGCTTTATGAACTATGGTATACGGGGGAGAGCCTATGCTGGTTCTAGAGGCATGTACCAGGAGGCTCAGGTAGTCATGTGTCAGGCCTCCATTTTCCCTCTTTGTGAAGTTTACTTTCGAGGGTTCTCTCTCATTTACTATTTGTTCATCTTCTGTATATGGTCTTTAATTAGATAAGCTTACAGCAATGTGAATATTTCAAATCTCAGAGAAATAGAGCAGTAACACCTCTGTGGGTGACTACATGTCAGTCAGTCAGAGCGTTCTCTCCAATCAAGTTCCTCACTTAACACCTGAAACAATGGGGAGGTGATTAAGCTGACTAAGATAGGGGTGGGATGCCACCGATCAGTCTTATCAGTGTCATCTGTGGCCATTTTCCCTAGGTGTGAGCAGTGGCTGATCACAGATGTACCCACAATGCACTGCTCTGGAGTCAGGGGACAGTTAGAAAATGGTGGCTCCCATGCCATGTACGCTCTTCTCCGTATCGTAGAGCCTACCAGGAATCAAATGGTACCTCCTGTGATGTGCACATTTATCTTAATTTAGTTCTTAACTTTACGACATGATTGCATTGTCAGCTTTAATCTAAAATTATGTATTCCTTGATTAACATGACCTGGAAAAATTCAAAGTAAGTTATATTATGAAGATGACCCTGTACCTATCCAACCCCTACACCAGATAACCCTTGGCAACAATGGCGGCCTGGCTAATGTGGCCAATATGTGCAAGAAGACTTTGTTATATTAAGTATTAATGAAGAAAACTAATTTTATCCTCTAAGATACTGAACATGGGCTTACTTTAGGTAGACAGGCCACCAAGGGAGATAACTAAGCTTTGAACTAGACAGTGACCTAATCATTGACGGACATCATAAGTATTCCAAGAGATTTCACACCCGATTTGTGTAGAAACCTTTCACAGCTATTTTGATGACAGTGGGGAACGTGGCGGCAGTGGAAAACACGATTCCAGTTTCTTTTAAGGTTTGAATATAATGTCCTCAATTGCCGAATGGGGATTCAGAGGTTACAGACATGTACTAAGGTTTTATGACAAATGCAATGAAGAATCCTTGCCATCCAGTTTCGTATCAATTATGAACACATTAAAATAAGGGGGATAAACACTTATCGGAGACATCATGTACAAAAACTATTTGCACAAACGACTTGCTCAGTTTGTGCGCCCCTGTAAAGAATGTGGTCTACTATGCTGAAGGTTATGTTCGCTATGTTCAGCCACTTACCATCTCCCTTATCAGGTTAGGGGAATGATGAATGGTGGTATCAGCTGTATATCAGTATTGCAACCATGTTGACATATGAAATCAGATACAGGGATACGGACACAATATATCGGCTCTTATACACATGATAGCTGAACATGGTGTGCTAAAAATTTATATACTCGGTTTTGGTGACAAAATGGTACAATCCTGGAGTCTTTTAATAGCATTTTAACCATCAGCAGTTTGAGCAACTTGAACGATGGAAGACCTTTTCCTGTCAGTTGTGTCCATAAATAGGCAATGTCATCTTAGGTGAGATCGGGTGAGGAAAAATGCCCCGTAAAAGCCTCTGAGGGGGCCAGTATTTTCTGGGTAATTGAGGCAAAATTCAGCACAGAAAGATCGCGCATTACAGAGAATTCTAGTTGAACCGTATTTAAGCTGCCTCAGAAAGTGGCGTCTTGATGTCTCTGAAAGTGGGACAAATACCCATATCGGACGGGCACTTAATGAATCACCTAGAGGTAGTCAACACTTTCAGGGCTGCATAGTGATTCATCTTGATATACTATGCCCATTATCGTCATGATGCATGGATGCAGCCTTGGCGAATAATCCAGCATGGATGCTTCCTGCGTAGGGGTGGCATGAATGTAGCCCTGGTGAGTTACTCTCCATGCCTCCATTAATGTAGCATGACAACAAAGCCTGTAATGCAATAAGGCATGCAGTATTTAAAGAGTTAGGTACAGTGGGAAGTAAGAACACTAGTCTCCTATTAGGGAGACCTCTAAAGTAAGATTGTGTGGCAATAAACCATGTACATGTCTGACACTGGAGGTGTAAGTAGTACGTGTTATTTGGGATTTGACTCAGGCACGTAGACTTCTTAGATTACTGCAATGGCCCCTGCGGCCTCCAAATGTACTTATCCCTATAGGAATCCACAGTATTATGAGAATATAGCCATTCCATTATAATATGAACACATGAAAACTGGAAAACAGATCTTTACTTGGGATATGGTAGCAGGTGTTTCAACGGGCTTATAATCCACATAAGAGGCAAAGACGTGTATTTACTATCAGTTCGCACTTGACATTCAGATGGTAATGTAAAGCTCCTCACATTCAGATAATCTCTTCACTTACAGAAGAATAACATAAAGGTCCGATTTGATGCGTCCATATTTGAAAATTTCCCTGTATTAATGCATACATGTATGTGAAATATTACATACAACATTATATTGTAATATGCCTGTTGTCGTCAGGGTGCATGACTTCAGCCATGGTTAACTACTCACAGTGTTGCATGCATGCATCATGCCGACCCTCCGGGAGTCTATATTTCCCAGACGGTTGGCATGCTGCTTGAATGCAGCACTAGGGAGTTACTTGACCATCCTGACGACATATGGGCATAGTACATTAACCAACCTTATGCAGATTTTGAAAGGTAGAGGATGAATGGGAGGTCAAGTAGGTTATGCATTGCAAGCTACTCACATAATAATTGAAATTGTCATCTTTGACTTTCTATTAGTTTATATAGACCTTAACCAATATGTGTATCACTGATAGAACTGCTGGACTAGTGTATTAAAAGTTATTATTGCTCTTTGCTTTAGACCAATGGGGAATTCACCTGCCAGTCATCTACCCACTGACATTCCCTGATTCGCTCCCCTGGGATTGGTCGGTACTTGAGGAATTCTATACCCATACAACATACGCAAAATGGTTTGAACATCCGCTAAGTGCTGGGCCCTTTCAATATTCGCAGCCACCATCCAAGGACCTCACGTGGCAGTGCCCTGTCAAATAAGAATGCCCCCCAGATATAGAAGGCATAATATAGACCTATGAGCTATCTTATAGTTTAAATATAGTACGCCGACCTTGCAGCAAGTATAATACCGAGGCCAACTGGCATAGCTAGTATAATGAGTACAACGTGTTTCCTGAGTGTATTGGCATTATATCTTGAAAACTGACGTGTGTTTCATTTTGTTTCATTTAACATTCATGACAAAAACATGGATGAATATTAGGAAAGGTGTTTAAATGATTATACCATACAAGTTATAGGATGTGATAAGCTACCCATTATATTGCTGTAAACCGAATGGGAATTCCTGAATCAATCTGGTACAAACAGATATACTGTTATAAACTACTTCAACGTATCATACACATAGCAGGCAATGCAGTGTATCAATAGTAGAGCCACTAGGACAAACAACCTATATTAATACATGGGGGATCATTGGAGAAAGGGAAGAGAAGCGACAGGGAGAGACAAGAGAGGAGAAGGGTGAGGCAAAGGAATACCCAAGTGTCTTAGACATATTGGGAATTCACCTGCCACTCCCTTCCTCAATCTACCTGCTCCTGACAAGCTCCTCTGGGCTTAGTTGACGAGCAGGTCGTTGGGTGGCGCTGCGGTGGTGAGGTGGAGGGGCCTAGAGGGAGAGGGAGGGAGGGAAGACCACAGTGAGACTGTGACAGTGGAACCAGTCACACATGCGGGGGAGGAATGGGTCTCTGAACACAGAAGGGGACATGTTCACACCCAAGCACTGTCCTGCGAGGCATTGGATGTATATGGAGTAAGAAGCCAGAGGAAGTGTAGAAACTACAGTTTTAAATGTAGGATTCTCAGCTTGCATTAGATATGCATCTTTGCTCAGAAATCTAATTTTGTGGAAGGACCGGAATGTGAATACTTCAATCGGACTTTTTATCAGAGTTATGTTTGAAGTGAATGACTTGCTTGTACATTCTTCACTGACAGAAACGATACCTCAGGTTGAAAGGTCTCTCATCTAGCACTAGTTCTGCTAGGAGGAAGCAGAGGGGGTGTGGCCAACACCAGTGGGACATGTGGACCTCTACCCTGTATATCTACCTACCCTGTGATCTGTAAGGAAATGCATGTACACAGGATAATAAGTCCAGGAACGGCTGATATATAGACAGTTCAATATTCCATCTAAAACATTGGATATTAATTCTGCATTGAAAACGGAACCAACAGTTCTCAAAAGGACCTTAAAATGGACATTTTGAAGGGAGCTTCATAAACTACCAAGTGGACGTTTTTTTTTGAGGTCATATGAGTGTCTCGCATTGAGGTATTCCATCCAACAGACTAACATCAATAGCATTAAAACCTTAATTCCAGTTTGATATGGTCGGGACAGTGAGCCCTTGAAGCTCCTAGTCAATTCTTAGAAGGAACGGCTTCTGCTAATATTGCTATTCACTTATCCCAGTCTCGTATAGCTCCGTTCTCTCATTATAGTCATAGAGGTCCTACAGGAAAAGAGAAACTATCATTAAGGATACGCTCTGCATTGATATTGCGAATGGGTTTTGCCATACCAGTACAAAGAATAGGAGAATGAACCGTTATAATTGTAATAGGTAAAGTGATACCTAGAGTCAAAGGGAAATCAGTGGCGTCTTGTCCTCGAAAGGAGCAATAACTACTCCCACTGGAACAGCATTGTACTGTTAGACTTTTTCCCGAACAAACATATTGGATGACGACCTTTTCATGACACAAGGCGAAGTAATTCAACCGCCGATCTTTCCCCTCTGATTAAAGGTGATCTGGTTATTGCCTCAGCTCAATACCTAATTAAACTACTACACAGTAATCGTATTTATTATACGATCGGACGACTCATCGTGCTTTTTAGGTGATATTCCCGTTCTGATATTCCTGCATACCGCACACTTGGCAAGGTGAAATCGTGCTGATATTCTGGATATCAGAACGATTTGTAATGAGTTACCGGATATCAGAACGATTCTGTCGGAACTCTCGACAGCCATAAAATCCGAGGATTCATGGAGACTCGAACACGCTACATCAAGACTTGAAGTCCGATGTGCTAACCACCACGCCGTGAAGACGCTGGTGGAGGTGGGTGGCGAAACAAGGAGTCTACAGGCGGATTTCCAGCCCTGTAGGACCATTATTTACCGAGTTACAGAAGAAAAGGCATTTTTTGGTCTAGTTTCTTTGAAAATCCAAATTTTTTTCTAATTTCTTTTTTACTATAAAGGTAGAAGTTGGACTTTACTTAGCCTTTCGTTAAAATAATTCTAGGGATTTTTTTTCACATAGAAATAGGCATTTTGAAAAAGGTTCGTTTCCACCCAGGATCGATCCGGGTACCCATGGTGTGTGAGGCGGCGACGCTAGCTGCCATGCCTATCCGGCTGTGGTGGTTGTGGAGGGAAACGCTGTGTATATTGCAGTGTATCAGGGAGCAGTTAGTTTTTAAAGCAGCAGGTCGCGCGGCGTAAGTACACTGCTATACGTTAGCACTGAGAGTATGTTGGATTTGAAATAATGACCGATCCCCTCACCTCCCCTACTGAAGAGTTCCACCTGGCTCCACCAATCAGCGAGCAGGGTTGGTGGGGTGGTCAAAACAACATGGCGCTACTGCTTTGCGAGTGATATTCAGTCAATAATCCTTCAAAATGGCCAAATTAGGACGAATTTAAGGTAATTAAAGACATTTGAATGGAAATATCGTATAATAAACCTAATAATATATGGATATCCCCGAACTTAGGGTGTGTATTCATGAATAACCAACCTCGGTGCTACGCACCTCGGTTCGTTATTCAAGTATACACACCCTGCGTTCGGGGATATCCATACATTATTGGTTAAATAGAGGTATCCACCCACACAATGAACAGTCGTGATAGAATGTGATATCAGTATCATTATAGACTGAGGGGTCGTTGGCATTTCTGAGCAAAGGACACAAGCTTTGCGATAGACCAATGTCTTTTCAGAAAAAGGTGAATTACTGCATAATTATCAGGAGTTCTGCAGTTTTCTATTCATCTAGCTGTGTCTCCACTTACAGTGTGTGACATTTACCCCCTCTCCACCCAGCGACCTCCAAAACCTCTCCTCAAGTGCCACTCTTCTTGCCAAATAATCTGACTCCACAGGAGAAGCAGCAAAAGGAATCGTTCCTGCGTGCTATCTAACCGCGTGCATCACCCACTTCCTTTCAGTTCCTGGGAGGCTGACCTCATAGTTCACCTTCCTCTCTATAATATAATATGCCAGTTCTAATTGGTGGTAAATGGGACATTTCATCGGAAAATAATTAAGGAGCCGAAAGGACTCATTTTGATTCAAGCAATTAGTTTGGAGCAGAAATCAAGACGGTAGGAGCACACTGGGGAAGTAATGACCAAACATCTGCCTTGGAGAGTTCTCCCATTAGACACAAGTGTTTAGTAAACTGACAGGTCACGCTCAGTAAACTTCGCCCTTTGTGCACCTCATTTGGCCTCTGAAGCAGCAAAGCAGTGGGGGTGTGCCAAAAGCAGTAGGTCAATTAGAAGAGATAGCCTGACTTCACATGTGAGCTACATAGACTGAAGGGTTTGCCATCGTCTTTGTCACGAACGCAGTGATAGGCTAGCTCCTTCGAACCGAAGAAGCAAATCCTTATTTAGTCTCTAATTGACTGAAATTGCCTCTGCGAAAAAAGATAAAAGTACGCTGACCTCCACCTAGGGAGACTTGTTGACTCAATTTGAGTTGCTCCTTACTTATAGACACTCATGAGGCTGGTTTCAACAATTAAGGCGGCAATGCCTTGCCATTACATCAAATTAGACCAAATCGTTTTCATCAAGAGGAGTTAAGTCTCTGTAAGATAACGTATCATTGAAGTTAGCTATACAAATTGATTAGGGAAAATTGTACTTATCATGTTCCAAATACTGATAATGGACTCATAAATCGGACTGGATGATTGAGTGCATGGATTGTCTCTGCTTCTGGAAAAACAAATCTGAAAGACTAGAAGTGAATCACTTTTGCTGAAGAGGTACTAACATTTGGGCATTTAATCTCCCAAAAAGGATCGTACACATTGGAACCATCCGGACCGGCGCACACGAGTTTGATAGTCAATGTCATTTTTTTAACAAAGTCAAAGATCAATTCTTTAGGAACTCCATCGGGGCTTCGTTACTGAAAGGATAGAACACATCATGAGGCAGCTGTACCCATCAGGAAACAGGTGAGTGTGCTTTGTCTATACAGGTTAAATCAGTCAATAATGACAGTGCATTGAGGGCATGCAGCTGATCAATATATCAAGGCAGACTTTGCCCTCTTTCAATTCTGAATGCATCTGTATCATCTGGGCAAAGACCCATCTGCAGGGGATTTTTCATTCTGATTTTGGCCATCAGGGGGTACCAGGATTGCAAAAAAGTGCTGGCTACATTGTGAAATGTTTTAGCATAATTTCTAATGTAGAATACTATAGCCTATCATAAATTAGAACAGACCTTAAAAATTCCTTGTAGAACCAAATTTAGACTAAATACCCCCATTTCATTTGGTTATTTTTCAATAAAACCAATTTCTCTAAAAATTTAATTATCACTGTCCATTTATCATGGAATACAATATATTCAGAGCTAATTTTCCATTTTCAATTAGTGACATGAACTAATGATGTACAGTTATGATTAATAATATATAATTTTGTTTGTCCGAATATTTAATGTGATTGTCCATCGATTACTTGATGTACATGTCATGGTGATACGGGAAGAACTCTCCTAGTATTGAGCAGTATTTTTGCCTAAAAAAACAATTAAACTCAAACTCAAACTCAATGCTTAAAAAGCGACTATCACAATACTCCCAGGACAACTTATGATGTATCATTTTAAACATCATGACACGAACTTAAATTACTTATCCCCCCCCCGCCGATGAGTCTTTTACCTTGTCTGCTCAGAATTGATGTGGGTACTGTTTATATTCCATTTGTTATCGTTAACACCCATAGTTAAATTGTCTGAAAAGAACGTTTGCATTCTGTTATTTGATGACAATAAGTTAAAATCTGAGTAAGGACTTTTAACAGGGCAGTAGATACAGCCTTGCCCATGATAAGCATTCTGGCTGTGTTACCCACATGCAATTTAAGGGGGTGGGGCATTTCCAATTTACATTACGTGGCCTGATATATATATATGCTACATTCTGCAACACCGACAGCAGCTGGTATATTCTTGTCACTTTTCTCCTATTTACCTTTTAGTTGTTTGGTGGGGGTTATTTACAGAGTGCAGTAGCAGCTGCTGCTGTGTCCACTACGGGCTCAGCACCAGGCTCTGCGACATGGCCACCCGGGATTGATTTCTTTTTCCGGTCTGTTTCCTGGCTATGTAGGAGAACAAGAAAGGGCACATAGAGCAATGTAGAAGCCCAGGGAAACTCTGATGACGTTGGACTCCCTGAATGAATTATTTTCCTATTGCCCTCTATCTGTATCCAGAACCGCGAAATTTATAAACTGACATGCAGAGGACCAATACACAGTAGACAATGCATGTTATTGATACTAACCGCTTATTTGCTGATGTCAGATGTTTTTAGCACCAGTCTGCCCAGTACTGCAAGTTCAGTGCAGAATTGTCTGCGTCGTGCATTCACCTATTACGGATTGTGAACTCATTCTAATTCAAACCGGTAAATAAAATTATAATTTCCAGAGTTAATGTCATGAGGATTATACTAATCTAAATGGCAAGGGGGTTAAAAGATGAAATTAAAATTATATAAAAGGCGAGACTAAATTGTCCAAAGTGTGGTGAATGGGAGGATGGGAAGTAGCTCTAAGATGAATTGGGCTTCAGATCCTCTGCAACACTCCCCACACTGTCCACAAAGAATCAAGGAAGGGCATAGTCCCTAGGCTTTTGTGCAGAGATAACGACATACTGGTGTCTGTCCTAACATGCCTTCCATGACTCATAAAGCAAGCCTGGCCTGGAATCCGGCTGCCAGACCAAGCACAATAGCCGCAGGATATAACATGACAGACTGCCCTCTGCTGATAGCTTTTGCTGACAGATCAGGGACATGGCTATTATACTGTGAAGTAAAGGTGTGGGCGCAGATCTAAAAGGCTAAGTCTATCTTCTTCCTTCAATGACTCCAATGGCAAAGGCCAACTCAGAGGGTGTTTGTATACAAAGTGCTGGTACCATGCAGTCCATTTGTCCATAGTGTCCATGTTTGCGAGCAGTCTGTATTTTTCCTACATTGAATAAGAACATTTTGTTCATGGACCAATATTGTTCAAAAGTATGTTCCATTTTGATAAACTTTGTTCCCAAAATATCGAAGTTCTGCTAACGAAGGATGGTATGTAGAGTAATAGAATACGAATTCTCACTCACACCAATTTTTTCACCCTGATGATTACATACACAAAAGACTTATCTTATTGACTAGCTATCATTGTTGATGGCAACTATAAAATGTGTGCTACAGTGGCATCCAATAGAAAGGATGAATCATAATAGTCAATTAGATGTATCTTTTGAAACTAGGTAAAACATATAGTTATCTGGACCACTTTAGCATACCGTTGAAAATTCAGCCTGAAAACTGTGTATCAATATGTGTATCAATATTACATTGAAAAGGCAACATGGATGACGTTTTTGATGTAGCTAATATATATGGTACTAGATGATCCTAAAGTAACCTATTGCAGACCCTACTTTTATATACAGGGGCTATTGCACATCACTGTCAGGGGGCATTGGCCATAACATTAATCCCAATTCATACAAGCTCGGCTTAGCCACAGCCTAATTTCCGGATAGGTGACCCCCTCATCTATTTGTCTCATGTTCCTTCCTGCTGAACATCCCACGCAACACAAGTTCTTGTATTACACTGAATGCTATGCTCTGTTTGTGCCTATCACCTTCAGACCCTCTTTGAATGACTATGTATATATCCATGAGCAGCTAAGCAAAAAGGATAGTCAGTGAGCGAATTACTAGTATGAGATAGTTCCTATTTTACTCAGTAGAATTCTTTTTTTCCAGTTTTGTCTAACACTTCATCTTCCCTTTCAATTAAGTAATGTATTTCCTCGTGTCCCTCGCAACACCTAATCATAGATCTGCTTTCATCATCAGCCACAGTATGAATTCACTGATTGATTTATCTATAGGGAAATGTTTGCTTACTTATAATGCAGGAGCTGGATCCATCAATCATTTCCGCTCTGTCGTTATTTACACATTATGGCTAATATTGACATGATAACATCCATATTGCAATGTCCTTTAGTTTTTGTAAAGGGACTGTCAGCTGGTTGAGTATTATAATGTGAAATCAAGTGAAATCAATTATAATTATAGAAGTTGCTAGGCGAACTACTTTCACTATTCCATTCAATATATTACATGATTCAATGATTGGATTGGGATTTATCTTGAGATGTTGTACATATGTGACAAAACGTGGGAAGACGTGACATTAGGGGAAAACACCTTTATTTAAGTTCATGTCTTCAGCTACAATTTGATACTTCAAGCATCAGAATAATTGAAATAGTTGCTGAGAAATGACATCACAAACATGGGATGGTAGGGACATGTAGGAATTCAGAATAGACTGCAATGCGATCACATATCAATCTATTTTCGAATAATCCATATAAATCATGATTATTAGAAATTAAATCAATAAATGCATATTATTGTACATAGATTTGGATCTCGTAGGAATATTGGCATTCTGTTTTCAGTTCTGAAATCCTCATGGATGGGGCAATTGGATAGGGATGATTTTTGTTCCAAAAGAATGAAATGTCAACAAATGGGCTAAAAATGGCTAAAAACGTTCTTTTTACATTCCAAATAAGACCAATTTAGAATGAAAATAAAATTTTGATAATAGCTTCAAAAGATTCCTTGGGAAAAGTTAGTCCAAGGTCATTTTCGCTTAAGTATTCACGTTTTTAGCTATATCTCCTGAAATATCATGTTTAGAGCATTTATGGCTATTCCCCCTAATGTTACGATTTCCCAGGTTTCGTCACATATTGCTTGACTGATTATGAATGATATTATACTCCCGAATACACAGATGTCACATGAATATCAGTTCAGATAAATAATGTTTTCCGATGAGAAACTCTCTGATAAATACAGCCATGCCAAAGAGAGCATATGTGGACAGTCGAGGGAAAAGGGTCCTCCAAGGTAAAAACTCAATAATAAAATTGATGTCATCACCTTTCCAGTGATATCTTTTATAAGCAGGTACCACTTCTAGTTTTTGAGCACTGGCTCTCTGAATATAGGTGGTCACTGTCCAATCTTAAATGCCAATAAGCTCTATCTCTCTTTGTTTAGAGATATTCCTATCTAATTAGCATGATTATGCTAATTACCAAATATCCAAACTTTTTCAAACAATTGGTCACAGCATTTGATCTAAAAATGGTATTTACATTCTGTTTTCAGCATAGAAATTGTTTTGGGGCCTTCTTTCCTTAATTTTTTTTTAATTTTCGATTTTAAATGAAAATCATGTTTCCGTGGCAACCAATGTGTGCAAAAACACCAATTTAGGCCCAAAAACGTTCTTTTCCATTCCAAATATGGAATGATTTCACCAAAAATGGAATCTTCTAATGTGGCCTATCATATTCTACATAAAAAAGTAGTATAGACAGGTTTTTGCTATATCTTGGTGCTTTTTGACTATATGGAGCCCCCTGGTGGCCAAAGTTGGTACTAAAAATCCCCCGCGGAGGTCCCTTTTCCCTTGTTGATCTACATATGCATGTAGCTTATTTCCTAGCCCTCAGCTCAAATTAGAGTTGGTACATTCTAGCATAGACCAACACATGAAGTCTTTGGTATGGCAATTTATTACATTTACTGATTATATTGAATCTCGAGCCTCAGATGTGCTTAGCCCAATACAAGTATATAGGTGTGTAAGTATTAGTGACATAACATTCAGCTATTATCATAAGTTACACATGACATTAAGCTAGGGTTAAGATTGAGAGAGGTAAGGGTTATTTAAGGTTATAAGTCACCCATAAATTTTGTGCAGCAGTTTTGTGGCACCTATTTCATATGGATCCATAGCCACTTGTCAGAGAAGCCCATCAGTGGGGAGACATGGTCACACGGGTAGTTTAGGCTAAGGACCACATACGTGAGCGGATGGCCATTATTTTGGTGGGGATAAGTAAGGGGAGGGCAAGGGAAGTTGAGAGTCAGGAACTTGCAAGAAGGAAGACACTTGTTATTTGGGTTTTGCCGGCAGAGCATCAATATTTGGAAATAATACATTATTAAGGAGGGTATAGGGGTTAATATTGGGAGCTTAAAGCTTAGAGTGTATGGCGATGACTCTGCTCATGATAAGGCTAAGGATAAGGGGGAGGTTATGTCAGCTAACATACAAAACAAACTGGAATGAAGGGTTGGGAAGTCTTAGATGTGCTCAGACCAATACTAATATAATACTATGTGTGTAAGTATTGATGACATAACAATTAGCTAGGCCTATTAATTATCATAAATTACACATGGCATTTAGCTAGGATTAAGTATGAAAGAGGTAAGGGCTATTTAGGATCATAAGTCAACTATAAATTTTAATTAAATCAAGGGTGAGAAAGCTAAGCGTCAAGGCTAGTGAACAGCTCCTAATTGGCGGGCATGGTTATTTCCCTCAGCAACGACCCATCAGTGTGGAGACTGATCAATCTGGATAAGCATTAGGCTAAGGGTAAACAGGTGAAGCTCTAATCAAATAATGGAAGCTGGAGACGTGGTGGTTAGACTTAAGCTAGGATTGAGGATGTGTCACTACTTACTGAATTCAAATAGGCAGGATGGCTGACCTGAATAGGTTTGGGAGTTGGTTGTTTAAGGGATATTCACCATTTAGCGGGGCAGCATAGCTACAGTAGACAGATGGATTGTGCGTTTTCTGCAGAAGTATTCATCTTTTGCACACATGCAGACTAGCATGTAGAGAAGCAATGTTCATTAAGAGGCAATTGAGATCTGCCCTTGGGGGGGCCCTGAGCCCCCTGAGAAAGTCAATTTTTGAAAAAGGTTCTCTCCTCTACTAAAATGCCTACATGTAAGTGAATATTGACTTAATCTATGTATGGTGACACATATATTTAGTTAAGATCTGCCCCTATCAAGACCCATAAAGACAGGAAGTTTGCTGAAGGTCAAGGTCATTTCTCAAGCTCACCCATGGTAGAAAAGTTAAAACATATATATGCCAGAGTTAGTGTTTTCTGTTATGGTCAGCTGATCAGCTAAGATATAAAAATACTGTCCATATTATATATTTGGTACAGTCAACAAACTTTAGAATCAGAAACCCAGCTCCCCCACCTCCAAAAAAAAGGGGGGGGGGAAGAAGAAAATTTAAGTCGCAAGTATTTTTCACTTTCATGATCATCAAAAACTAGGTGTGTGTGTGGGAGGGGGATATTTCCAGGTGGGGGGGGGGATTGGGGGAAATTGAATATACAGTACCAGTAACATGCATTTTGCTTCTCTGTTTACTCTATATAGTATTACCTTGCCCCAGATATGTCTTAGGACCTTTTTAAGAGATTTTTCCCTCATGGCGAAATCTCCTGAGCTTTCAAAATCGGAGATGTTTTTGTTTATACTCCAATTATTAGTGAAACAATGAAGGATCATTGTTAACTATATTGCCTGAAGGATCAGTACCCTCTATTGGCATAGAGACAGAGTAGACCAAATTATGACATATTATATGTGAGGTCCTGATGTCACAATTAGGCTGTATCCTGCACTATTTGAATTGCAATATATTATATTTGGAGCAGCACAGAAACTCAACTTCAACTAATACATATTCTTAAGATAAATTGAAAATTTTGTATATTACTTTCAAGTGATAATTTCTGTTACCACAGCAACCAAAGTCAATGAAAAATGCTATTTTGGAAAATTTTGTTGCCATGGAAACAGGGATTTTCCCCCCTAAAAAGCCTCTAAAGCCGCCAAATATGCTGACTCCATCATGTTCTGTATGAAAACTTACTCAAATCAATTTTTTGAAAAAAGATTGCAACTTTCCTTGATATTTTTTGGTGATTTTTGGCCTTACTATTGCTTTAATCATAGCAATTCACCGTGACTGGACCCAAACTGATGGTGGTCTGTGTAAGCCACTCGGGACTGTACTGCCAGAGGCAGGCAAAGGTTGTTCTGAGTTGACATCATGCAAGTGCCATAAGGGCTGTGTTAGGAACTGCAAATGCAGAAATTCCAACCTTTTATGCACAGCCCTCTGAATATGTGAATGCTTACAGAAGTGAGATAACTAGCTGTACCACTAAAGTGTGTGAATAAAGAATATTCTAGATCCCTAAATTAATTTCAATTGCAAGCTTTGTATTGCAGTTCATTTTCCTGTGGGAAGTGTGGGAGTTATTCAGTAAACACAGCATTAAACATGCAAATCATGCTATCCCTGTAGCATTAATAAATTCATGTGAATAGTAAGTATGTGATGGTTAGATTACCTTTAGTACATCAACTTAATATTTTGATCCTGGTTAATTACATTAATTAATTATAAGCTATTAGGCTGATTAAATAAGAATAAAAAGTATTTTTATGCCACTCCTTGTTTATATATTGTTCGCATATATATCTATAGATCCTATTAAGATGACAAGGTGAAAGTGACTGCAATTTACTGTTATAAAAGGCAATACCACATCTAGAACCGAAGTGGTTTAAGTTGGCATGGATACCGCAATTTATCAAAGAAAATCTACATCTCATGAACGAATAACTACTGCTAAGATGAAGGAAAGGTGATAAATGGTCCTGTTGAATGTTTCTAATTTCCAAGACCTAGCATATCTGTATAGAAATGAATAAGATTCATCAGGAAATTCCATTTTACTGGTGTTTGACCTCGCCAAATGACCTTGACCTTGCCTCTGCTCTTAATCTTTTGAAAGGTCATTAGAGGCATATCTAAGCTATCTTGTTGTGTTACTGTAGTCAAAGAAATGGGATATTTTCATACCCTCAGCAGTTAAACTGACTAGAAATGCAATTGTAAATAACCATTTTTAAAGATGGCTGCCACAGCCTTCATACACCAGATCTAAATTGCCTCTTAATGAAAATTTGTTTATCATAATTATATGAGTCTATGTCTGTGAGAAATTTGGTAACTTCTGCAAAAAATGCACAATGGATTAGCTATGCCGCCTTGCTAATTTCGTTTGCTCACATTTTAAGGTACATCACTAGCTATTTGGGGTAATCTTTCATTGTATCAATCACTTTAAGTGTTTGTGCCGTAGTGTTAAGGGAGATGAAGAGATATGCCAGAAATATGGTGTATGAAATAATAAGGACGATGCATCTACAAACAAATATATAAAGAGATGCAAAGTTTGACGACATAACCTCTGTATGTCTTGGGCCCATGTCGGGTTTACATATTTATCTCATATAAAGGCCCATGGCCTTTTGGCCCAATAAAAGGTACGTTTTGGGTTACATGGTCTGATAATCGAGGGTAAGTAGGTCTGATTTCTTTGGAAGGGGTATCTTTATTTTACTTAGGCCCCAAAAAGGACCAGGAGATTGACACCCGAACTACAGTGGCGACCCGCCAGGTAGGACCGGAGAACCCGAAACGTTCCTTTATTGTTTTACCTTATAAGGAGAAGGCACTGGCGAGACATGATTAGAAGGGAAATAAAGACCAAGGACTATTAAAGGACTGATTGAGAGGATTGGCAGGGATGTCTGGCAGATGCCTGTTATCATAATGAGCACCTTAAACTGTGGATTAAAAAAGGGAAGGGCAGCAGCTATGGTTGTAGGTTGGGAACTGGCACGTACAGGTAATCAGACCTTGAAACAGTTAGGGAGGGTAAACGTTGATATGGGACTTGAGCCCTTCTGCATTAACCCATTGAGGCCGAATATAGAGGGTGTTCACTACACTAGGATGGGCGGATGTAAATTGTAATTGATATAACTCTATGAGATTTAGCAATCCCTCATCCCCAGGGGAAAAATCCCACCCCCACAGCTAGAATTTAACATGCTGACCGTCCTTAAAGTCTAAGGATGCAGGGAGCCTAAATAAGTAGGAGCTATAGGCAAGGTTAAGTTTACGATCTGCAGACATTGATCATCATTATCTCATCTATAATGCGTGATGCCACAAACTTCCAGATTGTGAAGTGATTATTAAGTAAAGATCTCTGAGCATCGACTATTCATACAGGTTATATGATACATCATCATTTACGGTATGGATGTCGAAGCCATCTCATCCATCATCCCATGCCTAAACTGTGTTTAGACTAATCTATAACCGATTTGTCTAAATTACCAGTTTTAGCATTATGCGAGGACGACTGTTGAAAGTACTGTTTATCATTCCTGAGTTTTGTTTGAGGGTTTGGTGAGAGTAATAATTTGTTTATATATGGATTAAGCAGCTCTAAGTGGGACAGGCATTATCATCTGGTTGCTGGCACAGGTGTTCATATGCTTTATAAGGGTGTAGGCTCTGCTCTTAGAAGGCAGTTTGTTGCTGGCAAACCATGGTATTTGTGTCTGATACCTGCCTAAGTATCGAGATATGAAAGCTGGTCATGCATACTGAGGAATGTGCTTTACCTTTGTAGCTATTCAATGCCACACATGTTTATCCAAGTAGGTAGTTGTTGAGCAACCTTGCATCTAGCCACCAATGAAATGCAGAACCATAAGAGACACAGACTTTGCCAAAGAGCCTGCCGTTGCTATCATGAGGGGGATCATTCAGTCCATGGGGACAGGGTGTCTAGACTTAACAGACAAGGTTATGAAGTTCAGTCCTGCTGTCACAGATGGGAATAGATGGAGGCTTCTAGAAAAATCTCCTCTCGAATTGCAAGTAAATCTACCTTTTAAGTTTACTTCCCCACATCAGCATAGAGGAATCTGAAAAAGGCTTCCATGATGCTATTACCCAAAGTAGCATCATTTACAAGTAATGGATAGCTAAAAGCGCCTCCTTCTTTTAGGGCAGTCTTTGAGTGACAGGAGAGAGATTATTTTTTACATTCCAGACCTCTCAAGGAGCATAGTCTACAAGAGTATAGGCAGGTGGGTGTATGGAATAACTAAAGAAAATCCTTCATCGATTATACTTGTGTCCCTTAGACTTCCCTCCCAGAACCAGAATATAGTAAAGGCCTGGAGCAATTAGTCTGTTACTGCAGCAGCTCCCTAGGGGCCTATCAGAATAAACAACTTGTGATGACAGATCTGAGGAGTTGCCTGGACATTAGGAATTTAGATTCAACAAGCACCAGGATTTCCCCTCTGATTACAATAAACAATCCTGACACATGTTAAGCCAGGTCACAGTGGATTCCTGCTACCATTGCTTTTCCTAATCTCTCTTTATATTAAAGCTATTGCCTTATGTTTCCAGGATGCAAGATGGCCCCAGCAGACCATGACCTCGGAAATAATCATGATATAGTTTCGTGGCCACTTAATAGTATGGGCCATTGAGTATGTGTAACTGTTAGTCAATAAATATACGTAGCATAAGACACATTTCCATTATTATCAATAGACAGGATGGTAAGGAAATGAAAGTGGCATGAGAGAAAATTGCAGTGATTGTGTTTCAGTATGTGGTATCCTAAGGAGGAGACTGGTTCCATTTTTGTAAAGGAAACTATTTATTCATGTGTATTATTTGTATCTTCAGTGATCTGAATGTCTCCTATAACTAAATTTACCTTTTCATATCACTTGATTAACCTGGTAACTTCATTTAATCCATCATCACTATGTTGAAAACAAATGATTATTCACCTAGTGACTTGGATATCCTTTCTATTTTACATTTTCGTCTGACCCCAAAAAACGTTTTATTTACCCCTACCATGGCTAAATGGTATTCTTCTGTGTGAACGCCTTGGAATGGGCATATGAGAAGGGCACTAAGGTAAATCGCCCCCCCCCCCCCTCCCTCACCAAAGTATTGCTCACATAGTGTCAAGGAAGACAGAGCCTCTGGGCAGCTTTTGTGTAGAGATAACGTCAAACTGGTGTCTGTCCCAACACCCCTTTCATGCCTCACAAAGCAAGGCAGGCTAGGTATCTGGCTGACAGACCAAGCACAATGGTGGCAGGATATAACATGATAGAATGCCTACTCCTGATAGCATTTTTCTGACCAAAAGGCTAACTCTTTCTTCCTCCTTCAATGACTTGAGTAGCATAGGCCATATCAGAAGGTGTTTGTATCAGGAAATACTATGGTCCATTTGCCCATAGTGTTCAGATTTATGATATCATAGTCATGAGGAGTCTATTGAATTCAGAGATTTTGTTCATTCATCAGTTTTGTTCAAGAGTTAAATTTTTATGCTGTTCCCAGTAGACAAACACGGTTCCCCAAGTCACAAGACAAGACCAGACAAAACAATAATTGTCCACTGTTGTTGCGATGAACTATAATATTTTTATTACACTGGTAGCTATATTGTAGAAAGTTTCGAATGTTGTACTCGAGTGAAGGTATTCATTGCAAAAACGTATAAAATACTCTTATTTAGTAGCACTTTGTATACAGTGATTACTCAGCATGAAAGCTGTAAAATTAAACATTGAAAACGGCAACTGTGATAAAATAATAACTAAAAAATGGCGCTGACCTTCATGAATCCCAGTTTAGACACTACTATATTACATGAAATCACTGATAAAGGGCAATGATCCCATGGCTATCACATTAATCTCAACTCCTCAAAGCTGAGCTTGGCCAGAGCCACACATGCATATTTGGATTTATAAAAGACCCATGGGCTGTAATATCCGGAGCAGGTACCCCTTAATCTACCAGCCTCATGTTCCTGCCTACTGTTTGTCTCCAGCTGCAGGTATTCTGTTATGTTGCTATAATCATTGGTGCTGTATTGGGAACTGAAAAGGTTTACTTTTCCAAACTGCCTGGCCTTTAAAGTACTCTTGTGCTTGCCATAGGTGGTCATTGGAAAATACAGATACTGCATACATACATTATTTCATGGCTACTAATCCTCTATCCAGGCCAAGGAACCTTTTTTTGCCAATTAATTACAAAAGTGTGGAATACACCACAGTTTACAAGAGTTGAATGTACAATCGTTGTATTTATATCCCTGTCACTTACACCCTAAGCCTAAATCTGAACTAGAAAATAATAAACCCAACACATAAGTCTTGGGTTGGGCCTTTTCTTGCAGAAGGAAAATGAATTCCACCATCTGCTGTTAATGCTGGCAGAAGGTCTCATCCTGATGAGGCATGAAATGAAAGAGGGTTGCGGGGGGGGGGGGGCAGGGGGAGGTGATTGAAGCTCTACCTCAATATTGAGTAGCTCAACGAGAAGGAAATAGACAGAAGCTATGGGTTTGGTTGGGTGGGCATTTGGGACACTAGCATCGGTTTCGGGTGCAACAGCCATTGAGGTGTAGTGGTAAAATGGCCTTTCTGCATTCAGTAGAAAAGGTGCATGGCTATAATTGTTGTTGATGTCATACACAGTGAAAAGTGAGAAACGATTTCTTAACACCATATAAAAGAGGATTTCTGTTCTCCACATCAAAGACAGGATTTGGCCAAAAATATGACAACGAGATATGGAGCCAATCGGTTCCCAAAAGCAAACCCGGATATGGGACTGCAAAGATGAAGTCTTTCCTTTAGTGGTTGGTTTCTTGGAGTTTATGCGCAACAGACTTACTTCATATGGATCTATTGCCACTTGTAGGAGAAGCCAATCAGTGGGAAGACATGGTTGGAGTGGTGATCGAGGCTCAGGATTAAAACAGGAGTGATGCATGGGTGGCCTGGTACTTAAAGGCCCAGTGCCCATGTATATAGAGCTGAGTACCTGTCCCGACTGCACTCTGACTGTTACTGGACGTGCAGTAAGACCTGCGGGTCTAAGGGGATGACCATTATTTGGGTAGGGATAAGGAAGGCGAGGATATGTGAAGTTGAGAGTCAGGAACTTGTGTAGGAGAAACTGGTAACTGGATACAGAGTTCGGTGGCAGACCATCAATATTTGGAAGTAATGCATACTAGGAAGGTAGGGGTTGATATTGGACTTGCCTAACCTTGATATAGTCATGTTTCATACTGGGCTAAGCTCACTATGATAAATATAGTCAGCAGATGTGCATCAAGGTTTAGGAGGCTTAGAATGAGGTTGAGTATGTAAGGCTTAGTATGTGATGATGGCTATATGCTAAGGGTAAGGATAAGCAGCTCAAGGGAAGAGTTATGTCAGCTATGAAACAAACTATCATACAAGGTAAGGCTCTCAAGCATCTGATATGCACAGACCAATACCAGTATAATATACATAAGTATTAATGGCATATCAATATTCATTTTTATTTATGGTCATCATTTACACATGATGTTAAGCTAGGATTAAGTATGAGAGAGCTAAATATTCTTTATGACCACGGTCACCCATACATTTGCTTTACATTGAGGGAAGAAGGTCAAGGCTATGAATCTGCTCGCAATTGGTGGGAATGGGTATTTTCCTCAGCAACAACCCATCAGTCAGGAGACTGATGGATCTGGATGAGCGTTACACTAGTGGCGAAGCTATTAGGATTGGGAGAGAGAGGTAGGGTTATCAGTTATACTTAAGCTAAGGTTGAGGACAAGTCACTACTTCCAGAATTAGAATATAGGAAGGATGACTGACCTGAATGAGTTTAGAAGTTGGTGGTTCATGGAATACTCACAAGATAGTTCTGCTTACTTTTCAAAGTATATTCCTAGAAATTTGAACTGATTTTTCTTTTGTATGTCCTACCCTAACGCTCATATATTGCAATTAGAAAAGGTAGATGCCAGAAATGTGTACTATGCAATTATAATGACAAAGCTTCGGCAAGTGAATACACAGACTGATGCTAGGTTTGACTATTCTATATTGAAATATCTCATGTCTGTTTTCCATGATATTTCTGAAAGTTGCCTAAGATGTGGTTGGATTTAATACACAATTTTGTTGGACGTAATCCATATAAACATCCATGGCCTTAAGTAGGAGAAGCGTATTAGTAGAGAGCGACACAGAGCGGTCAGATAGGTGTTCGACACTGATGATTATTGGATGAATGATTTGGAGGATGGGCAGAGATGTGAAGCAGATTACTATTATTAGAATCAATTAAAAATGAAGGATTGAAATTTATTTCTGTGTGCTGTTATTCAATTTTTCATTCAACTTTTTTGACAGAGTCACGACACAAGCCCCTTAATTAGCTGAGGTGGGGTTAGGGAAGGGGTGAGTAGTAGTAGGAAGAGAGAAAAGTATTTATCGGTATCATTCTGTTCTCCTTCAGACGTCTCTCCCATGTAGACCCGGAATATAACAAAGACTTGGGGCCTTCAGTCCCTTCCTGCAGCAATGACCTTTGATGGTAGATCTGAGGAGCTGATAAGTCAGGTTGCAGTGAATTACTCAGAAAAATGAGCCTGGCCTTGAGGGCCTTGTCACATGATTAGCCCCAGCCCACGGGCCCAGGCAGGCAAGGCTGCGAAGCAGCTCCCACCTAGGCCCATGGGCTGGGCCTAATTCTGGCACAATTCATGACAGGACAGGCTCAATTTCGGTTCTACCATAAGTAAACATCATGAACCACTAATAGCAGAAGTAGAACTAACCTTAATTCCAATTATATCAGGGTGAAATGCATTGCAAAAAATATCCCGAGTGCATCGTCGCTTTGTTATCACCAGAAGTACAAGTGCCAGTGATGTCATTGCATAGCAGCAGCATCATGCTGCGTAGAAAATGTGCATGGCATAATCCCCAAGGCTTTATCCCTGAAGTAACCTTGCCCAGTCTCATTTTTTTAGGTTAGCATTGATGTCCATGTGAGCAAGAAATCAGTAGAACTTTGTATATAGCCTAAAGCAATTGCTTAATCAATCCCTTTATTCTTTTCTGCTGGCGATAGCTGGTGTCTAATGAGTTCCTGATGTTTGGTACCAGATGGTCCTGGTGCAGGCTAGCCAAGAGCATTACAGCAGTAATAGGCAGATGGTAAGTTCCTAGGCCGTTGTATACTGTTAATCATTAATTATGGTTAATGCATAGTCAATAAAAGTAATCAGTGAAGGGTAAGACCCTTTAGGCAGAATGGTAAGAATAGGAAAGTGGTTCGTGAAAAAGGGTAGGTCTCTTACTTTTTGGTATTCTAGGGAAAATAAAGTAATCAATTTCAATTGAATTACTGGTTTCATTTGTGAGTTTAACTATGCAATTATACTATGATCGCAATTTTAAAGTTACCTAGGTGTCTCCTTTAACTGTGTTTACCATTTCATACAATGTACACGCTGGATAATGAGTTGAGTTCACATATGTGGCTCAAAACGACTGTAAATGGCTTCGACTCAAATGGCAGTTGTGGTCAGCTAACTCAACGAGACCAGACTCAGATAACTGATTTGCCTCACACATTTAATGCTGGCAATGGGCAGATGGGAAGAACATTAAATTGAGAAGGCTCTGATATCATCTGAGATACCTCAGTACTGTCCACATAGAATCAATCAATTATCAGCGTTTGTGTAGAGATGACAATATACTTATGTCTGTATCAACAGGTCTTTCATCCTTCACAAAGCAGGACTGGCCGGATATCCGGCTGCCAGACCGTGAACAATAGCGGCAGGATATAACATGACAGACTGCCTACTCCTCAGGATTTTGCTGAGGGATCAGACACTATGAAATTAAGAGCAGGCCTGAAAGTCTATACCCCTCCTTCGATGACTTCAAAGGCACAGGGCATCTCAGAGATAGAACTACACAATAGATCCAGAGAAACTGTGTAAACGTAATGTTCAAATAGTGTTACTTGATATATACTTCATGTGTATTTTTTCTCACACAAAACAAGGCCGTATAATTATACTTTTACTTTCATAAAAATCATGATTTGGGGAATTTTGATGAAAAATAGGTTCAAAATGGCCTTCGTCATATTTTTCACTGCTTGGTGATGAGAAATAACTTTTTTTGAGTGGCCTAATGCAACTCGTTTAAGCTGAGGTTAGTTTAAGCCACACCACTACTTGGTATTCGGGGAAAACCGTTGTTACTGCCCACGGTTTGTTGGCACCTGTACACAACTGATTGAATGCGATGGACTTTTATTTCTGCTTAGCCTTTCTAGGGTGTATTTCTCTCCTTAAATGCTATGCAACGTATTGTCAGTGTCGGCTAAAGTCAAGTGAGAGAATAAATGATATACATGATGCCATTCTTGCATATACTAAAGTTTAGATCCTGGCCTGACTGACCTCCCACTTGCTTGAATATAAATAAAAGTCCTTCTGTACTTGACTGTTGCAGGATTGAGCTGTTGTGAGGCTAAAAGTAATGACGAACCAAATTCCATTCGACTTTGAGCTATTCATGAGGTGGATATAATGGGAACATTAAGACATTTTAAGAGTCACTTGGCAGGAAGTACTGACCTAAGAAAATCTAGATTTAGCTTTTGATTCCTCAACGTGTCTT
This sequence comes from Harmothoe impar, assembly GCA_947462335.1. Classification (NCBI taxonomy): domain Eukaryota; kingdom Metazoa; phylum Annelida; class Polychaeta; order Phyllodocida; family Polynoidae; genus Harmothoe; species Harmothoe impar. The sequence continues at coordinate 8,075,090 of OX381721.1, read as the reverse complement.
AACCATGTAGCTTCCATGTGTTAATGTGACATGTTAATTTTAATTCCCACAAGTTAATGTTAATTCACACAAATCCCTAACAACTACAGAGCTACTTTCATTATAAGCCACATCATTCACAGATTGATTAATTTATACAGAATGTGTGTCTACTTATGCAAGAGCTGGACCCATCAATCAACCCCACTCTGTTATTATTTACACAGAAGTTATTCTGATGGCATGATCAATGTCCGACCTTTTCTAGGTTGTTGAAAATTGAGCGCTGTGCAAGCTGGTTGACAGTTACATTTACCATTTTACACAAAGGTAAAATCCCTTTTTTTCCCTCTAAAATATGACATAAGGAGTGTTTCTGTTATAGTATATCAGCCTATCGGACCATCACATGTGTCTTGGGTTGGGCCATACATATTACACAAAGAAAATTAATATGTATTCCACCATCGACGTGTAAACCAGGCAGCTTCTCTGGCATCGCTGAGGCGTGACTTGACATGGTCCGTGTAGGCCTAGGGAGCAGGGTGAGAAGGAGCAGTATAAGACCTGCTCAATATGGATGCCACAAGGATTCATGGTCATTTCTGGGAGTAGCTCAATCATGAAAGACATGGGCAGGAGGAAGGGTCAAGTGTGTATTAGGATGATACGATTGAGTTGCCATCCCTCAGGCTGAGTGGTAGGACTTCCTTCATCATACTTATAGTATTCACCAAAGGGGACGTCCATAAAGTATGTCACACTTTTCCTGGCTTTTCTGGACACCCTCCACCCCTTAGGCATTCTTTTCATCACAACTCTATCATCGGGGATCAAGACCCCCCCCTCCCCCCCCCCTAAGTGCCATACTTTATGGACAGCACCGAATATAGACCAAACATGAATCTTGCTGTGGTTGGACTTCAACCAACCAAAATCACAACTTTTAATTATAACAGACGTCTATCGAATGAGACATGGTCAATGGGTTGGCCAAGCTATAAAGCTAAGGGTAGGAGCAATTTAGAGGGTGTGTTAGGCCCTTATCCTACAAAATTGCCCTTATCCTACAAAAATGTATAACTTTGTAGTATAAGGGCTGTCAGTCAGGCCCTTATCCTACAAAGTCTGCCCTTATCCTACAAAAATGTTGCCCTTATCCTACAAAACCTATGTATTTTGTAGGATAAGAGCAATCAGTCAGGCCCTCATCCTACAAAATTGCCCCTATCCTACAAAAATGTCCCTGATGCTTTAATTAATTTGTCACTAGGTCTAGCACAGAGGCATAGGACCTATAGGTATGCTGTAGGATAAAATTTATTTGACTTCCTTGTGTATTCCAAAATGGCCGCCAGGATGGCTCCCAAAATCTCAGGGTTATTTCCTTGTGAAATATACGAAAATAAGGGTTGTCTGGGTGTATAGTGCATTTATTAGGCCTGACTGATAGCCCTTCTCTTACAAATCCTCCCTAGTAACGATTTTGTAGGATAAGGGCAATTTTGTAAGATAAGGGCTTAACAGGGTGGCCATGCACGTGAGGGGATGACTATCATCAAGGTGGGGACAAGGAAGGGGAGGTAAAGTTGAGGGATAGAAAGTGGCATAAGTGGCAATTTCCTGTTGGAGACGGAGCGAAGGGCATCAGACTTGGGAGAAGTAGTGAAATTAGGGGTGGTTGGAGGGAGAAGGGTGGAAGGCAGAAGGGTTACAGCAGTCGTTCAACAGTGATCTTTATTTCACAAGGTGAAGCCAAGTGACGTAACCGTCAGCTTCTAAGTGAAGAATTTAATTGTAAGTGTTCTTTCGTAGGCTTATCTATTTCATGACATTGCTGTCTACATTGATCAGAAAATGAATGCACCGTCAACTTGAAAAAATCTAGTCTACCGTGTGTGTCTTTGTTTTTTTGGTAACTTTGATATGGCAAAAAAAAGTAATTATATATATAGCCGCAATGGAGGATTAATGTTGGACTGGTCCGGGTAGACTGGCAGATGAGGAAAAATGTTTTGCGGAAAAACACTCCCCTCCCACTTTGGGCTGGATGCATAACTCCCTCGGTGACTGTCACCATGGTATAGAGTTAGACATTTGGCTGGTTGAGGGTGAGAAAATCTCACCAAGAAAGTGATACCCAACATAAGAGAGGATAAGTCGTGAAATCCACTGAGCAAAAGACATCTTATATCCATATGTATAAGCCAGCTCATGTGCATGTGGTAATGACCTGCCCATTTGTTATTGATGGCCAGCTGTTTATTCAAGATTGGGGCTGAGAAGATGTAAGGGTCATCAAGACTACGGGGCTTCCTGTCCATGGTCAGCAACCCATCAGTGAGGAGACTGGTAGATCTTCATGTGCATGAGGCTAGGGAACAAGCCTAAATGGATTGGAACTGGCCATAGGGTTATGGTAGGGTAGTTGCGTTATATTTCTCATAACATGTGGATGCATTCAGAGCAAACAATGCTCAAATCCGTGATTTTATAACAAATGTAGAAAGGGTTACGCATATCTATGCTTCTAACAACTCAGTAGACCGACAGTGTATATTATAATATTATAGCTTTTTAAATAAGATTAGCAATGCTCCAAGAAGATGGTGTAATATGTACACGTTTTTAATGTGATGAATTAAAAAACCAAGTCAAAGTGAAATAACTATCAATAACCATAATGCCCCCAGTAGTATCCTGCAAGAGTTTTGAAAGTTTTTAAAGTCTTATCTATTTGCACATAAAACTCAATAACTTCTCCAAGTAGGTCCTTGAGTGACAGTGACATAATACCCTTTACATTGCCGCACCCTCAAGGGACAAAGTATACAAGAGGCTGAGCAGGTGGCTGTATCACTCTTACAGCTAGACGGGTCCCAAAGGGGCTCAGAGTAGCTCTCTTAGAAAACCCTTTGTCTCTATTATGTTTCTCCTTTAGTCATCCTGAGAGATGGTCCTACCCAGACTCAGAGTACAGTAACTAAGTGAGGGTCCTCAGCCGTCAGGCTATTCCTGCAGCAACTACAAAGAGTCCAGTAGAATTTATACTACTGGTACTGGCCGTGATTCACTAAATCGATACAAGTTGAAAGTCTATGACCGGGTTCAATTTATGACTGGGCGCAATCTATGACCATAAATTGAAAAAATATTTTTAATCAGTATCATAAGTCTTAAAACACCCGTTAACTTTTCCTGGCCATTTCTATGCACATTTGCCATAAATAATCAGTTTCCTTTTATGTGGTCATAGATTGCACCCTGTCATAGATTGCACCGGCGGTTGTAGACTTTCAATTCGTATCGATTTAGTGAACAACTGCCTAAAGCAACTACAGAAGGAGCTATTCGGATCTGATGTCTGCCTTAAATCAATGCCTCATTGGTTGGAAAAATGGCCCTGTGCCATTACTTTATCTAATCCCATAACAATACAGATGATTTCCAGGACAAATGAGTTCATTCATGGGGTTTTCAATCAAGATACTGGTACAACCAAAACATTGTACAGGACAGCAGTGCTGTGTAGATGATGTGCTTCTAGGCTGCTGAAGAGTGTGAGACATTGAGGCATTGATTATGTGAAAAGGTTAATCGATAGTGAATTCTGAGACCCTCACCCATAATCATCAATGAGACGAATGGTAAGGAAATGAAGTGGTTCCTGGGAAAATCACAGGTGGGGTAGTATTTTCTGCTCTGTAGTATAGAGCAGATAATCATTATTGAATAACTAGTTTCATTTTCATCTGTAAATATGTGTGAAACTGCGTATTCACGTGTAATACACTGTAAATAGTTGGTTGTCATTTTTATAGGTGTGTAGTAGAATCTACTGTAGGTGTACGGTTTATTGTCGGTAAACAGCAGAATCTACTGTAATAATACAATAATTGCTGTAAAACTACAGAACATTCTAATGTGTACCTATGCACTTAATATTTACAATGTATCATCCAATGAACACCTACGGTGAGCTGGCGGTATTCTAGAGCTGATTCATTTTCTTCAAAAACAAATAATATGTCTCCACTCAGGAATCTTAACAAAGTATGGAAATGTTGGATCTTTCCAGCATTGCCATAATATAGAAAAGAAAATTGGACGGGCACTGCTGGCCTCTCTTTCAACACCCTTGGAAGATATAATTATTATCCCGAAGAGAACCTAGGATTGTCAGACTCCGTTGCAAAATTGGAATTCTATACTATGACGAGAGTTCAGCAATTTCTGACGATGTAAACATAGTTCTTTTAGATATCCAGTGTCAGACTAACGCTCACATGTTCTCTATCTTAATCAAATTTCTTTAATTTAATCCGACTCTATATTAGGATTCGTAATGCCTAGTGGGACTAGGTGGCCAACTATCTACCTTGCTTTAGGAAATTTAATGCTGGGATATCTCAGCATCTCACTAATATAATACGATAGGAAAAGTAATATATACCTCCAGTATTACGAAATAGTGTGTGACCATGGGATGGGTTTTGGCTCAAGTGACACATGTGATCAACCACCTTCTGCTCTCTTCGAGGAAACATGGTCAGTAGGACATGGACAGCTATCTCGCTCCTCGTCAATAGGAGACAGAACATTTGACAGAAGCAATCATTGTTTTCTAAACCTGTGGGCAATGACAATTATAGAATGACTCAATGATAGTGACGGAATTATACAGAAATTGATAGCCTTACTAGAGTTAAATATGTTGCTAGGATGTGGAGTCAAAGTACCTTAGTTGTTATGTCTGCAATTTAACACCAAGATGGGCGACAATCGGCTGTTGAAACCAGTCAAAAGTATGAAGGGTTGAAATGGGGTGGGGGGCACATGCCTTAGGCCAAAGCGCCTGTTGCTGTGGTACCCTTTAGGCAGGAAGGAACATGTTGGTATGGTGACTAAGACGTGGGCAAAGGTTTTTCCCCCCACGTTTACAATCCGACGCTACCTTCCACCATTGTGGCAGAATTGAATTATATCAGGACATAAAAAATAATGGGACGACGGATTGCTGGCTCCCTGTCTCTCTCCCACAAAACTGTCCCACACTATCACGTTATTCATGAACCTAGCCACCATGGCCTTCCACCCTAGTGCACTATGTCAGTATGGATGATCCTTCGTTAGTGTTCTTTTATTGTGTAGATTATGTAGTCTTTAACATGCCTGTGGTAGCATCTGGACAATGTTTCCCTTTCTATCTGTGGTCCGGGGAATTCTAACACAATCAGCTAGCCTGCTAGAACAAGTCAATGTTGTGTTAAAATTAGATTTCACTGAAACATGAGGGACTATGTTCCACCGTCCATTAGGGATGTAATACTGATAAGTAATGTGCATGTGCTATAGGGACACATTAGTTTATGATGTAGGCTTACATGGACAGTACCTACTCATAACCATGATTCATCACATTTTACAATTAGTGTAAGTCAATCAGCCATCAATGAAATTTGGTTATGGTGAGGCGATTATCACGAAATTTGACACACTCCTAATGTGTAGCAGTGTACGGAGTATATTTTTCAGAGGTAATAGCACCATGATATTATATCAAGATAAAGTAGACATTATTCAACACAATAATCCAATGACAAAGACATGTAGCCTTCTGGCAGGTGGCTGTGTCTCACGACCCTGGGCCAATGTTTTTGTCTCTGACTGGGTGCCGTCTCTGACCAGGTGCCGTCTCTGACCGGGTGCCGTCTCTGACCGGATGCCATTTGGAAGTTTAGTTATCTTCTACCAACAGCAGGAGGCTAATTATAGTTACATATCAACTGCCATAACGTTTTTACAAATCCTAATATATATAAGTATATGTTAGAAAATAAAAAACACTTCCTTCTGACACCAGGTCAAAGACGGCACCTGGTCAGAGACGGCACCCGGTCAGAGACGGCACCCGATCAGAGACAAAAACATTGCCCCAAGGTCGTGAGACACAGCCATGTGCTATTGGGTTACCAATGCCGTTGGAATGGAGAAAACAACAGACTGAAACTGAAACAAAAGAATGTTTCTATGGTAACATGACCCTCTTGTATTGTAACGCTATCCCATGCTCATGATCTTGTAAGTGTTTGGGCAAATTAAACTTATAACATTGGGATATCGATTGTTTCGGCATTAGTAGCTGTCTGCTGAGACATAACACAGCACTGTAAGTGTAGAATACCTGCAGCTTTTACATACATAATAACATCAGTTGTTTACGAGTCCCATCCAATAGGGTTCGCAACAATGGAACAGATAATGCCTCTGACCCCACCTTCGCAGAACCACCTTCGCAGAACCTTCACAGAACCTGTTTAGACTATATACCTAATGATGATGCAGTCTTTGCCAAATCCTGCCAGACAGTGGCAATGTCCGACTAGAATGGCTCTGGTCCGGCAGAATGACTTGTGTAACTGGACTAGATGTAGTGCAGATCCTGGGCCTTTTAGAACTGAAAGAATTTCCCAAATATTCCAAGTAGAACTGACATTACAGGTCAAAGAGTACACCCTAATATTCTAGGCAGTGTGAAGTCATTTTCTTTTAGCATTATATATAATAAGGTAATAAATTATCATAAACTGTATGTAAGACTCTGATTTTAGTATCCGATCCTGCAGAAATCTATCTGGCCCTGCAAATTTGGCAAACTACAGGACCGAGTGTCCTGCATGGTGAAAACGTTTTCACAGAGACTAATGATGATGATGAAGTATACCTGCCACAGCCTGGCGTTTTAGTTGTTGCCTGAGGTTAGCTGACCCAGGACCCGCACCGCCATGTATGGCTCACAGAAATAAATAAGCGATGTTATATTATACAGACACGTGCGAATAAAATTAGTATACACATACCCGGTCGGTAGCCCTAGTGTCAAACCAGTCAGTGCCTTGTTATGTAGGAGCTATAGCATTAATGACACAGACACAACATACAGTACACTAAGGCAGGAACTACAGTTAAAACCAAATAACCAGATTCCTGCCAATCTCTCTCACGCAGGGAATATGTGACTTTGTCACATTATACAATACGGAAACAAGTGTCAGTATGGGACGTTGGTGAGCCATTTTTCCTCAACAGAAACATTAGACTGTTAAAGTTGATAAAAAGGGGTTTGGGGATTTTTTCTAGATTACCTAGCTAACAGAATTGCGTTATCTTACGTTAAAGTAACGTTTTCTGACGTTAGCTTACGTTTTCTACAGTAAGGAGCCATAGAGAAACGTTGTATAACGGTTTTTTTCATTGGATAATCTCAAAATCAATATTACTCTCGGAGAAAAAAAAAATTCATATTATTTTATCACGCGTAACCTTGAAGATATCCATTGCTAAAATCATCACATATTGCAACCAGCCTATTAGCACCTTTACTTTTAGAAATAGAAAGAGGGAATCACAAGAAGACCACTGGCTAATGGGGTCCACAGGGGGAGCCGTATGTTGAACAATAAAATGCTTCCTAACATTTGGCCTACAACATCCTTCAAATTGAATAAATGTAGCTGGCTATAGCCACTGTACTGCTGCAGGTATCTGTTACCACTGTAACCAGAGAGGGAATACAATGAACTACACTTTGTCACTGTCAGTTGGACCGTGTCACGTATCACTAGCAAGAGGTGATAAGCACTGCCACGCGAGTATTAATAATGTGTGTGTACCTAATCTGTACACCATTGACATTAGTGATTTACATGAGAAGGAAATGTCTTAAACAGGTCAGGTCAGACAAATACTGCCATCGGTCCTGGGAGATAAGATTATGCTAGTAGTATAGTATGTATCGGAATGGGACTATAGTTAAGTACTGTTTATTACTCAATCGACCTGCAGCCAATCAGAGGCCTCCATTTGGTCACGTGACCGGAAGTGACCTACTTAGGGGATTAGTGGTGACGTCACGTGACCTAGTTAGCCAATCAGAGGCCGCCATTTGGTCACGTGACCGGAAGTGAGGTCATATGACCTACTTATGGACCGGAAGTGACGTCATATGACCTACTTAGGGGACCGGAAGTGAGGTCATATGACCTATTTTAGGATCATGTGACCGGAAGTGACCTGATGAGTCACGTGACCGGAAGTGACGTCACATGACCTAATGGCCAACCGGAAGTGAGTGACCTGATTGAGGATCACGTGACCGGAAGTGACCTGATTGATCACGTGACCGGAAGAAGAAGAAGAAGTGACGTCACGCGACTTAATGAAGAGATGAGCGTCTTTAAGGGGTCACGCGCTTTAAAATGTGATATCTTTTTTTTTGGAGGAGGAGGAGGAGGAGGAGGAGGAGGAGGAGAAGGAGGCGAGTCTCTTATTTTTTTCGGTAAACTAATAAAAAACACTACGATATAAGTTTTTTGTTTTTTTTCATTTTTTATTGTTTTACGAGCGACTGGAAGTGACTTATTGAACTAGGTAGAAGCGTTCTTTAGAGTGTATAAAGGGGGGGGAGGGGAGGGGAGGGGAGGGAAGGGGAGGGGAGGGAAGGGGAGGGGGGCCCCTTTAAGATGCATGGGGAGGGGGGCGCTTTTAGGATGCATGGGGCGAGTGGTGGGGGGGAGGGGGGGAGGGGGGAGGGGGGCACTCTAGGGGGGTGGGGGGGCACTCTAAGGGGCGTTTGTCTCTTTTAAGAAAAAAAGAAAAGAAAAAGATTTCAATCGAGAGACACGCTTCTTCCTCTCGAGAGGAAGAAGCGTGTCTCTTCGTTTTTTTTTGTTTATCACGTGCTTCGATGAGGCGATCAGCTGCGACTGGAGGAAGTGACACTTTAAGAGGGCGCGCGTCTTAATTGTTATGATTTTTTTTTTTTTACTTACTAATAAAGAAGACGTATGAAAATAAAACACAACAATTCACATGTCCGTCGTTCTCGTTGTTTCTTGCTTGATAAAGTCAAGTAATATCGCGATGCCGAGGTCAAACTTTCCCATGTCCTCAGTCAACACTCGAAGGAGTTCAAAAGGTGTACCGCCGGCACCCTCAGCTTCATCTTGCCACATTTTCAACACTCGGAAGGCCCACTCAGCGGGACTTCCTCCGTATTCGCATTCTTCAGCGATCTTATCTAACCTCTCAGGCGACAATTTTAAATGGTCCCCCACCTCTTTCCACCTGCTACCTAGACGTCTGCCGAGGGTGCCCAAGTGCTTATGCATCGCGCGCGAGTCGGGGTTTTCGAAATCCAACCCCTGTCTGTGGAGAAGGGACATCCACTGAGCCAACAGTTCCACGCGTCTAATGCGGGTGAAGACGCGACCGAGCTCTCCCCATCTATGACGATGCGGGGTTTCACCCCACCAGACTCGGAACATCGCCGTACACAGCTCCTCCGGTGTCTTGACACTGCGCTCTACTAGAGCATCCATACGGGCGGCGGTAACTTTTAAGCTACTGCCCAACTCTCTCCAACAGCCGCTCAACTCTTTACCTAGTTGACGAAGCAAGGCGTCGCTATAGGCTAACCGCCGCTGTCCTACCTCTCTGTTCTCCCCATCGGTCTGCCTCGCGCGTCTCACGTCGTCAAGCCGCATTAACTTTTTTTCAGGTGGACAAGGCGGTGAAGGCGAGCTTGAAAGTGGAATAGCTTGAGCCATCTCGTCTCGTCTTGGCGGCGGCGGCGGTGGTGGCGGCGGTGGTGGTAGTAGACGTTACTGTGGTCAGAGGCGATATGGTTTTTTTCCAACAGAAATCAGAGCTTTTTATACAGAGGGAGTTTAATCCCATTTCCAACAGCACTCCAGCTGTGTAGCGACCTGTCCGCATGACGCTTTTTCAACCGCTCCGCTCCTTAAGAGCTTAGATGACGAGGGGTGTGTCATCGCTATCCGTGGAGACCAGCTGAAAACGGTGTTTCTTCCTCATCCATAGCCTTACCTCCTACCCCCTACCTGAGGACGTCTCCCTCCCTCTGACATTCATTGTAACAAACGTCAGAGGTCAGGTGAAAATCGGATTTTTTTCATGCACAGCCTTAGTCAGCTGTCACCCCTCCCTATTGAACTAGCCGGCCGCCGCCTGGCCGGCCCGGTCTACTCACCACGGCAGGAGGTGGTGATTTTTTTTTTGTCTTACACTTAAGTCGCTCACCACATGCACACGCCTCTACTCACAGACAGACACGTTCGTCTTAGGGGGGTCCTGCTTCACGCCACACGCCTCCTGTAGTTTTTTTTTGTATACACACTCTAAGCTCATCACCGTTAATCCTTTATACAGCTAACGCGCGCTGAATGGCTGAACAGGGTGGTAAGTGGCTTAGCTCATGACAGTGGATCCCTCAAAAAAAAAGAGGGGAAAGGGATCCAGCTGAAAACGTCATACCTTATGTCTTTGTGAATGGCCGCCGGTCAGTCGACGGCAGCAACCGCTTAATCCTTTATACAGCTAATGCGGGTTGAATTGCTGAACAGGGTGGTAAGCGGCTTAGCTCATGACAGTCGATCTCTCAAAAGGGGGGAAAGGGATCCAGCTGAAAACGTCATGCCTTATGTCTTTTGTTTCTCTTTGTGAATGGCCGCCGGCCAGCCGGCGGCAGCTGAACAGGGTCAGTAAGTAGCTTAGCTCTAGAAGCGAGAAGGCGTATATAAGGGGTCTGGAAACCTCCATTCACTCACTCATTCTTTTGCTGCTCTCTACAGTCACCACCATGAGCAAAAGACAACACCTAGCGCCGTCCAAGAACAAGAAGACTACGCGGAACAGCGCTCGTTTAGCGTCAGTGCCTCCTCTTGCTACTGAAAATGAGACTACCGCCGCAGCCGCTTGGTCTTATCACCCTCCCGCTGTAGCGAGCGCTCGCGGCAGTAGTAGTAGTAGTAGCAGTAGTAGTAGCAGTAGTAGTACTAGTAGTAGTAGTAGTAGTAGTAGTAGTACTACTGGTAGTAGTCGTCGTGCTAGCGACGTTGTTACACTCGCGACGGTACACGTTGCTGCTAAGCGCGCTGCCGCTGCTACTGCCGCCCCGCCTGCTGCGGCTGCTGCTGCTGCTGCACCTGCTACCGCTGCGCCTGCTACTGCTGCGCCTGCTGAGGCTGCTGCGCCTGCTACTGTTGCGTCTGCTGCTGCTGCTGCTGCTGCTGCTGCTGCTGCTGCTGCTGCTTCTGCTGCACCTGCTGCTACCGCTACTACTACTGACGACAACGCTCCTGGCACAGCGCAGTACTGGCAACCGGGTTTTTACCTCCCCACTACTGTTGATGACTTTGATGACCTGCCGCACGTTGCACAGCCCCTCTCCTCCACCACTACATCGACCGACGCCCTCGACGCCGCTCGCGCTGAGAGTGACAGCTATTCGGACACTCAGCCCCTAAACCGAGAAGAAGAGGAGGAGGAGGAGGAGCAGCAGCAACAGGGTGAGACAGAGAACGACGCTGACGACGAGGCGTACGAACAACCTGAAGGGAAAGGGGTGGGCGGTACGTTTTTCGGCTTCCCTCTTCGACCTTTCGACCTCACTTCCTCCACTAGTAGCGTCCCGTCCGGTCCGTGGCGACTGCCCTCACCGCCACCTTACGAGGGCGGCGGCGCTTCATCTTCTACCGCTACACTCAGCACCGACGGCGTGTGGCTGCGCTGTTCCAACAACGAGGCCTCGGATACCACCAGCGCTGACGCTGCTCCTGCTATCGGTTCTGCTGCTGATTCAGCTCACGCTGATGGTGTTACTCATCCTGCGGGTGTGAAACATTCTAAGGTGAGTTCCAGAACAACAAGGCCTAGTAAGAAGAGAAAAATACAAGAAAAAGAACGAGATGGACGAGAAGAAGCAGAGAAAACCTTCTCCCGTCTTCTCGGGTTAGAGTTCTGCTTAGACGGAGCTTTGACGCTGGAGATCTGGGAGGACGTGGCTAGACTGTCTAGGAGGCCGCGCTACACAAAAGACGGCCAGGTGAAAGAGGCGTCTCTGACCAGAAGCAAGCGAGTGCACTTCACGGCCGACGCGCTGCGCGAGCTAATAGCACGCATCGCCGATATCCGCGCAGTGGTGCGCATACGCGACACAGCGGCCGCGCAAGGAAAACCTAATCACACCCCCTGGTTCGCAGTGCTGGATGAGGAGGGCGAAGTGTACGCAGCTGTGAGCTACTACAGCGGTAAGAACCTCGTCCACGTGCGCAAGTACGAAGGTCCTGACAAAAAACCCACACAGCAGGGAGTGACGCTGTCCGCCAGAGCGCTCAAAGAGTTGGATGACAAAACAGAGATCATTCTGAAATATCTCGGCATAGATTCGGAATGAGAGACGCTCAACGCTCACGCGCGCACACACACACACACACACACAGCGTTTGACGTACGCTGTATGAGACAGACAGACGGATACACAGACAACAGACAGAAAGATAAATAGATAGATAGATAGACAGATAGATTGATAGATAGAAAGATAGTTAGACGGCTAAGTAGTTGGTAACTGAGTGAAAAAAAACATGACACAGTACGTATGCGAAAAGTGTTTCAAAATGTTTAAAAGACCGTACAACCACGAGAGACACGTAGAAAATTGTAGAGTAGTACCTAAGTTTTGCCCTCTATGCGGCGAAGGCGATTGCCGAAAGATCGCCTGTCGACGCGAATCTCTGGACGGGGTGACCGTCCCTCCGCGCATATGTGCTGTACCGAACGGGGAGGAAACGTTCACGGCGAATTGGCCTGCGATACAAACGGGCGTCAGGATGCACGGGACTCGCGTGAGTGTAACAAACTTCAGGCTACCAACCGGCGAGTTGAGTGACGCTGTAGATACTATGCGTCGCATTCACTTGACACAAAGATTCAGATACAAAGTGGGTTTCTCGGTAGGCTTACTCTTACAACACAGAGAAGACAAGAGCAAACTGCGCTACTTTCACGCCTCCCAGAACAACGCAACTCTCATACAACCGCTCCCTACTATAACTAATTCAGAAACTTTGGAAGAGCTCCTCTCAAAGATGGAAAACACCGTCGCTTGCGAGGAAGTACGGAAACTTTGCGACGCTGACACCAAGTGGCACGTTCTTTTTCCTACCAATTTGAACATTTGCGTTTACATGGGACCGGGGGAATTCCCCATAGGCGGTAGGATCACTCAGGCCGGTCGAGTTGGAAAGATAAGCGGCGTGTTAGATTTTCCCAACAAGGACAACCTCTGCATCTTCCGCTGCATTTCCTTTCACTTATACAACACCAGCAAGCGCGCTTCAGATTTGTTACGTCAGTTCTGTCCCGCTGCCACACCTGAATCCTTTCCGGGTCTGAACATCCGCGACTTACCCGCGTTAGAGAACTTGTTTGACGTACAGATAGCGGTTTACACGGCGTCGCGTCAAGTGCCGGGGCGGAAGTTGAGAAGACGCGTTACTCTGATCAGACCGCCTTCCAGAACTCTGGCCGCCCGAGGTAAAGTCAACCTACACCTGACGGCGAAAGGAGGTTTGCACGTCTCTCTCGTCACGGACTTCAACGCGTACGCGGGCATATACGAATGTTGCAAGTGTAAGGCGGCGTTCACCACCGAGTTCTTGCTGAAGAGACACAGGAACCAGCTTTCCTCTTGCCGACAAGTCAAGTTGCGCTACGTAGGTGGCATCTACCAAAATTCGAGAACGATTTTCGAAGCGCTAGCAGACTTCTCCATTTTTCCCCCCGACGGACATTCCGGAATCTACCCTTACAAGATCGCCTTCGATTTCGAGGCTTTCTTCAGACCGTGCAAAGAACCGTCGACGGAACACGTGTCCCTGCTGTGGGATCACGTCCCTTTGTCGGCTAGCGTCGCATCCGACTTTCCGGGGTGGGAGGGGCCCGTCTGCTTCGTCAGAGAATCCGACGCAGATTCCGACCCCTTGTTGGACCGAGTTTTAAATCACATAAACGAGAACGCCAAAGTCATCGGGGAAGCTGTGCTAGAACTTTACCGACCGACCTTAGCGAAGTTAGATGCGGCGATAGGTGAAGCTCTCCTGCTGGAGGAGGCGACGTTCACCCCTTCTCCAGGCGGCTTCGCTGCGGCTCAGACCAGACACCCGTTAGTTCAACTGAAGAAGCGTCTTCTGAGATACATCCGTCAAGCTCCAGTCGTGGGCTTCAACTCGGGGCGTTACGACTTGAACCTGATCAAAATACGCCTTCACTCGTTCTTCGCCTCCGGAGACCGAAGAAACCAAGAATTCAGCGTCATAAAGAGAAGCAATCAATACTTGGCGGTTTACACACAGCACACGGTTTTCTTGGACGTAGTCAACTATTTGGCACCCGGTTACAACTACGCGACCTATTTGCGAGCTTTCACCAGGAACGAAGAGAAAGGTCACTTTCCTTACGAATGGATGACGTCTACCAGGAAACTGGCAAACAGAACGCTGCCACCGAGATCGGCTTTCGACAGCGAGCTGACGGGCGTCAAAATGTCCGAATCCGACTACGCCGCATGTCAGAAAGTTTGGTCCGACGAGAAGATGCAAACTATGGAAGACTACTTGATCCACTACAACAACAAAGACGTCAAACCTTTCATAGAAGCTCTGAAAAATCACGCTAAATTTTTCCAAGATCGCGGCATTGACATGTTGAAAGACGGAGTTTCTCTCGCCGGTTTGACTTTACGGTTCCTCTTCCAAAACCTAGAAGACGCGTTCACAACGTTCCCCCAGTTCGACGCCGTCCTCCACGCTCTGATCAAAGAAAATCTAGTCGGCGGTCCTTCCATCATCTTCCATAGATTTCACGAGAAGGGCACCACGCGGATAAGGGAGCACAAGTACGGCGAAGAAGCGAGACCGTGCCAACACATCCTAGGACTAGACGCTAACTCTCTGTACTTGCGCTGCATGAGCGAAGCGCACTGCACGGGCTATTACGCGGTGAGACGGCCAGAGACCGAGTTCAAGCCCGAAATTAGGCAAAGAAACTCTCACAGCGCTTTGGAGTGGTTACGCTTCGTAGAGCACGACCGCGACGTGAAACTGCGCCACGCTTTGAACGGCGGCGAGATGGTTGTAGGCTGTCGGAGAATTCGCGTGGACGGGTTTCACGCGGCCTCTAATACGGTTTTCCAGTTTCACGGGTGTTGGTTCCACGCTCACGAGTGCATACCGTCGCACCGATATCAGTGCGCTTCACTGAGAGAGGAGAGACGCGACAGAACGACCAGAGTAAGCGCTTACTTGAAAGCGCTAGGTCACAAGCTGGTCGTCGTGTGGGAGTGCGAATGGCGAGAGATGAAGCGTCGAGATGAGCGGGTCAAGGCCTCCCAACAACGCTGGAAGGTTGACGCTTTGAAAGTGTCTCGAAACGCGATGAGCGAGAGCGACATCCTTTCCGCTGTGAAAGAGGAGAAAATGTTCGGTTTAGTTCAAGTGGACATCACTACGCCGCCTCACCTACGAGACTACTTCGAAGAAATGACCCCCGTTTTCAAGAACGCGACCGTTTCAAAATCGGACATAGGACCTCACATGTCAGACTTTGCGCAGGAAGAAAAGCTGTTGAACACGCCTCAGAGATGTCTGATAGGGAGTTACCACGGAAAAAATATTCTCTTGGGAACGCCGCTTCTCAAGTGGTATTTAGAGCACGGTTTGATAGTCACCAAAGTGCAGCTGGTGGTAGAATACCTACCTAAACGCTCCTTTGCCGGTTTCGCGGACGAAGTAACGGCGGCGCGAAGACGTGGCGACGTGAACGAGAACGAGAAAATTCTGTCAGACTGTTACAAGTTAATGGGAAACGCTACGTACGGTAAAACAATCTGCAACAAAGAAAAACACACGGCGGTGAGATACACTGACAGTCGGAAGTTCGAACTATTGGCCAATTCGTGGCGCTTCAAAAAGGCGTCCGAGTTGAGTTCCGATCTGTTTGAAGTCGAACTACAACCGAAAACAGTCAACAACAACCTCCCTATTCAAATAGGGTTCATGGTATACCAGTACGCGAAGTTGAAAATGTTAGAGTTCACATACGACTTCTTGGATAGATTCGTCGATCGGCGCGATTATGCCCTTTGTCAAATGGACACCGACAGTCTTTACATGGCTCTCAGCGGTGACACGTTGGATGACCTAGTCAAACCTCGCCTGAGAGAGACGTACTTCAGAGAGAAACGAAAGTGGCTTCCGACAGCGGTGTGCGACGATCACTTAGAGCTTTTCGTGAAGACAAAAACGGAAAGAGTGCGAGAATGGATGTTGTGAGAGACGGTACCTTCACGATCTGAGAACTTCGGGGCTTATGAAAGCGGAGTGGGAAGGTGACGGGATCCTAAGTCTCAACCCTAAGACTTACATTTGCTACGATCGAGTCAGCGACACCGGTGAAAGAAAATCCAAAAAATGGAGTGCAAAAGGCGTACAGAAGAAACAAAACCCTCAGGAACCAGACGACTTCTTGGATGTTCTTCGCCAACGAAAAACTCTCATTGCTGTAAATAGAAACTTCAAAGTGGTGCGAAACAAAATGGTCACCTACACCATAGAGAAAGACGGCGTGCGCTACTTGTATTATAAGCGTCGCGTGCATTCTGACGGTGTGACAACGAGTCCTTTAGAGATATGAAAAAAAAAAAAATAAGCGTGTGCATCTTTTCAAAAATAGAGTGTTTATCAATATTGAAAAAAAAGAAATAAAAAAAATAAAATAAAATATTGTTGTGTTTTTATTTTCATACGTCTTCTTTTACTAGTAAGTCGCGCAGTCTCTTAAAGCGTCACTCATGTGACGACGTCGCTTCCAGTCACGTGATCCTAAAGACCCTCACTTCCTAAACAAAAAACTTCTTCTTCCGCTCACGTGATCAATCAAGTCACTTCCGGTCACGTGATCCTCAATGAGGTCACTCACTTCCGGTCGGCCATTAGGTCATGTGACGTCACTTCCGCTCACGTGACTCATCAGGTCACTTCCGGTCACATGATCCTAAATTAGGTCATATGACGTCACTTCCGGTCCCCTAAGTAGGTCAGTAGGTTACCCAGAATGCACCACTAATCCCCTAAGTAGGTCACTTCCGGTCACGTGACCAAATGGTGGCCTCTGATTGGCTGCAGGGTTACCCAGAATGCACCACTAATCCCCTAAGTAGGTCACTTCCGGTCACGTGACCAAATGGAGGCCTCTGATTGGCTGCATGTCGATTGAGTAATAAACAGTACTTAACTATAGTCCCGTTCCGATACATACTATACTACTTATGCTGCCTGGCTGGTAGGATCAACAGAGAGCAATGAGATTTGCCATACTTTTATCTCGTGTTGATTTCTCCAAGAGAAGTCATACCCGGAGATACACAAAATCAATCTGCAATGCCAGATGCAAAAGGAATTTCTGGTGGAGGCCTTCCAGAAGTTATTATTTACTGAGGGGTAATTCATTGTGTCATAACACACTCATTTCCAAGAAAGATCTGTATTCTACCTGATGAAAATCATATTTTCGTGGAATAGAAGTTTTCAGTATCTAAAGAGGATTATGGTAACATTAGGGAGTGGTCATTTTTTAACAACAGGGGGGGGGTTGGTGGATTTGGGGGGGGGACCAAAAAAATTTGGACCCCTTGAAGGGGGGGGACCAAAAAAATTTGGACCCCTCTTGAGGGGGGGACCAAAAAAATTACACCCCTTTTTAGCGGAAAAGCCCGCGCATTACTATAGCTCAAAGGGTTCGGCCGCGCTCAATTTCAACCTGCTGGAGGGGGGGGACCAAAAAAATTTCGACCCCTCTCGCGGGGGGGACCAAAACAATTTCGACCCGCTCGAGCGGAAATCCACCGACCCCCCCCTGTTGTTAAAAAATGACCACTCCCTTACTTCAATTTAAATATGAGTCAGATGGCATGTCCTCCAGATGCACTTTAATAATTCACACTATACTTGGATCAGTAACCCTGAGCTAAAATGTTGAAACTACACCAAACACCAATCCTAAGCACTAAACTCAATTGAAATGAGTTTGTTGAAGTCGGAAATGTGGACATAAAAAGAGGCACCCGGATCAGACATTTTGACTTTTGGGTAAATATGGCCCTTTTTTAAAGAAAAGTTCCAGATAATTTCTTCAAGTGTCGAAATATAAGGCTGCCCTTCCCGTGAATAGGGCGGCCATGCGTATATCACCTCATCGGTTCATTTCTGGAGGCTTAGGCCAAATAAAAGAAAAGGTTTGTTTCAGGTAGCATGTGAAGAATGTCTAGGGTCGGTAGGTCGGATTCTTTTAAAAACCTTTTGTACAGCCCCTCTACGATACCCTTAAATTGAACAAAAAAAAGTGTTAAGATTGGAAAACTTTTTCAAATTGGTTGTAAACCTAAAATTGGCCTTAAAAAAAGTGTGAAAATATAAAAATTTCTTCAAAATTGCATAAAAAAGGTAGGGTCGGCCCTGGTCGGTTGACCTGAAACAAACCTTTTTTTTCGCCTTAGCTGAAGACACTTGAGGCGCCACTTAGTGGGTACTGTGGTTGCTACATTAAGCTGCCAATAACATCCCCTCCCCCATCCCCCCCGCCCCAATGCTACACCCGGCTTGAACCCAGTCTAAAACATTATCATGTGCACCGTCAGCTCTTCTGGTAGGTGTTATAAGGGACTGCCGAAGGGAAGTAAATGCTGTCCATCCCCTTTCCTCGGTCCGTTTTTGGATCCACTGGGTTGTTCCCGAGGGATGATTAAACATAGTCCAAAGTGCCCTTCAAATCTGAAAGAGTAAATCAATCAAGCACCTATGCTGAGTTTTCATATTCCTTGGTGTCGAAAAGATAGTAGGCGATTGAATAGGTATTGGGGAATGATACGATCATGTGAGATACCATCTCAACCACTAGCTTCCTTTAAAGCTCATAACCGACTAAAAGAACAGGCGGACTGTGTTTAAACATGAGCAATCACCTAAACTCTGGTAGACAAAACACCTACACAATTACTACTACTGGTTTGTTTCGAAATGACTTATTCAGCCAACTATCAGCTGCCTTTGTACATGTACTGTACATCGCATTGAGTGTGTATAAATCTAATACAAGCTGTCTATCATGTTACTGATCCCAGCTGGTTAGTATAATCATCACACATGGAAACTACTCATTCACGCAACAGACTCATTCACGCAATCCTCCAACTTAAATCTACTTCACCTTATAAAACAAATTACAGTTTAAATCAACTCTAACCAAGTAGATCGTCCTAC
Source organism: Harmothoe impar (assembly GCA_947462335.1). Taxonomy (NCBI): domain Eukaryota; kingdom Metazoa; phylum Annelida; class Polychaeta; order Phyllodocida; family Polynoidae; genus Harmothoe; species Harmothoe impar. The sequence goes on along the minus strand of OX381721.1, from coordinate 8,055,933 downwards.
CACTTACAGTTGACTGGCATTCCATTAAAAAGAACACTCAAAGTGTGAACCACCAGATCCCAGTGCAGGGTGATGTAGGCAGGATACATTTATTGGCATTAAATAAGGCTGGGGCCAGTAGTAGACTTCAATCGTCCAGAAACAGGTGGTCATGGGGTTTGCGCAGTAACCATGCAATCACTTCTCCCCAAGCAATCTACTCAAGGCCAATCCTTCCTCCATGCAGGGTGGGTGTGGACATAAACCAGACTTAGGATATGTTGGTGAATATTACTCCCGTCTTACCGTCCTGAGCATGCGTCCCTGCAATGTCTAGTGTACAGGGCATACATATGGGATTGTAAAATGATTTTTGTTTGGCCTAAAATTATTATCTATCAACAACAAAATTCATTGACTCGATAAAATATGCTAACTGGTCAGATTAATGATTATTATTTTTACCATCCACTACCCTTCATAAAGATGTGCCCCTTGGTGATAAGGCAGGGACAATCTAAGCTCGGACATGCCAAGCAGTATCATGGCAGTGATCTAGTGCTCCCTGAGGCATTGTAACTGGAGGAGGGTTGTTCTGATGGCGGGGCCTCTGAATAGGGGAGAAAATGTATAGCATATATTATGAGTTATGTTCTCCCAGTGGCTACCAACTATAGGAATTACCCTGGCTCTGGTTGTAAAAGATGATATAAACACCTTCTGAAAAAGTATGTGTGAGGGGGATCTGTGTTCTGAGCTGCCAGCCACATATCACATTCGAGCAATAGTGGTCTCTCGTGTTTTGCTACCTATTAGGGAGATTGTTTTGATTCCAGAAGCACCATAGGTGGAAATGTCCACCAATCCCAATGACTACACCTTTATGTTGTCCTGGGTACATAGTCTTGTCATAAAATGATAAGCTACTTAACCCACATATCATAGCTTTTGGAAAAACAGATAAGGCTTACTCCCAAGGCCTTTTCCTGATAACTAAACAGTGTTGGGGTTCCCCACATGAAACCATAGAACCTAGCCACAGGCAATACAAAATAGTTCCTCTTAGCTACTGTGAGTTAACTTTACCAAACTCAGGTAGTTTTACAAACTAGTAACCTGATATTCACCTGAGCCTCATATGGCATCTCAGAGGATCAGAGAAAGCATGAGTGGCTGCATGGAAGTCGCTCAGAGATTTTACATCCGGCTGCAATTGAGCAACTCAGGAAAGAAATTATTTGAGTTTGAGTTTGAGAAGGCCTGTGTTTAATATAGGTGCTAAACCTCTCAGCTTATGACGAATACCTAAGAACCATATGCATGCCTCTGACTTTCTTAGCATAGAATTTGTGTGTTTGGTATTTCATTTACTTTTACCCTGGAGAGATACTCATCTTTATAGTCTGTATCTACGTATAATACAGTGTTCCCTTTAATACACGAGGCCTATTAAGCGGAGTTTGATACAGTGGCTTGTGCACTACGATATGATGGGGGGGGGGGAGGGAGGAGGTATGCTTTGAAAGCATAGACCTTCTATCAGTTAGCACTGATTTGAGGCTTGTTCAATATATTTTTGAAAATTATTCAGATGTTGATTTTAATATAAGATGTCCAATGAATTAAGATTTTTCAATTAACTACCTGTTTCAATGTCTCTAGAGGGGCAATTAAAAGTGAAGCCAATTACTATAACTGTATAACTCATCTGCTCTTCACTGCTTTGATTATCCGTGTTCTGAGTAGAAAATATCGGATCAATGTAATTGGCTACTATAGGATTTATCAAATCTATTTGAAAACAATCGAATTCTATACCATAGTCACGTTTGTATTATAATTATACATTTTTATTCTCATAAATGTACAGTTCCAGATGCAACCTTGAAGACCTTTTTGATTTTGAATGATTTCCTGATGGTTCATAAAGCATAGGGAAAGGTTAAAATGGGAATGTCCGTTACATTGGCTTGCTTGACCTCAATCATTTCCTGTCACCCCAGCCTGTTTTTGTGCCCTCTAGAGTGTTTACAATTCGATATGGGGTCGTAGGTCACACAACTCTGGAAGCCAGTATGACCTACCAGTTACATATGGAATGCGCCCTCAGATTAAGTTCATCAAATGTTCAGACCCCTGACTGATTGGAACAATTTCACCCAGCTTGAACCTCATTTTGATATTGCTAAAGAACATTCAGCTAATATAAGTTCATGCAGTACCAATTGAATTGGACGATTTGACCTAAAGCATTCCCAGCCGTCCCTGTTCTCTCCTGCTGTCATGTACGTGCTTAGAATTGTAGGATGAGAAAACTTAGTTTACTTCTGAACAATCAATGTTTCTGGTGTATAATGTTAGTCAGAAGGCAATTCAATACAAAGAATACAAAGAGCTATTGATAGTCCTTTCGTAAAGTTATCCAAATTGCCAAATGAAAAATCCCATTTTTCAACGTTAACATCCCACGCAAGAAGCACAATGCCAAATTATAGTTAAAATTAGATTTCACCGCCACACAAGGGGATTGGTTCAGTATTCAAATGATGGCCGTTTTACGGCTGCCATAAACTATAGGGTCATATTGGTACACAAATTATAGGTTAATATACCTAGGATTGATCACATAAGTGCAAGTCCATTAGCTATTGTTGAAATACTGATGAAGGAGACCATCACATCCTAGTATATCACACATCAGAAGGCTCACCACACGTGCCTATTCCCAACACTAAAACAGTGTAATAACAATGGATGCACAAAACATAACTCGAGCAGTTTCTAGGAGTTTTTAATCCGCCCTTGACGTCAGGTGAGCGTTAGCCTAGAAGATTATACTGTGATGAAGAGATATCATCATCAGTAACATCGATGTCTGAACTGCCAAACAGAACCAAGCACACATTGATTTCCATGTCAAATCATAGACGGGTCAACTGGTCAACTTGTTCCAAACCGACCACCGCCATCAAAATGGGATTCCATATCCGGGTGACGATTAACATTTAGTAGCATGGCAGGTCATACAATTCAGAAACTGGTGGCTTGAGAGACGTACTATCTTACCAAGCACTCTACTGGGCAATTCATTCTCTTCGCATAGGCAGTGTTTAAAAAATCTATACTTAACAAATATAATATGTTAGTCATATTGGACCAATGATCTAAAATATCCTCAAACAGAGGTAACCCAGTACCATGCTTGATGGTTTTCAGCATATCAGAGTCTCATCAAAGTCACAGTACCTTTTGGTAATGCGAGAATAGTATCGAAAAGGTATCATAATGCAATGGATATGATGTCGTTTCAAATCTCCTGCTTCTGAATTAAACACCAGAAAATCGGATTTTCAATCAAGTCATGCAGTATATTAACATACATCGATGGGTAAGTGAATGGGTTATGAGCCTGGAGCTATGTAACTATTGAGGCTGAACAAACCTTCTCAACCAATCACATACAACCATTTTGGTATAAGAGAAACCGTGTTAAAGCCTACTGTCTAATAACTACAAGGACCCCTAGACCCTAGCATTAAAGGCATGTTTCCCTGGCAGTCAGTGTTGGACCCAAACGAGCATCACTACACTAGTAAGCTGTTGTTGAGCAGTCCGGTGTCCTAAACCCTCCAATGTAATCACGTGGTCGTAGGAGACATAGGGAACATCAGACTGCTGTTATATCAAGGAAGATGATTCAGGCCATAGGGACCGAGTGACTACACACGCTCGGTGTTCGAGGTTAATGGAGTTCAGATTTTCTGTGACAGAAGGGAACAAATGGAGGTGTCTAGCAAAGCTCCTCTCATCATCTGTGATTGGTTAGAACAGATGCATTGACTACCAAGCCCATTGACACCTGGGAAACAATTTTATTGATAATTGTAATGGTTGGTTTACACTTTATAGTTGGTAGTTTAATATTCTTGAGCAGCAACAGGGTTTGATATCATTGAATGCTGTATGATCATATTTGCTGTTTAGATTTTTATAAAAAAAGAGAACTACTTGAACATACTCTCATAATGAAAACGGTATCCTTCAATAATGGAAGATTGCAAATCTTCAAGTAATGTCTCAAACCTAGCACGGGAAACCACAGCACCACCAACGGGACGCTCATAAACTATCTCCAACTCGCTGATAACCAGCGTCAACTCTTCACTTCCGCCCACTACATGGTCTACACGTGAAGCCTACATCTTTTTGTCCCACCCAACCCACACCTTATTGACTTTCATTGGTGTCCTCTACATTACATGTATCGTACACTCTTAATCTGGACTAAGATTCGACAACGATCTCATATACTACTCAGGTTCATATTATATCATTCCTTGTTGTCATGGTTACCATGACCTAGTTGTATTCATTAGGGTTACCGACTATAGGGTTGATTCAGGTAAAGTGGGACACCTAAGCCATACTCTGACTTTATGTGCCATTCACACATTTGGTACTTATAGTAGAAAATGTCAAACACATCAAATAGTTTCAGTATTTATTCCTCTAAACCAATATATAAAAAATATATGAAATACCTTAGCCAATGTGGCCTAAATAGCCCATTTCTTAGAGATGCCATTTCAAAATTGAAGCGTCCCACTTTACTTGTATTTTTGGTAAAGTGGGACACTGGCTTCATGTAAAGTGGGACAATTGATAAGAATCGACCCCCATGTTTTATAATCTATATGACAAAAATGGTAAATGTCAATTTTTGAAGGTGAGATATATACTTTGATGGACTACGTCTATAACATTAAGGAAATCTATGCAGGGTCCTTTATAGGATGAATCAAGTACACAGAGTATTGATGTTAAACTGCCAAAATACTGTGCATCTGGAATTAACTTTGGGCAAGGCTACACTACATTATGTTACATGACAACATATTTGTACCCTAACTGAATCTCTATCCTCAAATTATTTTACATAGTGCTCAATAATGTTATGCACAATTATATAGCTCATACTCTTAATTGTGAGCATCTAAAATTAAATGTTTTGTTAATGAGGTAGTAATGCAAGAGCATTTCAGGGGCATATCAATCACTATAAATAACTGTAAATGGCAATAATTTCTATAAATCGTAAGAAAGTAGTATTGGTTAATGATTTCTATGGTTTTAGCTTCAATGTATATCAAATACCAATTTTAAATGAATTTCCTACAGATTTTACCATTTAACATCATAATGTATGATTAAAAATCATTAAAGGTAAGAAATCTCACAATAATTATCTAAATTATGATGGAAGTCAATGGTTCGCTGATGGAAGTCAGTGGTTCTCTCATCTAAATAACGATCATCAGTTAAGTCACTATATAAACCACAATCTGGAGCACTAACAAAGCCCTATTCTGGCTGTTATACTTAATAATTTGGTATGATTTACACAACTAAGTATTGTAATGGTATTTGCTATGATATTTCTTCTCCTTATAAATCAAAATATAGGCATATCGGGTAATGCTACTCTGAGAAAGGGGATTAACATAGTGTCCCACTTAACCTGAATCTGCCTGTCCCACTTTACCTAACACCTTCAGCTAAAGTGGGACACAGTGTACTTCATTTCCATATCTGACTAATAAAAAAATATCAAGATGTAAAGAAGCAATATATGTATCTAATATTTACATACATTTTGAAATATCATGTTACTATTCTTAGTACCGCTACTAACAAATAATTTTACTATTTCTTATGTACTTCCGAATTTATAGCGGCAAAAGCTCTCCACCCATATCACGTCGAAATTTAGAAGGTACAATTACCTCTTAACTTTGGTGAGATAGATACAATTAAGAGGGGTCAAACATATGTGGACAGTCGAGGGAAAAGGGTCCTCCAAAGGTTAAACTTAATTATAAAATTGAGGTCATCAGGTTTCCAGTGATATATTTCGTTAGTAGGTACCACTTCTAGTTCTTGAGAACTGGCTCGTTGAATATGTGTGGGCACTGTCCAATCTCAAATGCCAATAAGCTCTATCTTACTTTGTTTTAGAGATATCTCTATCTAACTAGCATAATTACGAAAATTCCCAAATATCCAAACTTTTTCAAACATTTGGTCACAGCTTTTAATCTTAAAACGGGATTTACGCTCCGTTTTCAGCCTAGAAATCTTTATGAGGACTGTAATCGTTAATTTCTTGAAAAATTCAATTTAGAATGAAAATTATGTTTCCATGGCAACCAACAAGTGCAAAAACACCAATTTAGGCCCAAAAACGTTCTTTTTACATTCCAAATATGGAATGTTTTCACTAAAGTTGGAATTTTCTTAAGTGGCTTATTGTATTCTCCATCAAAAAGTGGTATAGAACAATTTTTATGATATTTTGAATATTGTTGGCTACATGGAGCCCCCTGGTGGCCAAAGTTGGAACTAAAAATCCCCCTGGGAGGTCCCTTTTCCCTTGTTGATCCACATATATTTCTAAGAAAAAAATAAAATTTTACACCCAGGAAAGAAATCAACCCCTAAAAATGGCCTTAATGTTAATTGTCCCACTTTACCTGATGTCCCACTTTACCTGAATCAACCCTGTACTACATGTAAACATGTCTCATATATATATATTTTACAAAACCACAGGCCAAGTTGTTAGGCCTTTACATTTTATTCATATATCCTTATTCTACTACCGTATAACCATGTTTTAATTCAGGATTAAAATTCCAATGTATTTCACTCGCTTGTTTTGTAGTCATTATATTCCTCAGATTTAGAGAGAGAAATATGAGCCGAGGTATACAGCGGAGATTTATGTCTTTAGTGAACGTCACTAAAAACATCCTACTTTCAGGTAACAGGTGCGGGCATATCATCAATCCTTTCATGGAGGCCTAGAAGCTTTACAGTACTTTTTAAATCTCCGTCATCTTAAATTCGAAAAACAAGCTGCATGCGGATCGCACAAGCTCTCATTACACTTAGTTTTGATTTCACCAGATATCTCAGGCGTATTACTTTTTCTTATGAATTACCAGATACTGAGCAATGATAAAGGAAGCAAATTATTCTGCTGGACTTGCTGTCAACAGCCTTTGCATTTTTACTACAATGCCTTTGATTACAGAAGATACGATGACTCGTTCAATAAATACACTAGGGTATGTACTCAGGTACACGCTTATCTCTCTGAATGATAGCTTAGCACTGATAGGAGATAATGGGACTTCGATGAAAGCACAACCAGTTTAATATTCAGTTATTAAATGGTAGTGATGTCCAGGGAGTGAATGTTCGTTTTTATCACCTTTATCTGATGTCTAAATATGCCATTAACATTACCACATCACGAAGAATCATGTTAAAGCATATAAGGGTAATGCCATTAAAGGTGCATAAAGAGCAGTATTGGAACACATTACATCAAAATCTAAACCTTAATCATCAAGCCATAATCCAATAGAACTATCTAAAACATTTCCCCTTTTGCACACAGCCTCCCCAGATTGTAGCTTTCGGCATGACGCTATACAAAATAATTGGTATTGCTTGTATTTACTGACCATTGGATGAGCGGTAAACAACATCAGCCAATCAAAACCTACCACACAAAGGGGCTGCAAACGGACTGGAGATAGCAACACAGACCATTCTGACAAACACCCAATACAGTTCGGCTACTGCATTAGTCATGAAACCAATTGTGACAAGGCAGCTAGGACCTAATGGGATAAGCTTCAATGTGTGTAGACCTTTTGAACACAATTTACCTTCTCTTTTACTCTGACCCCCCCCCCCCAAAAAAAACAAAAAAAAAACCACATTCTGAACTACTGGCATTACAATCAGGTTTATTTTTTCTGTTGTAATGGCATCACCCGTTCTTGGCAAAATTATACCAATTGGCATCGCTCGTTTTGTGCCATGTTATATCAGTTGACATCAGCTATGGATAGATAGTTGACTCGATCATGCTACATCAGCGTATTTATACATCAAAGCCTATCAAGATATGCCTGAAATAGGTACAAGCCTCCAGTAGGATCACTAGAAGTTTTCTCTAAACCTGAAAGACTTACCTTTAAAATCCACACAGAACCCACTTACTCCTCCTAGAAGGTTGTCCTTGAGTAAATGATTATCCTTTACATTGCCGCACCCTCAAGGGACAAGGTCTACAAGAGGCTGAGCAGGTGGCTGTATCACTCTTACAGCTAGACGGGTCCCAGAGGAGCTCAGAGTAGCTCTCTTAGAAACGCCTTTGTCTCTATGATGTCCCCCCCCCGTCACCCTGATAGAATGCAACAAGGACCCCCAGCCTTTTGGATATTCCTGCAACATTGAGAAAACAGCTGGTTCTGTAGGATGTGACATGCGACGTAGAGACGATGAATTTAGGTTCTAAAAGTGTCTGGCCGAAATTTGAGATTTCATATAACAAAATCATAATTCGCTTAAGAGATTATGACAGGTGTAGAATAGGAAACACACCACCTTAGCAGTATGGGCGGAAGCAAATGCAGTCACTGCGTAATGCTATATACCATATTGCAATTGCTATCATCAGCCACCGTACGTGGCTGTGTCTTTATGCCTATAAATGAGAAGTTGAGGCTAAATCATAATAGGAAAAACGTTTTAGATCAGTAGCTAGAGTCCTTGATAAGGATAATTATGCTCTGCATGGCTCACATTATATACATATCTGCAAATACAACATTCGACACGAAGTTATTAGCGGAGAAGGGCTCAAAAATTGCGTACCCAAAATAGCAGAAATCTTATTTACCAACCTAGGTGGAGGACTACCCTGGAAACAAATTCCCGTGAATCTCCCCTGAATAACACGGGTTGAACTGGGATCAAACCCGGGATTAACCCGGGTTCAATTCCCGTTATATCACGGGATTTTGTGAGCAAAAATTCCCGTTAAATCACGGGATTTAAAGGTTTTAAAATGTGGGTTCGAATCCCCACTAACCCATGCTTGTAAAATTTAGACCAATTTACAAAACGTTCATAACCATCAGTATTACATAAAACTCTTTTACTCTTCTAGATACATTATACACAGATGGTTGTACTGGGACTTGAACTTGCTTTCTTCTGATCAGAAGACAGGCGCTCTGCAGAGTGAGCTAGGGAGGCAGCTGTAGGAAGGTGGTGGTAGAGTCATCATAATTATGCACGTTGCTCTTGATTTCACTATAGAGTATTGGTACATGGGCATGCACAATTTCTCCTTACACCATCAAATCAGTGAATATCATTATTCTTATAAATTTCTTTGTCAAAAATGACCGATATTTGTGTATTTATACCATTAGGGACCTTTAGCAACCACGCTGTAACTTATAAAATGTAGACACAACGTAGGTTTTTACCATTGCCACCAATACTTGTATACATAAGGGCCTGCATCCACATTTATTTCATGGTAAATACGATCTATCAAGGTTGAACCTATGGGAGTGCCGTATGCGAGTGAAGGGTGAAATAACCCTCGGCTGTATTTCACGCTGTGGCTGTATTTCACGCTGCTAGGGGTCGCCATGGGGTCGCCATGGGGTCGCCATAGCGTTTCTAGGCTACCGAAGGTCACGTGACATGTACGGAATTCAAAATGGCGGCCGACGGAGGTAAACAAACGCCGCGGAAGTAAAGAAACATCGTGGAAGTAAAGAAACATAGACTATATATCTATTTTACATCGATATACCCTGAAATAAATACAGAGCGTCACTCAAAAATGCCCTCGTCAATGATTACTGCACTTGAGCTTACTGCCCCGTACTGCACTAGGCCTACGGCCAGCGTGCAGTACGGGGCAGTAAGCTCTCATGCAGTAACCAGTGACTCAGCCACTTTAGCGTGCAGCTCTGTCTATTTATTGAGCTACATTGGGGACCTTTAGCAAACCGGGCATAGCTAGCTCATTAAACATAGACATATCCTATAGTTCTAGCACTACTATGTCTGTGTTTAATGAGCTACGTTGTGTTTCCTAAAAGTCCCTATTGGGTTTGCTAAAGATCCCTATTTGGAACACGTTTTGCAATGTTTCCTGTGCCTCAGACATACATGCCTACATGTAAAACAGAGAGGTGGACTGGCTGAAGCTTGAACTCACAACCCCAGGGTAAGAGTCCTACACTCTACCATTGCTTCACAGAGCCAGTATTGTAGGATGACCTTAGCAAACCTATCAATTAATAGAGACCTTTAGCAAACCCAGCATAGCTCATTAGGGACCTTTAGCAACCCGACATAGCTCATTAAACGCAGACGTATCCTATACCTTCAGCACTGCTACGTCTGCGTTTTTATGAGCTTTTACGTGGTTGCTAAAGGTCCCTATTGCTCCTTTAAGGTCCCTATTAGGGACCTTTAGCAAACCACGTAAAAGCTTATAAAACGCAGACGTAGCAGTGCTGATAGGAAAGGATACGTCTGCGTTTAATTAGATATTTTGGGTTGCTAAAGGTGCCTATTAGCTCATTACATGCAGACGTAGCGTATGTCATGTCTGCCTTTATTGCTAAAGGACCATAATGGAAACAACTTTAGGACAAAATCTGCATATAGGTTCCAAATGAAACCATCCAAGTGAGTGACTCTACCACCACCATCCTACAGCTGCCTCCCTGGCTCACTCTGTAGGGCGCCAGTCTTCTGATTAGAAGAAAGCAAGTTCAAGTCCCACCACAACCCTCTCTCTAAAATGTATGACATTTATACCAGTGACCAGTCTTGATATTTTTCTGCAACAGACTGGGTTTTATTGTATCATGCATAGGCTATATTAGAGTGACACTTTATGCAATACCTGTTTCACTTCGTATATATTCCATTCCAAGGAATGGAAGGTGTTGGGCATGGAGAGTAAAGGTACATAAGCCTAAACTAGCATTTCACTCACTAAGATTACTACCAGCCGCATTAGCTCAGTAGGTAAGGCCTGGCACTCTGAATACCAACATAGACAGAACGAATCCCTATTGATCTCTTACATTTAAAAACGTTTTATACCAAATTACACTAGTTGTGTTAATTTACATTATGTTTACATGCATGGTGTACATGTCAAGCTAACATTTATTCCCTGTAGATATTTATTAAGGGAATGTTGATTCTACATCATTAGGGCTTAGTGGAGCCCTGGGGATTCGAACCCAAGTCCTGTAGCTTCACTGGGGTAAATCCCGTGACTTCACGGGAATATACATGTGAATTCACGTCTTCAATCTCGTGATTTCACGAGAAATTCTGCTCACAGAATCCCCAGAAAATCCCGGGAAATTCTCGTTAGTTGTTTCCAGGGTATGGCTTACGCCTCAGGCAACATCCTAGTAATTTCAGATAACATAGTTGATTGTTACTATTAAGGTAATTGGAACCATAGGACCTACAGACAGCAAAAAACTCTAAGCCAATACAAGTAAAGCCTTACACGTCAGCCATGCGGGTTACTAGGGGAAGTAACCCGAGCTTGTTGTGGGCCTCATGTGGTATCTAATAATCTATGCCTCTAGAGACCTCCCCTTCAGACACTTTAAAGGGGCATTCTCACCACTCACACTTAACCACATAGTATACAAGAACAGTACTAAAATTGTGAGTGGGATACGCTTGCTGATTATGCCACTTTAACATTGTCTGCTCTATTGCAGATTGAGATTAGGAACTTGATGCACCACACTTCTTTGGTGTGCATCAGCTAGTCCTATAATAGTGGCATAGCACGTTGATGCATCACTGCCATTCATGCATCATGACGACAAAGGGTGTCGTCCATTAAAGCACTATGCAACCAAAAATGATTAAATGCTGTGGTCGAACAAGCCCAGCCCCTTTTGCTGCTAGGTGTACGTAATTAGTTGGGTATAGAGGTCCCTCCGCCCACTCATGCTCAATGAGAGGGGGAATGGTGCTTTTAGCATCTTCCTACTCCAATGCCTTCAGTGGGACAGGAACACGTCAATATCTGGTCCAATGCAAACTATATTGTAGGATTTATAGAAATGGCGCCATTCTAGTGATCTTCTTCCTCCTAAAACAGGTTTACTAGGACCTCACTCTGACCAGTTTTAGCCCTTTATGGATCGGATGATGCCACAACATTTCCACAGTTGGGGGAGACAGGTAAACGTGTAGCTACTAAGAAGACAGCTTAGGTAGGTGTTCTATGCATTGATATTCTATGGATTGGACACTTAGTAATACACAATTATTTTCCTCTCTCGTTCTTGTTTTTTTCTCCATTGCTCCATCTCTTTCTTCTAGGAAGACAGCTTAGATAGGTGTTAAGTGTTCTAGGCATTGGTGGTAAACATTGCTCATAAACTGTAGCTTGATCACCCTTGTCTCTCTTTTCCCTTTTTCTCTTGTTCTCAGGGATGCCTTAGCTTAAGAGAGCTTTGTTTTCTCCCTCTCTCTTACTCTCTCTCTCCCTCTTTTTTCGCTTTCTTTCCCCATAGCCTCTGTAACATTCTTTATCACTCTCTGTCAATACAGATCCCCATTTATACAACAGCTTGCTGCTACCACTTTGCACATCACCTAGCTAGCTCATTGAGGCATTATGCCCCAGTGCACTCTGTCTGCTTGGATGGACTTTGCTTAATGTTCTTTAGGGCAAGTAGCCGTAAATCACACCCCTGGTAACATCTGGACACAGTTTTCCTTTTTATCCATGACCTGAGGTCTAAGGGATCCAACCACTCCCAGCTAGACAGCCACTACTAGCTGCTACCATGAATGCAAGTTTGCAGCTCCGTCATTATTATACATCTTATGTATAGTGTATTTTATATTGGTTCAAATATGTGTCACCATTAGGGTGGGTTGTGAGCAAAGCAATACCAAGGAGGTACTCAGGATAAATAAAGAATTACCATAGAAGAAGAATATGTGGTCCTACATCCCATTTGACAGTTTATACAGGGTACATTGGTTATGATGCTATTATGCCCTCACATAATAAAGATACAGTAGCCAGCTCTCTAAGCCATCTTAGTATGTATTTGGAGATACTAGATGTCCTTTTAGGCTAATGACATTTAGCTGAAATCCCACAAACCAGATTAAAATTAGAATTCTAACATGTAGACTTTATGAACACACAGTTACATAATACATGTACTGTGATAGATTACCATTTTTCTATGTGTATTAGGGTGGCGATATATACAAGTGATACCAGATAACCATGGCACAGGTGCAGGGTTAACTAAAGTAAAGAACCGAGGTAACCATGCAATTATAATATAATCTACACCATACAGACATACATCTTTAACCCCACACGGTTGTCAAAGAGAGAGGTTTCTGAGAGGTAATAACACCTGGTCTAGTCCAGCGGCAGGTCATATGATTCAGAGGTGGCCAGGGCATATGACCCAGGCACTAATGACACTCCCAAGGAACGATCCACCCCTCCTGCAAAGTCAGTGTCCACTCTATACCTTAATTGTCAGTGTGCCTAGAATGTGATCTAGACAGTGCTTTTTGCGAGGTATACTTTGAATCTGCTACAGGTACAGCTGCTTTTAACCAAACATGATGATGTGCTAAGTCTCTAGAAGTAATTTAATTAGGTGAACTGCCAATGGCTTCTATACGAAGCGGTGATCCCATGGTGGCTGTGTCGGTAGACTTACTAAATTACATTTTTCGAGACAGTGCCTGCCAAAATGTCAGAATATGATCCTCTTTTTATAAAACACGTCCGTCTCAGGGTTTCCCATAAGTCACATTACGTTTAGGTTATATGCAACCAGTAGCTCAAAGTGCCATTAAGCCACCATTTTGACATAAATTACCCAATTCATGCCAATTCTTCTCGAAATTGTTTCATGAAATATCTTGACCTAGATCCACAGGGTAATAGTGCATATCCCCTGTGGTTTTCTAAGAGCACATCAGAGTTAATGCCACAATACATTGCTGAACAATGATACAATACCAATCAGAGGCATAGACACCACAGATTCCCCCAACACTGTCATGAGGGGTGGCTCCATTCAGCCAGAAGGCATTCAGTATCTAAGGCTAATGAAATATCTTGCTGTGATAACGTAAGGTAGAGGCACCATATTAAATCAGTGAGCACAAATAAACTGACACCCCAGAAGAAGTTTACATTTGGACATTTTTCACTCGGTCTCCATTAAATTTTCTCCATCTCGTAGTCATCCTCCTTTATGGTTCACTTAACCTCAACCTCTATATATACATGCAGGTGGCCTATACATCAGCTTAGCCCGCCATGGATTTTTGGTCCAGTGCACTCTCTCTGCACGGATGCTTTTTACTGCATCAACATCATCAGTGGGAAAACAGTTCATTCCATCATATTGAATGCATATAGAGGAAGCACTTGCGGGTAGCAAATAAAGTTCACTTTCTTAGTGTAGACCCGTGATGCAAATTGCCTCTCCCTCTCTTATCTCTTTTCCTCTTTCCTCGAGAATTGATTACTACTACTCCTCCTGTATTAAGGTGTAAAGCAGCAACCAACCAACCAACCATTTACCAGGTTATCCAGCTCATCTGGTTTCCTTTAATTCCAACACATAAAACGTAAATCTTAGTTAGCACTCCAATTAAAACTAATTTGACTTAACACCAGCAACTGCCAACAGCATCCTCTTTCCTCCCACTAGTGACTGCCAGCTCAGTAAGAAAATGCACATTTATTTCATTCTAAACTCTCCAATTCCAATTCGCTTCGATGGGGCAACAACGATCACAGTGTATGTTAATCAAGATTTTTCCCAGAAGTAAACCTCCATAGTTCAGAGGTTGGTGGGTATGTAGAGGGGTTGGGCTTACCCATATACCAATTGCTTTTCTTGAAAAATCCTCTCTCTATTGAAACTTTTTATATAGACAAAATATACTAGTTAGTTAGTCATGCAAGTAAACATGGCAAGTGGTTACATTTTGACAGAGTGAACCTAGCTGCTGCTGCATTATCATGATGTGCATCCGTGCATCAGAACTGGACTATCAGATTTCAACAATTCTGGGAGACAATTAAACTGTTACCAGCTTAGATTGGTGCTAAGTATTTTAGGAATTGATAGTGTATGGGCTTTGACACCGAGAGTATTATAAGGGAGAGAGGGGTCATTGATGAAGGGGTTAACTTTTGGTTTTTGGTCTTTCTTGTCCTTTTCTCTTTCCCTCTTGTTCTCGTGTTCTCCATTGGTCCATTTCTCTCTCTCTCTGTCTGTCTCTCTCTCTCTCTCTCTCTCTCTCTCTCTCTCTCTCTGTCTCTCTTTCTCTCTGTCTCTCTCTCATTCTCTCCCTAGCCTCTACCACACCCTCTATGACTCTTTCACTCTCTGTCAATACAACTCCCTATAGACAACGGCTTGCTCCTACCACTTTCCACATCGCCCTACCTCATCATGGTATTCTGCCCCAGTGCACGCTGCCTGCTTCAACACGCTTTACTTGATGTTTTTTAGGGCTGACAGTCATAAATTGCACCTCTGGCAACATCTGTACACAGCTTTCCTTTCTATCCATGACCTTAGGTCTAGGGATCCAACCATTACCAGCTAGACAACCACTACTAGCTGCTACCACAAATACTTGCAGTGCTATCATTATTCGATATTACATATGATGTATTTTATACTGATTCAAACACATGTCACCAAGATGATATAGTTTATAGTCATGCAACCTATTTGCTAATTTATACAAGTCACATTGTCTATCAGTATCTGGTTTGCCGAATATGTCTTAACGTAGTAAAGATGCAGTAGCTGATTCTCTAAACCATCTAAGTATACTATGATTGTAGTGATAGTTAGATGGAGACTGAATATACAATAAGATTTACTAAATGCCCTTTTTAAGCTCATGACATTAAGCTGGAATCCCATAGAACGAGATTAAGATCGCTTGGGAAGGGATTCTAATGGCACACATGAGGATTAGTTCCATTATCAAAATAGAGTTCATATCCTGGGTGTCTTATCATATGTCCTGTTAGGTCACATTTGTAAACAAATTATGCGTAATGGACCTACTCATAATTTGAACACGGTAACGTAAACTCAACATCGTTGAGAAAGGATGCCATTAGAGACTTAACGCATTCCAATGATTTGATTACTGAACATTAGTTGCTCTACAACACTTATCTTTTTGCCAACACTGCACACAATGTCATCAGAAGATGCAACTGTTATTATGATGTTGTGTGAGCCAAATTGTTTCAAACTGGATTAATATAGAGAATGTGCTTAGTTTAATTTACATAATCATTTATGAACATATAGTTGAATAATCATAAAGCGTATCAATTGTCAATGTGTATTAAAGATACCTGATGACAGATAACCACTGGCGAAGGGTTAATGTAGAGAATGAAGGTAACTATAAAACTATGATAGAATCTGCACCATTCAGACATACATCTTTTATGCCAAAGCCAACACTTTTGTTGGGCAGAGAAGTTTCCGAGAAATAATATCCCCTGTGGGGCCTTCAGCTCACAAAATTGCCTTGAGCCCACAAAAGAGTACCATTTTGTTAGCTGAAGGCTAACACCGAGCCTTCAGCCCACAAAAGTGGCTTTAAAGCACAAAAGCCTTCAGCCCACAAAAAAAAAGTTTTCAGGCCACAAAAGCCTTCAGCCCACAAAAGCCTTAAGGCCACAAAACAAAGATACCTTCAGCCCACAAAAACATATATACATGCTGGGCTCACCTACCAATCTAGCTTTTTATATGAACTAGCCTTCAGCTCACAAAACCTATATACTGGTTTCACTAGTATGTATGATCAGTATATATATAGGTTTTGTGACTGGAAGGCAAGTTGATATCTTCTTATGTAAGATCAGTATATGTAGGTTTTGTGAGCTGAAGGCAAATTGATATATCCTTATGTGAGATCAGTATATATAGGTTTTGTGAGCTGAAGGCAAATTGATCTATTCTAATGTGAGATCAGTATTATATAGGTTTTGTGAGCTGAAGGCAAGTTGATATAACCTCATGTGAGAGCAGTACAAAAGTTTTGTGAGCTGAAGGCAAGTTGAGATGAGAGGCTTGATTAGTATGTAAGATCAGAATATATAGGTTTTGTGAGCTGAAGGCAAGTTAATATGAGAGGCTACATTAGTACTTAAGATCAGTACATAAGCTTGTATGTCAGAGCTGAAGGTCAGTATATAGGTTTTGTGAGCTGAAGGCAAGTTGATATGAGAAGCTAGATTGGTATATGAGATCAGTATGTATAGGTTTTGTGAGCTGAAGGCCAGTTGATCTATTCTTATGAGAGATCAGTATATATAGGTTTTGTGAGCTGAAGGCAAGTTGATATGAGAGGCTACATTCGTACGTAAGATCAGTACACAGGCTTGTATGTCAGATCAGTACATAGGTTTTGTGAGCTGAAGGCAAGTTGATATGAGAAGCTAGATTGGTATATGAGATCAGTATATATAGGTTTTGTGAGCTGAAGGCCAGTTGATCTATTCTTATGAGAGATCAGTATATATAGGTTTTGTGAGCTGAAGGCAAGTTGATATGAGAGGCCAGATTGGTATGTAAGATCAGTACATAAGCTTGTATGTCAGATCAGTACATAAGTTTTGTAAGCTGAAGGTCAGTATATAGGTTTTGTGAGCCGAAGGCAAGTTGATATATTTTATGTGAGATCAGTATATATAGGTTTTGTGAGCTGAAGGCAGGTTGATATGAGAGGCTTGATAGGTATGTAAGATCAGAATATATAGGTTTTGTGAGCTGAAGGCAAGTTGATTTGAGAGGCTAGATTGGTATGTAAGATCAGTACACAGGCTTGTATGTCAGATCAGTACATAAGTTTTGTGAGCTGAAGGTCTGTATATAGGTTTTGTGAGCTGAAGGCAAGTTGATATGAGAGGCTAGATTGGTTTGTAAGATCAGAATATATAGGTTTTGTGAGCTGAAGGCAAGTTGATATCTTCTCATGTGAGATCAGTATATATACGTTTTGTGAGCTGAAGGCAAGTTGATATATCCTTATGTGAGATCAGTATATGAAGAGTTTGGATGCAAAACGACATAAGCGCCATTTCTGAAAAAAGAGACAAAATTCGGCAAAAGGCTTGTTTAGGGGTGGTTAGATATAATCCACAAACAACTTTTCCAAAATTAACTATTTTTCATGCCATTAGGGTCTGCTCAGTACACATTACGTCACCAAATTATTATAATTGACCCCTGGAAGGCGTTTCACCGTATCATACGGAGGGTCCGTATGTCCGATTTTTGCGTTTCTGTTCATTTTTGCGTTTCTGCTCAACATGTCCGCATCTTACGGAAAAAGATACGGCCGCCGTATTCAGATACGGCTGGCCGTATGTACATACGGCCATAATTGCGTTTCTGTTCAACATACGGAGCAAGAAAAAAACGTATCTTTGGCGTATTTAGTACAAGATATACGGAGGGGTAGGGGGGGGGTGCTATGTTGAAAACAGGACATATACCCTGGTTTTTAGGGCCGTATGTCTCTTTTGTGCGCCGTATGTGGTATTTATGCTCCGTATGTTGGTACTGGATGTGGTGTACATGAGGAAGTGGTAGTGGTCGTGAGGAAGTGGTAGGGGTCGTGAGGAAGTGGTAGGGGTCGTGAGGAAGTGGTAGGGGTTGTGAGGAAGTGGTAGGGGTCGTGAGGAAGTGGTAGGGGTCGTGAGGAAATGGTAGGGGTCGTGAGGAAGTGGTAGGGGTCGTGAGGAAGTGGTAGGGGTTGTGAGGAGATGGTAGGAGCCACTACTACCATTTCGTCACCACTACAGCCAGCTCTGTACTCTGTTGTCTACCACCGTTTATACACAAGGAGTCTGTGGGCAAAGTTTCAGCTCTGTAGGGCCATTATTTACCGAGTTACAGAAGAAAATACATTTTTGGGTATAATTTCGTTGAAAATCAATTTTTTTAATTTATCTTTTTTTAATTATAAAGGTAGAAGTTGGACTTTACTTATCTATTCATTAAAGTAATCCTAGAGCCATTTTTTTACATATATATGTGCACTTTAAAAAGGGGTCAAAAAGGGTCAAAATACCCCTCAGTCCCCCCTAATTTGAAACTGCTTGCCACGCCCCTGTGATGTACGATGGCCTGTTTGGTCAGTAAAATGTAAGAGTTGACTGGGTATCTGGAGCGGGCGAGTTCTTATCCATCCACACAGGTGCAAAACCTCTTGAGTGCTAACATTTCAACTACTACTACTTTTAAAGTGCTATATATATATGTAATAAAATGACCCTAGAATTATTTTAACGGGTAAATAAGTTAAGTCCAACTTCTAGCTTCATGATAAAAAAATAAATAAAAAATTATATGGATTTTGGGAGAAATTACATGAAAAAGAGTCTTTTCTTCCATAACTCGGTAAATAATGGCCCTACACAGCTGAAAATCTGCCTATAGACTGGTAGACAAAAGCTATCAGAGTACAGGGGTGCCTTTCCCCACCTTTCCTATCTCTTCTCCGACCTATCCTGTCTCTTCCCCGACCTCTCCTGTCCCTTCCCAAACCTCTCCTGTCCCTCCCCTGTCTCTTCCCCAACATACGGACCCTATATATACCCTCCCCAGCCTACCTCCGTATGTTGCTACATATTATGACGTCACAGAGGGAATTCCCTAGGGGTTTCCCGGAATGTAGACTGGTTTTTGCATATTTTTCTAAAAGGGACAGGTGACAATGTCCGTATCTTAAGAGGGCCGTATGTTGGATGCCGTATGTTGATATTTTGTAAAAAAAGATACGGAGGGTATGCGGAGGGTGAAAAGAAATGGAAAATTTGCTTTGGTGATATTTTGTCCGCATCTTGTCCGCATCTTAAGGCCGTATCTTGTTTTTTATATCAACATACGGTGAAACGCCTTCCAGGGTATCTTTACAAAAAGCACTATGTGCTTCAATTCTGGGATGGATTTATGTCGTTTTGCATCCAAACTCTTCATATATAGGATTTTGAGCTGAAGGCAAGTTGATCTATTCTTATGTGAGATCAGTATATATAGGTTTTGTGAGCTGAAGGGAAGTTGATATATCCTCATGTAAGAACAGTACATATGTTTTGTGAGCTGAAGGCAAGTTGAGATGAGAGGCTTGATTGGTATGTAAGATCAGAATATATAGGTTCTGTGAGCTGAAGGCAAGTTAATATGAGAGACTACATTTATACATAAGATCAGTACATAAGCTTGTATGTCAGATCAGTACATAAGTTTTGTGAGCTGAAGGTCAGTATATAGGTTTTGTGAGCTGAAGGCAAGTTGATGTGAGAAGCTAGATTGGTATATGAGATCAGTATATATATAGGTTTTGTGAGCTGAAGGCCAGTTGATCTATTCTTATGAGAGATCAGTATATATATAGGTTTTGTGAGCTGAAGGCAAGTTGATATGAGAGGCCAGATTGGTATGTAAGATCAGTACATAAGCTTGTATTTATGATCAATTTGCCTTCAGCTCACAAATCCTATGTATTGGCTTTGTGGGCTGAAGGCAAGGTGATATGAGAGGCTAGATTCGTTTGCAAGATCAGTGTATATATATATGTATAGGTTTTGTGAGCTGAAGGCAAGTTAATATGAGAGGCTACATTCATACGTAAGATCAGTACATGGGCTTGTATGTCAGATCAGTACATAAGTTTTGTGAGCTGAAGGTCAGTATATAGGTTTTGTGAGCAGAAGGCAAGTTTATATATTTTTATGTGAGATCAGTATATATAGGTTTTGTGAGCTGAAGGCAGGCTGATATGAGAGGCTTGATTGGTATGTAAGATCAGAATATATAGGTTTTGTGAGCTGAAGGCAAGTTGATTTGAGAGGCTAGATTGGTATGTAAGATCAGTACATAGGCTTGTATGTCAGATCAGTACATACGTTTTGTGAGCTGAAGGTCAGTATATAGGTTTTATGAGCCAAAGGCAAGTTAGATTGGTATATATGAGAAGCTAGATTGGTATATTAGATCAGTATATATAGGTTTTGTGAGCTGAAGGCCAGTTGATCTATTCTTATGAGAGAGCAGTATATAGGTTTTATGAGCTGAAGGCAGGTTGATATGAGAGGCTAGATTGGTATGTAAGATCAGTTCATAGGTTTGTAGTTAAGATCAACTTGCCTTCAGCTCACAAATCCTATGTATTGGCTTTGTGAGCTAAAGGCAAGTTGATATATATTATAAAGCTAGATTGGTATATAAGATCAGGATGAAATGTTTCTTGGCTGAAGGCAAGTTGGTGCTAGAGGCTAGATTCTTATGTGAGATTAGTGTATAGGTTTTTTGAGCTGAAGGCAAGTTAATATGAGAGGTTTTGTGAGTTGAAGGCAGGTGGATATAAGATGTACGATTGGTGTTCGACCTGAATGCCAATTGCTCTGTGAGACCAGTACATATATGGTATGTATATATGTTTTTGTGGGCTGAAGGCATATTTGTTTTGTGGCCTGAAGGCTTTTGTGGGCTGAAGGCTTTTGTGGCCTGAAGACATTTTTTTTGTGGGCTGAAGGCTTTTGTGCTTTAAAGCCACTTTTGTGGGCTGAAGGCCCGGTGTTAGCCTTCAGCTAACAAAATGGTACTCTTTTGTGGGCTCAAGGCAATTTTGTGGGCTCAAGGCCCCACATCCCCTCTCCTGGGTATCCATATCAGTGTGTTAAATCTGGTCTAGCCACGTGGCAGGTCATATGATTCAAAGGTGGCCAGGGTGTATGGCACAGACACTAATTACACTCCGGAGGGGCTAATCCACTCTCCAAGCATAGACAATGTGCAATCTCTGTGCCTAAAATGTGCTTTTAGCAAAATTCATTGACTGTTTGCAAGGTACACTTTGAATCTGCTGCAGCTATAGCTGATTTTACTTTTTTTTAAACAACTCTCTGACTATCCTCTGTGTTTCATCAACACACTAAAAAGGTTCAGTGAGGATAGCCCTCTGTTACCTGCCCATCAATATCATGTCTAATTGAGAGGGGTCCCTTTACGGTTGCTACCTCGATGTACTAAGTCCTAAGCTGTGTTTGTAGACTTACTAAGTTACAGTGTTTGACTTACATTTTCCAGACAGTACCTACCAACCTGCCCAAATAATTATGATCCTTCTTTTTATGAAACCTGTCCCAGACGCTATGTTCTGGTAGTATAAGAACAGCAGCTAAAAGTACAATTAAGCCATCATTTTGACATTAATTATAACATTCATGCCTTTCCTTCTCAAAAGGCATTTGTGAATTGTTTTATAAGACATTTTGACTAAGATATACAGCGATATATGCCATATCCTCTGTGACTTTTTTAAAACAGTGATCTTGTGGTCAAAGTTGGTACTAAAAATCCCGTACAGAGGCCCCTTCTCCCTTGTTGATCCACATAATATTATTTGCTGAACAAGGGTTATATGCTGATATTTGTCATTCATACTTTTGAAAGGCATCTTATTATCTCCAAAAGTAGTTTCTCCAAACTATGTATTTTACCACTGAACTGAGGGGGTTGAACTGACATTCTCAGCGGTATAGATCTGAGTCATCATTTGTAACCCATAGTGTCTAATCCTCTCAGGGACACATACGTTTAAAACCTAGGCCAACTTAAATATAAAGGACTGAGTACCTGTCATGCCTATACTCCGACTCTTTCTGGGCTGGCAGCAGTTCTCCCCCTTTAAGAGAACATGCTAACTACAATCAGGCAGTCATCCACACCAATACACATCATTACAACAGTAAGTAGTTTTAGATCCACCATGTGTTCTAAAACCAGCTATCCAATCAGAGACATAGACACCACCAGATTCCCTAACACTGTCATCAGGGGTGGACTCATTCAGCCTGGCTGTGACAGAATGAGGTAGATGCAGGCTTCTGCTGAAAGCTCCTCTCACCCACTCTGATCAGTGTGCACATGTGCAGTGACTACCAACTAAACTGACACCACAGAGAAAGTTTGTATTTGGGACATTTATATAATCTACTTTCTAGTTTCTATCTTTTCTATCTTTTCCTTTAAAAAAGTAATAAACATTGGACTTTTTCATTTTTAAGAAACATGTAAAAAACAATTAAGCATTTATAGTTGTGTGATTATGATGTTGCAGCTAACTGAGAACTCAACGTTTCTGAAATATAGCCATGCCTCCTAGGAATTACAAAGTTATAGACGAGCAGATGCAAGAGTCCAAAGCAATTTCACTCAATTCACTATGTATTCTCATCATACAATAGGTATTCACGACTCCGTCTGATTGAAAATGGTTCTCCCACGTACTTTGGGCTTGAACCTATTTTTCTATAGGGCTCTGCCACATTGGCTCTGCAACAAGATTAAAACCTGAAAGTATCTTAACAATAACGATTTCCTCAAAGCAACAAACATATGCCATTGTAAGTGTCTCTACACTGTACGTTCACCTTGATGTGAGGTGGCATTCATCATGATAATAAAGGTGCTCAGAGTTTTAATTCACTGACTTCAATCATCTCCACTACATCTCTGTCGTCCTATTTCTGCCTCTCTGGTATTTTATGTATACATACATATGCTTCGGTAGTCCTGCAACTTAAATTGCCATTAGATCGTCCCATGAGATTAAGCATTGTATACACCTTGAGAACGTTGAGGTAGCAAAAATATCTCATATATGACGTTCTGTATCATGAAATCAGAAGCATTAGAAAAAAAAAGTCGCTCTCTTGCCTCATTTTTGTCTGGATCCCCTTCTCGTCATCTCTTTCCTTCCTCTTCTCTCTCTCTCTCTCTCTCTCTCTCTCTCTATCTCTCTCTCTCTCTCTCTCTCAATCTCTCTCTCTCTCTCTCTCTCTCTCTCCTTATACTCCATTGCTTTCTTCTCTGTTCATAGTTCATAGTTCATTCAACACCAACCCCTGTGTATGCAGATGATCTATATATCACACCAGACTACTTCCCACATGATCCTTAGCAATTATTGTCTTCTTGCCCGGTGCATTCTCTCTGCACGGATGCTCTTTACTGCATCAACATCATCAGTCAGAAAAGAGTTCATTCAATAATATTGAGTGCATATGGGTATCAAATAAATGTATCTTTCTTGGTGTAGACCAATGATGCAAATTGCCTCTCCCTCTCTTATCTCCTTTCCCTTCTTTCCCTTGAGAATTAAACTACTACTCCTCCCGTATTAGAGTAAAGCAGCAACCCACCACCTAACTATTCAGCAGGCTGTCCAGCTCATCTGGTTCCTTTTAATTACAGCACATACAATGTACATTTGAGCGCTTACCATGGTCTCCCTAATATATCTATTCTTGATCCCTTCCCTCACTAAAACTCTCTCAATCATATACGTATTAATAATAATGAAAATAGACATGACCACTCACGCACTAATTAAATGAAAAGATTTATTTGGAATAATATGTTGAGTAAAAATCCGCATCTATAAAGTGATGCAAACTGTATGCTAGCATTTGTATATTAGGAAACATAACTGTATCTCAGACTTGCTGTAACTGACAAAATACAGGACTAGTTCCTGTCAGTTGCAGTTGAAATAAAGATCTTTGAATTGAATTGAATTGAATTGAGATAAATTACAATTTGTATCAACTCCTACCAACAGCATTCCTCTTTCCTCCCACTAGTGACTGCCAGCTTAGGTAGAAAATACACATTCATAAATATCATTCTAAACTGTCCATTTCCTATTCCCTTTGATTGAACAACGATTGATTTCACAGTGTACGTTAAACAAGCTTTTTCACAGTGAACATCATCCGTGTTAAAAGAATGTATTCAATCATATTGATTGCATAATTATGATTGAAATTAACTAGAATTTAGTAGAAATTTGTTCACAAGATACAAGATAATTTATATGGGTTGCAAAACATATTTCTGATTTTGCTATCTGGGTGTCCCATAATGCAAGCCTCTCCCTCTCTATAGTGACACGCAACTTTTCTTTAACAGCTTAGAACAGCAATGATGCATACTCTCCAATGGTATTACCCTCATTTCAGAACCAACCATATCCAATATTCAGAAACCCTATTACTTCAAACAGTAAAGGCGTCTTTTAGCTGGAGAGACTCCATGCACCTAATTAGGTGTACACAGGGAGATCCTAGGGATAAAGGAGAGAAAAAATCATACACAAGGACACACACATAGCTTGTAGCTGCCCATGGCCTATACCCCTAGGCTACACTCAGTCTTGCAGTAGAATCAGTCCCTTCATGTACACTGGTGACCAATCTGGGAAGGTATGCTTATGGTAGCTCTAGAACTAGCCATATGACTATTTGATATTGTAGCTATGAAATGTGTAGTGCCTAGCATAATACTCCTCAGGATAACCTCTGCTGTACTGGAGAATGTAGTATAAATAAGGGGAGAGACGGTAGATGATCCCTATACTTGAGAACTAAGGTGCATTATCTAAACGAGCTCTCTCACAGATAAAAGTAGACAATCTTCGGAGATGGGTGCCTTGCCTCCTACAATTTATATGCCTTTATTCCACAGTACGACACAAACAAAAGATTATGGAGATGCAAAGAACTCCATCTCACTCGAATTTCATCTCGCCAAACAACACAAAGAAACGCCATTAAGCTCAGTGGTGGCGGCTAGATGGATAGTGTAAGACAATGAGAGGTGGCCACACAAGGATCTCTCTGAAGATGCTTGAATGGGAACTGGGAACAATACAAGAAATAGTCTAAGTTGCTTTCAAGCGAACTATGCTAGGATCATGCAGCCCCTGTTTAGAGCATGATTGGTTATTGGGAAAAGTGTGGGCAGTTCCGAAATTGTGCAGATTTTGTTTTTGTGCTGCATCACAGACCTCTTGATTGAGAACGAGTGTTTTAGAACAGATTACAATTTGTGTTTCCTAAATGGAAAAGGTGATGTGGTTGGTTAGAGGTGCTTAAAATGATTTTAGATTAAATTAAACTAGATAGGAATTTCATTTAATTACCCTTATGAATGATAAGCTAATTTAAATCATGCTTAAGATATATTGTTGCATCACAAAACATAACCCTGCAGACCATAAGCGCTGGATATCATTTAATTAAAGCATGAAATAAATTTGTTTTAGACTTTTAATTTATAATTATGCAGCCATGATAATCAGTTGAAGGTATGGTTGATTTATTCAGTCGGAGACTTCATGAAACTAACTTTGACTATTACATACAATGTGTTCTGAGGGAATGCCTCTCGGTAAATGTCAATGCGGACATCTGACTAGTCAGAAGATCGTTTTGAAAAGTCATGCAAATTAAGTGCATGCCAAAATGTTTATTTTATTATTACTGCGGCAACTTTTTTTCTTCTTGGCATGATAGTTTCTATTGCACCATGGTTTCCCTTTTACTCACCGTGTAACCTTAGTGACCTGTCTTTCCCCTTCCTCCCATAATATTCATGAGCTGATCGCAGTGGATCAGGATATAGGAATAAAGTGGAGCCTAGCCTACTATGCCGTACCACATAGTTTTTTGGATATTGTCACCTGTGCTGCGAGTGCCTTCATTGGCTGGTGAAACTGTATCCAGGCAAGTGTCAGTATAAGAAAGGCCCGATCAGACTTGTCGTAGTATCATGGCAAATCTCACAGTTTGCCAATTTTGTCACGGTCTTGTATTGTTTTTTTGCCATAGCTGTCACCGGAGCTGCAATACGGTGCAGTGTTGGAAATATGGGGTTTTCATGGTACTGTGTGACAGATTGTCAGAAGATGTGACTTGTTTTATGGGACTTGTCTTAGCTAGGGTTCCTTGTATGGGAATTGGCATTGGTTACTTCAGAATGAAATCTAAAAAGGACAATACGGCCACCGGTTTGACATGTGTTTTGTTCTGTGTTTAGGTGAAGGGGAATCTCTCTATGATGACCTAAAAACATCCGCTGTGCATTTCATGATGAGAGGCAGGTGCCAGAAGAATCTATGTACTCTCTAAAGCGTTGATACTTTTAGGCTCTCCTCATCCTAACCATATTTTCTCCTACTACAAAAGATTGAAGTGATCAACATTTCGGCAACTATACAGTCAGTGCATACAAAAATATGTACTGTTAAAAAGTTAGCGTCTTTTAACTCCTTAAGGTAGCCTTAGAGCTACATTTTCGTCATAGGGTATGCATGTACGACTGGTAAGTTACTCACCGGAGCAGCATTTATCCATCATGATGACAAAATTGCATAGCGCATCAAAGGACCAGATCTATAGGGTTAAAATGTTAATTCGAATCATACTCTGATCTGATTTATTCTTCGACTCAAGAATGTTTGGAGCGTTTTTATTATGACTGTGGTATATATGTGAACAAAAAGTTTATTACCATCTGTTGGAGCAGAATTTATTCGTATCGAAGACAGAGATTTAGGGTAGAAAATATATCATGTAAGCCGCTTTCTGAAGGTAGAAGTTTAAAGCAATAGAAGACATAACCTACATCCCAAAGACCTACTCATTAAAGTAATTCCCTTAATGATAGGTTTAATCAACTCTAGCCAGCCAACATAATCTCCGTTCCTCTCCCAGATGGTCATTTGAGGGTTAAAATGTTGACCCGAATCATATATTGATCTGATGTATTCTTCAAATCAAGAACGTTTGGAGCGTTTTAATCATGTGGTATATATGAACAAAAAATGTATTACCATCTGTTGAAGCAGAATTTATTCATATCGAATGCAGACATTTAGGGTTGAAAATCCTGTATGCCGCTTTCTGAAGGTAGAAGTTTAAAGCAATAGAAGACATAATATAACCTACATCCTAAAGACCTACTCGTTGAAGTAATTCCCTTAATGATAGGTTTAATCAACTCTAGCCAGCCAACATAATCTCCGTTCCTCTCCCAGAGTAATCATTAAAGAAACAGGAATTGCAATCCGTTCTAAACCACTTACTTTTATTCAAAAGGCTTACAAGTCATTAAGGCAATCTCAGTTTCTTAGTTCAACTGATATCCTGCCTAGAATTAGGCAACAGGAACCAGCAGCAGGTGGCCCGGGGATATGAACAACTACTGAAGCAACGTTCTCAGGGATGGATCAACTCCCTTAAGACAGAGAGTCAATGTGTAGGGAGACTATGCTTGACTATTATGTGCAAGTTGTACTGAGGAAATGCTTCCTAGGAAGTCTAAGTATGCTTGAAGGTCAGGTCTGACTTGTCCTACGATTGTGACTAATACTATGATTTCCACAACTATGCATGCAACACCTACAATTTGAAATAAATCGTACAGTTATCGATTCATGTTCATGGTTTTTACTCCGATTGTAATATAATTTACATCATCGGTTTCTCCTTTTAATGAATATCCTGACCAGGGCTTATAAGTGCCTGTGTCAGCATCAATCCCTTTGTGAACTTTGTAACATAAGAGCTGTTCGGAGTTACTCAGTGAGAACAAAGTAGAGCCAATCTATGTTTTTTTACCTGTCATGCAGTATCACAGCTGAGCAGAGTCCCTTTGGTATTGCCACTCATGGCTGTCCTGAAGTCAGAGAGTGCTTTTATTGCCTGGTGAGACTTTGCAATCATAACTGTGACAGGTGCAGAAATATGTTGCAGCCTTGGAAATCTTGGGTGTTCATGGTACAGTGTGTCAGATGCCGGAAGAAGGTTCTTGTTTTATGAGACTAGAAAATACCTTTCTGCAATCAGTTTGACATTATTTTCCTAGTTATGGGTTCTCCTTCAGGAATCATGTGTCTTTCCTTATGTTGATTCATGAAATACAATGACATACCTCCTCGGTGATATTTGGTAAAACATTTAATGTATTCATGCAGCATCACTGGTTGGGCATTTGGCTATTTCGAAGAAACTGAATTCTATAAAAGTGAGATTGCAGATGTCAAACAAAGAATAATAATGGTTCTAAGGGGCTGAGTAGTGTCACTCCACGTGCTGTGTATGGAGATAAACATTGCACAACAAGCTAATGCAGTTGCTGCCTCATTCTATCATGATGATGTATGTACTCTACATAACTTTGATACCATATTTTCGTCACCAGCAGTTAACAGGTTAACATATGATAACTGTATACTAAGTTTAGGTCTCAACCACAAATGGGTAGTGTATCTCCTCTCCGCCTTGATTCAGGCTCTTAGGTGTCTCTCTCAGAATATTGCAGAGTATTGCTACATTATCTACTTCAACATAATCTTTACTGTTTATATAGGAGCCTTGGCGGTTATATATGTATATTGTATAGTGAAGGTGACCACGCCCCCTTATATAGGACACTCTGACGCAGGGGTCGTGGTAGTGTGCATTCCACCCACATGGTGGCAGGTGGGTGGTCGCTAAGGACGCCGCAGCGTCAACCACAGTTGGATTTCAAAATTGGCGCGGAGAGGACGCTTCCTCAGTGGCTCTATATGTATAGGCCAGCGCTTTCCAACTGTCAGAATTATTTGAATTAGATTCATTAATAAGGATTCCTATATATCTATTAGGATTCTATAAACTACGACGCACAGGACTCACTACTAGTGGAGATGGCGTCAGCTTGGTGCTACGCTTGTGGGAAAGACCACACAGCGCCAAGAGGAAAGAACTGTAAAGCAGAACCGGAGGAGGGCTACCAGCCATTACCACCGAGGAGGTCCTCCAGGTTGAAGGAGGACTCGAGATCCAAGAAGGAGTCCGCAGAAGCCGCGGAGGAGGCCGCCAACAAGAGCCTTGCTGGGCTACATGGTGAGGACAAGTTCGGGAGCCGTGCTGAATACCTTGAGTACCTGGAAGCCTTGGACGCCAACCAGGATGAACTCCTAAGGATCGAGGCCCTGGAGGAAAAGATCAGGAAAAGAATTTTGGGTGAAGGACGTCCGTCGCGTGAAAAGACAAAGACAAAGACGCCACCCCGGTCGAGGGAACCCACACCGGACCCATGGACGAGCACACCAAAGTTCTTCGATCTCAGGACAGAAGGTAGAGACAATTCAGCAGACAGAGTCACGAAAAGTAAAAAACGTTTTGATTTAAAGAGGTTCACCAGGGGCAGAGAACCCAGGACTCTTTCCTATGCCGAGCTAATGTATGTTTCCCTGAATTGGGCTTGTGTTGGCATTGACGATCATACTTTCAATGATCTGGAGGAATTGAAGAAGTACCTCCGCCATCTTGGTTTTATTTCTTTTAAAGCTTCGAGCGAGATGTATGAAGATTGGTCGTTCGCAGAGTATGATGCGGACGTCAGGGAAGAATGTATTTGGGGGAAAGATATTGACGAGTTTGGTTTTGGCCTCGAATTCATAGAGAAAAGACATTTCGGCACAGAGGGTCTGAAAAAAGCTAAAAAAGAAAACCATGATTCCAAACAGGGGCCAATCAAAACAACCCCAGCAGGGGTAGAGGCAAAGGTACCCCAGGTAGAGGCAGGGGGGGACCCCCCCGGGGGGGGGGCACCTCCTCCCGGCAGGTTTAGTCAGGGGGTCCGCACCAGTGAGACGGGGGAGATAATGCCCTGCAATAGATTTAATGGTGCGGGTTGTGACTCAAGGCCCTGCGCCTTTGCCCATGTTTGCAACAAATGCCATGATCCAACACACAGGAGTGGTGATTGCCCTAATGTACGTATGCATAAAGCATAGGATGGTGTCTCACTTAGTTGTAAAACTCCCCCTACTTTGAACGCACGTAATGGTACTACGTGTGATACACACGTAGATATTAAGGCCAGAGTGGTACATGATACTAATTGCATTACTGTGCCTTCTAGTAGTGATTGTGTGGCCGCTGCCACGGGTGTTAATTACATGAGTGAGCCTGAGTATGTTGACCCAATGACGGAGTACCCTATTGACTTATGTGTAGACACAAAACAGCTGATTCAAGCTGAAGCTTCATGTCCTATAGGTAGGATCACTGATATACATGTTAAGGGTTGGCCGCTGCCACATAAAAATGATTGTATTACTGTGAATGTGAAGGAGTCTAAGGGACCCCGGGAGTCAACCTTTAATGTACATAAGAGATGTTTTGATGGTATTTGCGCATGTAGATATATTTTGGATGGATCTCCCATTACTTTGAAACCATGTCGTGTATTTACAGAATGTTTTATGTGGGGAGAAGTTGATTGTAATTGGGAATATTTGATGGAGGGTGCAGTATTTGGGTTTAGGATTGTAAACCCTGACTGTCCATGCGAGTATGAAAATACAAATTATAATTCTATCCTAAAGCCCGTCAACCATGAATTTATGTCAAAACGTATCAAAACTGAAATTGAGAGAGGTCAGATACTTGTGTCAGAAGATAAGCCTAAATGTATACATGCTATAGGTGCGATTACCAAGAAAGGTGATTCTGGAGATGGTAAAGTCAATATACGTCCTATAACAGACTGCTCTCGCAGTGGGAGTGATGGTCCGCCAGTTAATGAATTCTGTAATAACGTATGTGAGCGCTTTGTGTACAAATCATTGGATGTATGTGATCTGTTGAGAGAGAATATGTGGCTTTGTAGCATGAATATTTCAGACGCGTACAGAGGTCTTCACATATATTATGGTGATAGACAATTCCAAGGCTTGAAATGGGATTTGGGGGATGGTAGAGGTGAAATCACCTACTCTGATGCGCGATTATGCTTTGGTATGGCGTCAGGCCCCTATGTATTTAATTCTATTTCTGAATTTATTGTTCGCTGTATGTACAGAAAAGGGTACAAATTGCTTGTAAATTACTTAGACGACTTCCTGTGCATGAGTGAGAGTAAGGAAGAGTGTGTAGAAGCCCAGTTGAAATTATTCAGGGTAATAAGGCACCTGGGTTTTGCATTGTCATTCAAAAAAATTTCACCGGTGATGCAAAATGTAGTTTTCCTCGGTATTGAGATTGACAGTGTTACTATGAAACTTACTTTACCAGAGGATAAAATGGTGGCCTTGTTGAAAAAATTATCTGACGCTGAGGGTAAATTAAAGCTGACCAAACAAGAGGTACAGTCT
The DNA here is from genome assembly GCA_947462335.1 of Harmothoe impar. Taxonomy (NCBI): domain Eukaryota; kingdom Metazoa; phylum Annelida; class Polychaeta; order Phyllodocida; family Polynoidae; genus Harmothoe; species Harmothoe impar. The sequence continues at coordinate 8,023,989 of OX381721.1, read as the reverse complement.
TTAGCAGGTAGTCTGGCACATGCCAGCAAGGTGGTGAGAGGGGGCCGCTGCTTCACTCGCCGTATATATGATTTATGCAATGTAGTAAAGAAACCTCATTATAAGATAAGGTTATCTGGCGAAGCAAGAGCTGACATTTGCTGGTGGCTAGAATTTGCCACTACTTTTAATGGGTCTGAAAAGATAATTAGACCCATTAGTACTCACTTATCTGTTTATAGTGATTCGTCCTTCTCTGGTTTCGCTGCCCAACATGGGAGAGATTGGCTGATGGGGGTTTGGGAAAAGGGGGGCCGCTGCCCCCTGCCCGCGGTAGCTAAGCACCATTGGGTACCCCAGCCAGCATCTTATAACAAAAATATTAATGAATTAGAATTCTGGCCTGTATTGTTATCAGCGAAGAGATGGGGACACACTTGGAGGGATAGTGAGTTAGTATTTGTTACTGACAACACCCAGGTGATGCATATGTTGAACACTGGGCGCAGCACTAACAAAACTTGCATGCAATGGATTAGAGAGATGTTTTGGTTAGCTGTAAAATTAAATTTTCATGTTAGATCTGTATACATACCTACTAAGAATAATGTCATTTGTGATTCATTGAGTAGGTGGGGTGAGAGGGGCGCGAGGGCGAGGCTCTTGGAGGCTACTTCCCCTGACTCTTTCTGTTGTTACAAATATTTATGATTTTGCAGGTCCCTGTGCCAGGTTAACAGCAAGGTTACAGGTGTTGTTAGATAATGATTTATCTAATAACACGGATAAAACCAGGGCTACACAGAAGAAGAATTACTTGGATTTTTGTGCGGTTTATAGTATCGATCCTTTAGAACCAGGTCGTGAAGGTATTGCCTTCTATATAGCCCACCTCTCTAATACACACAGATATGTTTCCATTAAAAATTATCTGAGTGGTGTTAACTACTATCTTGGTTCGTACAGACGAGCAGGTGTGCCGTATGAAGATCCACTTATTATTAGACCACTAAGAGGTGCCCGTAGATTCTTGGGGGACTATTCTACTCAAGCTCTAGCACTGTTACCTGAGCATTTAACCCTTTCCCTGCTGGCCTTGAAATATGTCATTTGGGACTTAACCACCGGCCCTATGCCATAGGAATATGCAACTTTGCAAGTATGTGCTCCATGGGAGAGTGGCTAAGGAGTGAAATAATTTGTAATGGAGACAGAATTTACACCTTTTTGACAAGAGGACGTAGTATCAATGTTAAATATTTTTGGATTGATTCAAAAATTCTTATTCTTTGTTTCATAGCAGGAGCTGTAGTAAAGTGGTATTGATGCCCTAGGGTATCAATTTTGCTGCCCTATGGCAGCAGCGGTTTTTCAAGGGTATTTTAGATGCTGCCCAGAGGCAGCAGCGGCCCTTAAAGGGTTAATGGTAATGTTTGATGTACTGCCTAAATCATTAGGTCACACTTGTTTTTGGGCCGCTGCCCTGTTTGCGTTTAGATCACTCATGAGGAAATGCCACTACACTTATAGTGACAGTGTGTTATGTAGAGAGGCTTTCCAATTCTACGATTGGGGCATGATGGTGACGGTGTCACGCACCAAAACTATTCAATTCAAAGAGAGAAAACTTATGATCCCGATATGCAGGGTGGAGAACAAGACCCTGTGTGCGGTGTATTGGGTAGAGAGGCATTTTGCTGAAGTAAAGGCAAAACCTTCTCACCCAGCCTTTATGGTACCTGATGTAGAGGAGGTTTCTCCTTTGTCATATTCCTTGTTTTCAAGCATTCTCAAGCTGACCACAACCAGGGCTGGCATTGAGGCAGAGAGGGTATCAAGCCATGGTTTCAGATCCGGGGGTGCCACTTTTCTGGCAAGGCTTGGCGTGGATCTGGATGTCATAAAAGGTAGGGGGGATTGGAAGTCTGACCAGGTCCTGGTGTATTTGAGACGGCCTGTCCAGGATAGAATTGCCCTGGACCACAAGGTGGCAGGCATGTTGTCTAAAGTCATTATGTCAGATTAATTCTAGTTTTGTATGTTCCTCTAAAGTGATGAGTGTTATCTTATAAAGACTGTGTGTTTAGTCGGTCATTACATTTCCTCGTATACTCTTGGCAGGTATATCCAGCCATACGCTTAATGCACCCATTACTGTATCGTCTTGTCATACGTCATTTAGTATAATATATTATTAATTATATTATATTCTCATATAGCTTCTACATCTCGGCAATATTGTTTATATAGGAGTCTTGGCGGTTATATATGTATATTGTATAGTGAAGGTGACCACGCCCCCTTATATAGGACACTCTGACGCAGGGGTCGTGGTAGTGTGCATTCCACCCACATGGTGGCAGGTGGGTGGTCGCTAAGGACGCCGCAGCGTCAACCACAGTTGGATTTCAAAATTTACGTGTATAAACTGTATTATAATAAAAAGGGCAGGTATATCCAGCCATACGCTTAATGCACTCATTACTGTATCGTCTTGTCATACGTCATTTAGTATAATATATTATTAATTATGTTATATTCTCATATAGCTTCTACGTCTCGGCAATATACTCTTACATCTTCAACTTTTCCATCACACTGTATTTCTCCCTATGAGCATTACAAAGCTGCATCATATTGGGAGGAAGTCCCATCTACAAAGACTGCTATCGTTATAGAATTTCCAAGGCAGAATTTGATTTCCTAAGAATTACCACGAGACTGACAACAGAGTAAAATGTGCATTTGTAGATATCACTGTCCTGTTGACAACATTCACAGGGAGGGCTTTTCTCAAACGAGCAATGCTAATGCTGCTGACAGATTGAGCTCTTTGCACAAGGGCTTGAGAACACCTGGTCTCTCGGGGAATTACCATGGATTGACGGGACCTTTCATGTCTATGGAACAATGGAGTTTGCTTTCGACTTTTAATTACATAAGCATAACACAAATAAGACAACAAGATAGAAACACAAGACACATGAAAAGGGGTACTCAGGGGGAATTGATGATTTAATTATCTTCTCACATGTTGAGCCACAGTTATTGTAGCACCAAGGCTTGTAAAAGCTACAATCAGTGACTATTTGAGGAAAATTCAACTCCACATCCGCTCAGCAGTAGCTACACATCTAGTGCAATACTGAGATGTGCCTTACAGTTTATATTAACATTGGTGTGCACTATTTAGTTTCTGACACTCTGAAAAGACCCACTCTCAAAGCTATTAACCTACTAAATCCACATAGTCCATACAACTTGGTTCAAGTAGCTCATTGAGTGACAGGACACTATCCTTTACATTGCCACCACCTCAGGGGATTCAGGCTGCAAATGGGATGAGCAGGTCGAGCCCTGAGTTTTCCTAAAAAGTAATCTCCCAGAGGGACTTTGGGCAACTCCATTATAGACTGTCTTTAAATGGTGCTACTGAATAGTCCTACTGTATTCCAGAGCATGTCGTGAAGCCTAGGTTGGTCCTGTTGCATCAGCTAGGGGAAAAGTGGAACACATGATTGAGAATTTTAAGCTACTTGGGCAAAAAGGCACTCCTATATAATATTTGATGAATTTAGGACCAACAAACGTTCGTGAATAGGTTTGCCTTGGCTAGCTTTGCTCACTTTAACCTAAAATAGTAAATTTATTGGAATGTACCAAATTAGCCCCTACATGACCCCCTAATAATAGCCATTCCAATTCCCATTCTTATTCAAATTGGTCTCGGCTTATGCCACCCTCCCACTGAGCTCTATGTGTGGCCATGTAAATGTGGTTGAATGCGACCTAGTACACAGTGGACTTGAGGTGACTAATATGCAACTCCATGGAACATAACAAAAGCGGCCTAGATATGCGTACTTCCCTGGGGAACTGCCACCTGCCAAATGTTGTCTTATATAATGACACCATACCAGAGATAATTGTAAAGGTATTGATTGTGGAAAATCGTTCATCAATATTGAAACTTCATACTGCTACCCATCTCGCACAATGTGTAGGAGAGTGTCAGAACCAAAGTGGTCCTTGAGAAATTGGCATGTATTCTGATTGTGTGGGTAAGGCAATAATCAATATCAAATTAGCTGGTGTGTTTCATTTGTGTGTGAGAGGATGCAGTCATGTGTACTGTGTTGGCTTTGATTGAGAACTCTACTTTGGTCCCAACCCTTATGATACCATTCAATCAGTGAGAATGTATAGCAAAACATACAATCTCAAAATGAACATTTTTTAAAGTTTTAGATGTTTATTCCAGATTTATGGAAGGCTATGCCTGTTGTTGGATCCACCTTTCTGGACAATATCCTATGTATATCAAGACAACACATCATAGATGGTCAGGTTTTTGCTGTTTACTGGTTGATAAATAGTCACTTTATAATGTTGCGGTTGATGGGAAATAACTTATTTTTCTATAAGAAATGAATACGTAATGACACTCACCAGTCACAGGGAAACCAGGTTCATCAGGCCTACTCTAAATGAGAGATATTGTATCTAATCCAGATAATCTTTACAATCTTAAATCTTCAGCATTTCCATCATATTGTACTTAAACCTATGAGCATTACAAAGCTGCATCATATTGGAAGGAAGTCACATCTGAAAAGAAATAGTCATCTCACTATCCGTATAGAATTCCTGAAGCAAAATTTGATTTCCTAAGAATTACCAGGAGACTGCCAACAGTGTAAAAATGTGCTTTTGCTGATAATACTTGCCGTTGACAACATCCACAGTGAGGGTTCTTTCAAACGAGCAGTGCCAATGCTTCTGAGAGATTGAGCTATTTATCAGTTTATACAAGGGACTACAGAACGCTTGATCTCTCTACGATTTATCATGGGATTCATGAGAACTTTCATGTCTATGGAACAGTCGAGTTTGCTTTCGACTTTTAATCGGACATTTAAGAATGCTATTCACAATACTGCAGAAGGAAGAATGTAGATAAATTATGTGGCAGTAATTACGTAAGCATAGCCCAAATAAAACAAGATAGAAATGCAAGAAACATAATTGAATTTGAAATCTGGTCCTTTTCAGTAATGTTAGAAGTAACATAAACACACAGTAATACTACCAAATAGTATAGATTGTAGATTATATGTAATTGGGTACCCTGGAACAGTTATTCTAGAATTAAGGTTAGTATGGTATCTTACATGGCCTAAAAGAATAACTATGAGTACCCTTGTTGCCATGTTACAGTTTCATCACTAGACATCATGCATTTGTGACCAGGCACATGGAAAGGGGTACTCAGGGGGGAATTGATGATTAAAGTTTATGTTATGATCTTTAAAATGAGATATAATAAAGCAGATACTCATAGTAGTTTTGTGGGAATAACATCTCGAACATTGGTTGGTACTCATAACTGAAAATGATAAATAAGCTCTAAATGCACTGTACCCCATAATAACCAATAAAAATGATGAAAATGTCAGATTTCCTAAAAATAGGCTAAATCAATGCAAATATCTAATGTAAATTTGGTTCTAGGAGGAATTTTCAAGATCTGTTTTCAGTTTTGAGTTACTGATGGAATTCTCAAAAGACTAGCACCAAAATATTCCATTTAGAAACCTTGGAATGGTTTCAATGGCAACCAGGAAGTGTTCTATGTGCCAATTTCCCATAGAAAAAGTTCCATTTACATTCCAAATATGGAATGTTAGCACTAAAGATGGAGTAATTCTAAGAAGACTACTATATTCTCCATAAAAAAGTACCCTCAAGCATTTTGGAACAAATCTTTCACTGTTTCGCCATTCTAATGCCCCCTGGTGGCCAAAACCAGAACTAAAAATTCCCCGCGAAGGTACCTTCTCACGTGTTGAGCCACATTTGTTTGGACTATCAGTGAGATGAGTATTGAAATTAAAAATTTGCCTTGGGGTGTAACATTTAAGAGTTCTGACACTCTTAAGGACCTACTCTCAAAGCAATATATCTACTAAATGCACATCACCCATAAGACATGCCCCAAGTAGCTCATTGAGTGACAGGAGACTATCCTTTACGCTGCCACCACCTCAGGGGATACAGCCTGCAAGGGTATGAGCAGGACCTTAGTTTTTAGTTTGGAATATCTTTATTTCGCCATAGATTTACGTTCGCTTTTACATGATCTCATCCTGGGTTGACACAGGGTTTCCTCATCAATCAATATCACATATAACAATAAACCAATATATTGCAATCGGTCATTAGTTGCATAATCCATAGTTAGAGGAAAGCGTCAGTACCGGTAGGATCCCACCTAGGCAACTGCCCCCATAGGATCATACCGGTAGTTTTACAGAATCACAAAGATGTAGTCACATACAAATACTATAATTTCATGTAATTAGGTTACACTTTTATACAAAATATGAATAAAGCGGCTCAAAGAATGGTTGTATCCTTCATCCCCACTGTAGTTCAGTGTTATGGGTTGATACTTCGGGATAAACCAGGTAAATTAATGATTAAATACAGTACCGACACAAGAATATATATAGTGGTTTGGAAATTAATAAAAAAGGACTTAGAATTACTTAGGTTGGGTATTGATTTCATTTTAAAAATGTGTGGAAAGTCTGGGGGGGTGAAATATAAATGGTTGACAAATTAGTTAGTATAGGAGTTTTAGGGGGGGGGGGAGAACTACAGAGATGACAAAGAGACTGGAAGGCTGGCACCCTATGGTATCATCGCCAGCAGGTCAGTGTTGGTTTCTTTTTTAAATATATCTAGACTCTGAGCGCTTCTCCGTAGGGTGGTTAGGCCATTCCAGCTCACTGCCCCAAAGAACTCTACGCTGTTTTCATATGCTATGCCATTCGGTTGTAAAACCTTACACATAGGAGCAGAAAATGCTCTGGTGGGTCTTAGCCTAATATCTCTATATTTCACATTTTGAGCCCTCATGTACATGTAGTTCAAAAGGTGGGCGTGTCTTCTATCTTTTAACATATTAACCTTTGCATCTTTATGTACAATATGAGTCTCCGTCAGGTGCGGATATTTCAAACAGATTTTTAAACAGTGGTTCTGAGCATACTGTAAAGGCTTAAGGTGGGTATCAGCAGTTGTAATAAAAAGAATATCAGCATAATCAAAATACGGTACAATTGTAGCTTTAAATAATCTAATAGCTAATTTGTTATCAAGAAAAGGTCTCAATTGACATAGTTTATATGTTTTGTAGGCTACAGTTTTGGCAACAAATTTAAGATGAAGATTATACGTTAACAAGGGGTCAAGAATTACACCAAGATACTTATAACTAGGTACAACTTGAAGAAGTTCATTATCCAAATACATGTTTACATTAAGTGTGTTTAGCTTACGTTTGCTGGCTGCAAATATCATTAACTTGGTTTTTGTAATATTTACCGACAATTTATTTTGCTGACACCACGTATGATAACAATCAAGATCCTCTTGCAAGAGACGCTTAGCTACTTCAAAATCATGATTAGCTACATAAATAACTGTATCGTCCGCATATAACTTTAATTTACAATTTTTTACACATTTTACAACATCGTTAACATAAAGTAAAAAGAGTAAAGGACCCAAAATGGATCCTTGGGGGACACCACAGACCACCTGTGCCTTAGTAGAAAGGATATTATTAGCAAAAACTGTTTGAAATCTTCCATCTAAATAATTTTCGAACCAATGATAATTATCTGCCCTAATTCCATAATGGTGAATTTTCAAAAGTAAAACAGAGTGGTCTACGGTGTCAAAGGCTTTCCTCAGGTCAATGAAGGCAGCAATAGTGTTATTGGCTATATTTAATTCCCTTTTTATATCGTCCGTGAACTGGGCTAGTGTATCTATTGTGCTATGTCCAGCTCTAAAACCACCTTGAACATTGGTCAAAATTTTCTCACGAGTAAGAAAACCATATACCCGGTTATGAACTATTTTCTCAAGTAGTTTACAAGGGAGGGGTAGGAGGGAGATAGGTCTATAATTATTTACAGATTTAGAATTTCCAGACTTAGGTATGGGGGTGACCTTTGAGGTTTTCCAAGAAACCGGTACTTTATTTTGTGCAAATGAGAGATTAAAGATTTTAACTAATTTGTCAGGCATATGTGCAAAAGCAAGTTTTAGTATTTTAGAAGAGACATTTTCAATAGCTGAGGATTTGTTAGTATTAATTTCATTTATTAATTTAGAGACTTCTTGGATATTGGTGAGGAAAGGTTCAATGAAATTAATAGAGCTGTCATCATACTGCTTCCACGGTATATGCAGTTCTTTGGCCAGCTCCGGACCTATCTGAGTAAAATACTGATTTATGAAGTCAGCAGTTTTCTCGTCGGGTACCGTATCACCGGTTTGGGGGTTAATAAGTACAATATTTTTCTTTTTGTTAGGTTGACCAGGTATTAAACCATTTAATATCCTCCAGAATTTCTTGTGGTCTTTCTCATGTTCAACTAACAAGTCCTTGAAATAATTTTTTCTCATACGAGACACCTTTTTGTTGGAAGCGTTTTTTGCTTTGTCGGCAATTTCCCAATCATTATCAAGACCTGAGTTTCTGGCAGTACAGGCTTTTATATTTTTATCCCTAATAAACTCATAAGTATCTTGCGTCATCCATGGATCTCTATGTAATGGAACCTTAAAATTGTGTAAAGGACAATGAGTATTCAAAATGTTAATAACAGCGTCATGTAGTAGTGACCAACACGTCTCAACATCTTCAGAATCATTAAACACACTCCAATCATAATTATCCAGTTCTTGTTTAAACAATGCATCAGACATCTTAATGTAGGAGCGACCTTGTATTTCAGTGAGTTCTTTCTTAAAATGTATTTTTTTCCTTATTAAATAGATTGGAAAATGATCCGAAATGTAGATATTTAATACACCCGTACGTAGAAAATTTTGTCTGAGGTTAGTAAAAATTAGGTCTAAAGTGGCGTTTTTTCTTGTTGATTCAGCAATTTCTTGTGACATTCCTAAAAGTTTCATTTTATTTAATAGCTGATTTACAAGGTCGTCATCCTCTTTCACATTAAAATTAAAATCACCCATAATTATAACTTCATACTCGTCTCTATCTTTTATGTCAGACAGAAGATTAGAAAAATTTGTAATAAATGTCAACTTGTCGCCATCAGGAGGACAATAAACATTCACCATGACTATCTTTTTCATCATAGGTTTACATATAAGTATATTTTGGATCTCCATCTGCTCGTCAGATACACACAAATTTGGAAAAAAATTATACTCATGGTCAACATAGTGTTTAATATAGGTACAGACACCTCCTCCTGCTTTAATATTACCATTTGGTTTCAAGACCTGCCTGTCCAACCTATACCTCGTATAACCCATAAACTGGTAATCACATTCATCGTCGTCACATTTTAACCAAGATTCAGAAAAGCTTAGCAACTCTAGGTTAGACCATAATAATTCAGTACAGATTGAGGCATAATTAGCTTTAATACTACGTGCATTCAAATGTAAAAATCTGAGTCCCTTGGCACCCCCCAGTTGCTCCATACTACCTAAAGCTATCCTTGGGTAGGAGTTTTTTGCACATTTCACATTTCCCTAGAGACAAGGATACATCCGTATAAATGGTAATACTTATTAAACAACTTCCTTTGTTTATCAATGTAGGTACAAATACACAGCTTAAGAAGTCAGAGACATAGGCCTTTATGCCGACTCTGCAATTTAACTCCATGTATAATCTGGACTAAGATTTGTTCAGATGGGTTGGGAGATTGATTACCGGTAGTTGTACAATACTAGGGTAAAGGTGTTTGAATTAATAATTCAGTTCTAAACAGGGTTTACCAATGTCTATTATTAATAATTAAAAATAACTTTTAGGAGAAGAGAAATAAACATGTATTTCAGCTATAATATGTAATGTAGTACATGAGTTTAGCCTTCTTCTTGTGTAGGGGTGGCTTCAGCAGCAGCCAGAGGTCGGTCATCAGCACCTGTGTCGCCTTGGTTTGGAGTGGGTTGGTCGGCTCGTTCCCTCTGCAGTTTTTGCTGTCTGGCCTCATGCTTGGTGGGTAGTGGTCTTTCATTCGTGTGGGTGTACCTTAGGGCCATTAGCATCTCTCCCAGCCTGTTACCATGGGTAATGTTCTCGATCTTGATAGAGTCCAGTTGCCCCAGGTGGAAGCCACATCCGTATGTGTTATCAAGAGTGGCTTCGTATAGTTGAAGCCCTTTGGTGTCTGTGAGCTGCTTAAGGAGAGACTCATCCTTATATTTAATGTCTTGAAGCGCCTTCATTACGTCTTCCTCCATGTCAAACCACTCTTGAGTTCTTTTGCAGCCTTTGGCCGCGAACATTGCATCCATTGGGGACTTGACGGTCATAACCCTCCTGTGTACCGCCATTTGATTTGATACCACACACATCTTACTACAAAAGGCTCTTTCCGTCGAGTCGAACGTTTGGCCTTCATATTTGATCACACATTTGTATAGGTTACTAAAAGGGGCGTGGCAGCTCTGGAAAGCCAGTCCATCCTGGGTCTCTACCATCTTAGCCTTGGCAAGGCTGAGGTCAAAAGGAATTTGTGCGATTTCATTGTATTTAAACTGCTGTCCAGCCACAATGATTGTGGTACCTCTGACCGACGCATCAATGTTTTTGCTCCTTGCTAGGGCCTGTAGTGCTCTCAAGTCTCTTTGCATGAGTTTTTCTTCATTCGGTATGTCGTCCGACAGGTGTATCCCTAGCCATTCGTCCATACCCTTGAGGTTCTGGATGTTTGAAAATATCATCGATTTGTAGTGAGCAGATGCGAAAACCAAGACGATCTGACGTGGTCTGGGTTTGAACTTTGGTGCTCTGCGGTCCGCCTGTCCACCACCACCGCGGGGGGGGGGGGGGGGGGGGGGGGGGGGTACTTGCTTTTTCCCTCTTCGATATGCTGATTCCACAATACTGTTGTCATACGGTAGTTTCAAATCATTGAGCAGTTGATCCACTATGTCCCTTAGGCTTTTCGGCCTGTCTTCAGGTATGCCTTCAATAACTAAGACTTTACGTCTCTCCTTGGATTCAATCCTTTGCATTTTATCATTATTAATGTCGTTATCGCCTTGAAGTTTGGCATTGGAAGCACTCATGATTTTAATATCCTCAGAATTTGTGGAGACAGCGTTTCCCATGTTATCGGTCTTTACATTGATCAGTCTTAGCTTTTCAGTTATGTCGGCGAATGTAGCAGTGGCTTCCCCGAGTGTACCCTCGTTCGACTTCACTCTTTTTTCAATCTCATTGATTAAATCAAGCGATCTGGAGGTTAATCCTTCTTGAGCAAATTGTCGAGTTTCTAGTTCATTTATTTGGCTACCATGTCAGCCGTAGAGGACTTACTGTGGAGCCTGGGTAGAAATTCCAATTGCGTAGCCGGTTCTTTGTTGATGTTTGGGTTCTTCTCCGCCATCTTGGAATGGCCGCTCTGACGCTTCCGGTAAGGTAGCTCGACGTGTGGCTCGCTGTTATTCGAATTTCTCGTAATCCTGGAGGATAATCTGGACATTGGTAGTGTATGGAGGTTCTGGAAGCCTTTACGCAGGTTAACTGCTGGGCTCAGTCGTTTCCACTTGGTAATTTCATAAAAATCCACCGATAATCAGTCCCGCGCCTTCGTCACCGTCCTAGCCTTGTGTCATTTTCCCGCTTCCCTAGTTCTTCAAAAAGAATTCTCCCAGAGGGCCCTTGAGCAACTCAATTATAGACAGTCTTTATCTAAATCACTAGGCATTCCTTCCTCAGTCACCTAGATGGTCCCACTGTATCCCAACGGATGTTTTGAGGCTTTAGGTAGTCCTGCTGCATCATCTAGGGGAAAATAATTATGGAACAGATAGTTGAGAATTAAGCTACTTGGGGGAAAAGGCACTCCTATATAATATCTGATGAAATTAGGACCAACAAACGTCCCTAAATAGTTTTGCCTTGGCCAGTTTTCCTCATGTTAATTTGAACAAGCAAATTATAATGAAATATGCCACATTAGCCCTTACATGATAGAAATGATAGCCCTATAGAGACACTTCCATTCCAGACTAATAAAGTCAGTCTTTGCTAAAGCCACATGGCTACTTGGCTCTATACGTGGCCAATTGGGCCACATATTTCCTATATAAATGTGTCTTATATGTACTTCTCTAGTGAACTGCCACCTGCCATCTCATATAATGACATCATACCAGAGATAATTGTAAAAGTATTGATTGTGAAAAATCGTTCATCAATATTAAAACTTCATATTGCTACCCATCTCACCCGATGTGCAGGAGAGTGACCTAAGGTGATCCTTGAGAAATTGGTGTGTATTTAGATCATGTGGATGAGAAAATAATCAAAATTGTATTAGCTGGCTTGCCTCATTTGTGTGTATTATGTTGGCTTAAATCAAAAATTCTACTTTGGTCCCAGTCGTTATGTGTTGAATCCAGCTTTCTGGATGATATCACAATTATGTAGATCTAAGACAAAACATGTTAGTTTAAAAAAAGGATTAATAGGGGATCATTCTTAATGATGTTTATATGGTAAGGTTGTCATTCATATGAGGTTTATGGCCTCTTTATTTATGCAAATGAGCTTGATTGGCCATTTTTCCTCGTTGATAAGAACTGGCATTAACATGATGGTCAATTTCCCACCTAAATAGGCAACTAACTGGTTAATAAATGTCATAATGATATCAGACACTAGAACATAAGTCACCTAAGCATGTACCAAATAAACAATATCACCAAATAGGTGAGTTATGTGACAGAACTTTTAGTGAGAATTATGGTCATCTTGGTCTCCCTTCATCAATGTAACTTATTTCTAACCACCTACTCACTAGGCTGAGAAAGTGATAAAGACAGGGTCGATTTCTTGGTGGTAAGCAATGGGCCATGTCTAGTAGCAGGCCATATGATTAAGTGGCAAGTGGCCAAGGAGTATGACCCAGACATCACTAACTCTCCTGAGACAAGCTGCTTAGGGGCTGATCCACACTCCAAGAACAGTAAATGTGTGCAGAAACTAGACTGCTAAGCCGGCTTGCAAATACCATGTCTGGTATTGATATGATTGATAGCATGAAGAGTTTACTTAGGTCTACAATTACCCTAGTCATACATCTCTGCATTACTTTGTACTGTCTGGAGTGATGGGTAAGAGTCAAACAGTGGATACTATGTGTGAGCTGTTGACATAATAACTGAAATAATCCTCCCTTATTAGAAGGAAGGAGGGGGGGGGGGAATAATCGCTGAAAAGGGTTTCGGTTACTCTGATGTATAAAGCTCTACCTTTAAGAAACTTACAAAATTCCCCAAGTAAATACATTCTTTATTTCCAATGTCAATATACTCTTATCCTATAATTCACAGTAGGTGAAGAGTGCAGAGCTACAAGCTTGCTACAAAAAAGTCAGATAGAATGTCATTGTATGCAGATAATGCCCCCCCCCCCACCCCCTATGTGAGTTGCTCCCCATGCATGTGGACGCTGGGAGCAAGGTGGGGCCAATCTGTGCTCTGACCTGTCCATATCGCATTATGGCGGCAACAGTCCCTTCATCTAGAGTAGTTCCATGGGAATAAATTGGGACAATGTAATATGCTCTGATATGCCATGTGGTATCGCACCAGTAAAGAAGTAGTCCCTCGGGTATTGTTACCCTCCGGGCTAGTGTTCTGAGCAGAAAGTGCCTTTATCTTGAAAGAAAAGTGGCACGAGGTGTAGGCCGAAGGGCATACACTGTTGTTGATAATCTAAGAAAGTATTAGAAAACATAGCAAGAGTGGAGACTGACATGAGATGTGGTCAGCTACATTACAAACACGCTCAGTTTTTTTTATGGTTTGGGCATCATTACAACGCATGAATATTTAATACTTTGTACATCATGCCTTCTGCCTATTGCCTTAATGCACTAGCCCTGTATCGTCACAATACATTTATGAAGCCCCAGTGAGTCTACTCACAGGAGTTGTGCATGCATCATGCCAACTCTTCTGACTTAATCCATTAAGACCTGCATATTGCCTCAATGTACTAGCCGTGTATCGCCATGGTACATGCATGCAGCTCTGGTGAGTCTACTTTAAAGAGCTGCATTCATACGTCATGCTGACTCTGTGGACCCCATTAGGGTCGTCCTGATGTCTTAATACAACACCAGTGAGTTGCTCGCCAGGGCTGCATTCAAGCGTCATACTGATAAAGGACATACTGCATTAAACCCCGATAAGGGCTTATTGTATCTAGGGATACTTGCCACCTTTAACATCTGCTTCTGTTTCTTAAGTTTGAAGTCCCTACATTGCTTCACCACCCTGAAGTTTCAACATTGATGGATGTAGAACCTCCGTCCAGTCATCAATTAGCCCTGTTTCAAGATCTCAAAGAACATGATCGATCAGCCCGTAGTGAACACATGGGCATAATACAATAAACAGCTTAGGTATCAGTAAACTTTCTCGACTCACTATTACTATGATCACAATCAACTCAATATTTTGAAGGGAAAATAATTATGTTTTTACTTCACTGACTTGACTGACATGGTCTCGATAGATGATCCCTGTGCTAGGAACTATGTCTGAAGGTTACTCTAAAGTAACTCTACTTTTTAATTATGGCAGAACTAGGTTTAAGAGGATCAGATTGCTGTTGCCTTGACATGTATTTTAAAAATACATGAGCCCTTTCTCTGAAAGTCTTTCCTTGGTAAATCATTAGACAGAGGCCATGCGCGTAGGACGATATGGATATTACTTAAAGGGCAATGAAAAAGTAAACTTGTATGCAGACTCTTTTAAGTGACCAGGAAGCATGTCTTCTAGCTGGAGTTGTCAGATAGAAGACCTACTTGGCATTGGCCAGTCCAAAACCCGACGTTTGCCAGCTCGAGATTCCAACCCTAAATTGTCCAAAGTGTCAGCATGATGTATGAATGCAGGCTTGGCAAATATACTCGCCAGTGCTACATTCATACATCATGCTGGCAAAATGTATAAGGCACATTTATAGTGGTATGCAGCTGTTAAAGGGCTTTCCAGGATTGTGAATTTGACGACCCTAAAAGTGTCACTTGGAGTGGGCTACCATCTGGGCTAACATTGTCAGTTAGATGAGCCTAGTGTTGTCTTGTCGGATGGTAATCTGGTAGGTCCTCAGATGGACAACCATTAACTTGTTTATTTTATGACAGTCACTAAGAATACCATAAAGCCTTCTTATAAGACGAATATTTAAAAACTTTAGATGCTTTGATTTTATCAGTGGGTATAAGGTCGTCCTATCCCAGCGGGCACACAATATTGAATCAACATTAATAAATGGTTGTCAATGTTGATTCAATGTTGATGCATTGTTGATTCAACGTTGAAGTGAACTTTGTGCCCACTGGGAACAGGTTTTCTTGGTATCATTTCATGGTAAATTGGCCTTATGTGAACAGTTTGCTACGATGGAATAACAATACTGCGGTCGATTGGTCGAATCAACCAATTACATACTTTAGAACTTTTGCATTTCTAATGTAGAATAATCACACATGATGACATTTGATGACCACGGAAACCAGTCCATTACTCTAATTGGGAAATCTTGCTCCTTCCTGCGGAAATCTCATTAGTGACACAAAACTGAAAACAGACTCTGAAAGCTCCTTCAGAATGTTAACATATGTAAAGATTTAACTAATAAAGACCTACCAATACAGCTATAGGACTAAGGAATGAATGTGTGCATCCATACTGCACCGGCTGGACTTCAAAATGCGTCCCCATAACCACTTCATATGCACGAAGGTCACCGAAAAAAGACATCGATATACCAGACCAACTGAGATCATTTGCGCGAAGTTCTAAGTGCAAGGATTCCCCCTACACCTTTTCCTGGTACCTAAACACTGTAAACAATACGTACATACTGAGAACAAAACACAGCTATTAATAGGTCAAAAACAGCTAAAGGCACTATACCTGTGCTACCATACAACAAACCTACCTACCCTTCCTTAGAAGCACTGCACATAGACTATAGGACAGTGACCTGAGCTTATCCTTGGTCCCTCAATATGGTATCTGATCACATCAGAGCAGGCTTGAGTAGCCCAATGCCCTGCAGGAGGACAGGTGAGTAGCTCAGGGAGGGAAGAGCACAACAACTCAAAGCTCTATCAGGTGACACCTCGGTATGAGTGGCACAAAGGCCCTAAGCAGTCCATGTGAGCAGCTCAGGGGAGTAGAGATGAGTAGCTCCAGCCTCAGGGGTAAGTAGCTCACACCTCCAGGGTTAGTGGTCAGCCTGTAATTTCATACATCTACTCCCCAGTTGGTGTCTTCCCAGTAGCTCCGAGCATATGCTGGGAACTGCTCTGTGTCCTTGATACATGACGAAGAGCACAGGGGGTTGGTGGACTGTGACATTATGTCCCGGTGCATATTGACAGAAAAGTAGGCAGTGTATCAGCTTGAGAATGCAGTAAACCTATTAATATAAAATCGTGTACCTTATCGACTGAGGATCCCACTTGGTACTCCAATAGTGCAGTCTAAATGATTTAAGTCAACAATAGTCAATGCTGGTCATGGGCCTCAGACAACCTCGGAGTGGGCACAGTCCAGCGCAGTAGGCATGACTAAACACTTATTAAGTTCTACAGAGAATATGCAGGGCTTAATATGCGCTTAATAAGTAGTTTGTGCCCACTGGGGAGCAACACATTTTTTTCTGACGGAGTAAGAGTATTTGTGAGGCTGACTGCATACTATGCAATACACAGGCGGGCGCATGTGACAAGCCTGATGGCTAAAAAGTGGCATTTCCTACTTGAATCCAGTATAATATTATAAAAATTGACACTGGGAAGACCAGATACAACCTGATGACCAAAATGAGGCATGCTATATTAAAATGACATTCCTCTAGGATAAACTTGTTGCAAATACCTTCTTTTTACGTTGCAGAACCACCCAAAACGCAATAACTTGATAAGTTAGGTAGCGTCTATCAGTTTTACTCTTCCACGGTTTTAGTTACGATACTTGCTATGAATGATTAACCTTCAAACAGTCTTTGTCTGAGTATATCGTGCGGACTAAGGTATATGGATTCTGATACTGCCTAGATAGTGGGGGGTCATATATCACAGATGCTATCTGCAAGTAAGAAACCGACTACGGCTGACACACGGCCCTTACTTCCTTTAGATAAAATGTAGCATCTTCTGCCTGGGTGTCTGGTGCTTGAGACAGGACAGGCAAAACCATCATGTTCTGATGTCTCAGATGTGACTCAGTGAGGAGGATACAGATTGGAAACTAAAAAGGATTTGACAGCCCACATCCAATTCCAGCACCCTGGCTGCTTCGTACAGATACCTCAGTATATCACACACACACACACACACATATATATATATATATATATATATATATATATATATATATATATATATATATATATATATATATATATATATATATAATATATATTTATTTATATATATATATATATATATATATATATATATATATATATATATATATATATATTGGGCAGACAGACAGAGACAGATACAGAGACAGACAGACAGAGACGGAGACAGACAGACAGACAGAGACAGACAGACAGACAGACAGCACGACCGACAGACAGACAGAGACAGACATACAAAGACAGAGAGAGACAGAGAGACAGACAGAGAGACAGACAGACAGAGAGACAGACAGAGAGACAGACAGAGAGAGATGTCACTCAGAAAGATATTACTCTGAGAAGACACACACATAGAAGGTACAGAAATTGTGTTTTACAAACATGATGGCATGTCTTTGATTTCTCCATTACTGTATGGGGAACACACAGGCTCTCCCGACCCCTAAAAATGCATGTTACAGCGTGAGGGAATGCTGGCATGTCTTTGATGATTTTTATCTTTTGGTGATACCTCGTTCTTTGCAATTGGGGAATTTTCTCTTTCTTAACAGTTGCTGATCCACATTAGAAAATTTTGATATTATCTGATACACTGACAGCCTGTAACTCGTTGAACATGAGCGCATTAACAAAGGCAAATAAAATAAGCAAAACAATGGATCGTTGGCAGAAGTGGGTTCAAAAATACAGAACTAAACGATGGATAGATTACGAAAGTACTCCCCTTTTCCATATACTAATTGAAATATGCCTGATTCTAGTTGCATAGACTGCTTCATGGATATTGTAGTACCAAGGCGGTTTTATATATGCCACAGTTCTCACCATCTAAACCAGGTAAAACATAGCGCCTTAAGGGCTGACTCCACCAACGCCACGTGACGGATCCGTCAATTTCCCTGTCCTCTCCGTCCGTCAACGGATTGGACAAATCCGTCCGATTTGGACGGATCCGTCCAGTTTCTGCTTCCACTGATTCCGTCCGTCAACGGATCCGTCCATATTTGATAGACTAGTTACCTGTTTTGACGGATCCGTCGATGGACGGATCCGTCAATGGACGGATCTGTCGACTGACGGATTGGTGGAAGCCAAAGTAGCCGTCATAAGGACCCAAAAAAGTGATCCACTGATCCGTCCGTTGACGGATCCGTCAACGGACGGATCAGTGGAAGCAGGAAAATGGAAATCCGTCCGTCAACGGGTGACGGATCCGTCACATTTTGGCGGATCCGTCAAGGGATGGAAATATTAAAATATTTAGATATTTCCGTCACTTGACGGATCCGCCAAAATGGTGACGGATCCGTCACCCGTTGACGGACGGATTTCCATTTTCCTGCTTCCACTGATCCGTCCGTTGACGGATCCGTCAACGGACGGACCGGTGGAAGCCATTCTGACGGATCCGTCACATTTTTGGCGTGCTGATGACAGGGAAAATGACTTCCACCAACCCGTCAGTGGACGGATCCGTCCAAAAAGTGGACGAATCCGTCCAAAAAGTGGACGGATCCGTCACGTGGCATTGGTGGAGTCAGCCCTTTAGTTAACGGAACCCCCATATTTTAAAACATAATGAGCCATTGAATAAATTTATGGGAGTCATAATTATGGTGTGTATTATTATAACTGTATAACTATTATCGGTTAGGCTACAGTGTCTGTTTCTCCAAGACTGTAGTGTTAATTACTCTACCAGTTTCCTGGTAGATCTAGCTCTAACAACACAAGTGAACAGGTAGAACGGTTCAGCCTTTTTTTTAGTAGTACATAGCCACGTCCTTGTCTCTTAGCTATGGCTAACCTTTGACAGTCATGATTTTCCCACAGTATTACATTATTTCTTTTTCATTTACACAACCATATAAACCAGGAGCTTGCTGTGTTCCGAGAACAGAACCTACCTCTAACAAAAGCTTCCTGTGCTAACGTTCACGGAGGGGTCTGCGGACCCCGCTGCATCCCATTGTATCATCATACTGTCAGTTTAGTTACTTTGGCTGCACCAATGGCCTGATGCCTTACCTGGTCATGTTCAGTCTACAGCACTGTGTGCTGGTCCCTGTGGACCTGATGTTGTGTGTGGGCAAAAGGCATCTCCCACTGTACCATGATAATGCTAGCTATCTATAGCTGTCGTATCCGGGGGAACCTATATCATCTACAATAGGACAATAGCCCAGGACGTTTTTCACTTCCATTTGTTCTCATACGGTTCCTAATAAATATATCCTCATTCTGTTAATTTTTTACATTGATTTGGCACACATCTGCTATTTGACTTTTTTACTATTTGAATGTTCTATACTAAATTCCGATGCAACACCATTAGCCATATGCTATAGTCAGCCCACAAAGGGGATATGTCCAAATCGACTGAATCTAGCTTCAACTATTATTCTCAAGGGCAAAAAAAGTGAGTCCAGGCCTAACGGATCCTAGATCTCGAATAGGACTAGCATTTTTACCCCTTTTTTTTAAAGGAATTAATTAGTTAGTTTTTTTAATGTTCATTATCTTTATTTATTTTTGTCCCTACGCCAAAATCCACATTTATGGACGAGAGACATTTTAATTATTATTTTTATAATTAAAATAAACCCTTCCTGCTGGATTTCACATTGGTACGGGAGGACTATCAATTATACTTTTAAAAACTATGTCCAACAATTTCTTTTTCTCTTTCCTGCTAATTCCAACAGTAAGAATTAAAAGTTGAAAAATAATATGAAAATCTGACCCACCTAACTTAATGATCAGATACCCGGTCCTCATTGGGTTCAGGGACTGGTCCACGACTTTATTAAATTTTGTTTCTTAGTATTTCAGCTCTCTTTTTCCACGTGGAATAGCATGGAAGGACATTATGTACCCTATAGGTTCGTGCAGGTACTGCAGAAAGAACAGGAAGGGCATCTATTAATAACCATTTACCCAGTATTTGTAAGGAATCCAAGAAATGCCCAGAGAATAAAAGAAAACACACAAATAGTACGGGTTTCAGTTACATTGCACAGCTAGGACTTCAAGTTG
This sequence comes from Harmothoe impar, assembly GCA_947462335.1. NCBI lineage: Eukaryota > Metazoa > Annelida > Polychaeta > Phyllodocida > Polynoidae > Harmothoe > Harmothoe impar. The sequence goes on along the minus strand of OX381721.1, from coordinate 8,003,510 downwards.
TGCCAGAATGTCACCAGGACTTGAAGGGTATCTTCATGGAAATTGACGGTGGTTGAGTACGCTATACTCAGTACACAAGGGTGATTGACTTCTGGAGTAACAGCCCCAATCCTCGGACTCTTAGAACTTTTTTTTCATTATCAAATTTCCACAACTCATGACCTTCCAATAACAATAAACGTGAAGGAAAGCAACGTGGCTTAAACTAAAGTTTAACTAGGTATTATCATTTCTCTATAATATCCTAGATGACATTGTGTAAAAAGTTTAACCCTTTTGGCCATCATGCTTTAAACATTATACCATAGATGACAACATTTGTTAAGGTACATGTGAGGAGTGGGTCTACACTGCATAATGACCATTGTGATGCCAGGGTGTCCGGAAATACGGCCTGTCCGACCACTGGACCCCTCAAATGGCCTAGCTGCAGTAGCACAAACTCCCAAGTACGTGGGTCGATGCCCCTTTGATATGTTTAATTTCCCTACACGCATTTTTGTAAAGTCAAAATGCTTCAGTCAAACTTCTGGGAATGTGTACTCGTTGCTGTTTTAAATCCGAAAGCAGACTGTAAACAGGCATACACGTATAAATACATTAAGATTACATTTAACGGCTTTTGTGGGCCCAATCAATGCTTTAGGCTTGAACAAGAAGCGCTTTTTTTCCTCCAGCTAAAACAGGTCAATTTGCTGATCAGTTTCACATTTTAAGATATTTCTCAACTATGATTGAATAAGAGTCCGAGGCTATTGCCCCTATAGGTTCGTGCAGGTACTGCAGAAAGAACAGAAAGGGCATCTATTAATGACCATTTACCCAGTATTTGTAAGGAATCCTCCGGGTAATTGAGGGTCTCTGTAGCCAAATCAAGCATACCACACCGTCAATGACCTGTATACAAAACCAGCATGTTCTGTCCTAGCTCTAGTTGAATCGTCAAGGTAGTCGAAGCAATTTATTTGTGTGTAAAGCTAAATGAATCTGGCTATTCTATTTATTCTATCGAGAGAAGCTAATGTATTCAGCTTTACATAAAAATGCACCAAAATCGGCGAATGGAAACAGTGGTGAAGTATCCAGGTGCTCATTTGTATTTTTGATTTGAAATTAAAGCTACTTTATGATGATGCTAAAGGCCCTGAGATATTGGTGAGAGTTATCTAACAGGGAAGATTTTATCTTTGGTTAGATCAGCAGGGTTCCATGAGATATATTGTAGTGGAAAAAACATGCCACTCCTAATTGGAAACCTGATCACTCGATGAGCTCCCTGTGTCTTGTAGCCTCACTAATTGATGCTCAGCCTGGACACCTGCCACCCTCTACTTTGTCAATTGATCAACAGGCCTACCCCTGAATCCAATACTAATAAGGCACTTGGATACAGCCAGTCTCCCTGGGGGTTATTTCTCAAGGTTGCACGATACACACACTGTATGGACCCGAGCAATGTATTCACAAATCATATTAGATGGTCGTCGATTCTTTTTTAATAACCAGTGGGGTAATAATAGTTATAATCACGGGATTAAATTTCCCAGGGGGCTAATTCACAAAGTTTGAGGTTGTGGGTTGCTCCTTTCAGCCTATTTCTTTTTTCGTGAAATACAGTTCGCATCCTTTTCATTTCATTTCTATTATCATCCCCCAGACCAAGTTATTTATATCATTGGACCCTCCGGCACTTGTCAGAGGGAGTTGTGGGAGTTGACTTGTTGGCTGTTGGTTTTTTAATGTTACCGGCCAACAAGTTGGTACACATACAGCAAAAATTGGAGTGGAGCTGGGATATACATATATACATATATATATATATATATATATATATATATATATATATATATATATATATATATATATATGTGAGCAGGCAAGCAGAAAGGGGTATCCCCGCGGGATTAGTTCTAATTTTAGCCACCAGGGGGCTCCACCATGGCCTCAATTGGAAGAAACAGGCTGATATTTGTTTTTTGGTACTTTTTTTCTGGAGAATTCAATAGTTTTATACAAAACATTCTATTTGTAGTGAAAAGCTTCCTTATTAGGAATGCAAAAAGAACGTTTTAGAGCCTAAATGAGTGTCTTTGTTGATATGTGTTGCCATGGAAACATGATTTTGATTCCAAATACAGAAAATAAAGAAGCCCATTGATAGAATGATTCACAAGGATTACTATTGTCAAAACAGAATAAAATTATCATTTCTAGATCAAAAGCTATGGCCTATAGGAGGAAAATGTATGATCATTTTCTAATTATTCTAATTATGCTAATTAGATAAAGATATCTTGGAAACTATGAGACTTAGAACTAATTGGGGGGTTGGACAGGGCCATGCCCCGCCATAATCATATAGCCATTTCCCAAAAACTAGAAATGATGTCCTCTTGTGTAATATATCAATGGAAAGCTTATGATATAAATTTTGACATTTTCGTCGGATATCCCTTTCCCCTTGCCTGTACACACACACACATTATATATATATATATATATATATATATATATATATATATATATATATATATATATATAATATAGGATGGATGGGTGGTGGTTTAGATAGGCTGCTGATATTTTGTCTAGAGGGCCTGTTAGGTTTGGATGATTGCAGCCTGAGGCATCTGGGAATTCAACCTGAAGAACCAGCCAAGGGCCGATAACAACACCACCTTATGACACCCGAAGTGTGGACCGCATAGGAGCATTATATTGAGTGTCAATGCAGAACCAAAATGGCTCCTCTCATAGCACTGAAATAATTCGCTGGACGTTCTTTTTAGATCGTTAACTCTGAGAATGAGGAGCATTGTTGCAGCGCTGTGTATGATAATGAAGCTGGTTATAAACGGCTTATGAATGTAAATGAATTTCAATAAAGGCATTCACATCTTTATGAGGCTTATATATTTGGCGCACAATGCCCAATTACTATGCATGACCAGTCATTTAAGAATTTATCTTATTAGGTCTATCCGCCTACCTGCCTACTTTAAAAACAACGGATTGGCAATAAAATGTTTTTATTAAGGCAAGCTGAATCATCAAAGTGCAAGCAAGTTGAATTAGAATTGTTGCTTAAACTGTAAAGGGCAGTATTGTGATTGAATACATTGTCCTCTAGCAACTAGCATCACGCATCCTCAGACAAACGCTTTGACAGTTTTGCACTAGATAGTAATTCAACAGTGGTTCAGTCATGCATCATGGCGACTGCAGAAGTGTGGGCATAATCCCCGGTGCTGCATTGGTAAAATTAATCAGCGTTCCCCTCAATAAATGGTTATCAAGTAGATTTTTACGGGTTTTCTAGCAAAGCTAAAATTAGGATGAGCATCTTTAGACAGGTTCGATGTTACAGGTGAATTATGAGACCAATTCCTTTTAGATGTCAACAGAGAATTATTTTAGAGAAAGACACTGTTGCTTAGAATCGGAATAATCTCTATATATCTGTTTTATTGCAAACCTGTTGAAAGTCGACTCTTTACGGGACATATAATGCTAAACCGTGCTGTATGCTCTTTATCATTATGATGCATGAATCTGTGGGAATCTATACACAGAGAAAAAAAAGTCAAAACGGAGTCCAGGTTGTCTCCAGAATGACCACCCTTTCTAGGGGAGTCCAGGTCGTCTAGCTCTCTGGGTCATATGACTCCCCCAGGTGGCTCCCATTAGGTCAGCCGGAGAATCACCTGGGCTCCCTTATCCATGCAGGATCGGGTTTTAATTAAGTCCTTTTGCGACTCTTAACAGGATGAGAGTCTGGCAGCTGCTGCAGGTGGCACTATGTGTGTGTGTAGCATACAGAGTAGCCTCTAAAGTATGCTGTGTAGCATACAGAACAGGCTCTATTGTATGCTGGGGTGTTAGGGCTCTCAGCTGGTCGACTACTACCTCAGTCACCTCCCCCAGATCAATGTTAATCTAACCCTTAGAGGGCATTATATATTATTGTTTTGAGGGACGATGACATTGTCCTTTTATCGGTAAATTGAACGAATATAATTATATAATTACATATATATTATAGCCCTTGTAAATAACTCACCAATTCAATCGTGCTGTATTTACCTAAGGTTGATACAATCCCAGAGGTGTGTCATAATGAACCACTGCAGTGTTGGTGAGCCCCACAGTAGAACGAATTGGGTTCTCTCGTTGCAGAGAGGCCCTAGCAAAGGTTAATGGTGCAAGGTTGCTCCTGCCTAACTTTTGGCTCAAGCCAGAGATCGACGTCAGCTGACTTGCCGACCGTTTAATTAGATATTGAGTTGAATTATTCTACTACAAAGTTACAGAGGGAAGGGATCGAGTGTCCAATTTGAGCTTACCAAATCAAGTGAGTGAAAATGAAATTGGGTAACAACTTGGTATATATCCACCTCCTTTCGAGGGATTAGGACGTAGGAACGAGTGTAATTACTTACAGGGGTTCAATCCTATAGATTCGGGGGTGTTAAAGCCTATAGATTGATTAGTTCGAGGTCATGTCAATGTGTCTGAAATGTCCTGTCCACCTATGTTACCGCCGATGAATCATGCACATCATGCAAATCATGTACACTTTAAAGAGATTAAAATATACTTGAATTAGACTTTAAAAAAAAAGTCCAATGATTACGTAGCATATTCTCTGGCAAATCTGGCAAGAGCTTCCAATTAATTTTTATGTCAAGTGTCCACCATTTTGTTGGGGGACGTATAACGTTGCTTTCTCTCCGCACATAAGGTCAAATCCCACAACGCGAAAAATGGGTGACAAAGTGTTGATTATTGACATAAAAACAAGGGGCAACTGTTGCCAATATTGTGAATCGCAACACTTGTCCTATGATCTTATGCCTCTCCAAATCCCACAGTGGTCAATAATAAGCAAGCAAGTGTTGCCTACAGGACTGGTTAATGGATCTAGTTGAGGGGAGTTACTTCGTAGTATGATTTGTCTTGATTATTTCCTCTCAACTAGCCTAAAGATATCTGGAGTGTCCCCCCTGTATAAACCAAATCATTGGCATATTCTAATAAGCAACATATTTGAACATAATCAGAGAAAAATATCTAAATGTTTTGATATCTTATTTATCATCATCACAAGACTTAGACAAGGGCTATAACCAATATTGGGCTTGTTTTAGCAGATATATCCAACCAATATTGGCTAAGTGATCAGGATTTCACAATAAACTACATTTTTCAGCCCTCATTCACGTTGTGGGATTTGACCTATAGCACAAAAAATAATGCTGATTTTGATGGATTATGATTGTGTCTAAATCAGTAAATTTTACTCTCGAATACATGTATTTATCTCCATAATATATTGACCAGTTATGTAGCCATATTCAGCTTTATTTAGCTACAATCAGCGGTTTTTTTTTCAGACTGCCCCTGTAACCAGACCAAGGTTATCTATCCCGAAAAAGATATCGCGACTGATTCTGCGCAGAGCAAACCTCACAGCCTAAGGCAACTTGGGGAATTACTGTTCAAAAATACAAACTATAGTAAACTCTTCTGCTCAGCTACATTTACTTCTTACAATGTAAGAGCACTCTCACTTCATGAACCACCCGATTTTAAGCAACTTTAAATCAAGATTTAAGTGCATTAATGGCATTCTCTAAGCAAATTGAAGCAACTGCTTCCGAGATTAAAGTTGCTTAAAGCAGCCAAGAGAAGGGCATAAACCAACTGCACTTTTGCTAAAGCCACTTAAATTGGAAGGTTCATATTACGGTACATGGTACTGCTAGTATCAGCACCCACCTCTTGTCACAGTTGCCCAACAAGAGGAAGGACTACTGGAACTGCTTAACTGTTTTAATATCGTACGAAGGTAGCCTGTAAACTCTATCAAGTTCTTTATGATATTGTAAGGTGAAACTATTCAAATTAGCTCAATTCAAATTTAATTGAAAAGTTTCAGATTGAATTGCCCCACAATACCCATGTGCACTGTCGATGTCTCTGAACTACATTGGTTCGGATACTTTAATATTACTTTAAAATAGTTAGCAACAACTAGTTCGGCTGCAATGTCAGAATAGCCGTGTCAGTTTTTTGGTTTAATCATCTGCTCTTTCTCTCTGTAGCAGTATCCTGATAGTTGGAAACAGTTTAGAATGAACCGTGCAAATAGAATAATATCCCTAACAGAATTTATAGGGAGAGGTATTGTACAGTAATTTCCATATCACATATCCATTATGATACACAACACCATATTAATATCACATTCGGACCTTGATTGCTGTATACCTGACGGATCACAAAAAGTGATCACATATGTCCATCGAGCATGGCCCTTCTGTATTTCCTCGTGAATCTGTATAGATTCATTATTCTATACACAGTACAGCTGTCGTGACGTACCGTTCTACCTGTGGCGCTGAAGCCTCCAAAAAACCCATTTAGAAGTACCTTGATAAGAAAATCAATTGTCATCAGAAACACCATACATTTAAATGGCCCCATCAAGGGTGTGATGCCCTACAACACAGTGCCATAAAATGCAATCCTTAACTGCAAATTGTCCTTGAATTGATCTCACCAAGGTCGATCATGACAAGACGTTTCTCTGGGTTGTAGGAAATTAGGTGCCATCTAGTTCAAATCTGACTAATTGACAACTCTTCAGCAACTTACATACTCTAGCACAAAACAACGATTTCCACGAGGTACAATAGCATATGTGTTTAGAAAGAAATGTAGCAGTTAACTTAAGTTGTGATGCAAAATGAAAGTTAACCTTCACTGCAGGGCGCCATAATGCACTGCCACTGCCGTTCTATCACTGCAGTCAGCATGGTGCACTCTTTAACAATGATGATGCCCTGAGCTTGAGACGTTACTTTGTTATTATGATACAGGCGCAGTATTGGTGATCAACTCTCTAGCTTGGTACTTCATGCCAACCCTTTGACAATACATGTGTGAAGCTCATATAATGGGCATGATGTCTCATTGTGTGTTAAAGCACTAAATGTTCTGTCCTGGTATGAAATGTGCCGATATGTGCCTGATTGTGGAGAGGATGTTGGCCAGGGCCCAATGAACCGGATACGCTATCAGACGGTAAACTGTCCTATCAGCCTATAGAGCCACCACAACCACACCCCCACAGAATGTCATAACAGCAATTTGTCGCGGGTCTACCGGCCGAAATGCCACTCTGTTGGTCTATAGCAAAATCGGCAGATGGCAGAAGATAGAAACTATGCTTTACCCAATGATTGTCTCTGCATGTTGCCCAATTTGAAGACATCTAGTCTCAGCCCTGGGCACCAGCGCAGGAAGGAGCCTGGAGAGGCCGTGTTAAGCCGTATTGGAAACTCCCAAGTGCAGGCCTGCCCGCCATTTAACACCTTGGTGTAGCGCGAAAGTCCCCAGCAGCTAGCAGTGTTGGTGAAAAGGGAGATGTTTGAGATTTGTCATCATCAAATTCGTCGGATTGAGTCTTTGATACTATACTGACGGTACTCTCTGACAAATAATCTGTCGATATAAATTGTATAGAAGGCTTTTTATTGCACCTGGAAAGAGAATGTGAGACCGCAGTCGGTAACATATTATATGCAAGCTCAATATCTCTTGTGCTCGAACTTAAATAGACACTGCAATGAACCTCAATCCAGTATGCTAGTAAGTTTAAATTGTGGAATCATTATGCATCCGTCATATCAATCAGACAATGCCCTGTGGTGGAGCTACTTCACATCTAAACATATTGGAGAGATATTACCCTGAATGGAGCCCTGTTAAAAGACAGAGCTCCAATGCTGCATCAGCCCATTGTTGGTGATGGGTGCAGGAGGTGTGCCTGCAGAGCTGCTCTCTGCTGCTCACGTGCCTGTCAGTGATTAAGGGGTAACTGATAGTGTGGAGGGCATGGGGCTCCAGGGGAGGCAGTTAGGGACGGGTGTAGGAGAGGGGCGAGTGGGGGGATTAGTTGTTTTTAGGGTGGGAGGTACTGAAGGACGCCCAGGGGGCTAGGGTGGGGGACAATTAAACGCAGTAATCAATAAGAATTACCCTGTATCTCGATTAGCGTGTCTTAAGCTGCCAATATAGTGGGGATGGGGATTCTTTGTGGATTTATTGCTCTGTACTTTGATTTATTATTGACTTCATTTTAGAGCAGATGTTGTCGTTCGACATTGAAGAGAAGGTGTTGGGAAGTGGGGGACCCGTCATTGACTTCCACTGTATTTTATCATTTTGATACTTTGAATCTACTATGAGAAAAATATAATTAATATACTATGTACATATGTCGTGGTTTTAAAAAGAAATCATGAAATCTTATTGAATATCACTTTTGCTTTATTTTATAGGAGAGGCAATACTGACCACAACCTAAGTACAGTCTGGGGATAACCTGGGGACAACCTGAGGACAACCTGATGACAACCTGGGGACAACCTGAGGACAACCTGATGACAACCTGAGGACAGCATGATGACAACCTGAGGACAACCTGAGGACAACCTAACGGCTGCTGATGTCAACCAGCATTCTACCTAAATGTTCCAGTTTCGATACCACACAACACATTCCCTCTATGTAACGAACACAGACATTTCCAGTGTCTCAGCCACCAATCTGTCATCTCACATACCCACCAATCCTGTCCCTGTTATCCCTGCATCAGTCACTCACTAGCTAGCTCCCTGCATCAGTCCCTCCATCATGCACTCCAACCTAACCTCCCTCACCATCTAGCAACCTTAGTTAGGCTAGAAGGTAGTTAGCTAGTCTAATACCCTCTAACCTCTCTCACTGAGCATCCTACCTTCACTTCTATCTCTCCTGAACATAACCAACATGTGAGCCCTTCGGCTAGCATAGTCCTTTCTACCTTCACTCTATACTAACCTGACTACCTCCATAAAAAATAGATAGTAAACCACGTTCAATGCATGTCAAGATCCCCTCACAGATGGGCACCAACCAGAGATAACCATAATGGGCGGCACACAGGATTTTCACTTGTGATTGGTGGACCTTGGTTGAGTTCGGAATGGCCACTGGGGACCAACTGACGATACTGCTTGGGGCCAACAACGCCTCGTTCCCTGGTGGTTTTGAAGCAGCCTTACCGGTCATGACTTCCCAGGATATCCTGACTACCACTGGCTGGTCGGTCTCCCTGGAGACAACAATGAATGTCTCCCTGGAGCCCACAGAGAATGTCTGCAAAGCCCACCTTGGTGAAGAATACTTCAATGTCTGGAGGGATGTAAAGTTCTGGTGCCTTGCCTTTATCATTCCTGTCGGGCTAGTATTTAATTTCATATCACTCAGTGTGTTTGTGACATCATGGATGCGACATGTTGTATCGGGGCGGTATTTCATGGCGTTAGCACTAGCTGACAACCTGGTTCTGATTGGGGAGCTACTCTTGTGGATGAATACCAAGGACCGCAGGGGCTCCAAGCTGGGTATGGACTTTCACCACTCTGTCAACTTCTTCTGTAAGTTCACAAACTTTCTGCGATATGGAGCTCGCATGTGGTCTTCCTGGCTGACAGTGGCGATAACGATAGAACGGTTCTTATCAGTCCACTTTCCGTTTAAGATCATGCGCTTATCTAATCCAACTAAAGCAGTAGTGGTGGTCACCACAATAGGGGTGATTTGTTTTAGCTTAGCGTGTTTTACTTTTTTCACGCTTGAAGCTAAGCCCTATAATGGGGAGCCCCTCTGTCAGTTTATCGACCGGCAAGTCTACAGTCTATGGCTCCTCATTGTGATAGCTGGTATTGGGGAAATGGTGCTCCCAAGTATCATTGTTACAATCTTCACTCTTCTAATCATCTGGAAGCTAGCCATTGCACGACAGGAGCGTTTACGTATGCGGCATGGTGATGGACAAACCCCAAGTTCAGGCCGCAGGCACAAGACATCAGAGATTCAGCCTACTATAGCACTGATTGCTATCGATATTGTTTTTATCAGTATCCGTATGCCATATGTTATCATGTTCTTTGTCAACACATATAAGAAGAACCTCTGGCAGTGCCTGGATAAATGGTTAGCATACAAAATATATGTTATTTACACCATATCAATGGTAATGGCTGTGCTGAACTACGCTGTCAACTTCTGCCTTTATTGCATCAGTGGCACTGCCTTTAGAACAGAGGTGCGGCGCTGTATGGTGCACCGAGTGTCTAACCATCTCCTGCCAAGGCCTCGCTCAAACGTTGGTAACTCACGCGGGAGGGAGAGCTATATGTCGCGAGGTGGAAGTTCTCCTCCAGCCTCTTGTCCAGCTGCTCCAGTAACCACCCATACCTGGGGCAGGAAGGATCTGTCGGAAGGCTGTGAGAGTGGAGTTGACTGTGTCAGGGATGCCTCCAGTGGTGCCCTGGAAGGTGCTGATACTTACTTGGATTATCGCTCAGCTGCTCCAGACAGTCCCCCCTTGTGGACTGATCGTTCACGACAGCCCGCCAAGACGCTTAAAGTAGTGCGCAATGGAAACCACCCACAACGTGGGTGCAAGAATAAACTCCGCATCTCTCTATCAGAGGAGTATATAAGTGCTAAACAGACCAACATCAACTCTGGAGGTACAGCATCGGAAACTGAAGTGGTTACCTATGGGACAATTGATGCAGAAGGTCACCACAAGAGGGGGCGAGTGGAGCTGAAGCCTATTAGTCGTAAGGAGTTGGCAGCCAACCGAAAATGCCTTGATTATCGACCTCTATCAGGTATCTATGACCCTAAGACTGAAACAGTGTTTTTCGTGACAGATGCGAGTTTGCCAAAATGGCGGAGAAACAAGTCAAACCAATTAAACTGCTTTTCCAGCCGTGAGGCTGCGGGACCTGACTTTTGTTGAAAAGTAGCGAAAATTAGGTTTTGTATAATAGCCTTTTTGAGGCCCTATTATAGATGTTGTGTCATAAGGTCTAATCAATGATGTATATTGTTATGTTTAATGAAGTACAGTTACTTATCATAATTATTTTAATGATATCATACATGCTGAGTACCTACAAATATCAAGCAAAATATGAAACACAGTACCAAAGAGTGTGGTTGGGAAACGTTGTGGCAAATGTCTTACTTTTATTGTTCAAGATAATAACCATACTGAATAAGCGAGCAAATTGCTAAACACAAGATTAAGATCAGATTAACAGCATGTTGGTAACAACATGTACTACCTAATCCATATATCAGTGCTTTGTTCAACTGTTGTCCATAATTTTCTGCCGGAGAGCCTTGCATCAACAATTTATACAATATAGATTCATATTATGTTCATGACTTGCAGCTATCGCAGCCCTCATAGGGTAATAATTGTTCAAATTACACGTCCTAAGTACCCAATTTGAGACGCATTACTTTCTTACTAAAGAATTGAAGAGAGATGAATTGAATATAATTATGTAACCATGATGAGTAAAACTGGATTTAAGGACTCTCAACAGGTTTGTACAAATTAACACATATGCATGCATTATTTGACACAGATATGTTGAGACTATACACATTGTACACCAAATTGATCATATTTAATGTTTCTATCAAATTAGTTCCATTTTGGAAGGTTTCAGAGGCTATGGAGTGCAAATGGAACAAAAACGTTCTTTTTTCTTAAAACAGCATTATGGGATGGAAAAAGAACACTTTTATAACTTTTGATAATTGGAGATTAATCTAAGGGTCATTCCCTGAGGACCTTTTCTTTCTTTTAGCTGTATCTCAATTATTAAGCTCTACAGAGCTGTTCAAAGTAGCATAGAAAAATGGCCAAAATCCCCTATTTTCCCCTATTTTCGCCTGTTTTCAACAATTTTCAAACATTTTCAAGTGACTATGCTTCTTTGAACAGCTCTGTAGAGCTTAATAATTGAGATACAGCTAAAAGAAAGAAAAGGTCCCCAGGGAATGACCCCTAGATTCATCTCCAATTATCAAAAGTTATAAAAGTGTTCTTTTTCCATCCCATAATGATGTTCTAAGAAAAAAGAACGTTTTTGTTCCATTTGCACTCTATGGCTTCTTAAACCTTCCAAAATGGAACTAATTTGATAGAAACATTAAATATGATCAATTTGGTGTACAATGTGTATAGTCTCAACATATCTGTGTCAAATAATGCATGCATATGTGTTTATTTGTACAAACCTGTTGAGAGTCCTTAAGGTAACAATTTAAAAAGATTAAACATATTAAGCTTGTGCCTCTGTAACCAAAGTTCCATCAACAAAATAATTAAGATATTCATGAATGAATGCTGAAAAGCAATATGCTAGAATATGTATGAACAGTATAACAGCCCATACCAGATTCAGCATGTTGGATAGAAGCATTGGGAACTGCTCTACACAATTTGAGTGGGTAACTCATTGTAAAGTATTGGACCTAAATGTAGCCTATGCCACTGACCTACCACTGACTGCCTGAATCTTTGAATGTACACCTTATACTGTACACCATTATTTTGTTCTGAAAATCCATAGTACACAGGGACCAATTTAATGTATAATTTGCCAACAGAGGAGAATGTATATGTAGGACCATTTAACTAGAATGGAATGATAAGGTCTCAAAAGGGTATAATGGAGTTCCCCAAAAAAACTACTTTCATAATATGAGTAACTGTATGATAATGGTCATCCTTTTATTCATTAATCACTGTTATGATAATTGAGCTTTGGATTATAATGTTATCTCTCAGTTTTGTATCATTCACAAGCATTGCTTTTGTAAACTACATGTACGCATACAGATATGTATGAAATAGGTGAAATTACAAGCACATACCTTCACTGCTGGTGTAATTCTAAATACTTTTTTTCTGCTATACCAGAGAGATACACTGTATTTCTAACGCGACGGCCACCACTAACAATACAATGTTATATCTAATTTAATACCATACGATCCAAATGCCTTTGGTGATGTTGTTAAGAATGAACCATATTAAATGTTGTTGGGTCGAAAGTCTAATGAGTAAGTGTGCGAGCGCTATGCCTTCTTAAAGACTTCACGAAATCCTTTATGATATCAAGCTCTGTTAATATCACAGTGAATGATGTGAAATGTTTTTCAAGGCTAATTCAGTAAGGAATGAAGAGTGCCATACCGGAATGTTATATATTGATATATGTGTACAGTACATTAAAAATATAATCAAAGGTACTTTGTTTTTCTTTCATTTTACGTAATATATTGAACCATATTGCACTGTATAGACGTTCCGTTTTAAATTAAGCTTATCGGCCTTTACCAGTCTATTGCTGATTAGTACCCATTGCATGGTGTAAAAATAAGATATCCAGAATAGCGAAAAAGATGAAAATGCATAACTAGTTAATAGGTTAAACATGCATAGCTGGGATATTTTTGTAATAACCAGCCGTTAACTATCACAAGGCATCATTAAGGGGTATGCCGCTGCTGCTGAATAGAAGGACTGATGGTTCTCCGTCAAAGTTTGACAAAGTAAAGTTAGACATGTCAGTGACAGATAAAGGTAAAGAAAGTCTCGAAACTATTATTTCTTAATGAATACAATCATTTTTTCTGTGAATATGTATTGCAGTATAACACAATAATATGAGGATGTCTTAGGTGCGGAGATATGAGGCTGTTAAGGTGGGTCGCTACCCTTTGATCAAAGTTAACAGAATGTTTTTGATTTTTTTTCTACAGACAGGCTGAGTCATATAGAATCGAAAAATGAAAAGAAAAATAGGAGGTCCCGACCTACTTTTTTAGATACAGAATTTTGAAAAGTTAAAGTATTTTTATTTTTCTCTTAAAATGAGAAAATAGTGTGCAAACTTCAATAATTTTTTAAAATATCAACCATTATGCACAGAAATGTAAAACTTCACATGTGAAACACCTATATGTTCCACAGGGCTGTCAAATTAATTTTACAGTTGTATGCCATGGCATTCTGGGTAAAAATATGATGTTTTGGGAAGGAATAGGAATAAATTGTTATTATTTTGTAGCCTTACTGAGATTTCTCTCTCAGAAATTAGTTCAGATCATTTGCTAACATATGAAAGTGATTTTGATGGGGGTCCCGGGCATATATTTAGGTTTTTTGGCCTTTGAAGTTAAAAAATATAGCAAAATCAGTCTAAATCTTACATTTAAAGCTAAAAATGAAGTTTAAAATGGCTAGAATCAGAGTAGAAAATGGCTACAATTTATACCCTTGGTTATTCTAAGTAACTTAATCAGATCTCCATCATTCTAGATAATGATTTATTGGTAAATAGTTTCAATATTCTAACTTTTGACAAAAATAGCAAATATCACTGGCTACAAATATATAAAATATTCAAAGTCCAAAAAAACGCTCAATTTTGCTCGAAATCTCCCAATTTTTTAACATGGATTATTTAGGATATATATCTATCAGACTATGTAATATTGGCTAATTCTGATACATTTAAGCTATATGCGCAGATACCTGCGCAGAGTGTCCATATTCAAGAGGTAGCGATCCACCTTAAAGAAAATTGCTGTGAAGTCCTGAAAGTATTTCTTTGAGAACATACGATAATTTCTGTGTTAAAAAATAAAGCCCCGGTCAAATAACTTCATTTTATGCTTTAAAGAATGCTTTGGCAATTGGCAGCTAAATGAGCATCCGCAGCACAGGTCGGTGGATATAAAACTCGAACTGATAGAACTCACAAAATGGAATTAAAAGGTTCTCCAACAATTATTCAATTTAATGCGCAGGATCTCGAGCTGATCATGAAATCTAATAGGGAAAGGGAAAGGTAGGTATTGTTAAGAAAGAAGTATTTAAAATCCTTTTCTAGGAGAAAACATAAAATGTGGATTTCTGTGAAAGAAGACTGCGATAAATTCCAATCATCTGATAACACAATAATTATCAAAAAGTTCTGGCAGAGAGAATTCAAAATAGTCAGGGGCATTACAGGTAATGCCTGCTGTCTAAAAGTGACAGTAATAACTCTCACTACCTGTGTGGAGATGGGGGAACCCTATGGGCAATCCTCTTAAATATGATAGAACCGATATGATAATATTATATCGGCCAGGACCTTGAAGCCAGGTGAGGGAAAACGTGCCTCCAGGGGAGAAATTGCTTTTCAAAGTTTATGTTACAGGCTTTAAAATGAGATATCTTGAGCTAAAATATCCCAAGTAGTTTTATTGTAACTGCTTGTCAAACCGGGGTTGGTGTGTACAACTGAAAATGGCAAATAAGCTCTAAATCCACTATATCCTATTATAAATACTAATAATGTAAAAAATACAGTTTTGTTGAAAAATAACCAAAGACATCTGATGTTTTTATCAAAAGATTGGTTCTAGAGGGAATTTCTGAGGTCTGTTTTCGATTCTTAGGTCCTTGTGAAATTTTCAAAAACATTTGTGGCCAAAAAATTCCCATTCGGAATAATTGAGTGTTTCCATGGCAACCAGAAATTGCGATATATGCCAATTTTCCATGTTTCCATGGCAACAGATGTTCCTTCTGCATTCCAAAAATGGAACATTTTCAGTGGAGATGGAATAATTCTAAGCATATCACTGGATTCCTCATGAAGAATTGGTCTCAAGCATTTTTTAGTATATTTTTCAGTGTTTTACCCATATACTGTCCCCTGGTGGCCAAAACCAGTACTGAAAATCCCCCCTGGAGGCACGTTTTCCGTCACCTGGCCATATATATTCGGGATGATGATAGCACTCTTAATGCTTCGGACACCGTCGGTCTTCTATTAGCTACTAAGCACTCTTGCTAAAATCATATTGTTACTACATGTCATATAAAATGCTTGGTTTAATATTTCAAACTTCCTGAAGAAGAAATGTGGACCCCGTGCTTCCCACATGTAATCAGAGTTTTAAATTGAAGTGCCGCTTCATGCAGTAGAACCCTACAGGAGCTGTAGTATAGTATTCAAGGTAATACCTAATGCCATGTAGCTTAAACAGTGAGGTGCAGCAAAGTAGATGGATGTTAGGTTTGGTAACTTTGATCATGGCGCAGAGCCTGACAAGATGTAATGGTGGTGGATGCCCTTCAGGTCAGTCACCCAGTCGGATTACAATTTTAAGAACATGTGTGAGCAGGCAAGCAGAAAGGATGGTCCCCGCGGGATTAGTTCCGATTTTAGCCACCAGGGGGCGCCACTATGGGCTAAAATGAGAGAATTAGGCTAAAAATTCCTCTTGGGTATATTTTTCTGGAGAATTCAATAGGATTACATAAAACATTCCATTTTTGGTAAAAAGCTTCTATATTTGGAAGGTAAAAGGAACGTTTTAAAGCCTAAATGGGTGTGCTTGTTGATATGTGTTGCCATGGAAACATGACTTTTATTCCAAATAGAGGAAATTAAGACATAAATTGATAGAATGATTCCTGAGGATTGCCATGGTGAAAACAAAATTAAATTACCATTCCTAGATCAAATTTTATGACTTGAAGAATGAAAATATATCATAAATTTCTAATTATCATAGATAATGCTAATTAAATAGGGATATCTTGGAAAATATGAGACATAGAGCTTATTGGGATTTTGGAAAGGGTGATGCCCACACATATTCATGAAGCCATTTCTCAAAAACTAGAAATAATATCTTCTAGTGTAATATATCACTGGAAAGCTTATGACATCAATTTCAAAGTTGGCTTTTTCCTCGGAGTACCCTTTTCCCTCGCCTGTACACATGTCAGGAACTAAATTATTTCAATGTATTCTGATCAAAAAATGGTATTAATCTTAAAGCTTCTAAATATATAAATATGCCCTCATTCTTTCTAATGCCATGATGCTAACTCATTACATATATATTTGGCCCTTGAAGAAGTATAAGATGGAAAATTAAAAAAAAGAAAAAAGTTGACTCTAGCTGTCCTAAACCAATCGCCATAGAAGTCAGGATGGTGCAGCATAGCCATTTCTTTTGATTATATGATGGAAATGTTAACTTTCTCAGTTTAATTCATTACCAAATGAATTAATCAAATGTCCTATTATAATACTAAATTATCATGAGCTGTATCACATGTGCGACCTCAAACTGCTTCATGAGAAATGGTGACGTAAAAGACGAGGCTAGTTTCAGAAAGCCTCACGCTGTGGGACCTCATGTATGTTTTATTAAGAGTGGAGGCGGGTGGACGCCTTTACAATATTGGGGAATAATTGGAGTATTACCAGCCCTAGGACCCTTTGCTGCAAACATTAATTTTCATATGTGAAGCACTATGCAATAACACTACATATATAGGATATCAAATACGAAAGTGTAAGATTTCTGCTTTTGGGGTTGGTATTAGCCTAATTTGTACACGACATTCTTGCCGCAGAATTCTGCGAATAACACAAGTAGTAATCGGGCTTATTGTAATAAAGCAATCTGGCCTCATTCCATCAATGTGAGGATGAGCAGAAATTCTTGTGAGGAAGGATGTCGCTGAAAGAGGAAACCATTGTATATGACAATATGATACAGACATTGGCAAATAGAAGCCAAATAAGCCGCCACAGCATATTGAGATAAAAAATCCCTTGAATATAACACTATTCTTGAACTATCCAACAGAGGCTAAGGAAAGCAACAAAGTCTAAGAGAGGCTCTTTTTCTTGGGGAACACATAAACATATTTCTGTGAAAGAAACCTGCCATAAATTCCAATTATCTCCTTACATATATGATATGAAGAGGTACAAGCTGGATGAAGCCAAACAAGCTGTGGCGTCACAGTTAATGGTTGCAGCCGTATAGTGACAAAAATAACCCACACTACCTGTGGAGATGGGGGAACCCTGGGGTAATCCTCTTAAATATTATTATAACTGATGCTCACTGAATATAGACTTTTTGCGCCCACAATGTTGCTCTATAAAAGTCTTCTTCCCATACCGAGGGGAAGTACTATCAGCATAAAGCATTGCATCCTGACGATGTATGTTCTACACAGCACTCTTCCTGAACTTATCCATAACCGTTTAATTGTTTGTGTGTTTCTTATAGAGAAAAGAAGGTTGTGTGCAGCCCATATCATGTTCTTATCTGATTAAGAAATATAAGTATACTGCACCATGTTAAATGCATTAAAGATCTAAGGGTTCTTTATTTAGAACGGCATTAATTCATCCCTCATTAAATTAGGCTTATGACTTAGTACTTGCCGGGAACAGATAAGCCATAAGAGGCTACATGAAGGTATCTACTTTTTCCTAAGCTAACTCGATTATTCTTCTCAATTCACTACCATTAATATTGTGTGGCGTTTAGATCTGGATCCGTTCTGTTTTACTACAACAAAATAACAGAGCACGCTCTCACATTAGATCTAGAAAACTCAATACTCCCTGTAGCCCACAGTGGTTGTGTGTAATGTCAAACTTAATGAGGTATATTTCGGTGTCTGGAGTGATGCACCTTGCCTTTATACTTTCCACTGGCTTATAATGTCTGTGGCCTGAGGTATGTTGGTATCTAGGCCTACTTCTTCCGCTATTCTATATTGGAGGGAATGGGCCTAAATCCAACACTAAAGAGGCTGGGGACTCTTGAAAACTGTGCTATGTGACAATCAAAAGTCAAGCTACTCACCGGCCGAAACATTTCAAAGATAACAAACTGCCACACACATGCTGACACCAATTGGCTGAAGTTGGAATCTCACTTCGATGAGAATTTTCTGGAATGGAATAATCTTCTTCAAAATAGGAACTTTTAATTTGACTACACTTACAGCTAGAAATACTTAATATATGTCAACTTCTAATTATGCTGAACCTATGATATATATATATGTGTGATCCATTTATGTAGTATGAAATAGTTATTCTATATTTTTTTCATATGATTGAAATGTTAATTATCTCCTTTCAATTAAGTATTGGTGTCCACATAGGCAAGACAGGTATCTTTTCCTTCAAAATGCATCTTGAAATTCGGTCCAAAATACTGTATGACTTGTCATGTTTTGCAATGCCTTTTGCAAGTCTGAAATGGACGTGCGAGGGAAACTGACCTAGGAATTGACTTCTAGGTTAATGTTTGAGCTGGGAAATTATGGGGAAGACTTGAATTCCCCGGGTAATGACTCAGGACGAGCGCGGCAAATCAGGGACGCGCCCCTACCGGGACGCTGATACACTACCGTATCACCGCTACCAGCGACAATCTTCCATTTCCCCATCTTTAAAATTAATCACTACACGTGTATTTTTGTCGTCATTAAGTTTTCGCTTTCTTCTTCGTTTTCTCGGCCCCATCATGCCGAACAGAGCACCCGCGAAGAAGCCGGCTAAGAGTAAGTGGACCACGGCCGAATTGTCTGATAAAGTCATTGACATGACTGGCAGGATTGATGGTATTGAGACTACCGTGTCGGAGGTGAAGTCGACTGCAGACGCCATCCTCGGCAGGATCAATGCTGTCTTCCCCGGCCAAGCCCCCGCTGCCACGGCTCCTGCGACGCCCGTTTCTACGGCTGTCGCCTCTACTAGTACGGCTGGCGGAGGTAAGACTGTTACCCGCTCTGCGGCTAGGGTGGCCTCCCCCTATGCTCGCCCTACCCCGGTGGTTCCCACTACGGCGGTCTCTACACCGGCCCCCGCGGTGGTCATTCTTCCCACCCCGGGCCCTGCTGTCAACGCCCCGGCGGCAGGCCACGTGCCTACTGTCACTGCGCCCGGTATCTACACTACACCAGCTGTCAACCCGGTCACCACTCCGGCTGTCACTACACCGGGCGCGACCCTCAACCCGGCTGTCAACATGGCGACGGTCCCGGCGGCGGCTCTACAGCTGTCCCGGCCCGCCCCGGTCTACCACCCGGCCCATGCTGCTACTTCGGCGGCTACCACTGCGGCTCAGCCTGTGTCGCTGCCTTCATACCTTCAGCATCAATATCAACAGCCCTCGGTCCAGCAGGTATTACAATCTATTCCTGCTATACAAGTTCCTGCTGACCTGCGCCCGCTGTCTATGCCGATAAATCCTGATCCGGCAGTTAACATGAGGGTCCAAGCCTTGTTGGACACCGCCCAGCACATCACAGGCATGAAGGGTAAGCCGTCACACCCCCATGATTATGTCACCAGGGGCCCCACCCGCACTAAGACGGGTCTGGCCTCTTTAGATCTGGCAGAATACCTTTTCGGTTTAAAGAAACTGGCCATAGATGATAAAACCCCCGTGTCAGACAAACCTAAGATCATGGATCATTTCAACCAAGTTTTGTTTGACGCGAAAGACTTTGAGTGGGCCCAAGTGAGAGAATGGTCTGAGGAGGTTCTTTCAGGTGTGGCCGAGGGGACCATTCGCTGGTCTGACCCCCTCGACCCCACCTGGACGGACCCCGCTATAGCCGCCTCCAGATCTGAATTGTCCCGGTTTCGCCCCGGTAGGCTATACCCCACTCCTACCGCTGTCGCTATTGCTGCGGAGCACACTAGGGTCCAGGCTCTGGCCAGAGCGGCTCGTCAGGCTGCTCCTTACAATCTCCCTGCAGCTGCTGCTGGCTCGGCAGCCTCTGTTGCTACTAATGCCTCCCAGTCACGGGCAAACACCACCTCTGGCATCAGACAGAAAAAGAAGCCTATCTCATCTGTGGGTCGGAGTGATATGGTGTGTGAGGCCTATAACACCCCAGCCGGTTGCACCCTGGAGGATGGTCACTGGGCTGGAAATACACAACAAGGCCACCACTGTAGCTGGTGCCGCTCTACTCTCCACATCATACACACCCACTCCCTTACCTCGTGCAACATTAAGGGCAGTTACAAAGGCCCTGCCTCCTTTCGTGCTTAGGCCAGCACAGACTGGCCCTACACCTACACTGGTACTTGATGACGTCACAGCTCGCCCCTTGACTCCTCTCAACCCCCTGTGCACTGGCACTGAGGACTGTGATACAAATAATAACACTGGGTCGTCCACATCGCCACCCTACCCTGGCGGACTCCCAGCTGTTTTTTACACCAACAGCCACTGGTCTACACCCCAGGCTGCTGCTGTTATAACACCTACCACATCAGCCCCTACAAGCTGCTCTGGTTCTACAGTCCCGTGCTGTTATACTACTACGGACCTAACACCCGTTACTCCTGGTACCCAAGCAGCCCACCCCCCGGCGGCTGCCACCTCCACTGAGTCCTCACTGGAGGCGCTACACATGGGTACAAAGGTATGCACTCATATTGACTACGACCCTGCCTTGTCGGACTCCCCTCCAGCAGGACCTACCCCCCTGGAGTATGCACCCATCAAGGCGTCCTTCTGGCCCACCCTTAGTGACTGTCAATGGCAAAAGTTCCCTGTATACGCCCGCCTGTATACGGCTGTTAGGCGTACAAACCTACCCAATCATCTAGGTGCCCGCCTCACAGTACCATCAGCCCTACACCTTGACAGATGGGATGTACTTTTGGCGGACTACCATGACACAGAACTCGTTGATTTCCTCCGGTATGGCTGGCCAGTAGGGTATACGGCTAGTGAAAAGCCCCCTTATGTCAACAGAAATCATGACAGTGCCAGGCGTTACGCGGATCAGGTCCGAGCTTATATTGCTAAAGAACTCAGTTTGGGTGGTCTGCTTGGTCCTTTCAGCGCGCCTCCCTTCACGCCCTGGACCAACACCGCCCCGCTGATGACAACGCCTAAGAGAGACTCTAAAGAAAGGAGGATTGTACTGGACCTCTCATTCCCGGACGGCACTGGGGTGAATGGGGGGATAACCAAGCACTGCCTCGAGGGTAAGCTTCGTCCCTACACGCTGCCCTCTGTGGAAGACCTTGCTACTAAAATGCGCATCCTCGGCCCAGGCTGCTACCTGTGGAAGGGGGATCTCTCCAGGGCATACCACCAGTGGCGTACGGACCCTGGAGACCTCCCTCTTCTTGGTATGACGTTCGAGGGGCACTACTACCTAGACCTCTGCCCCTCCTTTGGGGCATGCCTATCTTCCTCGGCGTGTCAAAGGACAACCAACGCTGTTGTATACTTGCTGTCTAGGGCTGGACATTGGTCCCTCTCGTACCTGGATGATTTTTGCGGGGCGGCCTCCACCCTGGAGCAAGCAACACTAGACTACCAGGCATTCCTTGATGTCTGTTCAGATCTCGGACTCCAACTATCCCCACACAAATGCCAACCTCCTACACAACAACTAGAATGGCTTGGCTTCGACTTTGATACAGTGGCTATGTCTATCACTGTTCCTGACCAAAAGTTGAGTGACATTGAGAAAGAATGCTTCTCATGGCTGACTACAAAATTCGCCAGCGTCAAAGACATACAATCCCTGGTGGGGAAAATAGTGCACGTTTCTAAGTGTATACCACCTGCCAGAAAGTTTGTGTGCCGTATTCTACAGACCCTACGTCATGCCCCACCTGTTGGCTTAGTGTACATCACAAGGCCCTTCAGAATGGACGTTACCTGGTTTTATCAATACGCGCGCTTGTCAAACGGGGTACACCTGCTCCAACCCCCCTCCTATGACCAGGTGATCGAATGCAACTCGACCCTGATAGGTGGAGGAGGGAACAGCTACACCAGGTACTACACTCACACCTACACCCAGCGTGAGCTACAAGAGTACCCTCTCATTGTGCACCTCGAGGCACTTAACCTTGTGACAGCGTACCGTACCTTAACCCCAGATGATACACCGGGCACCAGAATCCTCATATACACTGACAATATGGCCTCCAGCCAGGCCCTCCACACAGGCAGGGCCACAGATCCCATCCTCGCCATGTGCTCCAGGCAGCTTTGGCTGGAGGCAGCAAACAGGGACCAAGTAGTCGTCATCAAACACAAGAAGGGTGAGGACCTACCCCTCGCTGACGCCCTTAGTCGACAGCATGTTGAAAGTAAAAGGAGATATGCTCAGATAGAGGTTGCACGAAGGGGCCTACTCAAAGTCTCACCATGCCTTCCCATACCCATGTTTGACCCGATTTGAATTATTTCAGATTCTCCCCTGGGTCTACAAGCCATATCTGCGTTCAGTGCATCTATTACTGATTCTACAAAGACTAATAATATTAGACAGGCAGTCTATTACCAGACGTTTGCTGTTTATTACCAAGTGGACTGCCTCTCCCCCTCTATACCGCATGCAGCTATGTACCATCAATTTCTGGCCAATTCTCTCGGTGCCCCCGGTTCCAGGAAGAATTATATATCAGGTGCTAGGAAATGGATAAATGCACGTGGCGGAGATGACTCTGCCTTTTCTTCACACGAGGCTATCTCGGTATACAAAGGGGGACTTGTACTCAGACCCCACACACCTACACCAGCACCGGGCCTTACCCCACACGACTTGGTACTAGTATGTCAATACCTTGATAATATTCCTATGTCCCTGCCGGTTAAGGCAGCATTGTGTGTAGGATATTTTTCATTTGTTAGGGCGTCCAACCTCCTGACCCCGACCGTTACATTATGGTCAGGACCACATACTCTCACCAGGTGTGACGTTGTTTCACATGCCACTGGCCTCACCGTGATCATACGATCTTCTAAGACTATCAGTACTGCTTCTCCACCAGCGGTACTCTCGTTACCAAGGATCCCTGGCTCTCCTGTTTGCCCAGCTACTGCGTGGGACAATTATGTACGCTGTGTACCCCTACCACCTGACTCACCAGCCTTTACACTGGTTACCGGTACCCCTTTGACTCCCAC
The DNA here is from genome assembly GCA_947462335.1 of Harmothoe impar. Taxonomy (NCBI): domain Eukaryota; kingdom Metazoa; phylum Annelida; class Polychaeta; order Phyllodocida; family Polynoidae; genus Harmothoe; species Harmothoe impar. The sequence goes on along the minus strand of OX381721.1, from coordinate 7,979,810 downwards.
TGTCTTTAACAGCATAGTCAGGGACTGCCTGGTGGCTGTGGGCTGCCCTTACGGACGAAAATTCTCAGGTCACTCCCTCAGGAGAGGAGGTAGTACAGCTGCTATCCAGGCTGGTGGTGATAGACTGGACATTGCTGCTCATGGCACTTGGACATCCACTGTGGGAATGCGACCCTATGTACCATCTCCCCAGTCCACACGAGTAGCTACTAAACTAGCTACACTATTTGCCTCATAGACTGTATGATCCTACATGGATCCCATTACTTACATTGTTATGTTCTTCGTTACCATGACTACATGTTTACATGGTTACCTATATATACTACTACTACTACCGGTTTCAGACTGTATTATGATCTCATGTTTCCATGGTTACCAACCACATGTTACTTCCAGTCACCATGGATACTCTAAAAATACTACCGGTATATATATGTATGTACTTACTAAGGGTTTATTTACATAGGCCAAAAGTTCAAGGCCTTTACTTATTATATTTTATTTACATATATTGTGTATCCTGTTGTATCGACATACTACCTCAACTACAGGATTAAACACCATTGTATTTGACTCGACTCGTTCTGTTGTCATTATGGGGAAGACTTGAATTCCCCGGGTAATGACTCAGGACGAGCGCGGCAAATCAGGGACGCGCCCCTACCGGGACGCTGATACACTACCGTATCACCGCTACCAGCGACAATCTTCCATTTCCCCATCTTTAAAATTAATCACTACACGTGTATTTTTGTACCCACCCTCCTCACCCTCTAATGTAACATGTAACTTTAACTTGTATATGTAACTATTAACCTACATTTCTGATCCCACATGGATCCTCTACTCATACCTGTATCTCATAGACTGTATGATCCTACATGGATCCCATTACTTACATTGTTATGTTCTTCGTTACCATGACTACATGTTTACATGGTTACCTATATATACTACTACTACTACCGGTTTCAGACTGTATTATGATCTCATGTTTCCATGGTTACCAACCACATGTTACTTCCAGTCACCATGGATACTCTAAAAATACTACCGGTATATATATGTATGTACTTACTAAGGGTTTATTTACATAGGCCAAAAGTTCAAGGCCTTTACTTATTATATTTTATTTACATATATTGTGTATCCTGTTGTATCGACATACTACCTCAACTACAGGATTAAACACCATTGTATTTGACTCGACTCGTTCTGTTGTCATTAGTGCTGACGTTAAGAGTACCATTAACCCTGGTTCTAGAACTTAATGAGGAGACCAAGGCTATAAGCCTGATTGATCCCTGGGTGCATTAGTATCTAATGTAACTCCAGATTGTAGTAGACAGTATGAACTAAATTTGGCCCAGAGCAACTTACTTTGGTTAATTTGGTCTTGATATTGACTTGGGCTAGGCACCATCTTGTTAGCTGACACCTGACCTAAAAGCATCGGTTATCAGCAATTATCCTGGGAATGATTTCAGCTTCACATGAAATTCTGTTTAAAATGGCTTCACACTCTTCCAGAGTGGTCAGGAATTAGTGTCGTGGATGTTGGTAGCTATAATCTTAGTCACGCACATTGCTTGGGACCTCCAAAGAAGTGAGCGCTAGTAGATCTTGTTCCAAATAGTGACCTGATTCATTAAGGGCTGAAGCGCTCACGAGCCTCTACCATTTCCTTTCATAGGAACAGGCACTGGAGTTGGAAGGCATAGCGATTAACTAACTAATATGCATTACTCAGTATTACCCCGTGTTGACGACAGTAAGTATGATGCCCTTCTTCGCACCTCATGAATGGGCCCTAACCCAGTGGTCACAAAGTTCAGTTTAACGTTGACTCAAAATTGCATCAACATTGACAACCATTCATCGATGTTAATCCAATGTTCTATGCCCACCGAGGAAGAAGCCCTGCAAGGTTCCAGCCACCGGTATTGACCTTTGAAGTAGCCCAAAAGTGCCCAACGTGCACAATAGCTTTGTGAAAGCCGTTTTGTGGTTATAGAACATGGGCAGCCATGGTGATGAAACAGTCAGGTTGTCTCTCTCATAAAAAAAAAACCATCATGCTGAGCCTCCATCCCCCATCCCATCCCATCCCCTCTGGAGGCTTTGTTATCATTCACCATAAAGGCTGGATTGCAGGTAATAAAGACCCAGACAAATAACAGGAACAGGTAAAGTGCCCAAAGTCCCATAGTAACTGGTAGGTTGTAATACCTGCCTGAACAATGTGTATGGATACAGATGTATTACACTGCCGATTTCACCATGTTTCTCGGAGATCTGTTGTACTGATAACCAGAGCTCATACAATGGACCACGTTCAAATATGAATGCTGAAAAACGTTTCATTGTTGTATTCAAACATTCAAATTGGAAGTGTTTCAGGTTATAAAGTTTAGATATTCACCCGAGTCATGTCATATATCCGTCCAGAAAACCTGACTATTCATTTGCAATAGCAGTTTGATACGGATATTAATCGTGATGAAAACCCTCAACAATGAAGGCTCAACTGTCTAGTGTGTTCAGGTAAAGAGGAGTGATGAAAATGCAAAATGAGACCCTTCAAACTCTATATCCCACTGGGCACAGAATCCAGTTCAATGGTAAATCAACGTTGAATCAAAATTGAATCAACATCGACAACCATGCAGCTATCAATGTTGATTCAGTGTTTTGTGCCCACTGGGATAGAGCCCTCACCCTACTCTTGACTCTTGCTGTGTGAGCGGCAAGACTTAAATCAAAGGTTTACAGTCTTAAGTTGTTCCCGCAATGAAAGCAATTAAAGAGAGTTTTTTTTCTGACTCTATATCGATACATATTGACAAACTAGGAACCAACTGAGATGAATCACAATTCAGGAGTACAGGTTATGACCCAAGAAAATCGTCAAATCGTCAATGAAAAGCAGACTTTTAATCGATAAGACAACTAGTACCTGATTGGTAATCATGTACATTATTCTTTAGTCATCGCCCTTCTTTCAAATGCATTTAAAGCCATTCCAACATAACCTCAACAGACCAATACATGTTTGCATACAGAATCTGTGTGTCACCATAACTGCATTTACTGAGATATTATCCCATAAGTTGTCTGAGTCTGACACTAACTGTCATACTATCCATTGTATGATAAGGCATCGGATGGCGAGATTACATGCATTTGAATATTCACTCCATATATCAGAAAAATGTATAGGTCTGGTAAGAGAGATATCATCTAGAAGACAAAACGAATACATAAAAAGCAGTACATCCCGGTCAAATAACTGCTTTGGCTAATGACAGAGCCATACAGCTGTATCTCACTGCTTTATTGGAGAACATGTTAGGAGGGATCTCCATGACAGAGGACACATTACAAATATTGCAAATTGTGATATAAAGAGCACCTGAAACCATTGGCAGAGGAAATATTTTAAACATAGCAGCTCAGGCTCTCGGTGCAGTTAATGAATGATGCCAAATAACCACAGACGAGCAGATATGTTGGCAAACTGTTCACTTTGCATGTCGCTCTATACGCAGACTGTGAATAATGCTATTTGCATGACAAGGTTCCCTCATATATGGGAACCAGTAAAGATAAACATAATGAAGAGCACACATGTTAGTTTTGATCAGTGAACCTTAGTTGGATGGAGAATGACCTCGAGGGAGTTTGAGATCCTTGGGGCTGACAACCCCTTATTCCCTTGTGGTTTGGGAGCAGCCCTTCGAGTCATGACTTTCCCGGATATCCTGGTTGGCACAGGCAGCCCACATTCCCTGGAGAATCCATAAAAATACTCCCCAGAGCCCACAGCGGTTGTGTGCAATGTCAAACTTAATGAGGACTATTTCACTGTCTGGAGTGATGCACCTTGCCTTTATACTTTCCATTGGGTCAATATTTCAGAGGAGTGTTTGTAGCGTAATGCATTTTGTGTGATGGTGATTGTAATTCACAGTGCTCATGCTGCCTGACAACCTTTTACTGTTAAAATGAATACTGAGAACTGCTTGAGTTCCTAGATAGGTATGGGTACATATCATTCAGTCTACTTCTTCGGTAAAAGATTCTCCGACGTTGAACCGGATCGTTCGCATTGCAGTGATCATTACTGCAACTTGAGTTTGATTTGACAAGTGCTTGATCTTATAAAAGGAAGTCCACTGACATGATTTACATCATTAACATTAGGCCATAATGCTCAGGTTTAAGTATGTCTGACAATCCTGATAAATATGTAATGTCAGACGTTGCCATTAAGTTATATTTATTATTTCTGCATGCAGTATTTTTGGATTGGAATTTACAATATGTTAAGAGCTACACTGTTGAATGACCTTATTTGTATCAATCCTAGAGTATTACCCAAATAAAGTGCCTAGAAAGATTTCATGCACTGGGATGTCAAAGACATCTTGAAAATAAGATGCTTTATTAAGTGATATTAATACAATCCGGACTACAGTTTATCATGATGATTATTAACTGTGGTACATATCATGATATTTACCATTGTATACTATGATAAAAAATAGTATAGTATATCATGGTATTCACCATAGTAAACCATAGTAAATTTACCACAGTATTTTGGCCAAACCATGGTATTTTGACCATGGTTAATCATAGTATTCACCATGGTTAACTATGGTAAATTTACCCTGGTTATTTGGCCAAACCATGGTATTGATACTGTAGGGGCATGATATTACATATTAATCTCATACACGGTATTTCCGGGTAACGTCTGTTTACTCGGCTTCTCCACCTGGAGCTAGTGCACACAGTTCCCGGGAGAGGGCGCAGGTCCTCTTCAGGTGACCATGTGCCGCTCTCAGGTGGGCGGCCGACCCACCCACCTGGCCACGTGATCTAAGAGCCGGTGTTATATAAGACCCATGTGTTTACCTGGAACGGCAGTCAGTGCAGGCCCGACTGACGAGAGACTTCACATGTCCAACCGTGCGGACAGAGTTGTATGCTAAGAGTTGTATACTGACCGTTTCCTCTATTTATAGAGAAACCTGATCTACCTGTGTGTATTAATTCTACACTGATCGTTCCCTAGTAAAGGAACTAGAGTTGTTATTCTTGTGAATAAAGACAGATATATTCTCGCACCTGGAAACTGCCGTGATCGTTGTTCTTTAACCTAGAGTTAACTACGAACCACCACACTGGTGCCGTGACCAGTAGCAGTGAAGGTAGCAGAACAAGCTAGTTGTTCGAGAATATGTTCGGGTTATACTGAACAGGAAGTCCTTGAGTGGACAGACAGTCCTTTAGTGGACGGACAATGGCTACCGGTGGTAGCCTGGGCGGCTCTGGCCCAGAGCTGAGTGAAGGGGAGTTGGAATCAACTCGCCTGGAGGTGCCAGGGATGGACCCTGGGGAGGGCTTGAAGCCAGAGCAGAAGAAGAGGAAATTGCAGGATCTTTCCTGGGTGGAACCCTATGTAGGGGATGAGAGATTCCAGAGGGAATATGACGAGCGTTTGGCTCGGGAAGAGGATGACCTCTACTGGGAAAATGTCCGATTGGACAAGCAGTCAATGGAAGATCAGTATGCTGCATTGACTGAGGAATTGACTTCCCTGGTAAAAGAAAGGGACGAGATCCTCTCTGAGAATCAGAGGGTAAAAGGAACTCTGATAGAAGAGAGAGAACGGTTGATAGAGGACAACCGGTATATGAAAAAGAAGGTTGCTCAGGAATCGCATGAATACCAAAAGATTCAGGCAAAGATTGCTGAGAACCAGAAGGAGAATGACCATTCAGAATCTCTTAAGGAGAGGTATGAGAGGGAGTTGAAAAAATACTCTAGAGAATGGTATGCCCTGAAGAAGGGGACAGAAGAGCTTGAGAAGGGCAGAGACCAGCTAGTCAAAGATAACGAATCCACCAGGATGCAAATCCTGGAGGAAACGGAGGAGTTAGAAAGGAAACGGAAAGCTGAGGTAGAAGCTGTCTGTTCCCTGGAAGCCAGAAAAACGCTCCTACGGGGTGAATTATCAAAGGCATTGGAAAAACAGGGGAAGGAACAGGTTCCAGCCGTCAGGCCGGAAACTGTTCCGGATAGTACTCCTACTACTAGTAAGGGGGAAGCATTACCTCAATTCGATCCATTTATTAATGATAATGGATTGAGGAATGTGGAAGACTCTGTGTATAAAAACAGAGAGAAAGATTCAAGGCCCACGCTTTGATGAGGGTTCAGAATCTGAATCAGATAAATCATCTGACGATGTACCCAAGAGAAAGGTTCCTTTGAACCGGCGGGTCACAATGACCCCGGCGGAGCACCGATTACATAATCGAGACCCCGCCATAGGTAATTTGGGACTAGATTGCTCTAGCCGAGGTCAAGACGGTACAGACCTACTGGCTTGGAGTAGACGCATGTCGGGTCAATTAGTGCATTCTAATTATGCCGCTAAAAGAACTGCACGTGTGACTAAGCCTTACAGGGGTTTACGACCCTGGAAGGAAGAATATCAATCACTTTTAGATGATTGTAAGTACAATTGCTGGAACAAGGAGGAATCCTTGGGAGCTTTTGTGATATGGTTGAGTGACGGGCCGGGTAAGATAGTGGTTGAAGAATGGAGGGACACTTACGGGCCGGAAGCTACATACGACCAGCTGGAAGTATTAGCTTGTTATACCTTTGGGAAAATGGTGACAGTAGATCACTGGACTCTGTTTCAGAGAAGAACGCAGAAACCGAAGGAATCTGCTAAAATTTTTGGGCTGGAATTGCAGCGATTATTGCGGCAGGCTAGGCCAGAATGGAGTAGGGATGCTGAATATTACATAGAATCCCTATTTGTAAGATTTATTAGTGGATTGAGTGATCCCGAACATGCTAAAGTTTGTGGTAGAGCTTGGGAAGCTGGGTCTTCCCTAGCAGATTTGTTCATGGCGATTGATCAACATGACAAGAAGAAGATACTGTTGGCTGGTATGATAGGGGGCAGCGCGTCTCTGGAATTGAACATTCCTTAGATGGAGACGATTCTTCCGCGGAAGAATCTGAAGGGGAGGAGAGAGTAGACGCCCTTAAATTCAAGGGTCGACAGAAATCTAACTCAACCCCAGCTTCCGGGAAACTTCCTAGTAACAAAGGTTATTCGGAAACCCCCCGGAAACCCGACATTCGGGAGCCTCAGACTGAACCCAGTCAGAAAACCCAGACCCCGGAGACGACCACTCCGGATAAAACAAATGCGTCTGGAAACTCATTAAATACCTTAATGGAGTCCATGATTAAACGCATGAACGAGGTGTTTGATAATCAAACCAGGCGCCGCCCTAGGGTCGATCGTAACACCGTCCAGTGTTACAGATGTCAAGTCAAAGGGCACTTTGCATCTGAATGCAAAGCCGAGAAACCTGTTTTAAGAAGTGAGGTTTCGGGAAATTAGAGGGGGTTACCGGGGATGGCAGGACGGTAACCCCTGAGGAAATATGTCAGATTATCACCGACGTTGGCGGTGAAGATTCATTAGCAGTGAATGCGTCCAGCAAGAAGGGAGATGGGACCGTACATCCCGGAAACCATGAGGCTGGGGAGACTGGTACAACAGGCGCCCAGGGGTGCGCGTATGGGAAACCTAGTGCCAGTTTAGAGGAGTCAATAACCAAAGAGTTGGTTAAGGTTGGAGGAACCAGGCTTCCCCCGGGTCATCCTTGTCTGGAACACCTGAAAGGATGTGGATTCGACCTGGGCACTGATAGTGACCTTCACCGGTTTACTAGGAATCCCTCAGTAACTGATGGGAAGAGGTGGTACGTTTCCTGTTCTGTACAAGGAAAGACTGGGGAGTTTCTTATGGATACTGGAGCTAGCCACTCCATGGTCTCTAAGAGATTCATCAGCTTATTGCCGAATATGTGTGAGAACCTCACAATGAGGGTAAACGCATGTACGGCCGATGGTACCAGAATGAGGACATTTGGACGGACTTTTCTGATAATCTCTGTGGCCGGGAAAGAATTTGTTTGGGCCCCGACCATAGCTGAGATTGAAGATGATGGTATTCTTGGTTTGGATTTTGCGGCGCTTTTCGGTGCGACTTTGAATCCGAAAAGTGGGAAGTTGAAAATTGAATACCCGTATGATATGACCATACTCTGTAAGTTGAGAGTGATAAGTAGTGTCGCTAGTGTGGCACAGACTGTGAAGATTCCCCCGGGAATGACCTGTGACGTGTTAGTCAGTTCAGGGAGGTTTATCCAGAAAGGATTAGCGGTAATCGAGCCGGATATGGCTGTATTATCCCGGAAGGGATTGGAATCTGCGGATACCCTAGTAGGGAATTCCAGATGGACAGTGACACCCATTTCCAACCCCGGAAACTCCACAGTATATCTTGAGAAAGGCACTGAAGTTGGGAAAGTGATACTTGCGGAGGCAGTCACCGGTAGCCACCAAGACCTGAGGTTAGAAGAAGGAGGGGAAGAGGAATTGCATGAAGAGTTAACTAAGTTGTTAACAGGATCGTCCATAACGGATGAGAATGATCAGGAAGCCCTAAAGGCTATGCTGAAGAGATGCAGGCAAGCTTTTGCGGCCCCAGGGGAACCCCTGGGGAGAACCAATAAGGTATTGCATGAAATTAAAACCGGGGATAACCCCGCTTTTAAGATTCCTTATAGGAGATTACCCCTCAAGAAGAAGATTGTAGCTGAGGAAGAGATAGCGAAAATGCTGAAGGATAATGTTATTGTTCCCAGCATGAGTCCTTGGTCCTCCCCTGTGTGTATGGTAACCAAGAAGGATGGTAGCATACGGTTCTGTATTGATTACCGGAAACTGAATGGGTTGACTAAAAAGAACTCCTATCCTCTTCCTAGGATAGATGAGACGATTGATTCCCTGGGAGGGAATGAATGGTTTTGTACCCTGGATTTACAGTCCGGGTATTGGCAAGTAGGCATGAAGCCTGAAGATATGGAGAAAACCGCGTTTTCCAGCCATATCGGGTTGTTTGAATATAAGGTAATGCCGTTCGGGTTATGTAACGCGCCGGCCACCTTTGAAGCCATGATGGAGACTCTGTTAAGTGATTTATTATGGCGGAAATGTCTAGTTTACTTGGATGACGTAATTGTGTTTGGAAAGACCTTTGCGGATTGTTTAAGTAATTTAGAGGAAGTCTTAAACCGAATCATGTCTAACGGTCTCAAATTGAAACCAAAGAAATGCAATCTGTTTAAGAAGGATATTAACTACCTAGGGCGGATTATTTCCACCGAGGGGGTTAAGGCGGATCCGGAAAAGATCAGGAGTGTGACTGAATGGGAAGTCCCCAGGGGTCCTAAAGATGTGCGATCCTTTCTAGGATTCTGCTCATACTATAGGGATTTCCTGCCGGGGTATTCCCTGGTAGCCTATCCGATCCAGTGTTTGTCACACTGGACACCCGGAAATAGGAAGGAAGAGTTCCCATGGGGGAGGGAACAGGACACAGCTTTCTTAGCAATAAAAAAGTTGTTTGTAGAGACCCCGGTGTTAAAGTATCCCACCCCGGATGGTCATTTTGTATTGGATACAGATGCTAGTAATGAGAGTATTGGGGCCGCCCTCAGTCAAGTCCAAGACGGAGTGGAGGTTCCCATTGCCTTTGCTAGTAATACTATGAGTAAGACCCAGCGTAATGATTGTACCACTAAAAGGGAATTGTTGGCTGTGATAGTTTATACTAAAAAGTTCAAACATTTCCTTTGGGGGTCGGATTTCACGCTAAGAACAGATCATTCCTCTTTGAGATGGTTATTGAATTTCAAAGATGCGGAAGGAATGATTGGACGTTGGCTAGCACACCTTTCCGAGTTCGGTTTGGAGCAAAGTCAGATCCAGCATAGAGCTGGGGTAAAGCATGTAAATGCTGATGCACTTTCCCGACGTCCTATCAGGAAGTGCGAAAACACCAACTGTGATGACTGTGGTCAGCATGAGGCTGTCATAGCCGGAGCAAGGATTCCCTTTGAGATCAAGGGAACTGGGGTTCTGGAGTGGTCCATGGGAACCATCCGGAAATTCCAGGAAAAGGATCCTAACCTTAGCCGGTTGTTGGTATTGTTACCTAGGAAGATACGGCCCCCGCGGCCTGAGATTTCCCTGGAGAATCGGGAAATGAGACGACTAATAGCTCAATGGGCAGAGCTAGAGGTCCAGAGCGGAATCATCTACCGGTGGAAGATTAATTCATCCGGTAGGAGAGTCCGGCAAGTGGTAATACCTTCCGGTATGAGGAGGGATGTTATGTATTATTGCCATGGACACCTGACCAGTGGACATTTCGGGAAAAAGCGTTCCCTGGAACGTCTGAAAAGGAGATATTACTGGCCAGGGATGAGTAGTGATCTATTAAGATGGATTGCTACTTGCCCGGATTGTTGTAAAAACAAACCTGGGCCTGGGATGGGTAAAATGCCTTTGTCCCAGGAGTTGTTTGGTGTAAGATTTGCGCGAGTCGCCATAGATATTATCAGTGGGTTTAAAACTACCCCTGAGGGTAATACTTGTATGATGGTCGTCACTGACTACTATACTAAGTATACGAGAGTGTTTCCATTAGCGGATCACAAAGCAGCAACCTGTGCAAAAGCTTTTGTTAAAGGTTGGGTATTGCATCTTGGGGTTCCCCTAATGATGCATAGTGACCAAGGTCGGGAATTTGAATCTGATCTTTGGCAGGAAATGTGTCACCGACTGGCGATTTGTAAGACGAGAACAAATCCCTATCGGCCACAAAGTGATGGAATGGTTGAGAGATTCAATCGTACATTGATTCAGGTGTTGAAATCCCTGGTGAATGATAGAATGGATGACTGGGATGAGCAGTGTGATTATGTATGCCATGCATATAATAGCACTGTCCATTCTAGTACTTCCTGTTCCCCGAATCTATTAGTTTTCGGGGAAGATTTGATAATGCCCGCGGATCTGGTATTTGGGGTGGTTGGAATGAACCCGGAAACCCCCTGCCATGTGATGTTTGTGGAGTCATTAAGAGATCAATTCAAATATGCTTATGAATTGGTGAGAACTGAACTGCAGAAGAATGCTACCTGGCAGAAGACCGGCTATGATCTAGGCCTTAAGCCGCGACGATTCAAAGTTGGTGATCAGGTAGTAAGATTACATGAGCCGTTATCGACTCTGAAACTTGCTAGTAATTGGGACGGCCCCTTTGTGGTTACCCGCATAGTAAGTGACAGTACTGTAGTGATACGTTCATTACAAGGAAAGATGTATAAATCTAATGTAGCTCGACTAAGAGAGTGGAAGGGTAGAGATTTGTCCCTGGACTCGTATGAGTTGGAAGTTGATACTTTGATAGAGGAAAGTGAACAGCGGAAATTAGTGAAGGAACCTCCCCGGAAACGCGGGAGGCCGCGGAAGGAGGTTTCCCGGAAACTAATGGTGCAGAAGCCCGTCATCCCAAAAAGATCCGGGAAGAAGGCGGCTAATAAAGTCTCGCTGGCTGAAGGGAAAAGGACCCGGAAGAGTGTGGTTAAGGCTAAATCCACTCTGGAAAAAGCGTGTCCTAGAACCAGGTCTAATGTTATGCCTAAAAACATAAGACGCAGTCCCCGGTTACTAGCTAGGGACGGTATAACCTAAGCCGGTACACAACGAGTGTGGTGTCCTGTAATCTTGTTAAATATTTAAATGTTGTAATCAGTTATGTGTGGAGGTAAGTACGGTCGGAATGATCGTGATAGTCCCCCTGTCAAGGATCCCATGGGTGATGGACGGATAATCCGGTGAATGTGCTTTATTATGCCATTCATATATATTTCATTGATACTCTCGACGAGTTGACAGAGCGTAAGGATTAACACGTGGAATAAGGGTACCTGTTTACAATTGAACGCGCGGTGACCTGGTTCCAAGGAACTGGGTCACGGGACGCGCGGGGTTGCGCATGCGCGGTGGCGCGCCTTATATAAGGCCCGCGGAGCGGCGGGAATCGCCAGTTGGGGTTGAGAGGCGGTCCAGAGCAGACGTGAGAGCTCGGACACGACCATTGTCGCTGTGGGGAGGTGGATCCCCTATAAATCCATCAATAAACACTTTTCTTGAGTGTGACACAAAAACATGTCCTCCGAGACAGACCACCAACAGGTGGACCCTCTTCAAGAGGGCGACTCCGCTAGCGGAGGAAATGTGGTTGTTAATCAACCTGACCTCGTGGACCAGGAATCTCTGGATTTCCTGGGACAAGGGGAGATAATGGACGTCGACGCTGACTCTCAGTCACCGCTTCGCCCTGCTAATGTCGCCGCCAATTACTTGGAAGGTCTAGACATTGAGGCCATCAGCCCTGCTGACGGTCGCGCTGATACCGGTGAAGCTGAGTATCAGGATCCGGGTCTATTGTACCATGGAGAACCGCCGGCGGACGTTGAAAAACCCCGCCCGGCAGTACCAACACTAGGAGGCTTCATGTCCAATTACGATGGACGTGAAGTAGAACTGCACGAGGACGTGCTAAGACTCACGGCGGAGGGAGCTCCCCGCCGGATAGACCCGCTCACGAGCCAGGCGATATTGCTCTTCCTGTTAGTGGAGGAGCAGGAGGAGATGCCCCCGGACTGGTTTGTGTACTGGGAGGCACTCCAGAAAGGACTACGCGTATGCTACTGCTTACGACGAGCTGTCTTCGATTTGCATATCGCAGACATAAAGCGGTTAATGCCCGCACTCCCAATTCTGTCTCTGGACCCGAATTGTGGAGTTGCCGGGATGTTGTTGACCGGGGTCAACAGATACCGGGCGCGAATCGGGAAACTCCGAGAACCGAAAACCCGGAAGGAGTACGAGATTGCTGCCGCTAATACGCAGGGGGTAGTTTCGTATGTCCTGGATGTAGCCACTATTGAAGACTACATGGATTCTCACAACGTCAAACGAGATATTGCCATATCTTGTTTGGTTGACGAGGCGGTTCGTACAGTACGAACCAGATCTTCCAGTGCGGAGGAGAAGGCGCGAATAAAAGCGCTGAAAGCCACACCTAGGGGGCGCGGCAGTAAAGGTGAGAGAGGGGCCTCAAACCGGTCAAGCTCGGCCGACAGTAACCAGTCGGACGAGTTTGTCCAGGAGAGAGGACGTCAGGCTCGCCGGAACGAGAAGGCAAGATTAGCTAACTTGCCGGACTCTGTATTAGCAGAGGGATTACCGGAACAACCTTCCGGAGGACAGCCCGTTATTCCCCGGGCTGAGGAGGAAACGGATGAGGCTATGGACATAAACGAAGCCAATACTCCGGCGCCCTCCAACACCAACACCACCACCACCACCCCGGCCCTTGTGGCAGATATGACCGCCGCCGCGGGAGCAGCGGCCGCCGTGGCGGCTGCGCTGGTATTTAATCCAGCACGTCTCAGCCCTCTCCGTAGTGCGGCTCATTCGGATGCGGAAGAGGGAGAGGTTCCGGCTAACGCTGAGGAACCAGGAAATGCCCCAGAGGACCCCATCCCGCCTAATGACGTGATGAGGCGGATCTGGCAGAACGCGAACAATAAGTTCCGCGTGTTTATTCCCAATTCATGGGAACAGTGTCCGATTGGTCCTACCAATTTCGGATGTCCACTCGCGATCAACTGTAAAGGTCAGAGTGACGATGAGGATTGGATCCGGAATACCCCCCGGGACCGTCCTCCGTCTGCTTTTTATCAGCAGTGGCTAGATCAACTCAGGATCCTGCCGGATACTTACTATAGTAAGGAGCAGAAAGAAAAACTTCTTTTTGCGATTAACCGCTGGTATAGCCAACGGGAAAGAAACTGGTGCCCATTCGCTACGTGTGTAAACACGATTGGCACAGACAGAACCGTGTTTCTAACAAAGCAACGGTTTCTGCGACACCTCTGTGAAAATCACATGCACCACTGTGTGGTGTACCACTGTGATATCACAGTAGGTAGGGAGTCCCAGCTGTGTAACGGGTGTTTAGAACCCCGGAGAGGTGAGCTCATGCGCCACATGAAGGATTGCCATAATATGGGAATCAGTGTAGCTCGCAATCGTGTGAATGCGCTACATGATGCCGTATGTGACCAGTACAAGTCACTCACGGAGGAACAGAAGGCTAAGATCCGGCCGGCAACTCCCTTCTACTGCGAGGTCGCAGATGGGAAGTTCAAAGCCAGGATTGCCAGAGTGGACGGACGACATAAGTTCGCCATGAATGACGAGGAATATACGGTGTTATGCACTACCCGTACTTCCCGCAGAGGTGGCGGTAGTTTCCGTCAGCCGGAAACCCGGGGTAGTTCCCGGGGGAAGAGCCGGTCCGCCCGCGACCGCTCTCGATCTCCTGCGGTCTCACCTGGACCAAAACGGAGACATGCCGGATCCAATTTGGAGGAACTCGATAATTCCTACTATGGGATTTATCATGCCCCGGAAGGTCGCGACTATTATCGCGAGTATCCAGACCCGCTGTTTACAGACCGGAAAGATCGGAAACGTGATTCCGGTGGTCAAGCGGCGGCGGCGACTAACATGGATTACCGTTCTAGACGTCTGAGCAGTTCAGACAGTGCCAACAGTCAACCTGACTGTGGAGGTGCCCGGCCTAAAGAACCGGCTACCAGAACAAAGGCTTCCCTGCCTTTGACGTACCATCTGGGGACAACTGCAAAGCTAACCCCCAGGGACATCCGGTCACCCACTACCCCAACTCGGGACATGCAGGGCTTGACCGTGAAAGCTGAACCAAAATCACTAATCTCAGTGGTAACGCCTCGGGGCATAACTGTCCCGAAGGCTGCAGCGGTTGCGAAAGCGCCGCAAGCGGATGTTAAACCCGTGATTCCTGCAGCCCAGGAGCCGGTTGTCATCCAGCCAGTCGCGGGCACCTCCCGCACGGAAACTACCGGTGGCGTAAAGTTAAAATACGTCCCGATAGTCAACTACTTCTCTCGGGAAGAGAAAGCGAGCTGCGAAGTGGGACAGAGAATTGTAACGGAATTCCAGGAGTCCCAACGCGAGCTGGCGGTGGAGTATAACACCAAAATGTTAGGCCTGTTCACGCATGGCCTAAAGATTGCCCACCGGGAGGAGAAAGCATTGGTCGCTGTCGGCAATGCTGACTACTTGGCTAAAAAGTCAAGGGAAGCTGCTTCAGGCCAAAAGACTGCTGAGGCCGCCGCAGGGTTCGTTCAGCAAGAGAACGAGAAGTTAACCAAACGGTTACAGGACATGAACGTAAAATTTTACGGGGTGTTCGGCGTGACTATCGATACCTGGGATGGCACAACTGAGCACGCGCTTGCTTTAATGAGGGCAAGAGATGAACCTTTAGGTTAAAAAGACTAATAGAAGGTTCTGAGTCTATTTCTAATTCTTTTAGGAATAGAGGAGGGAACTATAATAGTTTCCGGATAGATTAATTGTTGTTTCATTTAATCTGACGTCATAAATTGTTTATGACGGGGTATCCCTTTTGAGGGGAGGGGCATCTTTTTAGATGCATATGGATCAACGCGGGGGGAACCTTCCGTGGAAGCTCTGGACTTACCTAACTACTCAACTCTCAACTATAGCCTACCGATGGGGAATCAGGACTCCACCGGGAAGCTACCAAACTAACGTCCCTGAAACTAACTTTTGGGATACGTTACCATGATGTGTTCCTGATACTATTATGCTGAGTTATAAACTGTTCCCGTCCAAAGGATTACGTGTCAAACAGACAATGCTCGTGGTTCCAGATCTACTTATATATTTCATGAACATTCCTGGAGCTAGGATTACGTGTTAAACGGACAGTACTCGTGGTTTCCAGCCGGATTATAGTTATATATGTCATGAACTTTACTGTAGCGAGGACGGGATACTTATCGAGCTGTATACATATGAACTTACCTTCGGGTGATATTTATCCAAGAAACAGTATTAAGAAGAGGAGAGCACCTCACTCATTCGTCTATTAGAAGCGGAGAGCACCTTGACCACAACTAGATCACCAGTAAGCTATATTTAATTGTAAGGGTTTCCGGGTACACTGCCAGGTTACTCATTAAAACGTTTTTAATATATAAAATATATCATTATTATGTGATACATATCACCTCAGGTGTTCCAATAAGGTGTTCTCATACTTACCTTATGAATCGGGTTTCATAATATGCTATATATGAAGATTGTATGATCTGATAAGCTAGGAATCGTGGCTACCCGTAATGTTTATATGAAGTCGTTAAGACTATGTGTATATACTAAGTATACCGCAAGGTATTGTCGTGTGTGTTGACTCTGTTGTATGTTGCGAGAGATATTAATACTCCGGTTATATAATCGGATTACCCGGCTTAAAACAAAGGCTGTGGTTACTGTTATCCATTGTGTGAATGTTTTCATTAAATCACAAATCAATGTAAGACGCTGGTGGTTGTGAGTCCTTATCAGGACTGGTTTTTAATAACTTTTCTGTTCAACTTAAATATAAACACACCCCACGCGCATTTTTTTTAATAACCGAGTAAGGTAACTTCATAAGGAAGTCATATCGAAATGT
The DNA here is from genome assembly GCA_947462335.1 of Harmothoe impar. Lineage (NCBI taxonomy): Eukaryota > Metazoa > Annelida > Polychaeta > Phyllodocida > Polynoidae > Harmothoe > Harmothoe impar. The sequence continues at coordinate 7,963,258 of OX381721.1, read as the reverse complement.
GTCAAGCCGTTCGATTGTATGTATGATATTATATTCACTTGTCATAAAACATACCTAAATCACCTATTATGGTTGCTATTACAGTGTAATGCCATATTTATATTGAGTTTGATGATCTCGCTTGTGTAGTATGTCGTGATAATATGTTACGCCCCTAGTTACTGTATAGACAATAACTGTAAAGTCGTTGTTCTAAAAAAGTTTTCTATGTACTAGGAAAACAGTATATATGTTCGTTACCACCTAGTTTTGTCTAGGGGGGGTAGTGTAGGGGCATGATATTACATATTAATCTCATACACGGTATTTCCGGGTAACGTCTGTTTACTCGGCTTCTCCACCTGGAGCTAGTGCACACAGTTCCCGGGAGAGGGCGCAGGTCCTCTTCAGGTGACCGTGTGCCGCTCTCAGGTGGGCGGCCGACCCACCCACCTGGCCACGTGATCTAAGAGCCGGTGTTATATAAGACCCATGTGTTTACCTGGAACGGCAGTCAGTGCAGGCCCGACTGACGAGAGACTTCACATGTCCAACCGTGCGGACAGAGTTGTATGCTAAGAGTTGTATACTGACCGTTTCCTCTATTTATAGAGAAACCTGATCTACCTGTGTGTATTAATTCTACACTGATCGTTCCCTAGTAAAGGAACTAGAGTTGTTATTCTTGTGAATAAAGACAGATATATTCTCGCACCTGGAAACTGCCGTGATCGTTGTTCTTTAACCTAGAGTTAACTACGAACCACCACAATACCATGGTATATTCAGATATTGACCATGGTATATCATGATATATAGTGGTAAATCATAGTAAAACATTTAATTTCATCATAGTTGAGATCATTGTATACCATCATAAATATCATAGTAAATGATGGTAAGTATCATGGTATACTGTTGTGAATATACCGTGGTTTGGCCAAATAACCAGGGTAAATTAACCATGGTTTACCACAGTGAAAACCATGGTATTTTTTTACCTGGGATCTAAGCTGTACAATTTGGTTTATCATCTTTCAATATATCAGCATCTGGATATTTACCTTCAGATCAATGAAGTGAGCTATTTATGTTGTTCTGAAACAATTTATTGAAAGAGCTAGCAATAGGTAGAACATATCCATCCTATAGTTATTGGACTTCACCCTAGACATATCATTGAAACTTTCGATATATTATTATCTGCCGGAGATATGTTTGCAAGACACAGAAATACATTTATTATGATTTTGATTCATGAACATGGATTCCCCATATTCAGGATAATTATATCCAAAGGTTTGAGGGTTGTGGTGAAAGCTGCTTCACACAACAAGATGAATGGATGTTAAATTCATTTAAGAGGACAAAACCTGACTCCATGTCACTGATGAATGCAATTATGGTAAGTCATACAAAAGGCAATGTATCACCCATGAGGATCCGAGGTGAATGACCAGAGCAATTCTCCCATGCGCCTCATTAACGAAGGCTGTGCCTCTACATGGGTAAAAATCGACACGGGCGACACGGCGACATGGCCCTTTTAAAAATCGACACGGGCGACACGGCCCATTTAAAAATCGACGGACACAGGTCTTTTTAAATGGCCCTAGTATATTTTATGTGCACAAAAATCGACACGATTTCAAGGGCCTCTTGCTAAAAATTGACACGGCGACACGGGCAGAAATCTGCGTACCCATGTAGAGGCACAAGGCTGCTTGTTATGGGATTTGGGGATTCAAAACACAAAGAAGCACGTGATCAGCCTTGTCGGTCATAATCTGTTTGGTCATTCAACCAATTTGTCTTGGCAGCTTTTTGATGCATTGTAAAATGCAACACCTTTGTGGAGATATGAAAGTTGACGTTTTTCAAGAGCTGCATTCTAACATTACCATTGCAGGATCCGAACTTTGGTCTTAGATCTGGTGCCTCAGCCCTCGAGAGACACCCCCATATCTTATTTCTAGATTTGGCCTGATTAAAAAAGCATACATAAAATGCCCGATGATATCATTCACAGGTTCTTTGGCTTTGAATGATATATGCTGAGCCATTGTAACGTTTTATAAAGTGGATTGGCCCTAGCCTAAACTCCTTATAACTTATAAGCTCCCTCTCTCCCTAGCCCAATAGGCATCACACAGGTCTATCTCAGTTCTGTACATGTAATATGATTACCAGTAGCTGACTTGTAAGGGATTCTATTAACCTAGTTTCTCCTAACGTTCATTTTGCATTTGACCGTAAAGTGAATCTAACAGCATTTGCCAAGGCCGGCAAAGAGGGAGATAACTGATGAAACTGCAGGGGTCTATACACAGATAGTGTGTGTGTGTGTGGGGTGGGGGGTTAGGACCTTTTGTGAGGTACTAGTATATCTCTTCCAAGGTCGCCTGGTTCTCGTTAATGACAATTACAAACTCTAGGGCACATGGCTAACCCTAGTCCACTGGTCCAGAGTCTGCTTGATAAAGGGTTGTTGAACTGGTGTGAGGTGATTGTATCTACTGCTAATTAAATACAGTTCTGATGGGACGTAAGCACCATGTGGGCTCACCTTCATGTGGAAGACTCAACACAGTAGATGCCAATGCTGTGTTAAGGCCAGGAGCAGCTAATTAGCTGACTGAGAAGGTGGTAATTAGCCACCATCAGGGCCGCCTGATTAACACACCATAGGACATACCACTCTAGTGGGGCATCTTCATAGGACAATGAATGTGATGCTGAAAAGATGGAGATAAATGGACTTTCCTTACATGAATTATAAACTTAGCCTAAGTAACTATCTCTCGTGACCAATACTTCTGCTAATGTTAGGAGTGGCTACTGGACTAGTTTAAATCAGCACTCACAATTGTCATGAGTAAATTCCCCAACATATTATAGTAACAATAAAATAATGGTTAGCGTCAGGTCTGTACGATCTTTAAGGAAGTGTCTCAGGTAGGGAAGGATTATTTACCCTGCCCATTAGCCCTTGGTATGCAGCCTGGTCACGGGACTAGGGGGTTCCATCGAAAATCAAAAAACTACTGTACATAATATCTAAAATGTAGACTCAATAGAGAACACCTACACTAATCCAATGTAAAAAACAGATTGATAAAGCATATAAAAGTAAATGCTTTGGAGCCATTGGAAGATGAAAAAGTCTCTAATCCTTTACCCCGCCGACTGCCTACTGTGGCTACCAGGCCTGTGGCACCTGTACTGAGTGTATAGTGGGGCATGCAGCACACTGAGTAACCACCCTGCGTGCAGCCTGAGGGCCTGGTGAGGGGAAATACATGAACTTTACATGTCAATAGATCCGCAACTGTATGTGATACATACCTCATTATTTTAACATTATACAATATAATTCAAGATCTTTCAGAGGCTATATCTTTTATTATTGTCATGTAGGGAATTGGTTACTTTGTTGTGACCCCCATTAGACTTGAAATCCGGGAGAAATGGTATTAATTAGATCAGTTTTTATTTGTGCATTCAATTTCCCTATATCTAGCCTATAAGTGGACCATACCCCTTTTTTCATTTTATTGTTCTGTCCTCCTTATACAGCAACATCTAATTCAGTTTTAACCACAATTTATTAACCAAACATGATATAAAAAAGGGGGTGGGTTAGGGATGTGGCCCTGAATGTGTAGAATAGTTCCATGCCTTTTGATCTAATGAGATATGGCTAGATTTCCCCGGATTTAGCATTAGCTGAGAGGTGCCCTTTGTATGCTAATAGACAGGGACGTGCCACAGCCGCCCTGTACTCGCAGTGGGGGCATTGGGGACACGCTCTGCTGACTGAATGGAACCCCCTAACGGGACCAAGGTAAATAGCAGAAAGCAGCTAGGTTAGAGCTGTATAGGCCTACCAGAAGTGGGAATTACTAATCAAACTCTGAGTGTTATTTTTCTTCTGCCCTTTGATATTACACAACATTATGTACTACAATTACTTGGACAAAAGTATTATATTAAATTTGCATCTGGAAAATGAATTGATAGAGCTAGGCGTATACTGGTTAACACTCCTCATTTTATAAGTAAGGTCAGTTTCAATCAATTCACGTTGATCTTTAAGCATTATCATCTCAATGATTATACCCTTCCGGCAGGCACTGTTAAATGCTACATTTTAACTCGCCTCAGCACCAAAAGGTTATATCCATATGTCAACAAATCGGAGTTCTATATAATGAAAATGCCGATCAACTGCATTCCCTAACATACAACTTGTAAGAATACAGTAGTTGTTTAGTTTATATTTCATTATCTCTCATTCATATGAAATCCTTGCAATCCTTGCTATAGTCCAATGCAGGACACTGGTCAGAATGAGGGCTTCTTCGGAACCTTGCTTTACAAATAATAGTCTCTGCATGCTCTCCACGTAGAGGACATTATGTCTGTACCCTTTGTCTCATCTGAGGAATGGGACCTAGGAGGCCTCGTTACATTTTATTAGCACCTCCCCAGTGGGGACTTGTCCACCATTATAGACCTCTGAAGCTTCCCTAAAGCATACATCAGCTGCCAGTTCAGGTGAAGGGTAGTTTGTATAACTGATTGTTAAGAGTAGCAACCATGAGTACTGAATGCACCAGGGAATATAAATATACATGAGGGTTTTCTGGTTGTTTCTAACAGCATTCTAACAGTATTTGTACCATTAGAGAAACAACCAGAAACCCAGGTTATTAGGGGAGAATTCCTGAAACGTGCATTCCATCATAAATCTTTACATTTCTGAACGGAAAGAGGAACCTATTTGAGGTTCAGCAAAATGAATGTATACATACAGATTTGCTGATGAAAGGGATTCAGGTTCTTGGCATATTTCGGTACCCACAAAAGCAATTTTGTCAGGTTTAACAAATAATCTGAAAATATTTAAAATGCACATTAATTTGAAATGGCTCCCCCTAATGCGGTTGGCTGTCCATAGACAACATAATTAAGCTTTTATAAGCTTCTGTAAAAGGTGATAAAAGCCTGTGAGCTTTTAATATACTTGTGATCGAATTACATGTCTGTTTAAATATCTTTTGGTTTATCATTTAAAACTGCATATGGAATAATGTTGTGTGCTGTCGGCATACTATTCAGAATATAAATGATTAAAGCATTAACATTGTCAATTGGTGCAGCAGAGATCTTGAGAGTGTTTAATAAATATTTAAAACGCTGCTGCATAACCGATGGATACCCTTTAGGTTAGTCATCCAGTCTGGTTATCAATTGAAGCACTATGGGGAACTGAATCATTCCTATATATTACACGAAAACACTGGTGAAATCCCAGCAACCACCTAAAAATTCAAGTACTGCTGAACCAAACTCATCAATGTACTCCTGTTTAGGACTGATCTGCCACATTTGCCGAATCGTGGTGTGTATGGCAAGCTGAATAGGTAAACTTTCCTTATACCCAGTTTATGGGTCCTTAACCCGAGTTAGAGCTCTAAACCCGGGTTTAGAGCCCCTAAACTGGGTTTATGGGCCTTATCCCGAGTTTACAGGCCTTAATCCAGGTATGAGGCATTAAACCCAGTTTAAGGGGCCTTAACTCGGGTTTAGAGTACTTAAACTGGGTATACCGGACTAAAGCCAGGAATAAGGGGAGTTAACCCATGGGTCCTAGGTACCTCATACTCATCCTAAGTCCCTCATACCTGTCCTAGGTCCCCCATACCCATTCTAGGTACCCCATACCCGTCCTAGGTATCCCATACCCATCCTAGGTACCCTGTACTCGTCCTATGTGTATCATAACCGTACTAGGTCCCTCATACCCGTCCTAGGTCCCCCCTACCCATCCTAGGTACCCCATACCATCCTAGGTACCCCATACCCATCCTAGGTACCCCATACCCATCCTAGGTACCCCATACCCATTTTAGGTACCCCATACCCATTTTAGGTACCCCATACCCGTCCTAGGTGCCTCCTACCCGTACCCCGTACTGCTGCTACACGTACACAGTGTGTGAAGTGTGTGTGTGTATGTGGGGGGGGGGCTTTACTCACCCTTTGTTTGCTCCCTTAGTGTGGGTTCCACAAACCCACACTTAATGTGGGTAGAAACCCACACTTAGTGTGGGTATAAAGCCACACTAAGTGTGGGTTTCTACCCCTCCTTTGGACACATAGTGTGGGTTAGTGATACCCACCCTAAAACACCCTTTGCTCCCTTAGTGTGGGTACGAACCCACACTCATTGAAACCCATGCTATGTGGCCAAAGGGTGGGTAAGAGAAAGGATGGGTAAAGTGAAACCCACCCTTTCTCCAGTAAGGGTGGGTAGTGGTAGATATACCCATACTATGGTACTAAAACCTGGTTTAAGGGAGTTAATCCTGGTATATGGGCACCTATACCCAAACTTTCTCACGATAGGATGGGCATTGGTACATTACTCATCCTTTGTACGTTATACCAGGATTAAGTAGCAGCTTTACCCACCCTTTGTACAACCCACCCTTTCTCTAGTTAATCCTGGTATAAGGGACTAAGACCAGGAATAAGGCCCTTATCCCGGGTTTAGAGCACCTTAAGCCAAGTTAAGGTCCCTTATCCTGGGTTAAGGGCCTTAAACCTGGATTAAGGTCTCTAAACCCGGGATAAGGGACCTTAACTTGAGTTAAGGGCTGTTAACCCGAGTTAAGGGACCTTAACTCGAGTTAAGGGCCCATAAACTGGGTTTAGGGGAAGTTTACCTACTAGGCTTGCCATAGGTGTGTTGTTCACACACTAAGTCTCGCGATTTCGCACAGTCCTCAGGCAAGTTCCAGTTCCAAATTACTCTTTGTGATGTTTATTTTGAACAGCTCTATGATCGAATCTAGATGTATCTAGCTTTTCCCGTGAACAAAATTTGTGATAAATGCATTACCTGTTTATAATATATCTGGCAATCACACTGTAAATATAAGTAATTTAGGTAATATTTGGGGATGAAGCGTCAGACTCATAGTTATACTCTCCGTGCAGAAGTTTAGGGTTGTATTATGCTATGAAGAGGGCAAAGAATCTGCTAGAGAGTGTGACCGGAAATTACCCTAGTACATGAGCAAAAATACTGCACTCGATGCACCATAATTCAGCGAATATGCTTCAGATACTGATCTTGATATGATTAAGCTGAGGAAATTCATCAAATATGATGAGCGACACATCTAATCAACTGTGCTTTCCTGGGCATGTCTAGGTTGTAATGTGTCTTTGTAACTTATGTTTCGGTAGATTTTTTTCCCCGAGTGATTGGAAATAATATATTTCCTAGATAAGTATTAAATTGAAATTCAAGTTACATGTGTTCACAGATAGATTCTAAGGATATTTTATATATTCTAAGGATAGTGGTCGGATGCCACCTTGCTCAGTTGAAATAAATCCCTTGATATAAGTGAAAGTACCTAAAACCTGAGCTCATGTTTCAGATTCGAATGAGATAGCCCATAATGTAATGGTTACTAAAAATCGATGACAGGGCCCTCTTGTCAGAAAGAAAAAAAGGAATGAGCTGTAAGAAATCTATCAAATAAACTTTAAATAATCATGGAAGAGCAAATTTTGTATGGCTTACATTCAAGTTAGACTTAAACACGAGATTTAAGGTTTTCTATTCCTGTGGTATTAGACTAGTCCTCTACTTGATTATAGCAACAAAACACTTTCCATTATGAAAAGAAAGCAGAGCCATCCGGCCTTATCGTCTCGATCCAAACATGTGAGGTTTAGTAAATGTAACAAATAGTGAAAAAACTCGGTTTAGTGGAAAACATATGAGGAAAGATGTTCATGAAAGATGGCACATTCTAATAATTGCATATAGTTATATGAAGAAGAGGATAGCAGAGAGATGCCAAAATAAGCAGCCCTGCGGTACATTTAAGGCGGATCGCTACCTGTTGAAAATGAACCCACTGCGCAGGTCTCAGCGCATGCAGCTTAAACGTATCAGAATAAGCCTATATTGCACAGTCTGATACACATATGTGACTCAATCCAGCATAATAGACCTTATGTCGCACTAGCGCGAGCCGTGAAAATGGGGTCTGAAGGGTAAAACATGTATTTTACTGAAATTAGGTTTTCAATGGATTTGTTTGATTTATACTGTTATCATGCCATTCCCTGAGTTTTAAATCCATATGAAATTCCTAACAGTGTTAATTTCACATTTTAAGAACCCCTACATGGATGTTTTGTCAAGAACAAAGGCTGTCGAGACGGTATACACAATGCATTTTCCGTCTATTTTGTTGCTCTGTCAGAACCCCCCATCCCGGGCCCCATGTCCATGTTTGGCATGCTTTTGTGTGGCGCGAACTCTTCTACCCAATGGCAGGCTCTCTTACAATCGTAAGTTGTCAGTCAGCCAATCACAGGGTGTTTTTCAAATGCCTTTGGATCGCATCAGACCAAACAATCCCTTGACAACACATCACGTGACACAAATGCGACCCGCTGATTGGCCGAGCGCCCAGCGTCCTCTTCCGGTTTGAGTTGTTTACCACGAGTCGGCGGCAAGAGACAATTTTGGTAACGGGTGTATTTTCATGTTTAAACACAGAATTATTATCAATTGTTAACCCAAACAGTGTATTTTGAATACGCAAACATTCAGGACATGAAATGGCTGAGTTGGACACAGTGGCCAATGCCCTTAACGCCATAACTAAGGCCAACTTAACGACCGCTGTTGCCGAGCAGGGAGTATGGCGTCAGCTTGTGAACGATTATTTCCTATTCCCCGAGAATTTTGATGATTCTGAGGATTCTGATCAGGATAGTGAGTCTGATACTGAGGAGAATGATGGAGAGGATGTTGCAGAATCATCAGATGAGGAAGATCTCCCTCTGGTTGTTCCAGATCCGGTACAACAACTTCAGGATGAAGAGAGCACAAGGTGTGCCAATTTTAGGTGAGTGGCAAAAACCACATGGTGTTCTGTTCGATGCACCCTTTAGTTACCCCACATTAGTTTTAAGTTTGTGAATGAATTAAATCAACACCAATATATATATTACTAATTAGTGCACTTTTGCATTGGTCTGGAATATTGTATCTGTTTTTAATTTACAATTCAGACCTACATAGATCCCAAAAATTATAATTATGTGCATTCATTGTGACTAGGCTTTTTAAAATGTCAACTAATATTTCTGTTTTATACTCTGTTCATAATGTATACTCTTGCATTAACTATCCTTATTTCTGGTCAACAGTTGTAAGTGTCAATATGGGGACAACAATACACCATGCAGTACAATGTTCACGCCAGATGAGTTCAGAGAGCGACGTGAAGAGGTCGCCCAGCTGAACAGAGGTAAGCTGACTAAAAATTAATAACTATAGAAATAATTCTTTTACACTTTGTTCTAAAGAGTTGGTTACAACATCACTAAATATGTGCATTTGATTTGATTTGACCCACATTGAGTCTTATTTCTCATGTCTATGATTATAATAAAAACAAAAACAAAAAGTTGTTATTAATTCTACTTGACAGCCGAGCTGGATATGCTGCTACTGGGGGTGATGGCTTCATCAACAGATAATAGCGCAAGGCTTTCTACATGGAAGAAGGGTGAAAAAGGAAAAAAGGACCGTGAGCGAACTCGGACATATTATAGACTAGGCAATAAACAGGTTTGCCAGTGTACGTTTGCATTCTTCCATTGGTAAGTACACAGTCAAGTACAACTACATTGTACCGGGTACCAAAAGCTTTTTTTTCTGAAATCTAACGCTTGTTCTCACCAATTTTGACATTTTTGGGAAAATTTGCTTTTTTCAATTTTGAACTTTTTTCTCGCCAATTTGGCCATTTTCAGGAAAATCTCTTTTTTTTCCTTTTTTTTTTTGGGGGGGGGGGGCATGATGCATGAATGAAGCAGGGCTGCATTCAAGCATCATACCCACCCAACATGCATCATGATCACCAAGGTTGATGCTTCAATACAGCCCTTGGGTGTTACTTTAACAGGGCTGCATTCAAGTATCATGCCAACCCTACATGCATCATGATTACCAAGGATGATGCTTGAATGCAGCACTGGAGTGTTACTTGGCAGGGCTGCATTCAAGCATCATGCCAACCTTCATGCAACATGAGTACCAAGGATGTAACATTGACCCTCCCATTCATTGTTGGCTCTTCGGTAGATCTAACCCATACTTCTACCACCCGTGTCTGCCCCAATGATATCTAGGTCAAGGAGCTGTGATTGGCCAGAAGTAGGTCCAACTGACAGGTTACGACCCAGTTTTATTTGTGTCAAGCCAGAGGGTGTGTCTAGGCTACAGCAACCTACCGGTATCTTTTAGGCTATAGGAACATACCCGTATATTCTAGCCTATAGCAACATGCCTGTTTTTTCTAGGCTATAGCAACATATCAGTATGTTGTAGGCTATAGCAACAATACGGTCTGTTGTAGGGTATAGAAACATATCAGTATAATGTAGGCTATAGTAACATACCGGTATCTTATAGGCTATATGTATCAACCCATTGTTGCTATCTGCACTTTAAACATGACATGAAGTATGCATGAGTATTCTTTAGATCTACAATGAATACAATGCTTAAAATTTTCATTTTTCTTTTTCAGCATCAGTAAGGGCAAACTGAAACGTGTGCTTAAGTGGTATGTGGCCAATGGTGTGGTTACACGTAGAATACGTGCTGGAGGCTTCAGGAAAACGGGCAAATCTTTGGACCTGGATGATACTCAAAGAGTTCTCGCCTTTATCAAATCCCATGCTGAGACACATGCCATTGCTCTTCCAGGCAGAATACCAACTCACAAGAGAGATGATATACTAATTCTCCCCTCCTCTGACACCAAAGCTGACATTTACAGGTTGTATGAAAAAGCCATGGCAGATGTCCAGCAGAGGGCAGTTGCTCTGTCTACTTTCAGGAGTTTGTGGCGAAAGCTCCTCCCAGGAATAGTTTGTGCAAGGCCCATGACTGATCTCTGCTGGGAGTGTCAGAGGAACAACAGAGACATTCACCGGTCTAGCTGTTTCCCAGAAGAGGTCAAGCAGGCAAAGTTAAAAAAACAAACACATCATTTACAGGTAGTAGGGAAGGAAAGGGCCTACTTACAGCAGCTGGTAAAGAAGGCAAAGGAGGATTATAAAGCAGCTGGTTCTCCTGCACTTGGCCCTCATCCACCATGTAGTACAGACTATCGGGTGCATGTTAGCTTTGACTATGCCCAGCAAGTGCACCTGCCCTCTTACCCCATGCAGCCAGGCCCACTCTACTTTCTAGTGCCAAGAAAGTGTGGCATCTTTGGTGTCTCTATGGAAGCAGGACCAAGCCAGGTTAACTACCTAATAGATGAGTCTCATTGCAGTAGTAAGGGATCCAACGCTGTGATCTCATATCTCCACCATTATCTCGAGAACTACTCCCTGGGCCCCAAGAATTTGGATCTCCATTGCGACAATTGCAGTGGTCAAAATAAAAACAAATTCATGTTGGCGTACTTGATGTGGCGATGTTTGACTAGGCTCAACATGTCCATCACTCTCAACTTCCTGATCACAGGTCACACAAAATTTGGTCCAGACTGGTGTTTTGGCCTTTTGAAACAGAAATTTAGGAAGTGTGACGTTTCCAGTCTGGAGGACCTTATGGAAGTTGTCCGTCGAAGCACCCTGGAAGGAGTCAACATCCCACACTTAGTGGGGGATGAGAAAGGAAACTGTTCAGCCCCTACTTATGACTGGAAGACTTTTCTAGCCCCTTTCAGCAAGGCAGTGAATGGCATTAAGGAGTACCATCACTTTGAGTTCAGCCATGAATACCCGGGTAGGGTTGTCATGAAGAAAGTGGTCGACGATGAAGAACCTGTGCTCTGCAACATCTTGACAAAGGAAATAGCAGATGTTCCCCGGGGCAACCCTGCCATCATCCCCTCCCCAGGATTGCCTGCCTATAGGCAATGGTACTTGTTTGAGAATATCAGAGACTTTTGTACCAATGCCACAAGAGATATCACCTGTCCAAAGCCAACAGTACCAAAGCCTGGGTCAGGTATAGGAGAACACACCAATGACACTGACACCCATCAGCCAGGACAAGAGCTAGAAGAACAGCAACTTAGAGGGAGAGGCAGAGTTCGTGGCAGGGGTAGGGGCAACAGCCAACAGGCAGAACAAGTGGAACTCACAGGCAGGGGTAGAGGCAGGGCCAGAGCCAGAGGCAGAGCCACAGGAAGAGGCAGAGGCAGGGGTGTCGGTGAACAGGCAGACCAGGAGGAACTCAGAGGTAGGGGAAGGGGCAGAGGTAGGGGCAGAGGTAGGGGAAGGGGGCAACAGCCAGGACAACAGCAGCCTAGAGGGAGGGGCCGACCTAAAGGTGCTGTTTCTCGGAAAAGAACAAGGAGCCCTTCATCTGCAGAAGACTCTGATGACGAGGTGTGGATTGCAAGTGATTCTGACTAGAACTCCCTCTTTTCGTACCATAAAGAGTTATGCCATGAACTTGGATATCACATATTCTATTATGATGTTGTGTTGTTAATATAATCATAATCTGCTACTGGTTTAGGGTGTAATGATGATACACAATCAGCAGCGACCATGGATATATATTTTGACCTGGAGAAATAATGTGACATGAACATGGAGGACCCCACCCACTGCACTTGGATTTTACCTATCAAATTATCTGTGTACAATGCTCACATAATGTGAAAGGACTTTCAGGACTTAACAGACTACATTTAATAGGTTTTGGAACTGTTAGTTGTCCCTAAACTACACCAGGAACAGGTATTGTGCATCTATAATTATTCCACTAAACCACTAACTCTGTCATTTTTCCAGGAAACTGAACGTGTTTTTGAACGATGTTGCATGAATAAAAATATTTCCCCAAAGAGACCAATCTTTTAGTATGTAGTAGATATAACCATCGGGAATGCCTGGTAAAAATTTCAGATTGATATCTCAATTCTAGATACCCGTTGCTAAGGTAACCAATGAGTGATATGCTCGCTGACTGCTCGCGAGCAGGTCGCGACCTGCTCATTCCACTTTGATCACGCGTAGCTCAAATTAGCACTGCGGGTGTTTTTATCTTTGAAAATATTTTTTAAATACGTATGGGTGAGATGGGGACTCATACATGGGCTCTATAGAGAGGTAATGAACTGTTCTATCACATGACATAGATAACTAAAAATGTTTGATGAGCGACATAAGTTCCACTATGCTGGATTGAGTCACATATGATTTCCCTATGTCATATTCGAGAATTAGGCAAATTCAAGTCAAATTGAGCATTTATGGGACTTCTTGGTATATTTGTTACCGATAATATCTCCAATTTTTTACATGAATTAGTGCATTGGCATTATTTACCAACAAATCTTCTTATAAATACTATAGAGCTTATCATGTTTCTTAAGACAGCCAATGTCATTTAATGATGACATTTTAGCGCCAGATTTTGATGGTATTACCCATCATACAATGCTCTAAATATGAAATCTAGTCCGGTTTTTTTTCGTGTTTTTTTTCCAAAGGCCCAAAACCCTAAAATTATGCATGGGACCACCCATCAAAATTACTTTCATATGCTAGCAAATGATCTGAACTAATTTCTGAAAGAGTCTAAAAAAATTCTGTTAATACTGAATACTATTTTTAGCCAATAAGCCTACAAAATAATGACAATTAATTATTCTTACCCTTACCCGAAACATCGTATTTTTACCCAGAATGGCATTGCATACAACTGTAAAATTATTATTGCAGTAAAGTGGAAGATATAGGCGTTTCACATGTGAGGTTTTACATTTGATATGGAAAAAAATCATGAAAGTTTTCACTATTTTTTCTTTTCTTTTGTGAAAAAAGTAACTACTTAAATTTGTCAAAATTCTGTATTTAAAAAAGTAGCTCGGGACCACCTATTTTTCTTTGCATTTTCCGATTCTATATGATTTTGACTGCATGTAGAAAAAAGATAGAGAGATTCTGTTAATTTTGATCAAAGGGTAGCGACCCACCTTAATGGCTGATGCCTAATAACTACAGAAATAAGTCAACGCTTTGAGCTGGGAATGTCTCATTCCCCAGTGAAGTTGTGACTTTTCTGGCTATTTTTGTGCAACAGGCTGGCTACTTCTTCTAGAGACTCCCTGGAGCCCACAGTGGATGTGTGAAATACCCGCAAAAGTAAGGACTATTTCTTTATACTACTCATCCAGTGTGTCAGTAACTTCATGGATGTGTCATTTTATATCAGGATTGTAACTCATCGCACTCATGCTGGCTGACATCCTCCTACCCATCAATGAATTGATCAGTGAATCCCAAAGAACACATAATACTAACAATGTGAATCCGGTATTACATTCCTAATTATTAATAATGCAGTTTCATCTGAATTGGATACTGAGAAATTGGTGTACTAATGACACACTTTTTATCTATTTAGCAGGCTTGTTTTATACTCAAATGAAAAAGCCACTGATAATTTATAGATATCATAATGTTTCTATGGCGGGAAATGAAAGGCATCACTGTCTTCAATCATTAGAATTAATTGGAGTTGAATCGGTTTATCTCAAGATGTCCTGTAAAACCAACAGTCCTGAGCTGTATAACATAACTATCAACTGATTCTGAAATAATACACAAAATCATCCAAAAGGGAAATCACAACCTGCTCCTCACAAAGGAAGGTCAATGAAGGATGCAAGTTATAACATTGTTGTAGACTTGCAACATACTTGGTCACATGGGATTAAGATAAATGTTACCTAACATGGTGTCAGTGTTGGTAAAGCGAATCTGATCCCTTTCTAGCTGGTTTTAGTGTCGACCGACAGTAAACTGTTCTGGAGGTATGATGTATATTAAAGACAGGGATGAGCAGCGTATTTAAAGGTCGGGCTTACATAACTTCAAGGGGGAACCCTGCAGAACATCCTAGGCTGAAACATATCTTCTCCATTACTACAACTAAAGTAGGATTTGACAAGCGCGTCATCTTAAAGTTGACACCCACTGATAGATATTAGGTTTCCGTCCCATTATGTAAACCATCTTGTAAAATGTAACACAACCTAAAGGACCAAATGAAGAGTTTGGTTCCAAAACGCAATAAGCGCCAAAATACAAAATCGGGAGAAAACAGGTCAGGGGTATTGTGTGGGGTAAATTGAAAAAAAATTGTGAAAAAAAAAATTGAAAAAGTAAATTTATTTAGTAGATAGGGCCTGTCGAAAATTCAGTTTTTTTGCAAAACGCAATAAATCCAAAAGCAGTTTTTTTGCAAAACGCAATAAATCCACCTCACCGAAGATTGTTTTTGTATATCGGACTGTTTATTCTTTCCGGTTTACGGTCTTAATAAGGCTTTATTGAATACAATCTTGGTCTATATTGTTAATAGCATTATTTGAAAATAAAAAAAACAATTTTATTCAGAAGGCATTTGAAATATGGACACAAAAACCATGTTTTATGATTTTTGTGGATTTATTGCGTTTTGCAAAAAAACTGCTTTTGGATTTATTGCGTTTTGCAAAAAAACTAAATTGAGCAAATTAAATCCTATTTCTAAATCAAGGAAAACTGATGCAAGGATTTTTAAAAGCTACTTGTTGGTGTTTCATGTATGTCCCACTATACCAAGAAAAAATAATATTGAAATAAAAATGGCCATTACTGATTTTATGGACATATGCAGAAAAAACTATTTTGGATTTATTGCGTTTTGCAAAAAAACTGAAAATTGAAATCAAATCATCCTTTTTCTCCTTGAAAAAAAATCCAAGGATTTCAAAAATCGATTTCTAGGTATTTTATCTTTGGAACATTAATCATTAGTTATTAAAGAAAAATGCTTTCTATTCACCAATTTGTCAAAATCAAAAATACACTATTATCTCAAAACTCATGAAATGGATTTGTTGCGTTTTGCAACGAAACTCTTCAAATATAGATCAACACATTCATGAAAAGGTGCCTTCCTGGGTTTTCTTAGTTCTCATTATTATCAATCAGGGGGCAAAATAGTGAGAAATAAACCCCAGAGCGCTATAGGGTACTTTTTGATTGAGAATATAGAAATCTTCCAAGAAGTGATCCATCGTTGATGCAAACTATCTATACTTTTTGAAATATGAATGCAGCCTTTTTTATGAGGAATTACCACATATTGCACTTACTCTATACTAGATCTGAACATATAGCACCCGTCATTGCATCGAGGGTGTTTGAAGCCTTGGCCATAAAATCACATTAAACATTAGTGAAGCAGAGTTTAGAAGACAAGTTGCGATATGTGCTTTTATCATTTTCTATCTGGATATTTTTCTTTTTGTCTCCGGACTAAACTATTCATGAGAGCTGGGAAATAACTGTTGAAAGAGATAAAGATATATAAAACATTTTCACACTAGTATCCAAACTTCACTGTATGACTTTCAAAGAACCTAGAAGTCATTATCCTGAGAACTTCTGAATCTATTAGAATCTGTCCTTTGATAAAATGGTACCGATAAAATATGTGCATGACTGTCTGCCTTTGTCCCGAGGGTGTTTAAAACGATGTTTGCACAATGTAAAGTGGATATTAACATGCCCCAGGAATGCATTACGTTTTCATTTTGCTTCTACAGTTCAAAGGACATGAATCTCTAATGCTCAGCATTAACGCTGTTCGAACAGTGCAAAGTAAACATCAGAGGGCACATTAACACATTATATTTTCATTTTACTTTATTGACAGAGACCTCTTATACTCCAGTCACTTCATTAAGTCGTCTATGGTAGAGCAAGTAACCTGCCTTGATGTCCAGTCTAAATACTCAAAGACAGAAATCAGAACTGATATAGCCCTCGTATGCATCCTCACTAATCTCCTCTTCAGTACAATGTGGCTACCCTAATATGGTAGACAATTTTAATATTCAATTGCATCTGATGTTATTCTCATTTATTGTTTAAGTGTGTATGTATTTATCCCATTTAGAGCGGAGCTCTTTTTTGACCATTTTTCCCTTGTAGAGAATTGTCTGGGCTTTCCAGAACTGAAAGAATTTTGCGAATAGTCCAATTATTAGTGAAACCATTAAGGGTCAAAGTATATCAAGACTTCTGAAAAAGAATTAACCCGCATTTGCATAAATACATTATCTATAAAGATATGACGTCATAAATATGACGTCCTGACGTCAAAATTGGGTAAATTCCTCTTCCCTTTAAACTGCAATATCCCAAATTTGGAGCATTGTAATGACTTGAAACCAATTTTATATGATGATGATAGGTAAATATAATTAAAATTATTATGTTGAGTGGCCACAGCCAAAGTGGTGTATTTTGTTACCATGGCAACCAAAATCAACAAAAGTCACTATTTTGGGATATTTGGTTGCCATGGAAACAAGGATTTTCCACAGAAATGCATCAAAAATCATCAAATCTTTTGTTTCCATCATTTTCAGCATGAAAAATATTCAAAGTCATTTTTGACCAAAAATAGTAATACTATTTGATATTTTTGATGATTTTGACCTTAAATATTGCTTTAAATATAGTAAAACCTCCATTAAATATGTGGACAGTCGAGGGAAAAGGGTCCTCCAGGGTAAAAACTCAATAATAAAATTGATGTCATCAGCTTTCCAGTGATATCTTTTATAAGCAGGTACGACTTCTAGTTTTTGAGTACTGGCTCTCTGAATATGTGTGGTGACGGTCCAATCTTAAATGCCAATAAGCTCTATCTTCCTTTATTTTAGAGATAATATATTTCTATCTAATTAGCATAATTATGCTAATTACCGAATATCCAAACTTTTTCAAACAATTGGTCACAGATTTTGATCTAAAAATGGTATTTACATTCTGTTTTCAGCATAGAAATTGTTTTGGGGCCTTCTTTCATTCCTTTAAAATCTTCGATTTAGAATGAAAATCATGTTTCCATGGCAACCAACATGTGCAAAAACACCAATTTAGGCCCAAAAATGTTTTTTTCCATTCCAAATATGGAATGTTTTCACCAAAAATGGAATCATCTGACGTGGCCTATCATATTCTACATAAAAAAGTAGTATAGATAAGTTTTTGCTATATCTTGGTCCATTTTGGCTATATGGAGCCCCCTGGTGACCAAAGTTGGTACTAAAAATCCCCCGCGGAGATCCCTTTTCCCTTGTTGATCCACATATCTTTTGATTTGCCATTGCTATATCTTCAAGGGAAAACATTATAGACACAGATACCTTGGACTTCCCATAGACCAAGTTCCACAGATCAAGCTCAAAAAAATAATTAAAATTGAATTTTTATGACTTTGTCACTGTAATTTGGTGCCTTAAATCCATTAAAATATGTCAAAAACGTCCTACGTGTAGGACAATCGCCCCAAATGGGGTATTAGTGCACTGTATTTTTATCTGCATAGCATATTCCTAATAGCGCCTCTTTATTATCATGTACACTGTGTTCAACAAAGAAGCTTAATTAAGAAACAAGGTATGTTGGGATCTCATCTAACGTGTTATCTGCAGTGATCTGTATGAATGCTTTGCCAGGTGACCCCTGGGTAATTTACGACAGAAAGGCTGATAAGCCTATGGTTCCTTTTATACAGATAACATCAATAAAAGCTGGGAATATTCCTGATGCAACTTTTTGTATGACATAAATTGATACAGACCATGGTATTATGATGCAGATGACGGTTTGATGGACGATCTTCCAATATGTGTAGAGGCAAGGGAAAAGGATACTCCAAGGAAAAAGTCAAATTTAAAATTGATGTCATAAGCTTTCTAGTGATATATTACACTTGAAGATGTCAATTCTAGTTTTTGAGGAATGGCTTCCTGAACATATGTGGGCATGGTCCTATCAAAAATCCCGATAAGCTCTAAGTCTCATATTTTCCCAGATATCCCTATCTAATCAGCATAATGATGATAATGACAAATATATCATACATTTTCATTCTTTTAGTCATAAAATTTGATCTAGGAATGGTATTTTTATTCTGTTTTGACCATAGTAACCCCCATGAATCATTCTGTCAAAGGGTATCTTTAATTTTTGTATTTGGAATAAAAATCATGTTTCCATGGCAACATACATCAACAAGAACACTCATTTAGGCCTCAAAACGTTCTTTTTACATTCCAAATATGGAGGCTTTTCACCAGAAATGGAATGTTTTGTGTATTCCCATTTTTTTCTACAGAAAAAAGTACCCTAGAGCTATTTTTACCCCTTTTCTTTCATTTAATGCCATAGTGGCGCCCCCCTGGTGGCAAAAATCGGAACTAATCCCGCACGGAGTATCCTTTCTGCTTGCCTGCTCACATATAATACACCATCTACTGTTCAACAGTTCAACACATCACGTCATATTCGCTTCCCTATGCACGTCTGAGGATGCAATGTGTCTTTGTAACTTATGTTTGACAACTTAAGTGACAACTCGAGTGATTTCAAATCAGCAAGAAAAGTAAGTTGTTGTATAAGTATTAAATTGTAACTCAAATACAATGCCATGTGTGCACAGATGGTCCAAAATCCAAGGATAGTGGTCTGACGCCAGCTTGTTCAGTGAAAATAGACCCCTGGATATAAAGGGGAATTGGCTAAAACCTGCAGCTCATGTTTCCAAGTCAAGTGAGAAATAGATTTCCACTCCTTTCCTGATCTTTCAGATTTGACTTCATGAATGGCAATATGTATTAGTAATTACTCCAGTCAAATGCTTGTTCGATTTGATGGCCCATGTGTAACAGTAATTGAAACTAGAACCTATGTTCATCCTATCAGGAAAGCAATTTAAATCGCAACAGATTTTCCGTGTTTAATGAAACACCTATTCTAAGTAAGTCTTCTTTCGTCAGGAGCAAAAATCCTTTATAAGCGGACATAATCAGTGATAGTCGAATAACCTGTAGTGCAATACATGCCTTAGTGAGGGTTATTACACACTTAAATATGGAATGTACACACTCAGAAAAGTCAGCGTCATTGTCGCTGAAACCACCCTCATGTGAAAGTCAGGCACTGAACCACCCTCATGTGAAAGTCAGGCACTGCCTGACTTTCAGGTGAGGGTGGTTTCAGCGACAATGACGCTGACTTTTCTGAGTGTGTAAATGGAATGTTTCCTATGGATAATTGCCACACATTGTACCTGTTGCTGTATCTCTTGTTTGAAAAACGTTGTGAAAACTTTGCCATCCAATCACATGGAGTATTAGTGAAGCAGGGTTTAAGATGACAATATGCAATATGTTGATAACACATTTGAGCTGAAGGATGTGTTTCTATCATGTTTTCAACCCGAGTATCCTTCTATCCGTCTCTGAAGTAAACTTTTCATGAGGGGTTTGAAGCAATTTCTTGAAAAATGTAGGATAACTCATGAGCTAACAGGAGGACATGTCTGCCTTTGCCCTGAGCCAAAATATTGAGAAGGCACCAGAAAACATTATTTTCAATTTGGTTAAAATACATGGCTTTCTAGCACTCCACTCAACTTTGTGTGCTGGTGACGTTAAAAGCTTTTATATGCAATTTAAGATGGCGGGCATCATATTTATTAAGCTTTTCCTAGTACGGAATCTGACGTTATGATGAATTGATGTCCTCTCTTATGTTTCTTTCACAAATAAAATTCTCTTCACTACATTTTGCTAAAAATGTCATGATAGACCATTGTCAATTGTAATCTTATGTTATTTTCATATTTATCACTCAATTGTGTATTTCATCAGAATAATGTTTTTGTAAACATTGATCATCCACACGCAGGAAACAAGGAATAAGGTATAGGCCTAAGGGCTACTTATATGAACTTCCGACCAAGGAAGCATCACTCTTACACTGTCAGAAGTTAGTGTAGCTGCACAGTTAAATCCACCATAGATTTACAGTATAAAAGGAAGTATTTTTGGTTTCCAGTATCACAGACTGTTCCTGAACAGACTCACCTACTGTAAACACACATAGGCTTACTACAGTAGTCAGTACTGTTGCAGTCCACAATATAATCTACTGTTACCCAATCGCTGTAGTATAACAGGGCATTGATATGAACCAGGTATAAAACACTCCTGAATATGTTTGACATTATGTATTACATTTGAGAAACTTCACTGGGATTAGAACCATCAACCTTCAGACCCACAGTCCAATGCTCTGCTATCTGAGCTAGCTGGACAGTTGTATGGTCCTATGATGAAAAGCCTTCTGATTCCTATGAATGAGGGAGCAGGTAAGAAAGAGATGCTAGGGACCTTTACCAAACCTGACTTAGCTCATTAGATCTAGGCTAAAAGCATAGACTACATCTGTGTATGATAAACTATGTCATCGTTTCTAGGTCCCTAGTTTTGAGATTGTTTGAGATAGATCTATGGCCTAACTTTATGATTATCAAAATCCATGTGGCTCTAATGAAGTAATTATGTTCATGCTACTGGGTCCCCCCTTCTCTGACTCCATCTATCTATTTATATACCTTATACACATACAGGCTCTCTCTCTCCCCTTCTCCTCATGCCTCTCCCTAGCTCTCTTTCCCATTCTCTAAATCCCTGGTGTCATGTGAATCGAAAAGCTCATTCTGACCATGAGAATAAACAGCCAGCCCCGCTAGCTCAGTTTGTAGAGCAATGGACCTTGGATCAGAAGGTAGGTAGTTTGATTCCCGTAGGTGCTAACTTCTTTTGTCTGATAGCTAGTCTAAAATAATGGCATAAACTACTGTAGACGCCTACAGTATATAATACCTTAAACAGGGACGGTATGGGTTCTGTTGGGGATACAGTACCTACTGTAGTGTAGCTGTACAGTATAAACTACTGGAAACCAAAAGTACCTCCTTTTATACTGTACAGCTACAGCACTTACTCCTAACAGTGTAGATGCCACAGCATGCACTTAGATTGAGATTATCTATCGATACGGATTGATGTATAAGGGAATTATTCAACTGTTTGTATATAAATACTAGTTGAAAATTAATTATGCTTGAAATAGTTTTAAATGATGTTTATAGATTTTCCACGTGTCGAGATTCCATGTTTTAATATTTGTAACATTATCTCAAGGTTGTTTTAAGGTTTATTTAATACTAGCCAAGGCATTTACCCATATTAGGTGCATGGGGGCTATCAGCAGTTGGTGGCCAATTAGCTGACTGAGGAGGGGGTAATCAAACACCATCAGGGGAGCCTAATTAATGCACCATGGGACATGCCGCATGGGTAAAGCATCCTTCAGGGGAAGGTGATGTAAAAGAGATGAAGATGGATCAACTACTACCTTTACTTGCATGAGTAATAGCTCACGGGACCAAAGGACAGATTTCTTGTAGGTGAGACTACCAAACTAGCATAATCCAACTAATCGTTGTAATTGAACCTATTCCCCCAACCTATTAACTGTCTTTCTTTCGAAAAACCTCTATTGTTGGTAGCTCTTGAACAATTTCCTTTGCACCATGTTTGAAGTAGTATGCGAGATGGGGAAAAGAGGGCTGGCATTCAAGTTTAGCTCTGTCTAGAGCTTTGCCATGCGACTAGGGTTTTAGGCTTGATTGATCAGTAGCCTAGAAAGCAGTTAGGGTTGTATGGCAATAGCAGTACAAGAATTGCATGCTCTACCATAATCTCTGATAGACTTTTTGATATTGAGAGGAACTTTCCCAAACCACCAAATACGTATTTCCTAAGGTATTCGACATTGGCCATCTAAGGCTATGTCAAGGACCTCATATAGTACAGAGTACACCGGTCAGAACTAAAACCTTCAGTAGCACCAGGTCCTTTTTCTGTGTGGGTTTCTACACAACCTATGTTTTACCCATTACTGCATCTGCACGTGGCCAATGTTAAGCACTTCAGGCCGTGTCCTTTGTCTCACTACGGGAATGGGCCCTAATTGGCCTTGTTACATATTATTAGCACCTCCCCTGTAGAGACCTGTCCACCATTATAGACCTCCGAAGTGGCCATAAAGATTACAGCAGCTGCCAGTCCAGGTGAAGGGTAGTTTGTATCTTCGGAGGGTAAAAGTAACAACCATGAATACTGAATATAAAAGGGTGTAGGAATATAAGATTTATTGTGTTATCCCCTAGAATACCCTAACATTTTTTGTAACTAATCCCCCCATTCCCTGAATAAAAAGTAAGACTCATTTGAATTGCAACCAAATGCATGTAGAGATTAGCTGACAAAGACGATTAAAATATTGTCAGATATATAAGAGACCAGAGAATGATTATAAGAAACGCTGGGATACTCGAAAGATGACTCCACAGATGTACGCTATTCTTTCTCTTTAAGCACTTTAATCGAAATCCCTAATGCACAATCTTCTTACAAGAAGTACTTTGATATATCTTTCTCTATCACTTTGTTAGTTGAGGAGACTTGCTGAGATCAGCCCTTTAGGTGAGTGGTTCATTACGAGGGTCTTCCATTTAACCAGCTGTGATAGGATCCGGTGTGGGATGCAGTCAGGTAGTGCTGGAAAGTAACAGAAGAGTATGTGCTGGGACTATTGATTTAAATCTAATGGCTTCCACTAATGCTGGTGGATGTCCATTGACAACAAATTAAAGTGTTTTTTTCTACAAAGGCCTGAGAAATTTTGTGGCTGCCAGCTGATGCGCATACCCATCAGGGACCCAGTTCATCATGATTTTACTGGTAGGGCAATCTTAAATAGATGCAGGGTATATCTACGATCCTAAACTCTCAATTTGTCTACATAAACTGTGTAGATGAAAATTTAAGTAAACTACTTGGGGAGAAGTAGTAGCTATATAGAGCTATATAGGCGACTTCTAGTTTCTCCTCATCGGGAACTGACACTAGCCACAGGTTTACGCTTCATGCCTGCAGATTAGCTAAGTATATACTCAGTCTTTGGGGTCCTGGGACCGTCCATATTAGCACTCATCTATACCTTCTCCCATGTCTAGGAAAAGCCTATGATTGTGTTATGCATACAGCACATACCCGGATGTATCATTCACACATCCCTATAGCAAGCCTCAGAGATGTTTTACATAGAGCAACAAATCACAAAATCGCATATCAAGTTGTCATGGACACAGCTAATGTACATCCTCGACAAATAGTACCAGGCTTTTATTTTTGCAACAAGAGGAAATTTATATTTTATGCACATCCTCACATGTACTTTGTTATTCACCAGTTGTGTTATGAGGGCCTTTGGCTTGACGTACCATGACACATTAAAAGATAATAAGTGCCAACCCGAATTACGACTCAACAAAAGGCTATGATTATGTGGTTGCCTCTCTGTCATTTAGATACACTTACAATTACACACATGCAATATTAATTCTCTTCTCTTTGACTCTTCTGTGAATTCCTAATAAAGAAGATAGGAATGAATAGAAGAGTCAAAAGCTGAATGCATCAGCTCTTTATTCTGTGTAACCACGGATTAACTGGAAATGCTATTTAATATGGTCAAGTAGATTATGTAAAAGGATGATGAAGTATTTCACAATATTGTCCTCATTGGTATCCTATAACTAGGAATTACTATAGTTGCTTACAAGGAATGCCCAGGATTATGTTCGTAATGTCTGCAACTGCTCTGAGGTGCAGCTCTCCGATCCCTCCTGTCTCTTCACATGGGGTATCCCTGTTGGACACATTTCAGGTAATTTTCTCATCCCATGAAGAACCTGGGGAGGTCAACACTTGGGGTGACATGTCCGTTATGTAATTGTTCTTGCAGAAATGGGATCGGGTGTGGGATAAAAGCAAGTGCATTAGTGCACGAGCCAACCTCAAAGGTTACAAAACCCTGTGGGTGACCGCAAGTGTGTTGGCAAGCATTTGCCAGGAGGCCGGTCTTCACACTTGTATTCTGACAAATAATATCTGCTAAGTAAACCATACCTGATAAAATTATGTAGAAAGCTGTGTTTTTCTAACCCTGTCTCTGACCCCAGACATTGTATAAGACCACTTGCTGTCGTTTCAAATGGATGGAGTACATTATATTCAAAATGTGTGTTCTCTCTTCAACCTGACCATCAGTGTATTGGGCAGGCAGCAATGCATATTTCTGTCCTCATCCCATGGATTTCAAAACCGAACCACGCAATACGCTACATCCTTACTATGAAGGTTTGGATATCCTAGAAACGCCAAGCTTTACATTGAACGATATAAACAACCAATAATCATTGAGCTGATTTCAGGGTGTCAGTTATATGAAAATGCCCATATAGAATTATGCTGAGACATGAAGATGTGAATGAAACCCACCATTTCTGCTGCAACAGACACGTCGAACTGTATGGAGGATTCCAGAGTACCCCTTTCAATATGAGTTTAGTTCATATATCCAATGTTAGACTATTCAGCTCCATAGGCAATCCCTAGTGAGGATGCAGCCCATACAGTCATCCTAAAGGTCTATGAACATTAACCTACTAATTTCAGTTAAAACTTTAAACTAATGATTAAACTTCCTCATGGTTATACAAAAATAAACCAAGATATAAAAAAACAATTAAGCGTTTTTGTTTTTGAAGCTTCTTCTTTCAAACATGCGCCATGATGGCATGTTGAACCAAAATGAACACTAATAAAGGTGGTTGAAGGTGGTGTGCCAAGGATTTCAGTGTATGGAAACAGTGCTTTCCTAGGGGATACACACCTAAGATCATAAATACCCAACGTGGCAACATAAAACTGTGTTGATGGGTATTTAGGGGAGCTACGTGGGTGGGGAGAAGTAGTAGCTATGGGAGACTTCTAGGGGTTCTTCGGAAGCCTCGTCTAACGTTGACATTAGCCACAGGGATTTTTGTCATGCCATTTTATTACCTCAATATACCACGTCATTGGGGCTCGAGGATAGCACTTAGCTGGACATACATCCATGTTTAGCAAAATCCTATATTTTACTATGCTATTGGAGTATGATAATTTAGTTATACAATTATATATTGCTTCTTACCCATTCATTTGTCTGAAACAAATATAAACTGATGATTTAGAAATCGACTGAATAGAGCACTTCTACAGGGCAATATCCTCCTGAAATATTGAATTTCTCTCATTCGATCAATTAATCCCTTTCGAGTCCAGTTTATACTTCTTACATCCACCAGGGTACAATATGGCCGTGTGTGATTGACTACCTCCTATCATTTTATAAAGCTGAGAATTAACAGTTACAAACTAGCAACAAATTGCCAAGCCTAGATCCTCATGCCGATTGTCCTGCCACCCCATTGTGGTTTACATCAACAGCCACATGATATAATAGTATATGTAGCTATACATTACCAATAAATCCGACATTCTAAAACAACACAAAGGTGAGATATTTTATGGCAAGAAGCAAATAGATGACACAATTTTAAGTCTGTGCTGGATGTTGTAGAAGTACCTGTATGGCTTTCCACGGCTTGTCAATGTTTATAATGGGGTAACTGGAGGGAAGCAGGACAAGGCCCTCTTTAGGGAGGCAATTAGGTAAGGTGTGGAGTCGAGGGGATGCAAATTTAGCGGGGTCATACAGGGGGAAGTAGGTAGGGATGATTTGATTTGGCCAGATAACTCACTGTGTCCCACTGTCTCCTGTATGAGCGGGGTGTAAATGTAGGGTGGAGAGGAAGATTGTAGAGACAGTTATAATGCAACAAGGGACAAACCTGTGGAGTCACTAGACGCCGCCCATTCCATACATAATCTTAAATCCCCACTTCTGGCATAATCTTAAAGTCTTGATAGTACTCGCCATTATTAAAGAAGGGAAAAAAAGGAAAAGATGAACGGGGGTTGGGGGGCAGAGCCCCCCTATCAACATCAGATGTCATCCATATTAGGACTAGCTTGAGTTTCGTTATCAAGATTACGGGAAAAGTGGGGTTTCGTTTTTAAGATTACGGGAAAAGTAGGGTTTTTAAGATTATGGACAGAATGGGGGGCATCTAGTGACTCTGCAGATTCCTCCCGACGTGCAGTTATAATGGTGAGGATGAAGAGATAAGGATTCATCTGTTTCATCTGTTAGACTGGCTGTTACTTTACAAGTGGTTGGATTCTATCACTATTACATACACTATGCTTCTCCATCCACCAAAAGTCTTGATTATTTAGCTATACAATCATATTGCTTCTTAACC
Source organism: Harmothoe impar (assembly GCA_947462335.1). Lineage (NCBI taxonomy): Eukaryota > Metazoa > Annelida > Polychaeta > Phyllodocida > Polynoidae > Harmothoe > Harmothoe impar. The sequence goes on along the minus strand of OX381721.1, from coordinate 7,936,068 downwards.
ATTCATTTGCCTGAAACAAATATAAACCGATGATTTCAAAATTCTTAACAATCTCCAATGTTATCTAAGTCACAGAAAGAAGATAACGAGAGTCACCCATCACCAAAATAAAAAAAGACTCTGGGCAAAATATTCCATGTATGATAGTAACCAGATAATTATGAACCTTCTTCCCTTATGTCTCTGGTAAGAATGAATCTTAAAATCTCCCATATAATAACTTAGTGGAGCTTTTGTGCCACAATTCATTCTAATTACAACAAGGCAAGAAGAACACACCATCCAATCTACAAGTAAATTCAATCCTCCTTGGTTAATGAGAAGGAGACTGCAATTAACTTTGGGGAAATGGGACCATTCAGGTATTTATTGGTATGGACTGATTAAAAGACTCCCTATTGGCGACCATTAAAGGTCCAGTTAATACTTCTTACATCCACCAGGGTACAATATAGCCGTGTGATTGGCTACCTCGTATCATCTTACTAAACTGAGAATTAACAGTTACAAACTAGTAATAAATGGCTAAGCATAGATCCTCATGCCGATTGCCTTGTCACCTCATTGAGGTTTACATCAACAGCCACATGATATAATAGCATATGTAGCTTTACATTTCCCAATTCAGACTAGGAGTCTTGGACAGAGCAGGGTTTGTGTGGGTTGACCTAGTTCTTTGTGTTATAGGTCAGGGGCAGAGCATTAATACCTTAATGGTGCCTTAGATGTGACAGGTACTAGTCGGGTACTAGTCCTTTCCCTGGAGTGGCATGCCCAATTTGTCACCCTTAGATGTTTTACAACCCCCTCAGTGGTGATGTGACTTCTCCCCCACACCTACTCGCATCACAGTCCTACCGACACCAACTAATCCCAGGTGAGGGTCCTGAAGGTACTTTGGCCATATTTATAATTATTGTTGAAAATTATGGAGCTTACATGTAGTCTGCAATATACCACCAAGCACCATCATTATTTACAACTATGAATTTACAACTATGAATCGTTAAGATAAAGTACGTTCATCATCATCATCATCGTCATCATCATCATCATCATCATCATCGCCATCATCATCATCATCATTCACCTCGAGAGCACTAAGCCTCTATTCCCGACATGTGAGACATATATAGACAGATTGATTTGTTGTTTTGAAGAATGCAAGGCTCAGGGCGGTATTTATGGTAATTTGATAATTCTGTGGTAGCAACAGACCTTTCTGTCTTTAAGTACTAAGTAGAAATGATAGTGTGGTGGTTGAACGAACTGAGCTCTTGCGCCCTGCTTAAGCCAGACATAACAAAAAAAAAGAAGAAAAAAAGCCATTTATGCAAATTAGAATGAACTATTCAATCTTTCCTGGTTAATTGAACTAATACTGCCCATAGGATATTACTTGCCGTGGGCTTTTCATTCATAATATTGACTAGAACTGTCCTATTCCCAGGATATCAGGCCCGAATTAACAGATTTGTACCCTGATAAAGAAAGAAATAGTCAAGAGAATGTCTGATATGTCATAAGAATGACTGTTTTGAGTGTAATCTCCCTTTTGAGCGTCACATTTGAGGGTCTATAGATCTACCCACGACTGAAGCAAACGAGAGCCAACAACGGCACATGACCTGTACTATCTTCCTGAGAACTATGATTATAGCTCCATCATCTTCTCTTTTGGCTATGTTGAAAATACCTTCTTGTCTTTGGTAAAGTAAACCAGTAGGCGTAGGTGTAATTGGATCCTTCTGCCATCTCAGGGAAATCAGGATGATTTCAGGAAAGCCCTTTTGGGAGGAAGAAGTATCCATCCTCCCAGAGATTAAAATGGATTGACATATTTTTAGAATGTAATGACATTAGGAAACAGGTTTAGTTGACCAATTAGGGGAAAACTTTTTCAGGCCCTTCCAAGTGATAAGGAGGCTTCTACCTGGAGCTGTCAAATAGAAACCCATGTTGCACTTGCCAACCCAAAACCCAACGTATGCCAGCCCTACACTTGTCACTGTGCCCGTCCTAGACTCGTCCGCCGCTTCCTATGCCAGCCCTACACTTTTTAACCAGGAACTGCTTCACAATTCCTGCTGTAGGTGGCATCATTATAGCCTTCTTTATGTATAAAGTTGGGTTGTGATATTATGAAGACTTAACCGCTATTAATATACATGTATAGTTGGGTATAACGCATACAACATCTCAGTTATTGTATATGATTATCATCTATTACAATGCATGTATAGACTTGTAAGCTAGTACCTACTGTCACCACTGGTGGCGCTCCACTACTGTTTGTGTATATAGGTAGCCCACACTGCAGGCATTGACCACTCTGGGTCAAGCTGCAGCAGTAGTAACATCTACACTGTTTGCATGCACGAATAAACCCAACTTATACACCTATTGCTAATACCTTTGTCACTTAGCTCAAGGTTATTATTGGTGCAGATCTCTAGTATATAAATGTTAATAGACGATGGCCCGATATGACAGGGTAAGGAATTACTTAATACCTATATCAATAATTTTAATCATACTTATGGAGATATGATATTACGGGTGAAATAATGCCCGCATTATTTAGTTATAAATTGGCCACGGCGGCATGGACTCACTTCAAGTCTACTAAGACTTCAACTAGTCTATGCAACACTGTGCTGTGGTGGGAGCTGGTCTCTGATTGGACAAACACTGCTGGCTCTGAACTCTGGGCTGGTCAGAGGGGAGCGTCGTTCACTCACCCCAATGCAGCCTGCCAGCAAGGACCTCTCACCACTCACGCACACCTGACTATGAACTTGCACTAGAACTTTTTCTTCATTGTTCATCTACACAGAAGTATATAGCATACCTAGTGTAATGTAAACATACTGCTGTGTCATGATTTGCAATACCCTAGTTTGTTAGATCCAAGGGTTTCTGGTTGCAATTCCTACCCAGTGGGCACAAAATGCAGTTCAATGGTGAATCAACATTGGATTAACATTGAAACAATGTTGTCAACCATTCGTCAACATTGATTCAATGTCCTGTGCCCACTGGTTAGAAGTTTAGCATCTGAAATCTGAATTTGCCAATTAGCTGACTGTGAGGAAGACAAAATTTTAGAGCTGCAGGACCTGACCTAATGCACCATGATATGTCACATCAGTAGGACATCATTCAAAGATAGCAAATGAGATGTGGAAGAGATGAGATTGGTTGGATTAACTATTAACACTAATATGAGTTCTTGTATTTCAATTAGGGTCAGGAATACGATCTTGAGCTCTGAGGGTTGACTTAATAACTAGGCTATTTGGGCATAATTACGACTGTACTGGGTTGACACACTCAGAAAGATTCAGGATACTGCATGCAGAATCGTAAATTTCTTATTAACATTGATAAAAGCTAGCCAATCCCATTTTAGTAAAAACATTTGTGTAATTGTTAACCAAAATAACAGATGACAATTATTGCAAGTTTCAGCTTTTTCCTGCTTGAATAATTTTTTGTCCCAAATTACACACAGAAATAAATTGGAGTCATTGGATGTCGCAACAGAGAATTCCTCCAAGTGGGTCAAGTATTTCCTATTTGAATTTAACTGTTTCGTTGAATAGCTGTTTTCGACAAACTGTGCACACACAAGGAAAGATGAACACCTACAATGGGGCCTTCTCAGAGAGGCTTTGTGATATACTGCTGCATGAGGTAACTTGGAAAGTCAATGTTTGTATTTAGGCCTATCAATCAGACAAAACCCTGGTACCCTACTTAAATGCAGTAGAATGTAATCCCATATCTGTGGTGGTGGGGTATCTCGAAATATGCCTATGGAGTTTTCTGCTGCTCACGTATCTATCAGTGATTAGGGAATAACTGATGGGACTGATAGTGAAGAGTTCATTGGTGGAGACAGTTAGTGAAGGTGGAGGGATGGCATTTATAATGAAGTTGAAGAAAAATAAGGAGGATGAAGGAGATTTTTATGAATTGATAAGTATACATGGTCCTACTTCAACAATGAATTGATAGAGCCCCCTTGATTGAAAGCTATGACGTTGAATACGGTTTATACATGCATGCTTTAACATATTGTATTACCTATTATTTTTGTCACTTTTGATTTAATTTTAGCGATAGGATCAAACTGATTATCAACAAATGGCAAATTGTGCCATATTTGAACATGAACAAAGGTACGAGGGTTGACATCAGATGCACTGCAGTGGAGTAACCCCTTTAGTTGGGTTTTGGCTGAGCGTGTCCACTTTAGGTTACCTCAACCACCACCTAAACAATGGCTAAGTGGTGATTGAACGATCCCCACAAGTCTGCTCCTGCACCTGTCACTTCTCCCACCACGGATAACAAAAATACAGCAATTAATCGGCATTAATCCAAGTTATTCAATCCGTCCCGGTTAATGTCGCGTGTTCTGTGAATGGACAACGGCAGTGGACATTGACCTTAGTTTAAAAAATATCCCCATTCTGCCGGTCATTGATGCTGGACAAGTTAGGAAGAAACAGGAGGGAACTTGTTCTCAGAAACATCACATGTTTGCTAGCATTATAATAGATCTCCTGATATGTTGTGTCGGCTCTTGAAACTTTACTTGTTCCTGACAGGTTATGGAGTGTAGGTGTCTAGTTCCAAGCTAGATTGCACGAGAAATCCCATTCTATACAGTATTAATAGTGGTTCATGTGGCAAGTGTGCTTTACATGTCAGCTTAAGATCCCTCATGGTGAAAGGTTAACATCTCATCTCCAACCTTACCACAGTTTTGCGAATACGGCCTCACAATTAGGCAAGGTCTTGAAGGTTCCGACATGTAATGGGTGTCATGTTTGTGGTACATTGCATGAAACCAACTGAGACTAAAATACTTCTTGCTGTCCCTCTTCTGTGCAACTCGGTCTTACAAAGAAAATCGTTATAAACTAATTATATTACGTACATCTAGATCAAATTCCTTAAAGTAAGGTGCGCCTAATTTTGTAGCACATCAGTGATGTAATTGCATTAGAGAGGAATATGAAATATAGAAGGTGTTGCATGGACCTGAAGTATCGCAAGATGAGTGGCTATGATGCGATATCAGAATTATCTACAATTAATAAAGAAGAATGCTGCCGAGTTTTTTTTTATCACTATGATCAGGGGCGGAGAATCATTTATAGAAGATAACAATTAATTGCCAGAGGTAATAGGGTCACTATTTCAGAAGCTGCCAGTGGTTACACTTAGGAAGGCCCAGTGGTCCACCATACGGATCGAACGGTTTGAGTCCTTTTGCCTGATCAAATGTTACAATGCATTATAATATTGATAATGTGTAGTACCATTCATATTGATTCATCAGTGAAGAGCATAATTATAGACGCCGCTACACTGAAAATCCATAGATTGAAAGGGTTAGTCAGTACAGACTAACCCAGGTTGGTCATATGAGTGTTAGTCACAATGGCAAGGTTATATTCAAAAATGACCAAGGGGTCAGTCAGTAGTGGCTAACCTAGGTCCATCATTGATGTGTTGTATTTGTATGCCACTAGTTGGGGCCACCTGTGATGACCACTCAGTGGCTCCCCCTGGAACTAAAAAGACTAAGGTGGGTTGGTCAGTAGTGACCAACCTGGCAATAATAACTAATCTAGGTTGGTGGTATAGGGATCCAAAAAATGACTAACTAGGTTGGGCACTAGTGACTGAAAGGTTGGGCGTATAGGGAGCCTAGGAATATCAGTGTACTGTACAGGGCACTGGACACTGTGCTGAACACGTGGCTCCACCTGGCAGGTACTGGCCACACTGCCTCCGACACCGGTCAATTGTGCAATGATCAGGGTGTAGGGACTCTCTACACTTAAGAGAAAAGAGTCGAGAAAAGGTTAGGCATCTTACCATAATGTCTCTATTTTGAGAGTCAGCTGAACTTTACGGAGCAGAGAAGACGTGTCTGATTCTCAAGGGTATGTGCATGATTTTACCAAAGAGGCAACCAATGCCTAATATCAATCTACACTCCAATTTAGGGAACCAGGGGTGGGTGCTAATACATAGGAAGATGAAAGGACGGATATTTTTCTTTTAAATTTCTAAAATTATTAGTGTTATTTAGAACACACCAAACTCAACACAGGAAATTTCATTTTGGGATTTTTATTTTGAAGTCTTAAAGTTTGAAGACATTTTCAGGATTTTTGGAGATTTGTTTGTTTATTGATCTTATTAGTGCGACGTTTCTAAAATTAATGACCCTGCTGTGTATAAAAAAAACACCTTACTTGTGAACTGGACGTACCTTTGGTTTCCTAGACTCTGAGGTAGCTATATGGAATGTTCTCTTTTTTACTTTATTGTCAGCTAAGGCAGATAATGTACAGGATATAAGCCAGACTCGGCTGTTAACCGGAGGACAACCTGACACCAATACTGACGTCCACTTGCTGACGTCCACCTGAAACTACCTGTGGTGATCTCCCAATACTATCACAGTTTTAACCCACTCACCTGAACACCTTAACCACCCTTAATTGATCACAAAATGCCTGCCTATAATGAAATTGTGTCTTACATAAGACATAATCATGTTTTATATAACACCTTATCAAATTACTTCCATTGTTGGCATTTTATAAACTGTGGAATGTCAATGGAACAACATAATTTCTTTGCTTGTTTTCCTTTGAACAAGATTATGGTATGGAAATAGATAACAATTCTCATGTCTAATGGCTTAAATGTTTAGGTCCCTTTTCGCAGTACATGCCAAATTTTTGATGTATGGTCTTAAAGGTTCACAAGAGATGAGCTTTGACATATCAATGACATTGTTACAGATGTAAGTCTCTCTTGGATCCTGCCAATTACCACTCCTTAGTGATGATTATCATTCATCAGCATTTCCTTGTAATTTTCTCTGTGACAATACCCACTCTCTACAACTCTATGACTGATGGTGCCTTTTAACATGATCAAGCAAATCAGCTGGGCGTCGGAGATCCTTTCAGGGTATTGAATGGGATTTAAGAAAATCCCCACTGTGAGGATTAGATGAGTGAACTTTTGGGAGAATATATGCCATTTAAATATGATTCAACATATATCGTTTGACTCTCAATATTCAACCATCCATGTGCCATGTTGTCACTGAGTGCAAAGCCTGATTCAGGTAATCCCATTTCGTGAACAATACTTAAACCATTCCCTAACCCTCAGACTGTTTAACATCCTTCCCACTATTCCATCCCAGAGAAGAAGCAATCAGCCTAAATAGGTATATAATTATATACCACAGTGTAGGGCAATAGGAATGGACTGATGTGTGAGAATTCCCAGTAAGCTAGTCCAGTTAAGAAATGAAGACCGCTGGGTGGAGGAGGTACATGGGGCTATCAGTGGTGAGTGGCGAATTATCCGACTAATGAGAAGGATAATTAAACACCATTAGAGTCTGGTATGAGAGAGGATATGTTACACTCCTTTAGGGAACAGCAAATGTGATAAGAGTACACAGAGATGGATGAGCTAGACTTCACACCTAACTGTTTAGTTAGCTCCTGGATGAAATACAATTACCATATTCATGTTAGAACTGGCTACTATTCCAGTCTTGGTCATAGATACCTTCATGATTCTTGTTTCTAGTTGTGTTACTGTAGGAGAGTCAATACAAATATCAGTAATGATTTGACATTGTGCAGCAAATCATAGACGCCGATAATAGACTTTTTTTTAAAGGGCATGTCCATTTTCATTCATGATAGCGAAATTGGAAAATGATATTCTTGTAGGCCAACACTAGTTATAATTGATAAAGTCTATAGAATGTATAAAATGCCCCTTTGCACAGCTTTATTTTTACGACACTGAGAATTACAGTTCTGGAAATAAAATATTGCCCTGAGGGACCTGTCTGAGGAAAGGGCTCTTTACAAATGACAGAGGAATGATAATATCCTCTGCCTTTTCGTGTTTTCTTTCTTGGAAGCCTTACATTGCCCATCAATGCCTTCCAATTATGCAGCCCACTGCGTACACTCTCAGAAAGGTGAGCGTCACTGTCACCAAAAGCACTCTCACCCGAAAGTCAGGCAGTGCCAGACTCTCAGGTGAGAGTGCTTTTGGCGACAGTGACGCACACTTTTCTAAGGGTGTAGACATTATGTCTGTGGTCCCTTTTCACTTCGCAAATGGCCCTAAGGAATTTCTTGTTTTCTAAAAGTAACTAATGTAGGGTCCACAGAAACAACATTGTACTTTTTAGAACAATAAATCCGATACGACTTCGTTTTTGTAGGCCTTACCATAGCACAGTAGCAAATATTCTGCCCCTCTGAGTAACACCAATAACTGAAAGTCACACATGGACATCAGCAGACTTTACAATCTATAACTGACATAAAATAGTGTTACATGAGCCGAATAACACACTAGCTGCAGTGATTTTCCTATTGCCTGTATATTACCTTAGATGGGATAATGGAGTTCCCATGGGTTTATGTTTCCACACGTGGGTGTAAATGTGGGTGTAGCAAATGTCAAGCCCCAATGTAAATCTGATACATTATAGTCAAAGCTCACACAGGCGAGATATTTCGCACTCAGAAATAGAGGGAATTGCATGAATACGTCATACTTCTATCTGTTTCTCTGTATAACTTAACTCCCCTTATATTACAATTATTGTTGATAGACTGCAGACGAATAGATATATAACAAAAGTTGCCGTGGGAAATCAACACTATTAGCACAAGTCTTTAGTTATGGAGTATTGCATTTAAAACTGGATAATGTATGTACGTTTACACTAAAAGCCTACGTCCATCCATTACCAATGATGAAAATGTCATCACTGGTCATGGGAAAGCTGTCCACCTGTACGTATTCCAATATAAGGTTGAACAATTCACTATGTCAATGTGTGGTGGGTGTGGATGTCTGTAGAGCTGCCTGCTGTTTGCATGACTGTCAGTGATTAGGGAAAACTGATAGTGGCCAGGCAATAGACTTCTGGGGGAGGCAGTAATAAGGGAAGGGGATAGGTTATGAAGTGTGCAGTAGGGATACTGGAAGGTTGGAGGCAGACCAGAAGAATTCTAGTAGGTATAGTGAAGAGGAGGGAGAGAAAGGAGAGCAGGGTTCAAATCCTTTTCTGTGTGCTAATTTGTGTGACTTGTGTGACTTAATTCTGGAGCATTGCATAAGATCGACAGGCCTAACCTAACCAAAAAGTGCCCTTTATGTTTGGTAGGATACAGTCAAGCCCACAAAGACACGCTATGGGGGCCGCCATCTTGACTCTGAGCAATGCATTCTGGTTAGGCCCCAGAGCAGTCCATTATGGGTGAATTTCTTATCAGTCCATTTGTTCTAGGTGTGAAAGAATGGGATTAACCTGATAAGGCGATGGGAGTGTGGCCCCCGACTACCTGAAGTACCAGGATATGCTAGTGCAGTATACAGTGCGTATACCTAGCCCTCACAATATCGAGCTATGACGTCCAACAGGGAATTGAAGAGACAGACATCACCAAACTGAAAACACAAATGGACTGAATGCAAAAGCCTTCCAGTATAAAAACCGAGTTTTAAAATCACAGATTCATGAACCCTGTCCTCTCATGTCGCTATTAGGAAGGAACCTGACAATTTCTCATTTTTAGTTGTCAAAGAAAAAGCCAAAGGAAACATGACCAAGTGCTGATTGAGCAATCCCACCTGTCGCTTTTCAAAGAACGGATACCAAAAACAAAGCCATTAATCCATATTAAAACTATGTATTCAATCAGGTCTGGTTAATGTGGCGAATGGTGTCAATTGGTGGGGGCGATGGGCATTTATTACTGTGGAATTTGCTTTAATGTCTGCATTTTGTTTGGTCATTAGTTCTGGACAAAGTAGGCATGACTTCTATAGTTCATCATTACCAACAGGCAATACCAGATACCAATACATTGATTAAATAGGTGATATCTTGCTACAAGATGACACCAGACAGTCCATTACCTTAAACAAGTATATCGTATGGCTTGTTTGGGTCATATTGTATGAAATAGGAAATATAGGCTATGAGAGTCTATGGTTCATTTATTGCTTCAATTACTTTTTTGGCTTGTTGAACCATTTTTTGTCAGGAGTGGACAATAGGGCTGAGTCATCTATTAGCAGCTGGGTGGGGAGGCTTGGTGGATTTTTCCAAAACGGCAGTTTCTGCCCCCCCCCCCCACCCCCACCAGTTAGCCGAAGGTTTTCCATTATGACCCACCCTACATTCGCCAAGCCCCCAAAAGCTGACAATAAATGACTTGGCCCATATGATAGTGATTGGCTAATACCACCTGTCACTTATTTCTTTTGACTCCTCACATGACTGTGACAGACGTGACAGGTAGGGGAGGACGGGGTGTAAAGTCACAGGGGCGCGTTGTCACAAGCGTGTTTTTGGGCACTTCCCAGCTAGGTATGTCCAAGACGACTAAAACCCCATAGCATATTGATAAATAACTTTGCTATGAGTCATGGTCAGGTCTCTGTGAAAAACTCATCACACACAATTAGCTAAAAACCATTTTCACCAAAGCGGAACACGATTTTCCCCTGTTTTGGAAATGGCTTTACTCAAGCCCACACTAGCTACATTAAGAAGCTGCATACATCCGACTCCTGATAAATATGTCTACTATTAGCCTGTATGTGTATAGATCTTACATCTTTTCATATTTTGCAAGATCATGACCTAATTACTTTTATGCGGGGAAGGGGCTAGTTGTCACAAGAAATGGGGCTAGTTGTCACAATCTCTTCAGTATGTGACAACTAGCCCCATTCCCAAAATATTCAAAATTCAAGGTAAGATTGATATTAATATCATTGCATTTGCATTTGTTTCATGTATCATATTGTTCTTCAACCTTTGAAGTATATGTACACATGTTCTAAATAAGTAGTGTATAAAAAACACACTATTACAGACAGTGTTATAAAGGAGTCTTATGAGACCCTAATTCACCTATTTCTTTTACTGTCTATGCTGACAGCTGAGAAGGTATAGTTAACTGAAAGGGAAATGAATTATCAAATCCTTTCTAAACCAATTCTCTAGGGATATATCCAAAGTGACAACTAGCCCCATGCCCTGTGACAACGCACCCCATGCCGGGGCGCGTTGTCACAGGCCAACTTTTTTTTTAGAATTAGGTCATACGTAATAATGGTTATTGATATAATTTCATTAAAGTGTTCCACATAATGGTGAAGTTCAGTATGATTTTTTGATATACTTTAAAGACTCCTATCATATTATTTGAGGGATGTACAATGAAAAGTCCAGATTTTGTGACTTTACACCCCGCCCTCCCCTACTACTGATGTGGCTGGGGTAGCCTGCTTTTCATGTCACCCTTATGTCTCTGTGCTGAAAGGTTACCTCTAACCTAAACATACACAACTTCACAATTAGGTACGGGTCCTGAATTAAGGTACCGACAAACTTATTATTGGTCTCACACGTGGGTTACATTGTAGAAATGCAACTAGAATTTCAGAGCACGGTGAGAAAGCTTTTAGATCTTAATGTGATAATGCTGACCACCTAGTGGGTGATTTTAACATTGAGGGTCTCACATAATACATTTTAGAAATGCAACTAGAATTTCAGAGCAGGGTGACAAAGCTTTTACATCTTGATCTGATACTGCTGACCACCAAGTGTGTGATTTTAACATTGATATCATGAAGTAGCAAAGGTACATGTATCGTCGTAATGGATAACTTGTATTGAATGTTGGTGGTAACATGATATCAACCGTCAGGTTTGGCAGACAGATTGCAGGATATGACCCGTCCCCATGAACATCCATGTCAGTGGTTTCCTGCGTAGTAATGGACGAGTGGAGATCACAGAGATAATCACTCTGTGAATGTGATAGGTAGGATGTACAGATCCTGGGGAACTCATATCAATCATGTACCTTTTAGTGTATAGATAATGGTGCCAGAGACAGAGAGTGTATTAACCCTTGAGGGATGGCATGGTGCTTTAAAGCTCCTTGTTTATTCATTGCCAAGGCTGCACTGGTGCTGCATTCATATAATAGTGAGCAGGTAAGCAGAAAGGAGTATCCCTGATGTGGACGAAAACGGCTGATGATTGATCTAGGATACTTTTTCTGTAGAATGCAAAAGTACAACGCAAAATATTTCATTTTTGGGTGAAAAGCTTCTTTTAAGTTGTTTTGGAATATAAAGAAAATGTTTTAGAGAATAATTAAGTGTCCATGTTGATATAATTATGTTGCCATAGAAACATAATATCAAATAGAAAAAACAACAGAATAGTACATTGAAGGAACTATTCCCGAGGGTAACTATGATGTATGCCAAACATCATATGCCATAAACCTTCTGCTATATGGCATACATCATAAATCTATTTCTGGAAGGTGACAGAGTATCTAATGCAGGGCAAGGGTGGGAATCTAGGAGCAATTGGAGGTCACATTGGCACGCCGCTTGACCACTCAGTGCCGATTCACAACTCTTCAAATTGGTCCCAGAGCGATTTTTGAAATCAATAAGATCGTACACAACATGGACTCCTACCGAGGCTATTGCTAACTTGGCTTTAATTGAAATTTCTGTTTGGTGTAGGATCTTAAGTTGATAGACATTGTCATGTATAGGTATTATTGTCGTTAATAAGCATTTAAGGGATGCATAGTATTTTAAGTTGTCATACCCTTTCTTGTCATGGTGCATTGGAGCCTTGGTGGATATACTGAACAGAGGCTCATTATGTATCATTGCGAAAAAAGAATATATGGAACTAGTACAGTAAGGCACTATGCTATACGTAAAGGTCTAGTAGTCTGATTGAAGACACCTTGTAGTTGTAATGCAACCTTTTCATAGGACGCATCCTGTCAGAAGTTAGTGTTGCTTCACAATAGGATATACTGTATATCTACAGTATAAAAGGATGCATTTCTGGGTTCCAGTAAATGGTAGTATTATATACTGTTTAGCTACGGACTCACCTTGGGATAATAGTAAATGGGTTTTTCTTTCCATATTTCTTTAACCCATTTGACCTACGGTTCCACCTAGATTGACATTTCAACAGTACCTCCTATTTTGCCAAGGTGATACTCGATTACAGTAGGTGAGTTTGTAGCTGTACAGTATGTGATACTGGAAACCAAAAATAATTCCTTTTATAATGTGCAGCTACACTACTTATTTCTAATAGTGCAAGGTCCACTGTTGTGGAAATTGATTTACGACCGAAATCCAATTTTTTTGGAAAGTATTAGCAACTACTTCACTACCATTAATAACTCTGAGTGTTTTCCCGGCTTTGGGCGTTAACGGATGTACATAGAACATAATATCATAAGAAAGCGAATCACTTGAGTAGTAAGCACTTTTGAGATATTTTAATCGATCACTTTGGGAAGCTACGGATGAGATAATCCCATCATATTTCATGTGAACACTGGTGGTAATAATGTATAATGCTTCTAGACCAAATTTCATGATATTAATTTGGGAAAAGGTATAGATCTTCTCGAAACAGTAAGTTATCGATACATATTGGGTGATGTTTCAGGCAATGTGTTTCATAAGATGTGCATTAACTGCCGTTAACTATTGGATACTAGAGCGACTTTCGGATAATATTGTTTATTCAATTGGTAAGATCATCATGGCCAAAGTACATTAAACAAAAGTCCCAAGGTTTGCTCAGATGACTAGAGAATGGGATCGTGACTGAGGAGATGTATAATACATTTAAAAAGTCTTCACTGTGAATCATATACGAGATTAAAATAAGTTAAGTGATTTATGTAAACCATTTTGATCTAATCAATGAAGTCATAATAGGTCCATATATACTTTATTTGGTCGTGGTGTATTGGTCTTCATTGTTAGAGGGAAGTGTGTAACATCTTCTTTCAATTGACCTTTTTCAACTTAATCTCAGCTGCAGGTGTGATCAGCATTAAGAATAAATAGGGGTCCAGTACCGGATGTCCATATTCGATGATGCTTAATCTGATGTGAATGATGAGCTGACTGCAACACATCTTTCCCAACTAACAAAGATAAACATTATTTTACGTCAAAATAACGTTCTGCTGTAGTAAGGAGACTTATATAACGTTATAAAATGTTGTATAACGTTTTTCTTGTTTAGTGGGTTAGATTTAGCCATAAGATTGCGTATCTGCTCATTTTAATGTTTCTTTGATTATATCAAAAGAGTATCATTCTTAAGTTGTGTAGATATAATCAATGAAGAGGTGTTGATCGATTGATATCTTATTGGTTGCAACCTTGCCTTTATGAAATCACCGAGCCCAGACCTCTCTTCCATCAGTCCTGAACAAAATCCCCAACCAGATGTGAGTGTTTTCCCAAAGCCTCACAATTTCTCACTTTCGGTGTTATTGTTGTGGAAAAAGGATGTGAACAATACCGGAGTCGTGATTGAGCGGGCCCAGCAGTTACCTCCCCCGCTCAAATAACTACGATGGCCGTGAGAAAAACGCAGCAATTAATCAAACTGTAAACAGATCTGTGAAGGCGTTATGGCTATTGCTGTTATTAGTCTGAAGTTCACCCTGCACCACTCTGAAGAACTGTAATTTCCCGACCACAAGTTGGCCTCAACTACCTGTCAATAGATCAATATGGGGGTCGTAATAAAGCATACAATTCAGTTTAACAGTGCATCAATGTTGAAGCAACATTGGATCAACATTGACAACCATCTGCCAAAGTTGATTCAATGTCCCGTGCCCACTGGGTACAGGTTTGATGTACTGCAGAACGGTTAGCATGCTTCATCGTAGGTGAGTTACTTGCTGGTTCTGCGTTGGTGCATCATGCATGTATGTATGTAATCAGGATGTGGGGCATCGTGTGGTCTTTTAATGGGGGTCAGGACAACCTCCTATCATCTCACCACTTAGATAAAGCAACATTACAAGATGGGGAAGGAAGTCACATTCAGACAATAAATAAATAAATGAATCTGTCCAACAACAAAGCACAATGTCTCTGAGATCTGAGAACTGATGCGGTACATTGTGAAACATCTCAATCTACTAGTTTCTGGGCTGGCATAGTGAAATCAAATTCCTTGCAAGTTGTATTAATTCTCCCCAATGTTCAAACAAATCTGCACTAAGAGGCCAGATGCACTTCTCAGCCATTGCTCGTGAATGATTGAGTAGCGGAACAATGCCTGTATAGCAGCAACACACGTTGTGAAGAGAGGGAGGGAAACCATTCAGTTAAAATGTCAGTGGCTTTGTACAAACAAATTTCTCAATACTGACAGTCATTTAAAACTGCTATACATGTGTCAATGTTATTACCTTTGATGTTTGGATGCAAACCGACATAAATTCATCCCAGAATATATATATATATATATATATATATATATATATATATATATATATATATATATATATATGTATATATATATATATATATACACATATATATATATATATATATATATATATATATATATATATATATATATATATATATATATATATATATATATATATATGTATATAGAAGGGGAGATTTGTGCAGGATATGTAAGAGAGGTTTATCAGTTTTGATTAGAATTTTCTGTCTTTGTTTCTTTATACTGGACATCAAGGCAGCTTCCTTGTTCATTGTTCTACCATAAACGAATTAATTAGAGGTCCATGTCAATGAGGTAGAATGAAAATATAATGTGTTAATATGCCTCGATGTTTACTTTGCACTGTTCAGCGGTAATGCTGAGCATTAGAGATTCATGTCCTTTGAAGCAAAATGTAATGTTTTCCTGAGCCATGTTAATATCCACTTTACACTGTGCAAACATCCTTAAACACCCTCGGGACAAAGGCAAGACAGTCATGCATAATTTTTATCAAAGGACAGATTCTAATAGATTCAGAAGCTCTCAGGATAATGACCTGTAGGTACTTTGAAAGTCATACAGTGAAGTTCGGATACTAGTGTGATATATTTTATATATGTATATCTCTTTCAACAGTTGTTTCCCAGCACTCATGAATAGTTTAGTTCAGAAACCTGAAGGAGAATATCCAGATGAAAAATTATAAAAGCACATTCCACAACTTAGCTGTAGTTCTTAACATAAAGCAACTTGTCTTCTGAAACCCTACTTCACTAATGTTTAATGTTAGTTGATGGCCAAAGCATTTCTATTCCAAAGGGTATAAATAGCTTGCATTAATGATGGATCAATTCTCGGAAAACTACTATGTTCTCAATCAAAAAGTACCCTAAAGCACTTTAGGGTTAATTTCCCACTATTTTGCCCCCTGATGGATAAAATAAAAACAGAGAAAACCCAGGAAGGCACCTTCTCATGGATGTGTTGATCCCTATTTGGTCCTTTAGCGGCAGTGCACTAAAGTTTGCACCCATTCAGACAGTTTAACTAAGGTGACCCCCTAGTTTCATATGGTTTTCAACTGCGGATAAAGATGAGGTGATATCTCATATCAGCTATCAATGCCCATTAATAAATCTGTATATGCTAGTGTTCACTGAGCAAAGATTAATGCAAGAGTGTCCAGCAACTAAGGGTGTATGCATGAATGCACAGGTTTCGACTAGGGTGTGAAGGGGTTTTCAGGATATCACAAGTTTACATCACCCCTCCATACATTATGACCATTACACAATGATAAACAGATTATCACAGAAAGTTGAATTTTGAAAAAATAGTAAAGAGCATCTATTCCAACCCAATTCCCTTTTGGTAACACTAAGCCGCTTTGGTTTATATAAGCACATGGCAAAGCTAATAGCATACTTGTTCTGATATTGCTCTTAAAGTGACATGGTCCGATGATTAGGGCTCAAAAATGAATTTTGTTAAAAATGAACAAGAATGTTCAATAGGGTCATACTACATGTTCTATCTGTTTTATTTAACATTACTCCCCATAATTCAGCTTAGAATTCAGGCAATTTTCAGTTTTATACTCAATTTGATACTTTTGGAGTGCACGCTATAATCCCCCCCATTGATAATACACAGTAAAATATGGTACCTGGGCTACCTTGGACCCTCTAAATGGGCTTCTTTTGCCCATAGATGACATTGTGGTATTTCCTATCCTCCAAATATGATATTGCCCATAGATGACATTGTGGTATTTCCTATCCTCCAAATATGATATTGTACTACCATTTGGAACACATTTAAGTAGAATTTATAATATGGAAAAAATCTGAATTTATAATATGGAAAAAATCGGACCATGTTGACAAAGCACATATTGTAAGTGCTCAACTAGATATTGATTACCATAATTGACTCCTGGTTTAAATTCCAGACACCTGTATTAATAAGGATTCTGTTGCATATCAACTTCCAGTTTTGTGGGTGGAGATATTGAGGGATTTCTAGCTCATGCAGCAGACAGATAAGCAAGCAGCGCTAATTGATGAGCGGCTTATCACGTTGTGCGACTACCCCGTGATAAGCCGAAACAGGAAGTGGGGCTGCCCAGGTGACTGATGGGAATGGCGGAACCCGTGGGGGCTGCCATTAAGCCACTGAGACGCTGCTGCATTCTGATTGGCCAATTCAGGGAGATAATGAGATGGACTATATACATGGTCAATATTATATTGTTGTGAATGTTACTAGAGATAGGTGAATTGCCAATAATAGATCGTGATAAAGTAGCAGTATTGAAAAACAGGCAGGGTTTGGATTTTAGATAGGCTTTTCATTGTTGTTGATATACCATCTTTTATATAATGTTTAAATTTTGATAGTGGCCAGTGATTGTGTAGCTTGCACCCCAATTATAATTGAATATATCTTCACAGAACTTCTAAGAGCATCAATGCCTATCCTAAATTAGAATCTTCAGTGAATTGATAGCATTGCCATGACATGTTTTCACAATAATTTCTTTCCGTAAGCTAACTTACAGTAGTGCGTAGCTATCTTGCTTGAATTTAAGACATTCGTATGATAGTATATATAGTTTAGACTTAAAATGTGTTGAAGATATGTGGGCTCTTCAGAGACGGATTCATCAGTCAAACTGTGTCCCAAAATTATTAACGTTATCAGAAAGTGTTGCCTACTCACGCCCAGCTCTGTGACATATATTGATGTTACTCTGTAAATAGATCCAAAACTAACGTAAGTGGTTTTATCTTTGCTCATTACCATGATATCAAATTTCCTCAGAGAAAGTTGCTTATATCGATGGAAATGTATCTGTCTATATACAGTTGTTACTGTATTCCTATTGTACAGGATATTTGATTATATCTAGACTTCTACTCCTGGATAGGAAAAATAATGCCATGTGGCTGATATTTGACATTCAATTGCTGTTGGCAGGAGGATTTCATCCCATATATTACATCCGAACATATTCAATGTCTATTCTGATATTGCCTTAACAGATATTTGAGATCGGAACTTCCCATGCCCTGACAACTTATGATAGTCACCTAGGCTAAGTCAGCTAGCGAATTAGCAAACGGAAGACATGCCTGTAGCGGAAAGAATCCAATTTCGCCGGACTACTAGACTGGTATTAAAACTTCCGAGAGACTCGTATCTATAGACGTCATCTGGCCATCACATTTTGTCTGTGGCATCAAAGTGATTAGAAACTTTAAGTTATTCAGGATATTGCCTTATGGAATATTGCAGCACGGTGGTCCTGCTGTGGTGCATCATGATGACCCTTAATTTGGGAGTGTATCAATCACATAGGGTCGGCATGATACGTAAATGTGAGCTGGTGAGTCGGTGCTGCATTCATGAACCATACGAGGAAAACAGGCATGTTGCATGTTACATTAAAGCACCATAGCATTGCGTACACTGCATGAACTTTTGCATTTAAGTAAATTTAAAAAGCTAAAAGGAAAACCTTTAGTATGTTGAATTGAGTAAAAGGCACTTAAATGCCGTTATGACCTTTTCGGGGCACTTAAATGCAAACATTCATGCAGTGGCATCTACTCTTGACTTACCCCTTTCTCTCTTTTAATCAGCGCAGCAAATAGGCCTATGCACATATAGGCCCATATAGAAGCAGTAGTAGTAGCAATAGTATCGGTGAATTCGTTCATCTGCATGTATGATTTAGAAACACAACTTACACGGGACCCTTTCATATTTGAAGAAGCTGTCAATGGGTTGTAATTCCCTAATAGACAGGGTACTGTATGACGTATTGGTCACGACTTTCAGTAATTTTAGACTTATGCCTTTGCCTTTCATGCAGACCACCACCTTTTGGCAATATGGCTGCCCTCAATTGATCGTTGGATCTATGGCAACGTAGTGGGCCCACGTGATAAGAGGAAAATCAAGCAGAGGCAAGCTGGAAGCTGCCCCGAGAGGTCAGGGTAGAGAGGGGTGGAAGAGGGACAGGCCAGGGGTGGGGGATCAAGGGGTGGAGCAAGGGGGTGATAAGTAGACCCAACGGCTTTAAGAATAGGCTGGTTAGGGGCTACAGACTTGTGGAGGGTTAGGAGTGTGAGGCATCGAGGGAGGGAGGTGGGAAGCGGGAGGCTATGTCTGCTGAGTATGAGGAACCAAATAGCCTCACCACCAGCAGCGTGTAATATCCATTTTAGGACAGAAGGTCCATACTAACTTATGAAGCAATGCGCCAACGCATAGTTGAGTTACTACACATGTAGGACTGCCCTCACACACCATGTAGCAGATATGTATAAGCGTTATACACCAACGACAGGGTAATTGCCTAAGGCCACATTCAAGGGTAATTACCATTGTCCAAGGGTTATAGTACTTTTCGCAGCTACTCACGCGTATCAATATCTGACTTACTCTCACAGTAGGACAGACTTCTCAATGGACTGCATCCATATACAACTAGGCATGTGCTTAAAGTGACATGGTCCGATTTTTTTCATATTTCAAGTCCTGCTTAAATGTGTTTCAAATGTTAGTACAACATCATATTTGGAGGACAGGGCCGAATAAAATGTCATCAATGGGCAATAAGAGCCCATTAGCAGTTCAGGTGTGGCCCAAGTATAGCATTTTACAGTGTATTTTCAATGGGGGAATTATAGTGTGCACTCCAAAATTAGTAAATTTAGCCATAATCGGATAATTACACTATTGAACTCCCTGGAGACACGAGAAGGAAGGCAGGCTTGGAGAAATAATATTTATTATTTATACAAGACGATTAAAATTATACACATTGGTTTTATGTGGTATAATAATATAATATATGCATGTAATATTTACATACATTAATGTATAATGATGAATGTAAAATAGAAGTAAAATACGATGTGAAATATGTAATATTGAGATGAGGTAATAAGGTGTGGGTGGGTGGGAGAAAAGTTGTTGAGGTGTTGATTGACTGACATGGGCAGGAGGATTGAGGTGGAGAGAGGGTGCCGAGAACCGACCAGAGGGAGTGGTGTAGGAGTTTACCTGTAGAGGGGGCAATGATACAGGAGGGCTGGGGTGGTGCCCCCTAGGGGTCAATAGTGACCACTCCCGCGCCCATTTCAGGCGTGTGAGATCACCACTATTGAACTCCCCGGAGACACGAGAAGGAAGGCAGGCTTGGAGAAATAATATTTATTATTTATACAAGACGATTAAAATTATACACATTGGTTTTATGTGGTATAATAATATAATATATGCATGTAATATTTACATACATTAATGTATAATGATGAATGTAAAATAGAGCCAAGCCTGCAAATTATAAGGGTGGGATGGTGGGAGTAAAAATGTATGAGTAACATTGTTATTAAGATTAATTATGTTCATAGATTGTGATTTGTTCACTGATTGTGTAGAGAGTCTATGAGGGCCTGGTTGACTGAGTTGTTAACTTGAGGCCTGATGTACACTCTGTGGGCGTTTGAGCGCCACCCTCCATAGGCCCTGATCTGAGCGTCCGGCACCCCAGCCCCGTGGGCCTCCGTGGCGGCCGCCACCCTGAGGCCATGTAGGACGTAGATGTCGGGTTCGAGTCCAAGTGCCACTAGACGCTCTTTCCACACAGTCCAGACTTGTGTGGCTGGGAGGGCCTTGCGGGTGTCTTGAAACATTAACAAGGGGTCGTTGGGGGAGGCCGTTGGAGTGTCCATGCACGTCTGCCTGACCACCGCTACTACACACAGTAGGGGGTCTGGTGACGGTTGCAGAAGAACCTTTTTGTGCTGTCCAGTCTTCTGAAGGTTCTTTGCGGCTGTTATTGTGAGGGCGATGTCCCTGCCCTGGAACACCAGGTCCCCTCTTGTGAGGTGGTGTGTACACCTGAATGACTTCATCGATGGTGGACACACCTCTGAGGGGCGCAATGCTGCGTAATACTGAATTAGGAGTGCAGCTCTCACGGCATTGTCTGTAGGAGTGTGGCCCAGCCCCTGGACAGCTTGTCGCAACACCGGCATGGGTACTGACAGCTTTTCCTTGGGGATGTATGTCTTGTTCCTGTGTAGTGCATCCAACACCCTTGACACGTGAGGGTGGCAGATTTCTGATGTGTCTGCTCCTGTCAGCCTGACGAACACCCTGGCATGTGATAGGTAGTTGGAGATGGTCGAGGGGGCCCTGAGGTACAGGGCCAGGTACTCTATGTACACACAGATGGCGCTGTGTGGTACCAGAGCTGGGTCCATGTTGAGCACGTGGGCGAATGCTATGTAGGTCCCCGCCGACGTCTTGTGGCTGGCGACAGTGGCCGGGGCCCTGGACTGGTGCTGGCGCTGAGTGGCACCCTGCTGCAGCAACTCGATGGCCGGATCTGCAAATGATGAATGGCCGTATGAGATCAAATACAACAGGGCTTGCAGGTACAATTTTAAGACAGTTCTTGGTTGCAATTTCTTGTATTCTAGATTTTGGGTCACTGTTTAAGTGTGCCCTACTGAGGTCATCAGCCAAGGTGTTTAGTTTCCCGGCTATGTGTTGGTATGAGATGAAGATGTCAAGTCTGGCCTGAATGAGCCAGGCTACCCTGGCACACTCCAGCAGGACTTTGTTCTCTCCTCGGCCTGAGGTGAGGACGCTGACAGCTGCTTCATTGTCACAGAATATTCTAACATGCTTGCCCCGGGACTGAGTGTCCAGAAGTGTGTCAAGGGCCACTACTATGTTAGCTGCTTCCAATTCTGTTATGCAGTTGACGGGATTGTTTTTATGACAGACTTGCATGGCATATGCATGTCTGCCATCGGACCCGCCCACCCCCAACAGTGAGGCGTCTACATAAATGTCTATGTCCGGGGTTCTGTTTGTGATGAGAGACACCCCGTTCCAAGTTGACCCAAACTTGAGAAACCATGAGAGGTCCATTAGAGGACCTCATTTCACTATTGACTGAAATGTACTTTCCCCGCATGCCCCTGAGTGCCTCGAGCAACTTTGAGACAAAGAGGCGGGCGGGTCTGACACATTGTGCCATGTGGAGGAGCTTGCCCAGGATGGACTGCAGCATCTTCTTGGACAAGCTTCGTCGAGACATTACCTTTGTCACTCTACCCATGATGTCTTCCAGTTTGTCTCGGGGCAGAGCGATGGACATGTCCTCGGAGTCGATGATGACGCCAAGCCATCTGGCGCTGGTAGATGGGGGCTGGGCCTTCTTGGTAGCTTCGGGTAGTCCGAGGTCTGCCAGGAGC
Organism: Harmothoe impar; assembly: GCA_947462335.1. Classification (NCBI taxonomy): domain Eukaryota; kingdom Metazoa; phylum Annelida; class Polychaeta; order Phyllodocida; family Polynoidae; genus Harmothoe; species Harmothoe impar. Next base: position 7,913,364 of record OX381721.1, on the reverse strand, counting down.
TGGCGCGCGATCCCGAAGTCTCTCTCAGCACGGGCTCTGGATGATGACAAGATCACGAGATCGTCTTAATACATGTGACAGTGAATATCTTGCTTTCTAAGTATAGATACAATTGCTTGGGCGACTCTCTGCATGTGGCAGCTACTATTACGTGCTCCAAATGCCATGGTGATGTCGCAATAGAAACTCCCGTCCCATTTTAGGCCCAATAAAGGCCACCCCATTGGGTCACAGGAGAAATTCTTATATGCGCGGCTGACGTCCGCCGAGCTGATGAAGGTGCCGGGTCCCATAGCCTGTAGGTCTGCAATGAGCATGTCTATTGTAGGAAGGGCATGGTCCCTGGCCTTACCCAACACAGTGTTTTTCATGATGTACCCATTTACGGAGCTCTCCCTCGGGAATGTCATGTCGATGATAACACGTCTTTCATCGGTATCTCTTTTCTCCCTGGACATCAGGGGGGAAATGTGAGACCAGGGGGCAAATGGGGGGGTGTCAAATGGCCCCAACATACCCCCATGACCCAGCTCTGTCTTTATGAACTGCGAGATTTGAGTTGGAAAGTCTCGTGCACTCTTGTGGTTTGGAATCCCTTGTGTGTTACTGATCGGCCCCATATAGCCCATGGGAAACCCATATTTAATGAAATCTAAAAGCTCCTCGGTGTCTGGGTCACCACCGAGGTGCCTCTCCCATACAGGGATGTTCAGTTTTGTAGGTAGTGGGATGCGAGCTGAGGCTGAATTGGGAAGTCCCGTTGCTTTAACTCTGCTATAAATATCGGCGAGGCACGGGGCAGAGTCGTGATGTACAAAGTCGGGCCAATTCTCAATTCTATGTTCTTTAAAAACCTGGGCGGACATGTCTATGCCTGAGTGTCAGATTCACAAGCTTTTCTAATTGCAGCAAACGGTGGCTGCTTACCTTGACCGAGGCCGACGACATGAGGGCTGGTGTGAGGCGAGCTGGGGCCGACCGAATCGATGTTGTTGGCGGGCTCGAGGCTGAGGGGTCCCGGGGGGCTCGGGACCAAAGCAAACGGTCTCCCGGGCGGGGACGTGCTGGGAGGCGAGGCGTGATGTTTTTCGGCTAATGGCTACATGCCAGGGCCGATGCGGGCCTCCTCCCGCGAGTCCCGCCCACGATGCCTCCACGGCGGGACAGTCTCGGGTTGAGGCGAGGATAATACGTCGGGGGGACACGTGTAACTTGTAGCGGACAGAGACTTTCCTGCGAAATCACTGTCCGAACGTCCATCTTGGATCCCGCCCGAGTTCTCGTGGGGCGCGAGAGAAGGCGAGGCGATGACGTCACTGCGGCCGGTGGCTTTGTTTACAAACAAACCAGGTCCACGTGGGGCGCTAAGACCACGTGGTGACTGCCTGCGGGCCATCTCATCACAATAATAATCATACACGGTTGCGGGCGCCGGGCCGGGGAAGATCCGACCGGCGCCGGAGCTTAGTTTTTTGGATGCTGCATGTGACTGGGGGCCTGCTGGGTCTGACCAGCATAGTAGGCGTTACTAGGGGGCTGCTGGCGGTTCTGCTGGTTTCCGCCTCCGGCGTTCTGGTCGCCGAATTTACTGTTACATGCCTGTATCGTGTGACCGAGCTTTTTACCCTGGCTGAAGCAATACAGGCACACATGGATGAATCTGAGCGGGGAATCGTCGTGGTCACCTCGATGCTTACAACCTCTAGAGGCGTTGAAGTCGGGGCATGGGGTGACGCTTCTTGACGCTGCCGCGCCAGCTGGGGCGGGGGCCGACACTGCCGACCTGGAGCCGCCCGTGAATGAGATCCTGGTACGGTCGTTCTGGATTTTAACCCATTCATTCCAGCCGTACTTTTTGCGCTCTACAGAGTCAAACACAACCTGACTCCACTCCAGCACATTGGGCCAGTGGCGGGCCATGGCGTCGGTCGTGACGTCATGAAGGTGGGCCACCATGGAGTCATACTCCTCCGGCTTATATGCTCTAGGGTCCTGGAGTAGGCCTACAAATGCATTAATGTACTCTTGCTGGGACATTTTAGTGCGGTAGTCTAGCTTAAGCTTGAGGGTTGAGACACCGGCTTTCTCAATGTACATGTATGGCTTAAGATGCAGGGCTTCATTAAAGATGTTGACTCTAAAATCACCCTTACCATCTGTGGGGATGTGTTGAAGGTTCTCCCGGGCCAGCTGCTGCTCGACATATCCTGCGTGTTGCTGCCGCAGGACAGCTGGAGGAGGGAGGGCCGCCCCGGTGATCGTGGCGGCGGCATGCTCGGTGGGTGCAGGGCCGGTGGTTGACCGCCGGGGCTGGTGAGCCGGCAGGGACGGAGTGCCCACCGTAGACTCTGACGTGGGGAACTTGGAATGTGAAGCCTTATGGGGCTTCAGGGCACCAATGATCTCAGATAGCTGAGATGTGACACCCTTCATGTGGTTCTTGACGTCGGCCATGTCACCCTGGAGTGCCCGGACATCAGACTCAATTGCCATGAGTCTGGAGTCGGACAAGGTGTCATGGCGGCTGAATGAGTGGCCCGACGGGCGGGTCACGTGCAGACTGGTGTGGCGACTGCTAGTTGAAAATGGCCTGGCGGAGCCCATCTGGGAATCAGTGGCCTCGTCTACAGTTCTAAAGGTGACCTCAGGGTCGGGTGTGGAGTCTGTCTTACCCGTGGAGTGACGACTCCTCCCGTGTGACGACAGTGACACCGACCCAGAGGTGGAGCGTGACGGGCCGGCCGAGGCGCTGGACCGGGGCGAGCTGTCAGCCGAGGTGCGGCGGCGTCCCGCCGGTGCACTCTGCGCCGACGTGTTGGTCGACTTGTTCCGGCCCTGGCTGCTCCGTGTTGAAGGCATGGTAAGTGCTGTGTAGGCATAGCACCGCTGTCTCAGTCCTCCTGACACACAAGTTGGCAGCGCTAATATTATTAAAACTTTATAAAAACTATGATATAAAATACTTAGGCGCCAAAGTGTGTATGAAGCAGAAAAGTTGTTGAGGTGTTGATTGACCGACATGGTCAGGAGGATTGAGGTGGAGAGAGGGTGCCGAGAACCGACCAGAGGGAGTGGTGTAGGAGTTTACCTGTAGAGGGGGCAATGATACAGGAGGACTGGGGTGGTGCCCCCTAGGGGTCAATAGTGACCACTCCCGCGCCCATTTCAGGCGTGTGAGATCACTTCTACTTCTAAGCTGAATTCTAGGGAATAAGATTGAATAAAGCAGCTAGCAAATGAAGTATGGCCATAGGGAACATTCTGGTTCATTTTTAGCGAAATTGATTTCTAAGCCTTAATCATCGGACCATGTCACTTTAATATACACTACAAAACGGTCATTTGTTTTGTTCTCGCAGCCAACTGTGGTGTAAGATAGCTTGATGCATTAAAGCACTATGCTGTCCTCGCCAGATGACTGTACATGACACGGAAAGAAACTCTCTGATTTATTGCCCTATCAGCTATTCAGCAAATGCCAACAAAGATGGTTTTAATGCAGCTTTGATGTCATTGTCACATGCCATTTTAAATTTTAAGAAGAAACGCAAGCTGTGTAATTTAATATTTCTCACATCATATTCTGTAGGTAATGCGATTATCAGTCTGCTGAATGCTGGTACTTGTGAAGAGAAGTACAGCGCCGCCTGACTGCTTTTAGATAATCGGTCACTCTGTGGGTGAAAACTTATAAAGGTATAAAAATGTACAAAAAGGATTCAGCGGGCACTTGAGAACAGTAGTCACCTACTAGCTGGGCCAAATGGACTTTCTAACACTTTGGAGTGTAATAAATAGGACAATTCAAAATTGCCATTTTAGATCAGATGTTTTGCAACAAAACAAAAATGTTGTTCAAGTGACTCAAATGTAGCAGTAGGGAGAGTAATTAGTTGCATCTTTCATGGTTGTGTATGAAAAAAGAAATTTCCCCGCATACGACTGCAATTTGAACCTGCTGGGCACTCCCATCTCACTTTTATGCATAATGTTCTCGAAGATGTATTGATTCTAAGAATTATTATGGATACAGTTTCATGTGACCTGACTCCAAAAGTGACTGCTAGAGTGGGTTAGGGTGGCTTTTCATGCTTGACTAGTCACATTCTACTGTTCATACTGTGTACACATAATTATGGATGTTGAGGAGGGCTGTGTAAAGCTGATTATCTTTACCTGGCTGGCTGACCAGCATTGAGTTATGAAAGGTCCATATTATGGGCCAGGTGCATTGATACACCGTGCAGAATGAGGATACACCTATCATTGTTAGTGTAAATTCTGTAATCAAATCGCCCAAAAAACCGCGCCACACCCTCAGATAATTTGTGAACTTAAAGGGTCCATATATCGCCATGACCAATTATAATGTCCAAATAGTTCTCTTTCAAAAGAACTAACAATTGTATTCATTGATTACCCCGCCCAACAGTGTACCTGAATGTTCAGATTACAAGAGAATCATATCTAATAAACTCCCACTCACATATCATTCATTCATGCCTATAAAGATGTATACATATATATATATAGGAGAGAGATAAGAGAGGAGACACGCTGACAGTAGCCATAAATACCACTGCTTGTGTCCTGACTCACACATCAAAACGGCCAACATGACAACAGCTAGCATAGACATGCAGTTTGTTGCTCAGAATTCTACTCTATGGGCAAACACTACTGCCTACCCTGAAATATTTAAAACAGAGAGTTTTAGAGACAACTTCCAGGCTAGGATGGCATATTATTACCCACTGCGCTTGGCTGAGACAATGGTAGGCTTGGTAGGTAACTTCATGGTGATCCTTGCTGTTGGTCACTATAGTGATTTGCAGACTGCCACTGGATCATTAATTGCAAACCTTGCATTGGCAGACATGCTGGCTGCTTGTCTAACTGTATTCTCAATTATAGTGGACACCATGGATAGAACATCAAGGTGGTTGCAGGTTTGCATCAGCAAAGAAATCCTGTACATTGTTGCAGGGTTTGGTAATTTCATGAGTCTATCAATGATTTCTGTTGATCGACTTATTTCCCTGAGCTATCCATGTTGGTACCATGTAAATATGACAGTGTCAAAGGTACTGCCTTTCCAGATCATTTCTTGGATAGGGGTTGTCCTGGCATGCAGCCTAGTACTGACCATGCGCTCTGTGGCCACTCTCAGCATGCCAAATTGTGTCTTTACATTCTTACTTTCAAAAATAGACCAACACAGACTGCTGCTTTACCCCTACTGTTTCTGCACTGGCATGACTATTGTCAATTACATCATTTTGGGAGTCATGGTGTGGAAGCAAGGGCAACAGGTGGTGGCTAACTGCTCGACAGTGGCTGTTCACATCCGCCAACGCCAACGCAAATTGACGAAGACGACAGCACTGGTAGTCATCATATACTTGGCTCTGACTGTTCCTCTCACCATCACGAGCATAATGGTAAGTTTCTTCATTATGTTCAAGGTTTCAAGTATGTCATTTAGAATTCAAGTATGTCATTTTAAATTACATATCATTCATTTTATTTACCATTTGTAACAAATGGACATTTTATGATATGCCACATTCCAGGACCAATGTCATGCTCATTGTAGGCCATGCAACGGCCATTATTTTTGACAGAATTAGTTACACATTAATCTTTTTTTCCTGAATGAACAAAATTAAAATAATTTGTGAACACTGCCATTCCCACTCTGATTTAGTATGATATTTTTTATCATATTAGTGACCCATCAAGGGAAAAGACCCCTTCAGGCGGGATTTTAAGCCACCAGGGAGCATTTCATTTGCAAAATAGTGTTAAATATTATGATAAAATAGAACCATTTTTCATGTAGAATACAATAATCTTCATGAAAGTATTCCATCTGTGATGCTAACTTTCTATATTTGGAATGCAAAAAGAATGTATTTTATGAAGAATTAGCACATATGACACTTTCTGGTTGCCATGGAAACCGTCCCAGAAGCTGAAATTGAAGGTAACGATCCTAATTTCTTGGAAAATCCCATAAGTTACCCAAAACTGTAACCAGAACTCAAAAACTCCTTCTACAACCAAATTTAGACTAATAAATGCAATTTTATTTGGTTATTTCTAGATAAAACTGATATTGCATGATTATTAGTATTTACTATGGGATACAATGCATTTAGAGCCTAATTACCATTTCCAGTTAGTGATATGAACAAATGTTTGAAAACGGATTCCAAAATAAGTACCAGGAACCTTTTAGCTCATGATATCTCATTTTAAAGATTATGACATCAACTTTAATTACTAATTTCCCCCCTGGAGGGGTCTTTTCGCTCACCTGGTCACCTGTCCCCATATTATTAATATGAAATTACAATGGTTTATACAGCATAAATCGCATTGGTAGAAATGCTTTTCACACATTTGTTTTTTACAGGTGGAGAACACATCAGCTGTATCGAGGCATTTTCAGTACATTGCACTGGTGTGCTGGTACATGAACAGTGTCATCAATCCTTTTATCTATGCCTACCGCATGCCCAAGTTCCGGCAGGCTTTCCGCAGGATGTTAGGCCTCAAGCCCAATGCTGTAGCTCAGGCCCCAGCCCCAGTGCCGGCTCATGTAGTCCCAGCACTAGCTCTACTTGCTGCCCCAGCACAGGTTGTGCAGACTGCTTCACCCAAATATAGGTCCAAAAATATATGATGGATGAAGAGGAGAACCCAGCTAACAATAACGGTTATATAGTATTTTGCCACAATGAGGATCCATATAGAAAACATTATGTAATGCTGCACTGTAAAGAATTTCCGTTGAAATTACAGAGAAACAATGCTAAATTTGACGGTGTATCACCGTTATTGTGATTTACGGTGAGACACTGTAAAACTTTTACATTGAACATCCGTAAACCAGTACAGTGAAACAATGTTTTTTTCATTTACGGTGAATCTCACGTTAAAAGTTTGCTCACCAGGTAGCAGCTTGGTTTGATAGAGAGACTTTAGTGGAAGCTATCAACTAAAAACATGCATAATTGTATTAGATTTACAAAGATATCCAACTATCTCACCAATTACACAATCAAAATTGAAGCCTTTGTCAGATTAAAGATAAAAAGTATATAATTTCCTTTTTTGAGACCCTGGACACTAGTATGAATAGTATAACACCCATGTTGTGGTATTTAGAATTATACATATTAAGACTGTTGTCAGAGTTTCTTTGTAACAATCCTAGAGTACCTTTTGCTCATGGATTGTAATTTTTTTGTATATTGCTATGAGGCATTCAATTATGCTTCTCAGGCCTAATATATATATAAATATATATACAGGCCTGGAATTAAGATAATATTATGAAATATACAACAATGAATCCAGAAACAATTAATATAATCATCATTGAATAGCAAAGAATCATCATATAATAATGATGAATCACCGTAAAAATACAACGGGAAAGGCCTGTAAAATTTACAGGGGAAAGCAAAATACGGTGACCGTAAAAAAAACGGGAAACGGTCGGCATTCAGTGATGCCAGTGATTCACCGTAATTTTTACGGGATATTTTTCACAGTGTGTATACCGGGAACAAGAGGCAAGGACAGCTACTGAACCTTTTTAAATTTAGAATTATGAGGGTATAGAGACTTCAGAGAGGGGTCTCAAAAGGATAGAAAGAATGTCCTCATCTCAAAATGTAACCATGAGACTGTCCAAAGCATTATTTACCTGATTGTATTAATTCATGGATTCTACCTGATTTTGGTGAATTTGTTATTAAATCTATATATTCATGTGCAAAAATAGAATGTTTTTGTTTCTTAATTTATTTTTAAGATGTCATTAAAATTAAAATGTCTAAATGAGCGCATTAATTATTCTATTAAAAACATTTGATAAGTAAATCAAGTATCAATTCGGGTTTTGCAAATTACAAAAGGAGGCTGTTCATAGTGGTTACATAATCTCAACATTAGATGGCTTTCCTTTTACTTAAATAGATTGCACTCACAAGAAATATATAACTAAATGGGTGTTAAGGTGGGTAAAGTGTAATATTAGTCTATTTTGTAGTATCCTGAATACTATATTCTCGTTTGTTTCAATGACATCCAGTCTTAGATTTGATTCACCATTGAGTCGGATACACACCTTCAGTCAAACACTTTTTTTTTACTGAATTACCTTGTGCACTAAGCGCCCTACCCCTTATTTTTTGGTAAGAAAGCCTATTAAAATATGCTGTTATACACAAATTGAGGGTTAAGCACACATTCATATTCAACAGTTTAATTTCCAACGCAAGGTATGTGTCTGACTTATAGTAAATTGACCCTACCCATGTCTGGTAATACCCCAGTAAACACAAATACGTAAGTGAGACGTAAATTTACGTACATGTTAGGTCTGAACTACGTAATTCTACAAGGTTTATGAACGTCAAAACATGAAGGTTTATTTACGTTCAACAGACGTAGATGTCTGCTTTGTGTTTTTTTAACCTCATTCAGACGTAAATTGGAAAATAGCACTAACTTGACATATGAGGTACTCAAATCTTATGTAAAGATAGGTGGGGTTCCAGCTAGATATATGTGCAATTTTAATTCACAGATAAATTGTGATTAACTCAGAAATACTTTTATTGAAAATCCCACTTCATGGGACCAGTCTAGTATTTCTTTGCCAGGTAAGTTACAATACTCTTGGCTTCAGAGAGGCCTTATATTTCTTTCAATCCCACCCATGTGGTGTTCAATGAACAAAGTGCCTTAATAAAGATATGGCCATCTACTGTTTTATTTCTTCATCTTTATAAATGAATGGTCTATGGTGAAGAGCTGATTTGCATTTAATATTAAATTCATAATCATTAAGAGTTTATCAATGTAGGGAATTCGCTCAGGTGCAATATGATTTTCTCCATAGTTAAGAGTGCTGCCACCTAGTGTGACACTGGGGAGTTAAGTACATAATTGAAGTTGAAAATATGTGAATTTTAACTTAGATACGTATAGGTTTATTATGTATATTTACTTCTGAATGAGGTAGAAAACGTAAATTATACATCTACGTCTGTGAAACGTAAATAAATCTTCACGTTTTGACGTTGATAAACCTTGCAAAAAAAACGTAAATCAGACCTCTGGTTGAAACCAAACCTACACAAACCTCTGAGCTACGTTGGAATTATGTAGCGCATTTACTGGGACCATCCCTATCATCGTTATCAAGTTCTTCTTGTATCCACTAGTAGATTACATTATCGCAACAAACAGACAAAGTGATATAATCTACTTTCTCGTAAGGAACCATATGCATGTGTGCAACATCCTGATAATATTGTAGCATGCAACAAGCTACTGACATTAGATGGGAGATGGGGAACTGCTGACCTCACATCAATCTGTCTCTTTTAGATGGAGATTTATCCGATGAATCTTCTAGTAAAGATCTATTGGGACATTATTGGATAGGAATCTGCTGCATTCCATGTAAAGTATAACGCAGAAAAACTCACCTGGCCATCCATTAATAAACACATTTACATAGAGAGACCACTAATAGGGATCAATTAGCACCATATCAAGCTGTCACAATCAATGCTTAATAACACAGTCAATCCGAAGTGAAAAGGTGAAAAGTGCATGTACCTTTCTTTAGTAGAGCCTTCTTTTTTTAACCTCAGAAGTAGGTTTTCACTTCATCTAGTAAGCTAATGTATATGCTATAACCAGCACACACTGCTTTGAGTGGATTTCTATCACACATATTTGATTTAGTGGAGGCAGCGAGATCTATTTATTATGTTAAACAGAGACTGGTCTTCATATCAAATCCCTCATGCCAAGTTTGATTTCTTGGTTGGCACAGAAACGTTTCAATCTTCAGGTTGTCAGTTTATCAATGGAAATACCTGTGACAGCAGTTATTTTACACCTCGGGTTATTGGCCAGGTTTGCTAAAATTGAAATGGGACGGGTTTGCAAAGACTATGTAAGGCCAGAACAAATTCTTACTAAAAGCCACTGCCCCCCCCCCCTCCCATAGATGTGAAATACTCATCTCATGTAATCCATCCAATTATTGTGCCCAGAGGCTTTTAAAACGTCACATATACTTCACTAGTTTTGGAATTACACTTCGGACGTTCACAATATGAGCACTAATGTAATTACAGATGACGGCACATCAGTCTCATTTTGTAAACTAATGTTCACCCAGAAATGCCATTGCATAGCAATTCATTCAAATATTGTATTTGCTCTTCTATGCATTGATCAATACAATTTCAGTCATGTTGAATGTAAATAGATAAAGAGTAAGTACTAATGGAAGAATGGAGGTCCCATATACAAGGCTGCATCTATTTTTCCACAGTTACACTACAGGTACACGCACAGGGCTATATTTGACTCGGAGAATACTTGTTGTCAAACTCCTTTTCCACATAAAGGACAAATTTGTCATTGACTTTGTTATATCTGCCTATTCCTCTTGGTCCCATCTGGCGACTCCTGGGTGAGGGATGAATGGTGGATTATAAGTAAAATTATACATTGTGCGACATCAGTTCTCTTGATTTAACATAATTATAATGTTTTTTGAAAATTCTCAGAAGAAGTTTATTCAAAATGAGACAATTTTAATCAAAACACGAACGAAACAGGTAGATTATAAAGATTTGTTACATAAATACAGTCAATATATTACATTGCCTGAGAGGCAGAAGACTTGATTTGCATACCCGCTGCCGACTTTCTACAGTGTAACGCTTTGAAAGGGTTGGCAAAACCTTCCTGGCATACACTGAATTCATACGCCTATCATGCTAGTGCGTTGTAATTATTGGACAGTTAAAGATTACCCCTCAAATTTTGAGATGCTCCCTCACCAGGCTTTGACAACCAGGTGCACCTACCTGTGTTTACCTGTGCAACCAGCACAAACCAGCACATTCCACAATCCACAGTCCGTCTAAAATGCTGGGTTTTTTTTGTTTTTATTGACTCTTATTTTTCCCTTTTTCATACATATTTTGAATAAATTGGGCGGTGACCTAGGTCACAATTTGGTCAGTCCGAGTCCACAACTAATTGGCTGACTTTTGGTTTAAGTATAATTAAATAACCTCGTTAGTACTGGGTTGGGTTGGGTAGATTGTTGTACCTTATAATTATAGAAAGTAGGAGTGGCCTCAAAACAGTTTAAATCACAATTAAATCAGGGAGGAGCTAGATATCCTATTTAGGTGAGTAGGCGTAGAAACCAGGGGTAGTCAGCAGAAGCAGCACTGGCAACAAGCAAGACCCACTACACTGTGGGCATCTTCTAGTATGAAATACAAATAAAAAGAAATGAGTAAAACATATATAAATGAGGGGGCAGGTGCGAGAGTGCGAGGTAAGGCTACATGCTAGACTATTTCAAGAGGATTTAGTGCTGAGACACTGCTAGAGGCAGTGTTTATTATGGGTATCAGAACCTGGACTACTGACCTAAGACAATATTTTAGATTTCGGTGATCTTTAGGGGAGTATGGCAGATCACACCCAGTGGCAAGATGTTCAGATTAAGGTGCCTCAACAAACCCTTACTGCATTGCTGATACCTACTAGAGGTGTGGAAGGCAAATAGGGGACTTGGGGCCTATCCAGTGTTTTAGAGGTAATAAACAAGGTAATATTCAAAAGCACCTCTATGCAACTCAAGAGAACTAATAAAATATTATCTATTATGTATATAGAACTATAGAAATGAAAGGAATTTTCACATACTAATGCCAAAATAAGGCATTTATCAATGTTTCAGCCCGAATTCTTCTAGATTTAGGCTTTTCCGTAACTTTCCTCAGTTTTCCATTAAATCATATATTGGAACACATTATGAATGCCATAGGCATAAATTGCCATAGTAAAGTCATACTATTTAGACCCTCATGTGTAATCTACGGTAATCATTTGAATCATGTGCAATTTGCACAACATGAAATCAATTTATAAAACAAATTTGTCATGTCACCTTCAGCCCAGAAGGGAGTTCTCTAATATGGGCCCTTTACATTGTAATCAGATGATGCAGAAGTCCCATGGTTTCGATTAATGCCAAAAAAAACACCATTTATTTAGTTTTAAATTCTAACTTCAAAAAGTCGTAGAAAACTTTCTTTTCATCAGAATTTAACATTCTTTACAGATAATTAATCCCAAATGTGTCCTTTCAACATCTAAAATGCAACAACTTCAAAATAAACAAAAAGTTGTCTTTAATGTCCATATCGCCAAATCTAACACACTATTTATTGGAACTTCTTGTAATATTTATCCAGATATATATCCTGATATATACCCTCCACCTATCTCAAGCCACATGGAATTGAATCTAGTCATGATCAGCATTAAAGGAGCTTTCCAGTGGTTTCTTCGGTTACTCTCTACTCTGTATACCTCTCTCACAATATCAATACTAAAGAATTAGATAGAAAATAACTAGTTTTCAGGTCCCCAATTTGCCTTCCTGACCTCTAGTTAAGGCTCCTTTGATTGACTAGTAATACTTTATTGGGGAGTCACAAGGATATTCAGTCTGTGTGATTACCGTAAAACCTCTCGTAGAAGCCGCGGCTAGAGCGCGAATCAGACCGCAGGTATGGCTAATAGGATCGGCCCGGATTTGTGAGTGCGGCTTATACAAGGGTTTTTGCTACTATGGTACAGTACTAAAGTCACCATAATCAAATCTCTGATGTGGCGTATAGGATCGGTACAAAGTCTAGGTGGGGCTAATAGGTAAGTTAGGCTTATACGCGAGATTTCACGGTAGTACCAAAGGGAATTAACATTTGGAGTAAAACGAACCTACCAGTCATAGCTGATAGATTATGGATGTTATAGTAAAATTCCACTATAACGAATTCGGTTACAACGAATTTTCGGTTATAACAAACAAACTGCTCTGTCAGAATCATTTCCCCTTTATTCTATAGTGAAAAAATCCTCTTATAACGAATTTACTTTGATCCAAATTCGTTTATAACGAACCTTTTGGGCTAGGTATTAATCATATTTATGCAAATTTTATCATTCTAAGTTACAAAACATGATGTTCACTTCAGAGAACCCCCACTCATACCACCCCTTTGAAAGCCCTGGTCGCTTTATGGAGTCGCTATGGGCCCTACCACCACTCAAGAAGCCCTGGTGGCTTGGGGAGGGAGGGAGGGGGGGGGGGGTGTTGCCGTGGCCCCTGCTACCTACCCCTACCCCCGCTCAGGAAGCCCTGGTGGCTTGGAGGAGCCCCCCCCCCCCTCCACACACACACCCCGACCACTGCTTTGATGTTTTGACTCCAGGTAGGGGGAGTGGCGGGCTGTAGAGGTGTATGGCTTATGTCTGAAGTTTAGGCTCCAGGTAAGGGAGGGGCCAGGGGGGGGGGTGTAGCATACCCACCTGTACCCATCCACAGCCCGTCACCTCACCTGTCCATACAGCCTCCCCTCCCCCAGGTACCCAATTATGTTTCTCTCCCTGGTATTATTTATTTCCTATTATCTACATTTCGCTTTACATTCATTATTCTGAGTAATGTGCTGACATATTTAAAATGTCTACCTGTGTGCTGCTTATTTATATAAATATACAGTTATGGAGGCTTTTTCTGACAGTATTTAGGTTCCTAAAGTGCTCTATTTGGATACTACGAAATTCGTTTATAACGAATTTTTTTCCTGGACCAAAGCACTTCGTTGTAACGGAATTTTACTGTATCTTATGTACATGACATTGTGTTCTTCCTGCTACACAAGGGAAATAGCGCCTTTGATACAACACATTTCTAAATGGAAATTGTTTGTTGTGGATTAGAATAACTGATGTCAAATCAGGCTGTGAGTTTGTATGCCAGCCTATTTATGTCACACGGATGATTGTCACACCCATGGATTGATGAAACAAAATGGAACTGCTGGCAGATGATGAAGTTATGTCACAAATTATTTCACAAGCATAATGTCGTCCTACCCGGGCGACAAGCCAAGCAGAATAACATGGTAACCAGGGAAGCTCTGTCCCTGGACGACGAGTGTCCAACCTGCCCACCAGAGGGGGTACTGGTGGCTCAACAGCTCAGGGTCCAATAGTTCATGAGTCCCCCACAGGGTGGCGCGGCGGTGGTCACCTTTGTATCAATACATGTATCACCGGGTTGATACCCACCATAATTGCTAATTTGAATTGATTATGGTCTTCAATCAAGGTGAAAGAGGGTTTGAGCATATTCCATCTGACAATTGCTCTGTACAGACAACTCATGACAAACATAGGCTTTAATGATCTAGGAACGATGGGCCTGATCCCTTGCTGCCTCCTGGTGGGGAGGCCCCTTTCATCGATATATACTAATTTCTTACCTTTAAACTAAAGGCATAAAATAAAAGGTGCATATCTCTTCTTATATATATATATGTAATTTAGAACAGTTAGCAATTACATGTAATTGATCTTTGGCATGTTCAATGTGTACATTGTTCAATGTAAAAATAGGTTCTAACTAAGTAGCAAGCCTGACTACGCCCATATTTCACGTTCTTGTTATGCCAATTATGTTCATAACAGCATAAGCGCTGTGTCATAAGCACTAAGTAGGCCGGCATCACACACATATTAACATCACACTTGGCTTTTAATGAGCTACAAGCCTAATGGACCCCCTCCCAAGCAACCAGCTCCCTCCCAACAGACGGATGCATTTGCATGATTATGCAGAGCATTAGCTGACAGTAGCCATTAAATACATACTAATGCCTACATGGTAATGACTACATTTGATTTACTCTGATCAAAATGGCCAACATGACAACATTTAGCGAGGACTTGCAGTATGCAACCCATAATTCTACTGGATTGACAAACACATCTGCCTACCCTGAATTAGCAGAAATACATAGTTTTGCAGACAATTTCCAGGCTCGGATAGTATATTATTACCCATTACGGTTAGTTGAGACAATGATTGGCTTTGTGGGTAACTTCATGGTTGTATTTGCTGTATGCCGCTATAGCAATTTGCAGACTGCCACTGGATCATTAATAGCAAACCTTGCATTGGCAGACATGCTGGCTGCTTGCCTAGTTGTATTGTCAATCATAGAGGACACCATGGATAGATCATCAAGATGGTTGCAGGTGTGCATCTGGAAAGAAATCATGTACCTTATTGCCGGGTTTGGCAACATTGTGAATCTATCAATGATTTCTGTTGATCGACTTATATCCCTGAGCTATCCATTTTGGTATCATGCCAATATGACAGTGTCAAAGGTACTGCCTTTCCAGATCATTACCTGGATAGTAATTGTCTTGGTATACACTTTGGAACTGAACCTTCGGTCTACAGCCACTCTCAGCATACCAAGGTGTGTCTTTTTATTCTTGGTGTCAGGCCATGACCAGCAACTACTGCTGTTGTACCCTTACATCTTTTGTACTGGCGTGACCATTGTCAACTACCTCATTATGGGGATCATGGTTTGGAAGCAGGGACAACAGGTTGTGGCTAACTGCTCTACAGTGGCGGTTCACATCCGTCAACGCCAACGCAAATTGACGAAGACCGCAGCCCTTGTAGTCATCATGTACTTGGGTCTCACTGTTCCTCTAGTCATCACTACCAGGCTGGTAAGTCTCATTGTATATATATGTCTATATATATACATGTCAACAAACTCCACCTTATACTTTGTTCAATAACTTTTGGAGGTCACGTTATTGATTCTCAAAGAGAGGTTAAAATCAAATGAGAACCAGTACCATACTCATTTAGTAATGTGTGATGCATAGAGATGGAAAGGAAGAACCGTGGTGTAGAGGTAACATGCTGAAAACCGGTGTCAGAGGCCCTGGTTTGATTCCCTGTTCATCTAGGTGAAAACCACTTTTCACCTAATGTTACCTCCACCCTATGGATATATTGTAGCACTGCGGTAAAAAATATATATAAATAAAAACATTTAACTACACCCCCAATAATGGTTTACTAGCTTTTGGAATGAACAAGCATGTTTCCCCGTGAAGTGTAACTCATATAAAAGCTTACTCATTTTTCAGCCTTGATAATCCTTTATATTAAAAAAGTGCACTTGGCTAGAATTATTCCTAAACCTTTTGGTATGAATGAGCTTTTATATACATACTCCAACTGAGCCACTTTCCCATACTGTCATAATTGGCATGGTCCCGAGGTTCCAAATTGTATAATCAGCTTTCCGATTGATTGATAACAAATATATATTTTTTAATACCATTAACCAATGGTTTCCTCGTGAACAGAAGCATCCAAAAGGGATCTCTTCTCTTCACCCTCTGCTCAATTAAAGTGTATTGGTACTAGAATGTATCCTTTGCAGGTCTGAAAGATATGGAAAATAGCACACTTGGAGAAAATCATTTTGGGATTACATCTAACAATTTCTAATCCAGATTTCTGTCAGATTGTTGTCAATTTCTTTAATAATTATGTGCTGATTTGCATCAAAGCTATACAAATATACACCCCTAGGAGATCTTTAAATTTAAGAGCTCTTTTTGGCTTTGAGAGCCCGGGGAGACCTGTACCCACAATCTCCGAACATTAAGCCCAACCACTAACCAACTGCTCCACCTCAACACATGCAATGATACTTATCACCAAATAGTATTTGTACTGCTTCTGCCTTTTTAGCCCAATGAGTAACACTATCTATAAACTTTGAGGGGTTCGAACCACATTTATTCTGACGCCAACTAGAAGTAACCTGTACTCTAGCAGCACAACCAGACAGCCACATGTGTTAGAGCCTGTTAACTAGGACTTATGTTGGTGAGGCATAGTCCCATTAGACAAAGTTAAGAGTGCTGCTTAGTTGGTGCTGCTGTTGTATAAATCGGGGGCTCTGCCCCCACACCCCCATTTATTTTATTTCTCTTTTTCTTTTCTTTCTTTTTCCTTGAAATATCAGAATAGCCAACTAGCTAACTAGGTCCAATGTTGGTGGGGCATTGTCCCATGAGACAAACTTAAGAGTGCTGCTATTGTATAATTCGGGGGCTCCGCCCCCACACCCCCTTTTCTTTCTTTTTTTCTTTTTTCCCCCTTGAAATATCAGAATAGCCAAAGAAATTAGAAATGTGTGAGCAGGCAAGCAGAAAGGGGTATCCCCGCGGGATTAGTACCAATTTTAGCCACCAGGGGGCTCCACCATGGCCTAAATTTGAAAAAACAGGCTCATATTTGTTTTTTGGTACTTTTTTCTGGAGAATTCAGTAGTTTTATACAAAACATTCCATTTTTAGTGAAAAGCTTCCTTATTTGGAATGCAAAAAGAACGTTTTAGAGCCTAAATGAGTGTCTTTGTTGATATGTGTTGCCATGGAAACATGATTTTCATTCCAAATACAGAAAATAAAGAAGCCCATTGATAAAATGATTCACAAGGATTATTATTGTCAAAACAGAATTAAATTATCATTTCTAGATCAAAAGCTATGGCCTATAGGAGGAAAATGTATGATCATTTTCTAATTATTCTAATTATGCTAATTAGATAGAGATATCTTGGAAACTATGAGACTTAGAGCTAATTGGGGGTTTGGATAGGGCCATACCCACCCATATTCATATAGCCATTTCTCAAAAACTAGAAATGATATCCTCTTGTGTAATATATCAATGGAAAGCTTATGATATCAATTTTAAAGTTGACATTTTCGTCGGATATCCCTTTCCCCTTGCCTGTACACATGTATATCAGGCATAACAAAACTTTTGCTCTACATGGGATTCGAACCCAGAGTCTGGAAGTGTAAACAAGAGTTGCCATGTACTCAAGGACCTTGAGCACATAGGTCAGCTGTGAGTATTGGTTCATCGTTAGTTTATATATGACTATGCTGTATCAGAATGAGGCTACACTCTTCAAGCATATATGTATGCTAGGATCATTGTATTTCTATGAGAACACACAGGGAACATGTCTGATAATCACATAACCTCCTATAGTAGGAGAGTTATACAGGATATCCTAGTAGGCTACATATTATGTGGAAAAAGAGCTGTAATCAGGCTATTTTACATAATCAATCTATGAAAGTTGGTTGTATGTCAGATATACTCCTGGTGTCTTGAGTCAATATCATGCATTGATACAAGCCTCGGCATTCAGCCTTGGCTTATATCAATGATATCGCCTCTCGACACCCAGGAGTATATCCAGTACATAACCTGTTATGTGTATTAAGCATATAAAAATTATCTATGGTTCAAACCTGTAGTCATTTGTAAACCAAGAACCTTCATTTCCATCTAGGTATTTTGGATATCGATCATATCAATACAAAATAAGTTCATTTTGAACAAATCATGTCTTTCAAAGGCCCAAGCTAGTGTATTATCTAAATTTCTCCCGACAAAAATAACTACATTAAATTAATATATGTACACAGCATAATCAATCAATATAGTACCCATTGCAATATTTTTCAGTGTTGCACGTTTGTTTCTTACAGGAAAAGAACTTGAAAGCTGCAGCCAGGGATGCGCAGTATATTGCACTGGTGTGCTGGTTCATGAACAGTGTCATCAATCCTTTCATCTATGCCTACCGCATGCCCAAGTTCCGGCAGGCTTTCCGCAGGATGTTAGGCCTCAAGCCCAATGCTGTAGCTCAGGCCCCAGCCCCAGTGCCGGCTCATGTAGTCTCAGCACTAGCTCTACTGGATGTTCCAGCACAGGATGGGCCAGGAAGTGGACACGCTGCTTCATCCAGGTCCACAAGCGTTTGATGAAGTGGAAGATAAGAGGCTATGGCAGCTGGTGAACCTTTTTAAATTTAGAATTCTGAGGGTATAGATACTTCAAAGAGGGATCTCGAAAGGATAGTAAGAATGTCCTCATCTCAAAAT
Source organism: Harmothoe impar (assembly GCA_947462335.1). Lineage (NCBI taxonomy): Eukaryota > Metazoa > Annelida > Polychaeta > Phyllodocida > Polynoidae > Harmothoe > Harmothoe impar. Next base: position 7,894,440 of record OX381721.1, on the reverse strand, counting down.
GTAACTATGAGACTGTTTCTTAATGAGACTGTCCATAGCGGTATTTACCCGATTGTATTTATTCCTTACAATGTCTAAATGAGGGCATTAACTATTCTATTATAAACATGTGATAAGTAAATCAAGTATCAATTCGGGTTTTGCAAATTACATTATCAAAAGCAGGCGATTTATAGTGGTTACATAATCTCAACATTAGATGGCTTTCCTTTTACTTAATTAGATTGCACTCACAAGACATATTACTAAATGGTTGTTAAGATGGGTAAAGTATCATATAAGTCTCTATTGTAGTATCCTGAATACTATATTCTCGTTTGTTTCAATGACATCCAGTCTTTATGAGGTTTATGAACATCAAAACAATCATGAAGATTTATTTACATTCAACATCCATAGATGTCTGATTTATGTGGTGTTTTTTTTACCTCATTCAGACGTAAATACATTGCAAAATAGCACTAACTTGACATACATGTGTATAAGATACCCAAATCTTATGTAAAGATAGGTGGGGTTCCAGCTAGATATGTGCCATTTTAATTCATAGATAAAATATGATTTACTCAGAAATACTATTATTGAAAATAGATATGACCATCTATAGTTTTATTTCCTCACCTTTATAAACGAATAGTCTATGGTGAAGAGCTGATTTGCATTTGATATTAAATTCATGATCATTAAGAGTTTATCAATAGAATGTAGGGAATTCGCTCAGGTGCAATATGATTCTCTTCATAGTTAAGAGTGCTGTCACCTACTGTGACACTGGGGAGTTAAGTACATAATTGAAATTGAAAAAATGTGAATTTGAACGTAGATTTACATGACCCAAAACTAGCCAGCGGGACATGCATTGATTTAATGTCTACATCTTGTGAAATAATAGGCTCCTCTGGTGTGCTGCCAATATACCTGAGTGACCACCTGCCCACATTTGCCACACGCAAAAAATTCACTGTAAAGCCAGTTCAAAGAACTATATCGGAACGCTCATATAGACACTGTAGGGGCATGATATTACATATTAATCTCATACACGGTATTTCCGGGTAATGTCTGTTTACTCGGCTTCTCCACCTGGAGCTAGTGCACACAGTTCCCGGGAGAGGGCGCAGGTCCTCTTCAGGTAACCATGTGCCGCTCTCAGGTGGGCGGCCGACCCACCCACCTGGCCACGTGACCTAAGAGCCGGTGTTATATAAGACCCGTGTGTTTACCTGGAGGGGAGTCAGTGCAGGCCCGACTGACGAGAGACTTCACATGTCCAACCGTGCGGACAGAGTTGTATGCTGACCGTTTCCTCTATTTATAGAGAAACCTGATTTACCTGTGTGTATTGATTCTACACTGATTGTTCCCTAGTAAAGGAACTGGAGTTGTTATTCTTGTGAATAAAGACCGATATATTCTCGCACCTGGAAACTGCCGTGATCGTTGTTCCTTAACCTAGAGTTAACTACGAACCACCACACTGGTGCCGTGACCAGTAGCAGTAAAGGTAGCAGAACAAGGTAATTGTTCGGGAATATGTTCGGGTTATACTGAACAGGAAGTCCTTTAGTGGACAGACAGTCCTTTAGTGGACAGACAATGGCTACCGGTGGTAGCCTGGGCGGCTCTGGCCCAGAGCTGAGTGAAGGGGAGTTGGAATCAACTCGCCTGGAGGTGGCAGGGATGGACCCTGTGGAAGGCTTGAAGCCAGAGCAGAAGAAGAGGAAAGTGCAAGATCTTTCCTGGGTAGAACCCTATGTAGGGGATGAGAGATTCCAGAGGGAATATGACGAGCGTTTGGCTCGGGAAGAGGATGACCTCTACTGGGAGAATGTCCGATTTGACAAGCAGTCAATGGAAGACCAATATGCTGCATTGACTGAGGAATTGACATCCCTGGTAAAGGAAAGGGACGAGATCCTCTCTGAGAATCAGAAAGTAAAGGGAACTCTGATAGAAGAGAGGGAACGGTTGATAGAAGACAACCGGTATATGAAAAAGAAGGTTGCTCAGGAATCGCATGAATTCCAAAAGATTCAAGCAAAGATTGCTGAGAACCGGAAGGAGAATGAACACTCCGAATCTCTTAAGGAGAAGTATGAGAGGGAGTTGAAACAATACTCTAGAGAATGGTATGTCCTGAAGAAGGGGACAAAGGAGCTCGAGAAGGGCAGAGACCAGTTGGTCAAGGATAACGAATCTACCAGAATGCAAATCCTGGAAGAAACGGAAGAGTTAGAAAGGAAACGGAAAGCTGAGGTGGAAGCTGTCTGTTCCCTGGAAGCCAGGAAAACTCTCCTGCGGGGTGAATTGTCGAAGGCAATGGAACAGCAGGAGGAGGAACAGGTTCCAGCTATCGGGCCGGAAACTGTTCTGGACAGCACTCTTACTGCTAGTAAGGTGGATGCATTACCTCAATTTGATCCATTTATTAATGATAATGGATTGAGGAATGTGGAAGACTCTGTGTATAAAAACAGAGGGAAGGATTCAAGGAGAGTGAATGTCACCGGGCGCTCTCTTGAACGGGAACCAGTTAATCATGCCAGTATTGGTCAGGTTAACAGGGAGATGTCTCCAGAGGAGGAAGTGTCTCGACATTATAAAAATAAATTTCGAGATGAAGTGGTGAACCATAGTTATGGCTCATTGAACCCCTTTTCCGGAGATGACCCGGCTCTATATGGGAATCCGGGAGGTTATGACAGCAAGGGTAATTATAGGTATTGCCCAGATGCAACTTATTCATATCCACCTCCGGCCACTGAAACACACTCGGGAGTCAATAAAGACCCTGAGAATAGGCAGAGGGATAGTTTGAATAAGGGGTCCCAGCATGGAACAAAGGGAAGGTCAAACCCGGTGCATAAAAACACTGAGGGATTGTCCGGCTATCAAGGCCCACGCTTTGATGAGGGTACAGAATCTGAATCAGATAAATCTTCTGACGATATACCCAAGAGAAAGGTTCCTTTGAACCGGCGGGTCACAATGACCCCGGCGGAACACCGATTACATAATCGAGACCCCGCCATAGGTAATTTGGGATTAGATTGCTCCAGCCGAGGTCAAGACGGTACAGACTTACTGGCTTGGAGTAGACGCATGTCGGGTCAATTAGTGCATTCTAATTATGCCTCTAAGAGAACTGCACGCGTGACTAAGCCTTACAGGGGTTTACGACCCTGGAAGGAGGAATATCAATCACTTTTAGATGATTGTAAGTACAATTGCTGGAACAAGGAGGAATCCTTGGGAGCTTTTGTGATATGGTTGAGTGACGGCCCGGGTAAGATAGTGGTAGAAGAATGGAGGGACACTTACAGGCCGGAGGCTACATACGACCAGCTGGAAGTATTAGCTTGTTATACCTTTGGGAAAATGGTGACAGTAGATCACTGGACTCTGTTTCAGAGAAGAACGCAGAAACCTAAGGAATCTGCTAAAATTTTTGGGCTAGAATTGCAGCGATTATTGCGGCAGGCTAGGCCAGAATGGAGTAGGGATGCTGAATATTACATAGAATCCCTATTTGTAAGATTTATTAGTGGATTGAGTGATCCTGAACATGCTAAAGTTTGTGGTAGAGCTTGGGAAGCTGGGTCTTCCCTAGCGGATTTGTTCATGGCAATTGATCAACATGACAAGAAGAAAATACTGTTGGCTGGTATGATACCCGCTAATAGGGGACAGCGCGTCTCTGGAATTGAACATTCCTTAGATGGTGACGATTCTTCCGCGGAAGAATCTGAAGGGGAGGAGAGAGTAGACGCCCTGAAATTCAAGGGTCGACAGAAATCTAGCTCTACCCCAGTTTCCGGGAAGCTTCCTAGTAACAAAGGTTATTCGGAAACCCCGCGGAAACCTGACACTCGGGAGCCTCAGACTGAACCCAGTCAGAAAACCCAGACCCCGGAGACGACCACTCCGGATAAAACAAATGCGTCAGGAAACTCATTAAATACCTTAATGGAGTCCATGATTAAACGCATGAACAAGGTGTTTGATAATCAAACCAGGCGCCGCCCTAGGGTCCATCGTAACACTGTCCAGTGTTACAGGTGTCAAGTCAAAGGGCACTTTGCATCTGAATGCAAAGCAGAGAAACCTGTTTTAAGAAGTGAGGTTTCGGGAAATTAGAGGGGGTTACCGAGGATGGCAGGACGGTAACCCCTGAGGAAATATGTCAGATTATCACCGACGTTGGCGGTGAAGATTCATTAGCAGTGAATGCGTCCAGCAAGAAGGGAGATGGGACCGTACATCCCGGAAACCATGAGGCTGGGGAGACTGGTACAACAGGCGCCCAGGGGTGCGCGTATGGGAAACCTAGTGCCAGTTTAGAGGGGTCAATAACCAAAGAGTTGGTTAAGGTTGGAGGAACCAGGCTTCCCCCGGGTCACCCTTGTCTGGAACACCTGAAAGGATGTGGATTCGACCTGGGCACTGATAGTGACCTTCACCGGTTTACTAGGAATCCCTCAGTAACTGATGGGAAGAGGTGGTACGTTTCCTGTTCTGTACAAGGAAAGACTGGGGAATTTCTTATGGACACCGGAGCTAGCCACTCCATGGTCTCTAAGAGATTCATCAGCTTATTGCCGAATATGTGTGAGAACCTCACAATGAGGGTAAACGCCTGTACGGCCGATGGTACCAGAATGAGGACATTTGGACGGACTTTTCTGATAATCTCTGTGGCCGGGAAAGAATTTGTTTGGGCCCCGACCATAGCCGAGATTGAAGATGATGGTATTCTTGGTTTGGATTTTGCGGCGCTTTTCGGTGCGACTTTGAATCCGGAAAGTGGGAAGTTGAAAATTGAATACCCGTATGATATGACCATACTCTGTAAGTTGAGAGTGATAAGTAGTGTCGCTAGTGTGGCACAGACTGTGAAGATTCCCCCGGGAATGACCTGTGACGTGTTAGTCAGTTCAGGGAGGCTAATCCAGAGAGGATTAGCGGTAATCGAGCCGGATATGGCTGTATTATCCCGGAAGGGATTGGAATCTGCGGATACCCTAGTAGGGAATTCCAGATGGACAGTGACCCCCATTTCCAACCCCGGAAACTCCACAGTATATCTTGAGAAAGGCACTGAAGTTGGGAAAGTGATACTTGCGGAGGCAGTCACCGGTAGCCACCAAGACCTGAGGTTAGAAGAAGGAGGGGAAGAGGAATTGCATGAAGAGTTAACTAAGTTGTTAACAGGATCGTCCATAACGGATGAGAATGATCAGGAAGCCCTAAAGGCTATGCTGAAGAGATGCAGGCAAGCTTTTGCGGCCCCAGGGGAACCCCTGGGGAGAACCAATAAGGTATTGCATGAAATTAAAACCGGGGATAACCCCGCTTTTAAGATTCCTTATAGGAGATTACCCCTCAAGAAGAAGATTGTAGCTGAGGAAGAGATAGCGAAAATGCTGAAGGATAATGTTATTGTTCCCAGCATGAGTCCTTGGTCCTCCCCTGTGTGTATGGTAACCAAGAAGGATGGTAGCATACGGTTCTGTATTGATTACCGGAAACTGAATGGGTTGACTAAAAAGAACTGCTATCCTCTTCCTAGGATAGATGAGACTATTGATTCCCTGGGGGGGAATGAATGGTTCTGTACCCTGGATTTACAGTCCGGGTATTGGCAAGTAGGCATGAAGCCTGAAGATATGGAGAAAACTGCGTTTTCCAGCCATATCGGTTTGTTTGAATATAAGGTGATGCCATTTGGGTTATGTAATGCGCCGGCCACCTTTGAAGCCATGATGGAGACACTGTTAAGTGATTTATTATGGCGGAAATGTCTAGTTTACTTAGATGACGTAATTGTGTTTGGAAAGACCTTTGCGGGCTGTTTAAGTAATTTAGAGGAAGTCTTAAACCGAATCATGTCTAACGGTCTCAAATTGAAACCAAAGAAATGCAATCTGTTTAAGAAAGATATTAACTACCTAGGGCGGATTATTTCCACCTAGGGGGTTAAAGCGGATCCGGAAAAGATCAGGAGTGTGACTGAATGGGAAGTCCCCAGGGGTCCTAAAGATGTGCGATTCTTCCTAGGATTCTGCTCATATTATAGGGATTTCCTGCCGGGGTATTCCCGGGTAGCCTATCCGATCCAGTGTTTGTCACACTGGACTCCCGGAAATAGGAAGGAAGAGTTCCCATGGGGGAAGGAACAGGACGCAGCTTTCTTAGCAATAAAGAAGTTGTTTGTGGAGACCCCGGTGTTAAAGTATCCCACCCCGGATGGTCATTTTGTATTGGATACAGATGCTAGCAATGAGAGTATTGGGGCCGCCCTCAGTCAAGTCCAAGGCGGAGTGGAGGTTCCCATTGCCTTTGCTAGTAATACTATGAGTAAGACTCAGCGAAATTATTGTACCACTAAAAGGGAATTGTTGGCTGTAATAGTTTATACTAAAAAGTTCAAACATTTCCTTTGGGGGTCAGATTTTACGCTAAGAACCGATCATTCCTCTTTGAGATGGTTATTGAATTTCAAAGATGCGGAAGGAATGATTGGACGTTGGCTAGCACACCTTTCCGAGTTCGGTTTGGAGCAAAGTCAGATCCAGCATAGAGCTGGGGTAAAGCATGTAAATGCTGATGCACTTTCCCGACGTCCTATCAGGAAGTGCGAAAACACCAACTGTGATGACTGTGGTCAGCATGAGGCTGTCATAGCCGGAGCAAGGATTCCCTTTGAGATCAAGGGAACTGGGGTTCTGGAGTGGTCCATGGGAACCATCCGGAAGTTCCAGGAAAAGGATCCTAACCTTAGCCGGTTGTTGGTATTGTTACCTAGGAAGATACGGCCACCGCGGCCTGAGATTTCCCTGGAGAACCGGGAAATGAGAAGGCTAATAGCTCAATGGGCAGAGTTAGAGGTCCAGAGCGGAATCGTCTACCGGTGGAAGATTAATCCATCCGGTAGGAGAGTCCGGCAAGTGGTAATACCTTCCGGCATGAGGAGGGATGTTATGTATTATTGCCATGGACACCTGACCAGTGGACATTTCGGGAAAAAGCGTTCCCTGGAACGTCTGAAAAGGAGATATTACTGGCCAGGGATGAGTAGTGATCTATTAAGATGGATTGCTACTTGCCCGGATTGTTGTAAAAACAAACCAGGGCCTGGGATGGGTAAAATGCCTTTGTCCCAGGAGTTGTTTGGAGTAAGATTTGCGCGAGTCGCAATAGATATAATCAGTGGGTTTAAAACTACCCCTGAGGGTAATACTTGTATGATGGTCGTCACTGATTATTATACCAAGTATACGAGAGTGTTTCCATTAGCGGATCACAAGGCGGCAACCTGTGCAAAAGCTTTTGTTAAAGGTTGGGTATTGCATCTTGGGGTTCCCCTAATGATGCATAGTGACCAAGGTTGGGAATTTGAATCTGATCTTTGGCAGGAAATGTGTCACCGATTGGCGATTTGTAAGACGAGAACAAATCCCTACCGGCCACAAAGTGATGGAATGGTTGAGAGATTCAATCGTACATTGATTCAGGTGTTAAAATCCCTGGTGAATGATAAAATGGACGACTGGGATGAGCAGTGTGATTATGTATGTCATGCATATAATAGCACTGTCCATTCTAGTACCTCCTGTTCCCCGAATCTGTTAGTTTTCGGGGAGGATTTAATAATGCCCGCTGACCTGGTATTTGGGGTGGTAGGAATGAACCCGGAAACCCCCTGCCATGTTATGTTTGTGGAGTCATTAAGAGATCAATTCAAATATGCTTATGAATTGGTGAGAACTGAACTACAGAAGAATGCCACCTGGCAGAAGACCGGCTATGATCTAGGCCTTAAGCCGCGACGATTCAAAGTTGGTGATCAGGTAGTAAGATTACATGAGCCGTTATCGACTCTGAAACTTGCTAGTAATTGGGATGGACCCTTTGTGGTGACCCGCATAGTAAGTGACAGTACTGTAGTGATACGTTCATTACAGGGAAAGATGTATAAATCCAATGTAGCTCGACTAAGAGAGTGGAAGGGGAGAGATTTGTCCCTGGACTCGTATGAGTTGGAGGTTGATACTTTGATAGAGGAAAGTGAACAGCGGAAATTAGGAAAGGAACCTCCCCGGAAACGCGGAAGGCCGCGGAAGGAGGTTTCCCGGAAACTAATGGTGCATAAGCCCGTCATCCCAAAAAGATCCGGGAAGAAGGCGGCTAATAAAGTCTCGCTGGCTGAAGGGAAAAGGACCCGGAAGGGTGTGGTTAAGGCTAAATCCACTCTAGAAAAGGCGTGTCCTAGAACCAGGTCTAATGTTATGACTAAAAACATAAGACGCAGTCCCCGGCTCCTAGCTAGGGACGGTATAACCTAAGCCGGTACACAACGAGTGTGGTGTCCTGTAATCTTGTTAAATATTTAAATGTTGTAATCAGTTATGTGTGGAAGTAAGTACGGTCGGAATGATCGTGATAGTCCCCCTGTCAAGGATCCCATGGGTGATGGACGGATAATCCGGTGAATGTGCTTTATTATGCCATTCATATATATTTCATTGATACTCTCGACGAGTTGACAGAGCGTAAGGATTAACACGTGGAATGAGGGTACCTGTTTACAATTGAACGCGCGGGTGACCTGGTTCCAAGGAACTGGGTCACGGGACGCGCGGGGTTGCGCATGCGCGGTGGCGCGCTGTATATAAGGCACGCGGCTCGGCGGGAATCGCCAGTTGGGGTTGAGAGGAGGTCCAGAGCAGACGTGAGGGCTCGGACACGACCATTCTTACAGAGGGGAGGTGGACCCCCTATAATCCATCAAAACACTTTTCTTGAGTGTGACACCATGTCTTCCGAGACAGACCACCAGCTGGTGGACCCTCTTCAAGAGGGCGACTCCGCTAGCGGAGGGAATGTGGTTGATAATCAACCTGACCTCGGGGACCCGGAATGTATGGATTTCCTGGGACAAGAGGGGATAATGGACGTCGACGTTGACTCTCAGTCATCGCTACGCCCTGCAAATGTTGCCGCCAATTACTTGGAAGGTTTAGACATTGAGGCCATCAGCCCAGCTGACGGTCAAGCCGATACCAGCGAAGCTGAGTATCAGGACCCGGGTACTGTGTACCATGGTGAGCCGCCGGTGGACGTTGAGAAACCCCGCCCGGCGGTGCCCACACTAGCAGGCTTCATGTCCAATTACGATGGACGTGAAGTGGAACTGCACGAGGACGTGCTACGACTCACGGCGGAGGGAGCTCCCCGCCGGATTGACCCGCTAACAAGGCAGGCGATATTGCTCTTCCTATTAGTGGAAGAGCAGGAAGAGTTGCCCCCGGACTGGTTTGTGTACTGGGAGGCACTCCAAAAAGGACTACTCGTATGCTACTGCTTACGAAGAGCTGTATTCGACCTGCATATCGCAGATATACAGCGGTTAATGCCCGCACTTCCAATTCTGTCTCTGGACCCGAATTGTGGAGTTGCCGGGATGTTGTTGACAGGCGTCAACAGGTACCGGGCACGTATCGGGAAGCTACGCGAACCGAAAACCCGGAAGGAGTACGAGATTGCTGCCGCTAGCACGCAGGGAGTAGTTTCGTACATATTGGATGTAGCCACTATAGAGAGTTACATGGATGCTCACACCCTCAAACGGAATATTGCCATATCTTGTTTGGTGGATGAGGCGGTTCGGACAGTACGAACCAGATCTTCCAGTGCTGAAGAGAAGGCGCGAATAAAAGCGCTGAAAGCCACACCTGGGGGGCGCGGCAGTAAAGGTGAGAGGGGGGCCTCGAACCGGTCGAGCTCGGCCGACAGTAATCAGTCGGACGAGTTTGTCCAGGAGAGAGGACGTCAATCTCGCCGGAACGAGAAGGCAAGACTAGCTAACTTGCCGGATTCTGTGTTAGCAGAAGGATTACCGGAACAACCTTCTGGGGGACAGCCCGTCATTCCACGGGCTGTGGAAGCTACGGATGAGGCTATGGATACCAACGAAGCCAATACTCCAGCACCCTCTACTACGGGCGTCACCGTCCCCACCCCGGCCCTTGTGGCAGATGTAACCGCCGCAGCTGGTGCTGCGGCCGCGGTTGCGGCTGCGCTGGTAATCAACCCAGCTCGTCTCAGCCCTCTCCGTAGTCCGGCTCATTTGGATGAGGAGGAGGGAGAGGTTCCGGCTAACGCTGAAGAACCAGGAAACGACCCGGAGGACCCCATCCCGCCAAATGACGTGATGAGGCGAGTCTGGCAGAACGCGAATAATAAGTTCCGCGTGTTTATTCCCAATTCGTGGGAACAGTGTCCAACTCGCGACCAACTGTAAAGGTCAGAGTGACGATGAGGATTGGATCCGGAATACACCCTGGGACCGTCCTCCGTCTGCTTTTTATCAGCAGTGGCTAGATCAACTCAGGATCCTGCCGGAAACTTACTACAGTAAGGAGCAGAAAGAAAAGCTTCTTTTTGCGAGCACCCGTTGGTATAATCAACGGGAAAGAAATTGGTGCCCATTTGCCACGTGTGTAAACACGATAGGCACCGACAGAACCGTGTTTGTAACAAAGCAACGGTTCCTGCGACACCTCTGTGAGAATCACATGCACCACTGTGTGGTGTACCACTGTGATATTACAGTAGGTAGAGAGTCACAACTGTGCAACGGGTGTCAAGAACCCCGTAGAGGTGAGCTCATGCGCCACATGAAGGATTGCCATAATATGGGAATCAGTGTAGCTCGCAATCGTGTGAATGCGCTACATGATGCCGTCTGTGACCAGTACAAGTCACTAACGGACGATCAGAAGGCTAAAATCCGGCCGGCAACTCCCTTTTTCTGCGAAGTCGCAGATGGGAAGTTCAAAGCTAGGATAGCCAGAGTGGACGGACGCAACAAGTTCGCCATGAATGACGAGGAGTATACGGTGTTATGCACTACCCGTACTTCTCGGAGAGGCGGCGGAGGTAGTTTCCGCCAGCCGGAAACTCGGGGTGGTTCCCGGGGAAAGAGCCGGTCTGCCCGAGACCGCTCTCGGTCTCCTGCGGTCTCTCCCGGACCAAAACGGAGACATGCCGGATCCACTTTGGAGGAACTCGATAATTCCTATTATGGGAATTATCAGGCCCCGGAAGGTCGCGAATACTATCGCGAGTATCCAGACCCGCTGTATACAGACCGGAAAGATCGGAAACGTGATTCCGGTGGACATACGGCGGCGGCTACCAACCTGGAGTACCGTACCAGACGTCTGAGCAGTTCAGACAGTGCCAACAGTCAACCTGACTGTGGAGGTGCCCGGCCTAAAGAAAGCCCGGCTACCAGAACAAAGGCTTCCCTGCCTTTGACGTACCATCTGGGGACAACTGCAAAACCCACCCCCAGGGACGTCCGGTCTCCCACCACCCCAACCCGGGGTATGGAGAGTTTGACCGTGAAAACTGAGCCCAAATCGTTGATCTCAGTGGTGACTCCTCGGGGTATAACTGTCCCGAAGACTGCAGCGGCTATTAAAGCACCGCGAGTGGATGTAAAACCCATGATTCCTGCAAGCCAGGAACCGGTTGTCATCCAGCCAGTCGCGGGTACCTCCCGCACGGAAACTACCGGTGGCGTAAAATTAAAATACGTCCCGATAGTTAACTACTTCTCTCGGGAAGAGAAGGCGACCTGCGAGGTGGGAGAGAATTGTTACAGAATTCCAGGAGTCCCAACGACAGCTAGCGGTGGAATACAACACCAAGATGTTAGGCCTGTTTACGCATGGTCTAAAGATTGCCCATAGGGAGGAGAAAGCATTGGTCGCTGCCGGCAATGCTGACTACTTGGCTAAAAAGTCAAGGGAAGCTGCTACAGGCCAGAAGAATGCTGAGGCCGCAGCAGGTTTCGTTCGTCAGGAGAACGAGAAGTTAACCAAACGGTTACAAGATATGAACGTAAAATTTTACGGGGTGTTTGGCGTGACTCTCGATACCTGGGATGGCACGGCTGAGCACGCGCTTGCCTTAATTAGGGCGAGAGATGAACCATTAGGTTAAATACTAACAGAAGGTTCAGAGTCTATTTCTAATTTTTTTTTAGAAATAGAGGAGGAGACTATGATAGTTTCCGGATAGATTAATTGTTCTTTCAGTTAATCAGACGTCATAATTTTTTTATGACGGGGTTTCCCTTCTCAAGGGAAAGAGGGGCATCTTTTTAGATGCATATGGACCAACGCGGGGGAACCTTCCGTAGAAGCTCTGGACTTACCTAACTACTCAATTCTCAACTCTAGCCGATCTGATGGAGAATCAGGACTCCACCAGGAAGCTACCAAACTAACGTCCCTGAAACTAACTTTTGGGATACGTTACCATTATGTGTTCCTGATACTATTATGCTGTGTTATAAACTGTTCCCGTCCAAGGATTACGTGTCAAACAGACAATGCTCGTGGTTCCAGTTATACTTATATATATCATGAACATTCCTGGAGCTAGGATTACGTGTTAAACGGACAGTACTCTTGGTTTCCAGCCGGATTATAATTGTTTATGTCATGAACATTACTGCAAGGAGGACGGGATACTTAGCGAGCTGTGTACATATGAACTTACCTTCGGGTGATATTTATCCAAGAAACAGTATTAAGAAGCGGAGAGCACCTGACTTATTCATCTATAAGAAGAGGAGAGCACCTTACTCATTCGTCTATTAGAAGCGGAGAGCACCGAGGCCACAACTAGATCACCAGTAAGATATATTTTTGTGAGGGTTTCCGGGTACACTGCCAGGTTACTCATTAAAACATAGTTAATATATACAATAAGTTATCGTATGGTGATACATATCACCCCAGGTGTTCTACTATGGTATTCTCATATTTACCATATTAAACGGGTTTAATATTATGCTATATATGAGGATTGTATGATCTGATAAGCTAGGAGATGTGGCTACCCGTAAAAAGTCTGTGTGTGCAGTCGTTAAGACTATGTGTAAATCATACATTTATACCATTGTGTATTGTCGTGTGTGTCGACTCTGTTATATGTTGCGAGAGGTATTAAGGTCTCCGGTTATATAATCGGATTACCCAGCTCAAACAAAGGCTGTGGTTACTATTATCCATTGTGTGAATGTATTCATTAAAAACACATATCAGTGTAAGACGCTGGCGGTTGTGAGTCCTTATCAGGACTGGTTTTTAATTAACTTTTCTGTTCGACTTAAATATAAACACGCCCCACGCGCATTTTTTAATAACCAAGTAATAACTTCATAAGGAAGTCATATCAAAATGTGTCAAGCCGTTCGATTGTGTGTATGAAAATGTATTATGGTTGCTAGTACAGTGTAATGCCATAAAATTTAATGAGTTCATTGATCTCGCTTGTCTAATCGTCGTGATAATATGTTACGCCCCTAAGTTACTGTATAGACAATAACTATAATACGTTTGTCTAAAGTGTTTTCTATATGTTAGGAAAACCGTACATATTTGTTACCACCTAGTTTTGTCTAGGGGGGGTAGTGTAGGGGCATGATATTACATATTAATCTCATACACGGTATTTCCGGGTAACGTCTGTTTACTCGGCTTCTCCACCTGGAGCTAGTGCACACAGTTCCCGGGAGAGGGCGCAGGTCCTCTTCAGGTAACCATGTGCCGCTCTCAGGTGGGCGGCCGACCCACCCACCTGGCCACGTGACCTGAGAGCCGGTGTTATATAAGACCCGTGTGTTTACCTGGAGGGGAGTCAGTGCAGGCCCGACTGACGAGAGACTTCACATGTCCAACCGTGCGGACAGAGTTGTATGCTAAGAGTTGTATACTGACCGTTTCCTCTATTTAGAGAAAACTTATTTACCTGTGTGTATTGATTCTACACTGATTGTTCCCTAGTAAAGGAACTGGAGTTGTTATTCTTGTGAATAAAGACCGATATATTCTCGCACCTGGAAACTGCCGTGATCGTTGTTCCTTAACCTAGAGTTAACTACGAACCACCACAACACTATGATATAACGGACTTTGAAGATTATTTAATGAATCTTGACTGGTCACAATTCAATGCCACTGATAATGTTGATGTACAATGGAAAATCATTATAGATAATATAACATCCTACCTAGATGAGCACTGCCCAATCAGAACCTTGTCTTATAAGGACCATGGCAAGCCATGGATGAATAAAGACATACTGGAGCTGATTTATGAGCGCAATCAGTTAATGTACGAATACTGTCAAAATAAAATCTGTAATGCTGACCTACTTCTCAGGGCTCAAAAACTGCGTGATAAAATTAACATGTTCAGTAACCAGGCCAAGGACAACTATTTCTTGGAAAAACTTGAGAATCTAGGTGACAATCCTACCAAATTCTGGAGAGAATTAAACGTCCTATTAGGCAAAATTCCTGAAGGCACACAAAAAATGCATTTGACCACCACATCACCAATAGCCCGGTAATTGGAAATGATGTCCTAAAGTATATCAATGATTTTTTCACGAATATTGGTAGAAACCTGTTTGAAGGCTTGGGTGACAGCGTTGATGTCAGGCCTACGCCTGCGCCAACCCAAGTCCCACCTAATGCTGTTCCTCCAGTATGCTTTGATGAGGTGCTTGACATTGTGAATAATTTTGTGAGACATAAATCCAGTGGAGTGGACAATGTGTCCAGCAGGGTGTTGAAAGACGCGCTACTGGTCCTAGTTCCTCAACTTACGCGAATTATCAATAACTGTTTGGATAAGGTTGCTTTTCCACAGGATTGTCCCTCTCCCCAAGTCTGGTAACTTAAGGGCCATAGGTAACTGACGTCCTATATCACTCCTTCCAGCTCCAAGTAAAGTAATGGAGAGAATAATATATACCAGGATGTACAATTGGCTGGAGACTAACAATAAATTTTCCAAATTTCAGTTCGGTTTCCGTGCGTGCAGGGGAACGGGTGACGCAGTGTTTAACCTTGTCAATAACCTTTATGAGGCACGTGATAATGGTGACACTGTTGCGGCCTGTTTCCTGGACGTACGGAAGGCTTTCGATTCAATAAATCACGGTGACCTAATACATAGATTAAGAGACATAGGTCTGCCAGAAACATAATACTAATTGGATTATTGCCTATCTGGCCCGCCGCAGACAAAGGTTAATCTGCAATGACCACATATCCTCTGTGGAACCTGTTGATTTTGGGGTTCCACAGGGGTCTATACTAGGACCACTGTTGTTTATTTGTTACATAAATAGTCTTCCTGATATATTAGAAAATTGTGTTGTTTCAATGTATGCAGACGATGTGGTGTTTTATGTGCGCCACAAGTCTGGTTGCATTGCCGAGAGGCTGCTCCAGGGTGATGCAACCAGAGTTTACAATTGGTTTACCCGGAGTGGACTCTGCATAAACACTGATAAAACACAGGTTATGATGTTTAATGCTAAACAACATGACACTGCACTTCATATTACTATGGGAGGTCAACAACTTACTGTGTGTGATGAGTATGAGTATCTAGGCGTAACTATAGATAAAGGCTTGAATTTCAACAGAACTGTCAGCAAGACCATCAGCACTGTGTGCCATAGACTCCATATGCTCTGTAAAATAAGAAAAATGATGCCCACATCTACAGCCTGTCTTGTATATAAGCAAACAATATTGCCAGTAATTGATTATTGTGGATATATCTAAAGTGGCCTGACTAATGCTATACAAAAGAGGATACAGCGTGTCCAAAATAGATGTTTAAGAGTCTGCCTAAAAACTAATATGAGACACCCGGTTGCAGGTCTCCATGTTAAATGCAAGGTAGATTATGTTGATGTGCGTGGTGACATGCAGCTTCTTCTGCTCGTCCATAGATACATATATACTCAAATGTTCATGACAGCAGAGATTTTGGCATAATTCCAAAAAGGGCTAATCCAGCTGCACTGTCAACACGCTCGGCTAATACTGCTGAACTCACTTATCCAACTGATATAAAGTTAAGCTACAGAAAATGCCCCCTATACCGAGCAGTCGATCTGTGGAACAAGCTGCCCAGCTCTTGTAGACTACTAGACAAGCGGGATAGTTTTGTCACCATGGCTAAACCACTCATAAGAGCCTGGTCAGATCAGAAATGGCATAGGGTGGCAGCAGTGGCAAACCAGACAGCCGTGGCCAGGCCACTGTTGATTGGTAACTAGGTACAACTAACTATGCAACTAAATATATTGTTGTGTAACAGCAGCCCACCCCGTGCTGCGATCTGTCATATACATGTTACCAACCCCCTGGTTGTATGTATCTATACTGATATGGGTAATATGCGCCCGAACCAGTACTAAAATATTTATCATAACACAGTCTGGGAAGACTCACCTCATTTATATAAACTTATGTCAACTACTTGTTATAATATATGTATTAGATTAAGACTTCATATGACTATTATTAATGACTATGCATACTCTATGAGATGTAGATGTCCCCTACCACCTTACTATGCTAAGTGTTGAAAGGCACATTGCTTGTCAATCAACCACAGGTTAAGATTATGTCATTTGTAATAATGAATACACAACAGTCAGCTGTTTATAAAGTGGAGCTTATATACGAACAAGAAACATGTTATTCAATTACAGTTCATCAATTCACATGGTGTGAGTATATATGTATGTCAATAACATGGCAGGTAGTGCTTCTGCGCTGTAGTAGAGATAATGTAGTATAGTCAAGTATCGTAAGGTCCACAGAATTAAATTGATAAAATATAATATCAAAGTCTTTGATTTATAACCCTATGTTAAAGGGTGTTGGTGGGTGGGAGAAAAACACCGTTACTCCTTGACGTCTCAAAACGAAATGGCCGAGTGTCTGCGGTCTGTGACGTCACATTGATTAATTAGGGACGCCGCCACCAGGGGTGGTTTAAGTTTTGGCGCGCTGCCTGTCCAATCCATTAAACGAAATTTAACAATTTCGCCCAATGAATACACGACAGTCAGCTGTTTATAAAGTGGAGTTTATATACGAACAAGAAACATGTTATTCAATTACAGTTCATCAATTCACATGGTGTGAGTATATATGTATGTCAATAACATGGCAGGTAGTGCTTCTGCGCTGTAGTAGAGATAATGTAGTATAGTCAAGTATCGTAAGGTGCAAATAGAGTAGCTAGGCCATGAGCTACTCGGAATGATGCTTGGCTGGGTACATATGCTCGTAGGCCAGCCTGCGACCTCCAGGTCCCAAGGGTGGCCACATCCAGCCTGTCGCAGCCACCTGCTACAGCTGCCATTGAGCCACCTCTGCGTAAGGAGTGAGTGGTCACCTGAGCTGCATATGGGCAGCCAGCTGAAGTGAGGGCTAGCTGTAGGAGTTGGACCAATGTTCCTGGAGTGAGGGGGACACCTCCCGGGGTGATGAAAGCCGGGCCTAAAGGCATGGAGTCTGTAACTGCAATGTATGCATCCCAGGCAGCAGCTGGGCATGCCGGGGAGTCCTGTATGCGGGGGAGTGAGAGCACCGCTGGGCCCATGCCAGCAGTTATTGTCTTTGAGGACTTGAGAATTATGGTGAGGCCTTCATGATCACTAATAATATCCTGTCTGGAGAGGGTATGAGGTCCCCTCCAGTTGTTTGCTGATGGAGAGAGGAGGTTAGACGCCAGGAGGAAAGCAAAGTAGCCGATGGTCAAGGCTGCCTTTACCACTTCTCCTCCAGGCAGAAGATGTAGGACCCTGCATGCTGCTACTAGGTCCCTGGGCAGGAGGGGAGGGGCTGGAGATGGGACATGAGGCGCCAGTCTTGCAGCCCCTTTAGCTACACTCTTAGCCTCTGGCGAGTTGAGGGCTGATGAGTCGCCACCTCTGTCTTCCACCCACCTCTTAGCCCCTGATAGGTAGTTTCCGCGGGACTGGGGACTGATCAAACTGTTGGCCAAATATTGAGAATATAAGCAGGCATCCGGTACTGATGGGAACAAAATCTGCACATTATAATAAATGCAGAAAGTAATATACTTCTTGGCCTGTAGGAGTCTGTTATCCTTTGTTGATGAGGCCAGGGCAGCATTATAGGACACAACAGCCTGCTCACCAAGGGCGGTTCCTAGGAGAGAGGGAAACACGGTTTATATAAAACACACATAACATATGTACAGTTCATATGAGTGAGAACATGCGGAGGGGCTAGACGGGCTGTAGCTCAACTAGGCCTCTCAGGGCTACCTCCTTGTCTGCATATTCTCTCTTGTCGTCGTCATGGTATCTACTAAGGGCGTCAGCTAATGGTATGAGCTCCCCCTTTTTGTGGTTGATCTCCAGCACATGGTCATTGATGGCGGCCTCCAGCCATAGCTGCCTTGAGCATGCAGCAAACACCAGATCGTGGGTTCTACCAGTCTGGAGGGCGAACTTTGACGCTATATTGTCTGTGTTGATTATCACCTTGATGCCTGGTGATGATGGAGGGGCCAAGGTACGGTAGGCCACTACCAGGTTGACCGCTTCAAGCTGATGTATGAGGCCGTACTTTTTCCTCATCTCCTGAGTGTAAGGGAGGTTGTAGTACATGTACTTTGAGTTCCCTCCCCCTGCTTTCAGGGACGAGTCACAGTCAATGTGGAACTCATGCCGGTGTGGTGTTATTATGTGTACCCCGTTGGATGCCTCGGCGTACTTTGTGAACCACAGAACGTCTTGTTTAAATGCAGGGGAGATCCAGGCCAGCTTGTTATCTGGCGTCTTGCGAATGGTCTCCAATATCCTACATATGAAACGTCTAGCCGGTGTGATACACTTTGAGATGTGCACCAGCTTCCCGGCCAGTGACTGGACTTCTTTCTTTGGGGCTAGCTTCATGTCAGACCAGCGGAGGCATTCCTGTAATATCTCCTGTAGCTTTTCTGCAGGGACAGTGAGGGTCATGCTAACCGTGTCTATGTTAAAGCCGAGCCATGTCATGTTTGTTGTGGGTGGAGTGCACTTTTCGATTGATAGAACAAGGCCTAGTTCAGACATGAGGGATATTACTGTGAGGTATGCTTCTGTCGCCATGGCGACACTGGCTTCAGCCCCACACAGGTCGTCCAGGTAGTTGAGCCCCCAGAATCCTCTATTGGCGAGGAGGTATATCACTGCCGATGTAGTGCGCTGACATGCTGCTGCTGACTGTCTGCAACCGAACGATGGGGAGAGTTCTATGTAGTATTTGTCCCGGAACCGGAAGCAGAGGAGGGGTGTGTCCCCCACTTCCGCCCGGAGCTGACGGTAGGCCCTGGAGAGATCGATTTTCCACAATACACAGGAGGGACCCAGCAGTCTGACCTTGGTGACCAGGTCCTCCACCGATGGTAGCGTATATGCATTATGCTTTCCCTCCAGGCAGTTTTTAGTGATGCCAGCATTGGTGCCTTGGCCCTCCGGGTACGACAGGTCTAGTATAACCCTCCTCCCCTCTCCCCCTGACTTTGGCCGCGTCATGAGGGGGGCTGTATGGGTCCACGGGGTGAAGGGTGGGCCATCAAAGGGGCCCAGTATACCGCCTAGACGAGTCTCTTTGTCTATGAGATCCTGTATCGCCTGTGGGTGTTGGAGGGCTGATGAGTGGTTTTTATTGACCGGGGCCGGTGGGCAGTCAGCCGTGTAGCCCACCGGCCAGCCGTACCTAAGATAGGACAGGAGGTCAGTGTCATGGTAGTGCTGGAGTAACGTGTCCCAGTTATCCAGGTTCAGTGCAGATGGAACCGTGATCTTTGTATGCAGGTGGTTGGGGAGCCCTGATGCAGTGACAGCTGTGTATAGTGCTGCATAGGCGGGGAATTTCCCCCACCACTTATGATCCACTTTAGGCCAGAAACTGAGGCGTGTTGAGGCATATTCATAAGGGGTAGGGCCTAGTGGTGATTCCGGCACCTAGGGCTGTCACCACCGTGCCATCCTGCCAAAAGCCCTGTGCTTCTAAGTCCATGCACTCATGATACACAACCGCGGCTGAGGTGGGCGTGGCATGTTTGACCCGGGCGGGCCAGGTTTGTTGTTGTTTTGAGGCCGCCGAACTAGGTCGCGACGCATGGGCAGGTGCAAGGTCATGACCCAGATGTAGACCAGTGTTGCGGCTATAGTAGGTCACGGCGTGCTGAGGAGGCGCCTGGCTGTCTGGGCGCGTGTCTGGTGCTCCGTCCCGTGGCGCCCCCTGCCTGCCGGGCCGGTGTGTTGACGGATGGCGGGCTGCGGGGACTCGGGTCATTGAGTGCTCCTTCTCCCGCCTATCCGAAGTAATTGGGACAGCGGCGGGGGGAATGATGTCAGGTAGAGGGGGGAGGGGGGACACACAGCGCCTACCCGCCCCACCTGGCACCGTGGAGGAGTTAGTAGTGCCGGTCAGCCCCGGCTGAGGGCCGAAAGGGCTGGTCGTTCTGACGCAGGTTACTCCTGTTGTTCTTTCTATTCCTGCATGCAGATTTGGCGTGGTAGTTTATATTTTGCAGGTGCTTTCTGCAATACGCGCAGTGGTGGCCCTGGGACATGGTGCCTTCCATGTGGCCGTCCTGCTTACTGCAGCCTGCCTCATTGAAGGCCTTACATGGGTGGTCCGACCTGTTGACAGATGACTTGGGTACCCACGTGGTAGCTCTCACCAGCTTACCCCTGTGCCCTTGACCCTCGCTGGACCCAGCACTAGGAGCAGCCGGGGGGCCTCCTGTAGGTGGGTCTGGGGGGAGGGGGGAGGTGAGATCCATCCAGAGGCGTGCATACTGTACATGTGATGTTTCAGATATCATAGAGGCGATAGTAGCCTGGTCTGACCAGGTGAGGCGGCCCTGGGCGACTCTAGTAAACACAGACTCCGACCAACCCCTCACACGCTTCCAGTCATATTCAGTGGCATCAATGATCACGTAATACATATGGGTAGTAATGAAAGGCTTATCCCCCGGCTTGGTTCTGGGGTCGTCAAGTATACGAGTGATGCCATAGAGGTATTCTGGTACAGTGAGGGATGATAGTGTAGTTTTAACACTGAGGGGGCCTCTGAACACGTAGTCATTGGGAAGCATGGGCCTACCTTTAACCTGAGAGATGGTCTGTGCCGTTGTGTGAAGGATGGCTTGCATCTGCTGATTAATCATGGGGTCGTTAGCCTGGTCGAAGTTGAGGGGAAGTGCCCCATAGTACTGGGGGGCAGCGGCCTGCATGAGACCGAGAGCCTGCCCGGTGTTGTCGGCCAGCGCGGCTCCTTGAGGCGGGAAGGCGGCGGCGAAGTTGGCGGCACTGGTGGCGGCGCTGCCTGCAGCCGCAGCCCACGGAGCACGTGGCGCCGGGATGTAGTAAGGCGCAGCCCGGGGAGAGGAGCGTGTCGGTGCCTTCCCCCCGCTTGCCGGGCGCCTCGGTGCGGGTGGATCCACCACCACCACCACTGCAGTCTTGTCGGGGACCTTTTCGGCGGGGGGATCAACCGTAACAGGCTTGTCCTTAGCCGGATCCGCCGCCGTGGTCTTGTCCCTTGCCGGCGTCTTTGGTGCCCGGGGAAAGATCTCATCCAACCTACCCATGACCGCCGCGTTTCCATCCTCCAGCGTGCCCATGCGGTTCTGGAGTGCCACGACTGCCTGCTCGAGGGCCGTGGCCTTCGGTTGTGACGTTGCCTTCGGTTGCGGAGGCTTCTTAGCCGGCGCCGCCTTCGTAGGAGGCGTCTTTTCTTGAGCAGCTTTAGTAGCCTTAGAAGCGCGTGTCTTGCGGGTAGATTTATCCAGTGGTGGAGCCATAATGATGTCAAATATGGCTTGTTGTCTTGAGACAGCAGCAGAGCGTAGAAAAACACCGTTACTCCTTGACGTCTCAAAACGAAATGGCCGAGTGTCTGCGGTCTGTGACGTCACATTGATTAATTAGGGACGCCGCCACCAGGGGTGGTTTAAGTTTTGGCGCGCTGCCTGTCCAATCCATTAAACGAAATTTAACAATTTCGCCCAATTATAACTACTTATACAACGACATACACTCATCCATATGATTTTGATATTTTTGTATTTTGAAAATCATTTTATGAAATAAATACACATTACAAACTCAAATCAGGCCCTCTCCAGGGGTCCTGTACAACGAATATCTGTATCAACAACCTAATAATATATGTTGTTATATGTTGTTATTATATATAGAGAGAGGTTGACCATCCGACCGCTATCTCTGGCCCTCTCCCAGGACCCTCCCTGTATACCAATACGGTTAATTAGGGACTGGTCAATTTTTAACAACGGGGGGGGGGGGGGGGGTCGGTGGATTTTCCCGCGAGAAGGTCGAAATTTTTTTGGTCACCCCCTCAGGCAAGTTGAAATTCAGGGCGGCCTTTGAGCTATAGTAAAGCGCAGGCTTTTTCATTAATTTAAAAAGGGGTGCAATTTTTTTGGTTAATGCAGAGACCCCCAAGTAACATGCCCAACTGGCGCCCAGTTGGGTCAACCTTGGGCTGCGTTTTGGGCTGGGCTCCATTGACTAGTAATACTATTTTGGGGAGTCACAAGGATATTCAGTCTGTGTGATAAGTACCAAAGGAATTAGGATTTGGAGTTTAAAAAGAACCTACCAGTCATAGTTGATAGATTGTGGATGTATCTCATGTACAGGAGTGCTTCCTGTTGCACAAGGGAAATAGTGCTTTTGATACAACACATTTCTGTTGTCAAATCAGGCTGTGCGTTTGCATGCCAGCTTAGTTATGTCATGAGTACAAAATAAATGCAACAAAGATGCCAAGAGGTAACTAGAAATCATACTGACAAAGCATCCCAGATAACATTGGTCCATGGGGCCCATTTGTGTTTTACTTGGGCCTGCTGGGTTCGCCCATATCTGGGTTTTCCTCATTTTTGTCCAGATCTACCAGTAAGATTCCAGATGGGCCAAGCCCACCAACAATTTTTTCTAAAATATGTTGTACATACTTTGAAACATACTCATCTTTGGTTGTTCTTAGAAATTATAAGTTAAAGTACCACTTTCATGGCTTTGCATCAAAGTGGATTTTGCACGGGCTGCATCTAGTTAATGTGGGCTAGACTTCCTTGGGATTTCTATGGGAGTAAACCTGGGCTACGAGGTGAGCCTCAGCTGGGCTCAGTCCACAGACCAAACTTCAAGTATAATTTAACTACATTTGGAATACTTTAATTTGTGTCCGTTAGAAGTAATTCTTTGAAATTAACATTTTTAAGTAAAGTTGCGATGTTGTTATATCAGGATGGGTTTCACTTGGGATGGACTTGGGCAAAGTGGGTTAAAGGAACACTGGGCGTTATATGGGCTTTGAATGTACTGTAAGGTGGGTCCCATTTGGGTTAGCCCGCCATCTAATTTTTTGGGCTCAGGCCATCAACTTAACTTTCATGGCTACTTTTCAAATCCCATTCCCTCTCATGGATGGGATTCATCTGGGCTGGACCTGGGTCAAGTGGGCTAGTCACGTTCTTGAACAGACCACTAGATGTCCTCGTTGAAAGTGATCCCACATTAATGTTCCACAGAGCTTTTTATAATTGGATTACAAAAGTTTATGGTTCCTCAATAATTCAAGAATGGTTGGGAATATAACAGATTTCATAATAGATTCTTGGAATGCCATGCTTTATAACCCCATTCTGAACATGAACATGGAAACAAGCAGCACCCTGATACAAACACCTGTTACCTGAATGTTATAACAACATATAATCCTATCACTGACTGAGCTCTCACACACAGGCTGCCTGCCTGCTGTCTGCGTCACACATGTTAAGAAATGTCCAGCCCAAAAGTAAGTCAGCTAAAGGATGCATTTCTCTACCTTCTAAATGGTAGAGGAAGAGATTCCTACCAGGAGGAACCAACTTAGTTGGAACATGGGCTATAACATCGGGATATCAAATAATAGCAAAAAACTACAGTAGAGATTACAACCCTATATGACCCCCCCTCCCCCTCCCCCCCCCCCAAGAAAAAAAAGCCCACATGGGCCCCGCCCTAAGCCCATGTGGATACGCTCAATTTAAATCTGGGCAAGCCCATCTTGGTCCCAGCAATTAGCCCAGGACAAAAATGTGGTAGGCCCCATATGGACTAAGGGACGTGGGTCCCACCTAACGGCCCACCTTTAGACCCATATCCTTAGCACAACCATAGCGTACTGATGTGGGGTGTAAAAACGGCCCTCCAAACGCCAGTGCTTTATGCCAGGGGGCCCCCAGAACGTAAAAATGTGGGGTGTAAAAATGGCCCTCCAAATGCCAGTGCTTTATGCCAGGGGGCCCCCAGAACGTACTAATGTGGGGTGTAAAAAGGGCCCTCTAAAAGCCAGGTATTTGGATGGATGATGACCCTAAACGCCAGAGGTTTTCACATATTTCAAGAATTTCAATGCAATATACAAGGGCTAGATTACACTAGACTGTTACTACTCCTTTTATTATTTTAATGTATGATAAAAGGTTCTATGACTACTGTCTTCATATACTTCATAACTTAATGCTTTATTAGTAGTAATTAACCTTGAAAATCGATAATATCCTAATTTTGCAATATTTGAAATAACATGGTAAAAATAGTAGTAAATCTTGTGATGATATAATAGCTCAATTCAAATTATTTTGAATTGTCAGTATGGTTAAATACTTCTAGTTGAGCATCATCTCAAGATTTCATCAGTTATACCATATTATATCATGAATTTCATGCTAATTAGCATCTTTTCCCAGTACACATTAGCAGGACTTGGCACTTCTGCCTGTGACATGCATAGGATAGCATTAAAACGTTTTGATACGTTTTTTATACTTCAAATTGGAATTAAAACGTTTTAGAACGTTATGGCAGTGGGGTATCGTACAAGAATTGCATGCTACAACTTTAGAGTAAAACCTTTTTCGAACGTTATGGCAGAAGGGTATAGTACAAGGATCATATGCTACAACTTTAAAGTAAAACGTTTTAGAACGTTATGGCTGAAGGGTATAGTACCAGGATCATATGCTACAACTTTATAGTAAAACGTTTTAGAACGTTATCCTTAGCACAAGCTAGTAACATGTGATGTTATCCAATTATCTGGAAGTCATTTAGTATCATATGACATTATCTAGTACCATCTGATTTTATCCAGTGTCCGTGAAAACGTGCCGGACACCGGCTATAGCCGGCTAAAAGGCTTCTGGACCGGCTGGACTGGTCCTACTGCCGGTCCAGATGGCTGGCTGGATCTTTGGCTACATGTCAGTTTTTACGGCTTGTAAATCGGACCATTATCAAGCTCTCTAGAGAGAAAAGCATTTTGCATAAATATTTTGAAAATTATTACTCGAGATTTTACAGTGATCAATACAGGAATATACAGAAAAGCTGTATTGATTGGATATAAATTCTTGCTTTATACTTTTTTTTTGAGATATGAAAAGTGCTCTCAGGCATCCGGGCCTGCAAAATGTAAGCCGGTCCTGCAAAATAATAGATCTGCAAGACCGAATGTCCTGCGAGGCAAAAAGGTTTTCACGGAGACTGTTTATCTTGTACCATGTGACATCAACAAGTACCATGAGACGTTTTCTAGTACCATGTGACGTTATTTAGTACCATGTGACGTTATCTAGCACCATGCGACATTATCTAGTATCATGTGACGTTATCTAGTACCATGTGACGTTATCTGACACCATGTGACGTTATCTGACACCATGTAACGTTAACTAGTACCATGTGCCGTTAACTAGTACCATGTGACGTTATCTAATGCCATGTGACATTATCTAGTACCATGTGATGTTATCTAGTACCATGTGACGTTGTCTAGTACCATGTGACGTTATCTAGTACCATGTGACATTATCTAGTATTATCAGATGTTATCTAGTACCATGTGATGCTATCTAGTACCATGTGAAACAAGGACGTAGAGAACGTATTAAAGGAAAAAGGGACGATGAGACATAGATCTGAGTTGGGAGACACGGGGGAGCTATGGTCGACATCTATGGTTTTTTTTTGAAATGATGAACGGAGAACGGGATGAACGGAGAAGGGGATGAATGGAGAACGGGATGAAGGGAGAACGGGATAAAGGGAGAACAGGATAAAGGGAGAACGGGATAAAGGGAGAACGGGATAAAGGGCATAAAGGAAGAACAGGATAAATGGAGAACGGAATAAAGGGAGAACTGAGATAAACGGAGAACGGGATGAACGGAGAACAGGATAAACAGAAGAAAGGGATGAACGGAGAACAGGATGAATGGAGAATGAGATGAACGGAGAACGGGATGAGCTGAGAACGGGATGAAGTGAGAATGGATGAAGGGATGACGGATAAAGGTAGAACAGGATAAACGGAGAACAGGATAGACGGAGGACGGGAAAAACATAAGGAGATAAACGGGATCAACGCCAAACGGAATGAACAGAGAACTGAGATAAACGGTGAACGGGATAAATGGTGAACGGGATAAACGGCGAAAGGGATAAACGGCGAAAGGAATGAACGGAAATGGGGATGAATGGGGATGAACGGAGATAGGGATAAGCGGAGAACAGGATGAACAGAGAACGGGATGAATGGAGAACGGGATGAACGGAGAACGGGATGAAGGGAGAACGGGATAAAGGCAGAACAGGATAAAGGCAGAACGGGATAGACGGAGGATTGGATAAATGGAAGGGGATGAAAGAGATAAAGGGAGAACAGGATAAACGGGATGAACAGGATAAACGGGATGAACAGGATGAAGGGGGAATGGGATAAACAGAGAAGGGAATAAAGGGAGAACTTAGATAAACGGAGAACGGGATAAACGGAGAACGTGATAAAAGGAGAATTGGATAAATGCAGAACAGGACAAATGGGAGAATGGGATGAACGGAGAACGGGATGAACGGAGAATGAGATGACAAAGAACGGGATGAGCTGAGAACGGCATGAAGGGAGAACGGATGAAGGGATGACGGATAAACAGAGAACGGGATAAAGGGAGAACAGGATAAAGGGGATGAAGGGAGAACATGATAAACAGAGAAGGGAATAAAGGGAGAACTGAGATAAACGGAGAACGGGATAAATGGAGAATGGGATAAAAGGAGAATGGGATAAATGCAGAACAGGATAAACGGAGAACAGGATAAATGGGAGAAAAGGATGAACAGAGAACGGGATGGACGGAGAATGAGATGAATGGAAAACGGGATGAGCTGAGAACGGGATGAAGGGAGAATGGATAAAGAGAGAACGGGATAAACAGAGAACGGGATAGAAGGAGGACGGGATAAACAGAAGGGAATAAACGGGATCAACGGCAAACGGGATGAACAGAGAACGGGATAAACGGCGAACGGGATTAACGGAGAGGGGATAAAGGGAGAATGGGATGAATGGAGAAGGGTATGAACAGAGAAGGGTATGAACGGAGAAGGGGATGAGCGGAGAACAGAATGAAAGGAGAATGGGAAAAAGGGAGGACGTGATAAATGGAGAACGGGATGAACGTGATAAACGGAGAACGTGATAAGCCGAGAACGTGATAAACTGAGAACGGGATGAATGGGATAAAGGGATGAACAGGATAAAGGGAGAACAGGATAAAGGGAGAACCGGATAAACGGAGAACAGGATGAATGGAGAATGTAATGAACGGAGAAGGGGATGAGCTGAGAACGGGATGAAGGGAGAACGGATGAAGGGATGACAGGATAAAAGGAGAACCGGATAGACGGAGGACGGGAAAAACAGAATGGGATGAACGGGATCAACAGCAAACGGGATGAACAGAGAACAGGATAAACGGCAAACGGGATAAACGGTGAACGGGATAAATGGTGAATGGGATAAACGGCGAAAGGAATGAACGTAAATGGGGATGAATGGAGATGGGGATGAATGGAGATAGGGATGAACGGAGAACGGGATGAAAGGAGAACGGGATGAATGGAGAACAAGATGAACGGAGAACGGGATGAACGGAGAACGGGATGAACAGAGAACAGGATGAAGGGAGGACGGGATGAAGGGAGAACGGGATAAAGGGAGAACGGGATAAAGGCAGAACAGGATAAAGGCAGAACGGGATAGACAGAGGATTGGATAAACGGAAGGGGATGAACGAGATAAAGGGAGAACAGGATAAATGGGATGAACAGGATAAACGGGATGAACGGGATGAAGGGAGAATGTGATAAACAGAGAAGGGAATAAAGGGAGAACTTAGATAAACGGAGAATGGGATAAACGGAGAACGGGATAAAAGGAGAATGGGATAAATGCAGAACAGGATAAATGGGAGAATGGGATGAACGGAAAACAGGATGAACGGAGAATGAGATGACAAAGAACGGGATGAGCTGAGAACGGCATGAAGGGAGAACGGATGAAGGGATGACGGATAAACAGAGAACGGGATAGATGGAGGACGGGATAAACAGAAGGGAATAAACGGGATCAACGGCAAACGGGAGGAACAGAGAACGGGATAAACGGCGAACGGGATTAACTGAGAACGGGATAAAGGGAGAATGGGATGAATGGAGAAGGGTATGAACAGAGAAGGGGACGAATGGAGAAGGGGATGAGCGGAGAACGGAATGAAAGGAGAACGGGAAAAAGGGAGGACGTGATAAATGGAGAACGGGATGAACGTAATAAACAGAGAACGTGATAAGCGGAGAACGTGATAAACGGAGAACAGGATGAACGGGATAAAGGGATGAACGGGATAAACGGCTAACAGGATAAACAGCGAACAGGATAAACGGCTAACTGGATAAACGGCCAACGGGATAAACGGCGAATGGGGCAAACAGGATAAACGGCAAACGGGATAAACAGAGATGGAGATGAACGGGATAAAGGGAGAACGGGATGAAGGGAGAGCGGGATAAACATGACATTAGGCCAAAAAAGAAAGTTGTGTACTAGCATGTCTCAAGTTTTTGCAACTATACAGCCAGAGTGTACCAATGTGTATTTGGAACATATATCAGACCAGTTAATGTGTATCTAGTATCTTTCATAACACAAGTACCAAAACGTTCTAAAACGTTTTGTCTTTGCAACTATGTGGCCAGAGTGTACCAATGTGTATTTGGAACTTATTTCAGACCAGTTAATGTGTATCTAGTATCTTTCATAACACAAGTGCCAAAACGTTCTAAAACGTTTTGTCTTTGCAACTATGTGGCCAGAGTGTACCAATGTGTATTTGGAACTTATTTCAGACCAGTTAATGTGTATCTAGTATCTTTCATAACACAAGTGCCAAAACGTTCTAAAACGTTTTGTCTTTGCAACTATGTGGCCAGAGTGTACCAATGTGTATTTGGAACTTATTTCAGACCAGATAATGTGTATCTACTACGTTCCATAACACAAGTGCCAAAACGTTCTAAAGCGTTTTGCTTTTCCGACTAGAGCTACCAGAGTAGGAAAATGTGTATCAGGCATGGAAATTTAAATTAAATAAAGAGGAAAATCATTCCTTGAATACACATTATTACGTTCTGGTAGCCAAAAACTTGAAAAATCCATTACACATAATACACTCTGGCAGTCCCTTGCCAGAAAGCACTGGCGTTTTGAGGGCCATTTTTACACCCCACATTAGTACGTTCTGGGGGTCCAAGGACAAAAAGCACTGGCGTTTTGAGGGCCATTTTTATACCCCACATCAGTACGTTCTGGGGGACCCAGGACAGAAAGCACTGGCGCTCCTAAGGATATGGGCCCCAGTAACCAATGCTGACTTGGATGGATCTAACTTATAGGACCTTCATTTGATCTCATTGAACTGCCATCTGAAAAATCCAGTGTCTACGAACCTACGATCCGCCGGAAGATAAAAGAGATTGGTCATATATTGATGACCCAATCCATAAAGAGTTAATGGAGGATTTATTTGTGTCATATAGTGAGTGAAGATGAAGAACCAGGCCCATCGCGGGAAGGGGCGGCTATAATAGCAGATAACTATTCTCAGAGAACCCATAGGGGCAATAGTAGAGCATAAATCGTGACATGTACCAGTATTTCAATATGGATTTTTTTTTCATACTTTTATATAAATAAATACTAATTGAGGAGACTTATGTAAGAAGAACAAGGCTATTTTTGGTCCATTGTAATCACATCTACATGGCATAGTCACATGACCTTTTCACAAACTACTCCCGAGTGTACATGAAAGATAAAAATAAAAATAAAGAACATCCCTGATGAAGGTGGTTTATTCATCTAATCTAGTAGGATCTGGGTCGTGAAAAAACTAAAACAAGTCTCTCTTTATTTAACATAAGATCTTAATGAATCTAGAGTCAACAAAATTGGCGTTTTAGGGAATACATTTGATCACACTAAATTATAGGACATTAGTTACCTTTCTTGGAGATAGAATATAGGATATTAGTTACCTTTTTTGGAGATTAAATTAAATGAATTAAATGAAGTGCACCCAGCCAAATCCAGACAAATTGTATTCAATTAGTAAATAACCAGACCACTTAAAAGACAGACCACACCCATGTAACGTTCTCTTTATGTCAATTATGTTCATAACAGCACAGGTGCTGAGTCATAATGAGCACTGAGTAGGCTGACAGTAGCCACTAAAGTACTTACTATTGGCTGTTGTATAGCGACACCATCTGACTCACTCTGATCAAAATGGCCAACATGACAACATTTAGCGAGGACTTGCAGTATGCTACTCACAATTCTACTGTATCGATAAACGCTACTGCTTACCATGAATTAGGAGAAATACTCAGTTTTGCAGACAATTTCCAGACTCTGTTTATGTCAATTATGTTCATAACAGCATAAGAGCACTAAGTAGGCTGACATCTCACACATATTGACCCTATCTAACGTCATACTTGGCTTTTAATGAGCTACAAGCCTAATGGACCCCCTCTCAAGCAACCACCTCCCTCCCAACAGACAGATGCATTTGCATGATTATGCAGAGCATTAGCTGACAGTAGCCATTAAATACATACTAATGCCTGTGGTAATGACTACATTTGATTTACTCTGATCAAAATGGCCAACATGACAACATCTAGCGAGGACTTGCAGTATGCAACCCACAATTCTACTGGATTGACAAACACTTCTGCCTACCCTGAATTAGCAGAAATACATAGTTTCGCAGACAATTTCCAGGCTCGGATAGTATATTATTACCCACTACGGTTAGTTGAGACAATGATTGGCTTTGTGGGTAACTTCATGGTTGTATTTGCTGTAGGCCGCTACAGCAATTTGCAGACTGCCACTGGATCATTAATAGCAAACCTTGCATTGGCAGACATGCTGGCTGCTTGCCTAACTGTATTGTCAATCATATAGGACACTATGGATAGATCATCAAGATGGTTGCAGATGTGCATCTGGAAAGAAATCATGTACCTTATTGCCGGGTGTGGCAACATTGTGAATCTATCAATGATTTCTGTTGATCGACTTATATCCCTGAGCTATCCATTTTGGTATCATGCCAATATGACCATGTCAAAGGTACTGCCTTTCCAGATCATTACCTGGATAGTAATTGTCTTGGTATGCACTTTGGAACTGAACCTTCGCTCTACCGCCACTCTCAGCATACCCAGGTGTGTCTTTTTATTCTTGGTGTCAGGCCGTGACCAGCAACTACTGCTGCTGTACCCTTACATCTTTTTTACTGCCGTGACTATTGTCAACTACCTTATTCTGGGGATCATGGTTTGGAAGCAGGGACAACAGGTTGTGGCTAACTGCTCTACAGTGGCTGTTCACATCCGCCAACGCCAACGCAAATTGACGAAGACCACAGCCCTTGTAGTCATCATATACTTGGGTCTCACTGTTCCTCTAGTCATCACTACCAGGCTGGTAAGTTGTGACAGAACGTGGGAAAATGTGTTATTAGGGGAAAACACCTTTATTTAAGTTCATGTCTTCAGCTACAATTTGATGCTTCAAGCAGCAACATATTTGAAATAGTTACTGAGAAATGACATTTCAAACATGGGATGGTAGGGAAATGTAGGAATTCAGAATAGACTGCAATTCAATCACATATCAATCTATTTTCAAATAATCCATATTTATAAATCATAATTGTATGTATAAGTCATAAGCTTATACGAGGATAAATACAAATGGTCATTCCCGCTCACTGACTTTCTCAGTGTAGCTGGGTCACACCAGGTGGCGCCTACAGGTGCTTGGGACAGTAACGTGTGTGGGGCAATTGGATAGGGATAATTTTATCCGAAAAGAAAGAATTAATGGTTGCCATGGCAACCAAATGTCAACAAATGGGCTAACAGTGGCTAAAAGTGTTCTTTTTACATTCCAAATAAGACCAATTTAGAATGAAAATAGAATTTTGATGGTTGGGTACGAGTCCCTTGTTCCCGCTATTGGTCAGGTCATTCGCGCGCGCCGGACGTATGTTACCCGGTTAGGAGCGCCCCCTATGTTATGTATCTAGGCGGAGTGTGTACATTGGTTACCGCTGTTGTTTATGCCAGAGCGCCGCCCAGAGAGGTGGGACAGCTCGCAGCTCGCTTGCTTTGTGTCATATTTACCGTGGTTAGTTAATTAATTATATTTTCACCATGCAGCCCTGCAGGAGCTGTGCCTTTGTGTATGATCACCGTAAATCGGCATGTCCTCAATGTTCTACACCCACACATACTAAAGGTGGGTTAGACGAGGAGGAAGACGAAGCATTCGAGTTACGCAAGGCAGAGGAGCCAGGTTCGCCAGCAATGGATAGGGATCAGAACGTATCCTTACAGCTTAAACTAGCTGAAGAGAAGCAAGCCATACTAAAGCGTAAGCTCGAGATGAAGGCTCTGGAAGAACGGCGGGCAGCGATCAACCTACAGAACGCCAAACTGGAGGAGGAATTGGCTTCGAGCCAAGATGGCGGACCGGGGAAGAAGCCAACCACGCAGAAGCCACCTCCAGGGTTCAAACCTAAGACTCCAGGTACCGGATCGACACTGGAGGAGGAGCATGGCTTCAAGCGTCAACTCTTCTACGCGGATGGGACGCTGGCTTCAGCTTCCGAGAGCAATTCTACAGCGGCTACAACTCTTCAAGCTGGCTTAGAGTCTGTGGGTTTAGGCCTTCAGGCTCTAGGGTTGGCTACCGGAGACGTAAACAACGCTGGACTGCCTCTACAAGGTGAGGGTGGTGGAATGTCTGGCCTCCATTGGTCAAGTGAGTCTGCACGCAGAAAGCGCTCACGGCATTGGATACGTCCAGATTAATAGCTTCAAAAGATTCCTCAGGAAAAGTTAGTTAAAGGTCATTTTCTCTTAAGTATTCACATTTTTAGCTATAACTCCTGAAATATCATGTTTAGAGCATTTATGGCTATTCCCCTAATGTTACGATTTCCTAGGTTCCGTCACAGTATATATATATATATCTATATATATATACTAGTCAACAAACTCCACCTTATACTTTGTTCAATAACTGTTGGAGCTGGGGGTCCTGTTATTAATCCTCAAAGAGAAGGTTAAAATCAAATGAGAACCCGTACCATACTGATTCAGTAATGTGTGATGCATAGAGGTGGAAACCGTGGTGTAGAGGTAACATACTGAAAACCGGTGTCAGAGGCCCTGGTTTGATTCCCTGTTCATCTAGGTGAAAACAACTTTACACCTACATGACTGTTACCTCCACCCTGTGGATTATATTGTACCACTACGGTAAAAAAAAACAATGTAACTACACCCCCAATAATGGTTACTAGCTTTTGGAATGAGCAAGTATGATTCCCAGTGAGGTGTAACTCATATGAAAGCTTACTCATTTTTCAGCCTTGATAATCCTTTATATTAAAAAAGTGCACTTGGCTAAAATTATTCCTAAACCTTTTGGTATAAATGAGCTTTCATATACATACTCCAACTGAGCCACCTTCCCATCCTGTCATAATTGGCAGGGTCACTGGGTTCCAAAATTGTAATCACCTTTCCGATTGATTGATGACAAATATATTGTTTAAATACCATTAGCGAATAGTTTCCAAAAGGAATCTCTTCTCTTCACCCTCTGCTCAATTAAAGTGTATTGGTACTAGAATGTATCCTTTGCAGGCCCGAACAATATGGAAAATAGCACACTTGAAGAAAATCGTTTGAGGATTACATCTAGCAATTTCTAATCCAGATTTCTGTCAGATTGTAGTCAATTTCTTTAAAAAATTATGTGCAGATTTGCATCAAAGCTATACAAATATACACCCCTAGGAGATGGTTAGATTTAAGAGCTCTTTTTCTCTTTGAGAGCCCGGGGAGACCCATGCCCACAACCTCAGAACATTAAACCCAACCGATAACCAACTGCTCCACCGGGACACATGCAATGATACTTATCACCAAATAGTATATGTACTGCTTCTGCCTTTTTAGCCCAATGAGTAACACTATTTAAAAACTTTGAAGGGTTCGAACCACTTTTATTCGGATGCTAACTAGAAGTAACCTGTACTCTAGCAGCACAACCAGACAGCCACATGTGTTAGAGCCCGTTAACTAGGGCTTATGTTGGTGAGGCATAGTCCCATTAGAAAAAGTTAAGAGTGCTGTTTAATTCGTGCTGCTGTTGTATAAATCGGGGGCTCCGCCCCCACACCCCTGTTTTCTTTCTTTCTTTTTTTCTTCTTGAAATATCAGAATAGCTAACTAGGTCCTATGTCGGTGAGGCATTGTCCCATGAGACAAAGTCAGGAGTGCTGCTATTGTATAATTCGGAGGCTCTGCCCCCGCACCCCCGTTTTCTTTCTTTTTTTCTTTTTTCCCCCTTTGAAATATCGGAATAGCCAAAGAAATTAGAAATGTATATCAGGCATATCAAAACTTCTGCTCTACATGGGATTCAAACCCAGAGTCTGGAAGTCTAAACCAGAAGTGCCATGTAGTCAAGGACCTTGAGCACATAGGCCAGCTGTGAGTATTGGTTCATGGTTAGTTTATATATGACTATGCTGTATCAGAATGAGGCTACACTCTTTAAGCATAATGCTCAGGTGGAAGACTCCCCTGATTTACAGTACAGACTGGGAAACCCACCCAGCCTGTTTATACAGGTCGCTCAGCCCTGTATTCAGGACTGTTTTTTTACAGCACTGTCTTTTTACTGTAGCATTCATATAACCATGTTTGTGATTTTTATGTGATATTAGCTAAGAATGAACTCAAAGGAGGATGTAGATTGGTACATCACCTTCCAACTTATGGATGCATTATGTGCCTGATCCACTGCATTTCTGAGTAATTACATGTTTAAATTGGTAGTTAATCTAGTGAGACAACCATAAGAGCAGGCATAACAGCTGCCACTGCTTGGAGAAGGTGTGAAAGCCTGAGTCCCAGCCTGCTATACCAGGCTGGTGTGCTGGGAGAGTGTGAACAATCTGCCCTAACATCCTGCCTGTAAAAACTCCCGGCCTGCTAAACCAGCCTGGGCATCCTGCATTAACAGGATGCCTGGGAATAAGGGTCAGGCTGTTTCACTTGTCTAGTCCTCCACCTGATGCTAGGATCATTGTATTTCTATGAGAACACACAGAGAACATGTTTGATGATCACATAACCTCCTAGGAGGGTTATACAGGATATCCTCCTAGGCCACTTATGTGGAAAAAGAGCTGTAATCAGGCTATTTTACATTATCAATCTATGAAAGTGGGCTGTATGTCGGATATACTCCTGGTGTCTTGAGTAAATATCATTGATACAAGCCTCGGCCTTCGGCCTTGGCTTATATCAATGATATTGCCTCTCGACCCCCAGGAGTATATATTATATCTAGTACATAACCTGTTATGTGTATTAAGCATATTTATCTATGGTTCACCTGTAGTCATTTGTAAACCAGGAAACCCTCATTTCCATCCAGGTATTTTGGATATCAATCAAATCAATATGAAAATAAGTTTTCATTTTGAACAAAACATATCTTTCAATGGCCCAAGCTAGAGTATTATCTAAATTTCTCCCAACAAAAATAACTACATTAGATTATCATATGAAGAGTTAGGATGCAAAACGACATAAGCGCCATTCTAAAAATAGGGACAAGAATTTGACAAAAATGAAGATTAGAGAAAGTGAAACATAATCCTCAAACTATTTTTCCAAGATTTACTATTTTCATCACATTAGCACCTCCTCAGTATACACCCTGTTACCAATTTGCAAAGTATAATTGACCCCAGGGTGTCTTTACAAAGAGTACTATATGCTTCAATTCTGGGATGGAGATATGTCGTTTTGCATCCAAACTCTTCAAATGTACACAGCATAATCAATCAATATAATACCCATTGCAATATTTTTCAGTGTTGCACGTTTGTTTCTTACAGGAAAAGAACTTGAAAGCTTTAGCCAGGGATGCGCAGTACATTGCACTGGTGTGCTGGTATATGAACAGTGTCATCAATCCTTTTATCTATGCCTACCGCATGCCCAAGTTCCGGCAGGCTTTCTGCAGGATGATAGGCCTCAAGCCCAATGCTGTAGCTCAGGCCCCAGCCCCAGTGCCGGCTCATGTAATCCCAGCACTAGCTCTACTGGATGTTCCAGCACAGGATGGGCCAGGAAGTGGACACGCTGCTTCATCCAGGTCCACAAGCGTTTGATGAAGAGGAAGATAAGAGGCTATGGCAGCTGGTGTTCTCCAAGAGGGAAAAATATCAATAGTTTAGCAATGAGGCCGTTGAAAACCAGCATCATTGTGGGTATGCCAGTGTATTTCATTATATGGGTATGATAGTCAAAAGAAGAGTTCATGGTTTAGAAGAATCCGGGGAAAGGATAGACTCATAGAGAAGATACAGATGGACAAAGATAGGAATGATTTTGAGAATCTAATCCGATAAGTGAGCTCCCAGTCACATAGAAGCTGAATGAGTATTGGTGTCAGTTCCCCTCCCTCAAATGAGTGTATTTCAGTTCTGGCATTTATTTGAAAGACTTTACATGTAAACGCAATTTATACCAATAACATTTGTAAACTCAAACTTAAACTCCTTCATCCGCTGCCCCCCACCCCTCCATGACTGTCTAAATTGCATACCAACTAACCATATCGTTTCCTAATTGAAAATAGGTTTCAGTGCCTACATGATAGACTGTAATGTACTTCGTGTGAGTTCCACCGTTCCGACACATCGCAACCATAACATTTAGATGAAGAAGAAATTCAAGGAAGATAGTGGAAGGGTTGAGCATCCTCATTGTCTTTATGTAGTTTGTACTTATATGTATGTCACGTGAAGAAAAATGCAGAGTGAAGGAAACTTTACCGGTCAGTAGATATTTACGTAGGTAAAGAGAATGTAGTTGAAATACAAGGGGCTGTTGTTTTCAAAATAAGAAATTCATTTAAAACAACAGTCATCCTCTCACGGACTACTAAAATTATATCACTATGTACATCATTGTTGTATTTTGAATGGCTGACACTCTATGACCAACAACAATCTATGACCGGCAACAATCTATGATCAGCAACAATCTATGACTGACAGCAATAGATGACTGGAATGAAAGAAAATGGCTTATTTAAGGCAGATGTACATATAAATGTCAGGACATGATTAAAGCATGTCTTAAAAAGTCACAAATTTATATTGTTCACCAGTTGAAGGAAATTAACAATCATCCAGGCTACCCGGTCATAGATTGCTGCCAGTCATAGACTTTCAACTTGCATCGATTTGGTGAGACACAGCCATGTATTAGGTGTTTTTTCACATTCGAATCTATATGTGTTACTCCATTGTACTAGTGTTAGCTAGTCCAGTCCACCAAGACTATTCAGTTGTTTAGACAGACCAATATTATACATGATTGCAACGGAAGTGAAGGGACGCATGCGTGAGTCTAGCATACTGGCATACTCTATCCTCATCTATATAATATTATGGTTGATGGATTATTCCTGGACACAAATAATTGGAAAAAAAATCAACCCAATGTAAATATGATTAGTATAGGATAAATGGTCTACATGTTGTTTAGCTTTTATAACCGCAACCTTCTGCTAACCCCATTCGAATGCGTAGCACACATGTGCCTCTACATGGGTACCCTCAGATTTGACCATGTCGCCGTGTCAATTTTTAACAAGAACTGCCGAGTCATCGTGTCGATTTTTAAGTATGTAGAATGTACAGGGCCTTATAATTATGCCTGTGTCCGTCGATTTTTAAAAGGGCTGTGTCGCTGTGTCGCACGTGTCGAATTTTACCCATGTAGAGGCACACACATTGTAAGGCTAGTGAAATATAGATCTAGCCTGGAGACATTGCAAGAGTACATGAAAGTAACCAGTTTGTTCAGTTTGATACATGATACGACAATAATAGTTAATCGTAAGTGCCTTGCACAATGTGGTAATCATAGCATATATGAAATGACTAAGTAATTGATGATACGTGTATGACAACGGTTATTACAATTATATGAAATAAATGAATAATTGATGATACGTGTAATACAACGGTTATTATCTGAAATATCTTTAACAATGTGACCAGCTGGTCACTTAACACATTGTGTATGTTTGATTGATACATTAGTTATTTTATGATATTAAATCAAATTCCCTACACTACCCACACAATTATGGTATTATATATAAGGTATTGAATTCAGGTATGATCACAATTTCTAAGTTGATACTATATATAGTTTGGTGACGGGACTGCTCAGTCTCAGAACCACTGAGATGCATTTGGTACAAGACAAAATTTTACTTAAATTCTGTGTTTTTAAAAGTCACAGGGTTTTAAAGGTACATGTGGTAGGGTCAGCAGTGATATGATAATATTATAAGCAAATAACAACATGACTTCAGAATATCCGATCAGGCATCACATTCCACATTAAGATTCTTTAGGTAAGAAATGCAATAATGGTCGCAAGAAAGAATTGTGATTTATATCAAAATACAATGGTAAAAAAGATAATAGAATCAATGCAAAATATAATAGACGCAGATATATGATAGAAATCAATGCAAAATGTGTACACGTGATATGCTCTTCAAGAGCCAAACCTATCATGAGTGTCAGTTTTTGAACATAATATGTACATCTGTACACACATCATTATTTCAGGGCACATTTCTGTAAACTGCTCTTGATTTCCAGAAGCCAAGGGTCATTCCCTCTGCCCTGTTATCATCCCAAGGGCCGCTGCCTGCACAGTTGGCACACCACATTGAATCAACATTAAAAAAGAGTTGTCCTGGTGTAATGGTAAGGGGTTTCCGGATGCCCTCTCTTGGGTGGGTTCCTGGAACAGTAACCATGACGGTTGGTGCCATGGTGAGGGGGCTGAGACAGCCCTCTGCTCAGAACTGTCCAGGAATCCAATAAAGAAGGGAAGCCCCAAGTGTGCTCTTTTTGGTTGGATTTATAACAGTTTAGGGAAGCTATATTTTATCACTGCTGTGACTAGCTTATATTCAAAGTGTGTACCGTTTCTGAACAATATATAGTTATTAATCATAATTTTACTGTGTTTGGTTTTGACTCTACATTACTTATATTTACTCTAGCCATTTTAGACCTTACTCCCTCCATTGAACTGAATTGTGTAAACATTGGGTGAGAGCCTGGGCGC
This sequence comes from Harmothoe impar, assembly GCA_947462335.1. Lineage (NCBI taxonomy): Eukaryota > Metazoa > Annelida > Polychaeta > Phyllodocida > Polynoidae > Harmothoe > Harmothoe impar. The sequence goes on along the minus strand of OX381721.1, from coordinate 7,854,833 downwards.
TGTAGCAGTCTGGAAAGACGCCAGTACAAGAAAACGTCCAGGCTTATAGATAAGGTATCCCTTAAACTGACAGTGTATAGCTTTTGGGCACCAGGGGGAACGACTGTAGCCACTATTTGATACGACCCCAGTGCCCCTCCTCCTTTGGCTCCTGTCAGCATATAAGGGCATAGGGCTCACTTTTCTTTCATTATGTAATAGGTCGTTACTCAGGTGTATGACAACTGGTAGGTGGGAGAATGCAAACACACCAACACACATGCAAAGCAAATTACATGTATAATTAGAAGGTCGGATGTAGCCTGTGAAAGCACACTGATGATAGCCTGTAGGCCTAGTGACAGTGTGTGGAGGGCGAGCATGGGTAATAGGCTTGACCAGTCCGTATGCCAAGGCACCTTGGGGATCAAACAATGCACTGGGTAGTTTCAGTATAATGACCACACACCCATGGGGATCATATAAACCAATATTATTCCCTAGGTGCCCTTGGAGTAATGGCATAGGTACTTGAGCTCACTTATAAAATGGGGGATACAAAATTATTTAGAAGTATTCGAGATTCTAGTAACCCGAATATTATGCAGAATTATCAAAGGCATAGATATGTGTAAACATAGACACCTCATATGTCTGAAACAATAGACACACGTGTGAGTGGTTGGTTCTACCTGAATCTACCTTCTACTATGTTTTGTTTGATCCCCATATGGACCCTCATCATGCACCAATCACCCATAAGGGAGTGCTCATTTATTAGTTACAGGGGGGTTGGCAAGGAGCGTAAAAATTCTGACCCTTCTTGAGGGGGGGGGGTTTAAAAAATGCAGCCCCTTTTAAGCAAAGAATCCAGCGCGTTACTATAGTTCAAAGAGAAGGGACCAAAAACTTTCGCCACCTCCAGTGAGGGGGGGGGGTCAGCATGAAACGTTCTACGCGCAATGTTCGCGCCTCCACATGAAATCTCATCACCACCACCTGTAATTAATAAATGAACACTCCCTAAATAGCACTGACTGGTAACTGCTATTATCAGCTTTCTGAGGGCTATGTGTTGGCGAGGTCTGTAAGATGACTTGCTAGTAGTGCTGGCATGGCAGGGGGGGGGGGTCAGGTTCGGCACACTGCTACTACTACTAGTATTACTGGTGTGAGGCCGCTCTGGGGTCATTATGGTAAGGATATCACTAGTAGTTGGTGGGCGGTGCATAAGACAACCTGTGGGCAGGTCCTGGTGTAAGGCAATCATAGCGTAGGGCACAAGATGGATGAACTCTGATGAGGACAATGCCCCTTTAAAACCAGTGTACATACGTCCAAATATTCTTCAGATTTATTATGCTCAGTTATATTTAGAATCATCTGTATGAAATTGGGATGGTAATTCCAATTATCTTTGACAGACCTTTTGTGCCAATATGTTTTACATCTCAACGCATGTGTATTGCAGACTATATCCTAGGTGTTTGGTGAGGCTATCATGCATATAGTTCATACTGATATAGGACTTTGTGGCAAAAAATACCCTGCGCTTATATAGGCTCACACATCAGCTAATATGTTTTTTTTGTATATGGGATGGTGGTTTAGTAAGAATCTTCCAGGGGGCACAGAGACCGTGCATGGGACCTTGCTTTACCGGGGCCATGGGTGGGTGAGCACGGCGTCCAGTGTAGGCAGAGGCGGCATACTGCGGGAGGAGCCATCTGAGCCAGGCTCTCACCCAATGTTCACACAATTCAGTTCAACGGTGAATCAATATTGAACAAACATTGCATCAATTCAATTCAATTAATGTTATTCAATTATCTTTATTTTGACTGCAACAAGCAGGAGCACGCCCCTGTATTTTAGCTTCATTTAACTTTCCTTATTTTAGCTAAATAGGTTTAATATAGTAACAAGAAAATGCTCCTAACTCTATAGAGCCAAATGAAAACTCCTTCAGCGACACGTTTCAGGGAGAAGAGAGTAGATTTTAGATTAAAAACACCCTATAGAAATAACCAATAGCCATGCGGAACTGTGTCTATTGAATGGGGGACTAGCGATGGTATAGCCAGTAAAGGAACAAACTGATTGTGTTATTGGCCAGCCAACCTAAAAGAGGTGCGTTGAATGTGGAACCATCTATACATGTCTGGACTCCATTGTGTAAGTACTATAGCTCACACTGATGGATGAGTATGTTTATACACTCCGAGCAGCTCTAGCTGCCTTACTGTGTAGGAGAAATGTCAACCACATCAATTCTACATTTGTCATACTCTCAGCAGAGAGGTTGTGAATCTATCTTACTTAAGTCGGATTATTGGCGGAGATTAGAGTGAATGCCTTGGTGTTGACTGTGCGAACATCTGGATTTATTGATAACTTAAACTTCTTAAATTTACACTTTAACTGTTGTAAATGCATAGCAATTCCTTATTCGAGATTGTCAGTAAGTGATCCATTATATTATAAATACATTAAAAATAGAGTTGTCTTCTACGAGTAATTATATTTGTTATGGATGTTATAGCATGGAAAAGGAAATGGCATTTGGGATCTTTGGGAATAATTTACATGGGAATGATCAGAATCCTGTATCTTAGTTCTCATTTCTTAAAGTCATTTTATACTGAAGCCTTTCCATGCAATACTCAATGTTCTTTGGTTGATTGTATAAAGATAATTGATGACAATGAAACCATATCAGAAGTGACGCGATGAGGACGTGCTTTCATCTGTCAGCCTTGATGTTTACAGTAACCTTAGGGGGCAGATATCTTATGCATTGTGACACGATCTGAGAAAAGGAACCTTCTAGCAAGATGAAGTAGGGTTTTCTTACCCATTACATATCATATATATTGAATCGTCTTGTTAAATCATAGTGAAGGAGGTTACATTCGAGAGAGAATGGGCGTGTAACACTGACTGAAGTAGGCCCTAACTCTAAATGTAACAGTCACTCACCTTGATGTCATTAGCTCACACAATGATTTCCATTAAAATCTTCATCCTTTCCAAATAGAGTGATCGATAGAATGAATTATCGTACTTCAAAACCGAGAGACATTCATTTAGTAATACTTAATATTTATAGCAATATGATACGTGTAATATCCTGAGTGGTAATGGGCTTGTATAACTCTCTAGCTAATCTTGCTAAACTTGATCCACAACTGCCACAGTTATACAGGTGAGACTCGCACATTTTCATTTTACTGAGTAAGCCGACTCTGAAGTGATGTGTGAATAAAATGGTGCAAAAAAAAAATAAACGATCACCTGAGCACTACGATCCATGTCAGCATGCATGCTCTCGTCCATAAAGAGGGTTATAATACTATGATTAATATTACAGGCACTGGGCTATATGATGAGTGATCACACAGGTTAAAATGATGGAAATTGCAGGGCTTTTACATTATCATGTGATGCTGACTTTAAGCCAAAAAAAAGAAGGAGAAAGGTATGTTCCATGCAACCCGACCCTAGTTTAAAAATAGGGCCGAACCTAGCATCTTTTTTTCCAATTTTTGGAAAATCTAATTTATTTTACATGTTCATACTTTTAAAGTGGGTACATCCGATTTTTCTTCAAATTCTAAATTTTACTGAATTGTATTCCAAACACTGTCAAAGTATGGTATTTAGAGAATAGAGGTCAATTAAATGTCGTCAATGGGTTCTAATAAGCCACAAAGGGATCCAATGTCCTCCAACCATTGTAGTATACCACAGTGAATATAATACTATAGTATATTATATATGGTTGCATATATTAAGTGTAACAACCCTAACATACCTGAGTTAACCATAATATACCATGATATGAAAACCGTTGTTTATCATAGTATTGAAATACAATGGTAAATCATAGTAACAACAATCAATATAATAATGGTAAAAAGTATTACCATGATATATCATATTAAACCATGGTTAACAATTATCCAATTATCATGGTAAATTGTGAGTTTCATCCTCGCAGAATGGTTTGTAGTAAACTATGGTATTAAATGATGCTCTTTTAATCATCTAACTCTCGTTTACAATAATGGTAAATGCAGATTAAGTTCATCATGGTGTACAATGGTATATTCGACTAGAGTTATGCATACAATGGTTTACAGTAATATACTACAGTACATGTAAAATGCGGTAAACCATGATAAACCATATGCCTCTACATGGGTTAAAAGTCGACCCACAGGGATTTTTCCTATATGCCTTAAAATCAACACGATGATACGGTACTTCTGCTTAAAATCGATACAGCGACATGGTCAATATTATGGGTACCCATGTAGAGGCACAACCATGGTGCAGACTTGTAAACCATGTTAATGACCACAGTATTTTCTTTATCTGGATCGAGTGAAATAAACTGTTCCTAAACTAAAATCCGTCTAATGTTGGCTATAATAATTATGATTGTAATTGATAATATACTCCAAACTTTAACCAACAATTTTGCCTATAAAACGCTGACTACATACTCACGGAGAAGTAAAAGGCGTATATTCAGGCCTAAAAGAGTGCTCATTTTTTAACAACAGGGGGAGGGTGGTAAAAAAATTGACCCCTTGACCGGGGGGGGGGGCAAAAATTTAGACCTCTCTTGGGGGGGTCAAAAAAAATCAACCTGTTTTGAGGGGAAAAGCCTGCGCGTTACTATGCTACAAAGGGGCGCAAACGCGTGCGATTTTCTGCCTGCCGGGGGGGGGGTAAAAATTGTTGACCCTTCTAGGGGGGTGAAAAGATTTTGCACGCTCCGCGCGAAATCTCAACACCCCCCCTGGTGTTAAAAAATGAGCACTTCCTTAAAAGCCGCCTGTGCCTTCTGTCTCTCCTACAAGGAAATCGCCGTTATGGGTTTGAAATTCAAAATTAGCCTGCTTAAATTTCATTGGTGGGTGGGTATCACATGTGCATCACGTGACTAAATTTATGTTAGCAGCTTCCCGCCTCTGCATTCTGGGCTAGGATATATTCATAGCCATTTGCTAGACCTATGTACTTAACACAAATAGGTGGAAGCGAATAATTTTAACATTGACAAATGAAGTCCAGTGTAGATGTATTATCTTGTAGTGAACTTACCTTAATCAAAAGTCCCATTCCGTGTATTGCTACTCCTGTGTCCCTAAGACTAAGTGTCCTGTGTTTGCACCCTATGTGTCTCTGCACCCTACATGTCCATTTTTATGCACCCTAAGTGTCTGCACCCTAAGTGTCCACGCACCCTAAATGTCTGCACCCTAAGTGTCCTTGCACCCTAAGTTACCAGTTACCCTCCTGACAGCCTGTATTACATTATCCAGTATTCCAAGGCATAGTAAGTAATAGTGGTGTAGTTAAAATCCATTCACTTCTTTACTGTATACTGTCCTTTGTAGCTATGCAGAAGTGGCCTATGTGGGGGGGGGGGGGGGGGAGGGGAGGCTATTGGTGAGCGTTTTGTGTCGCGGGTACAGAGAAAGCTTTCAGAAGAAGCAACAGCAGGTGGAGTGCCTAGATTGCGCGGTTGCGGCTAGGTGAGTGTCCGTGGGTGAGTCGTTCATGCCAGTGAAAGGTGTGATCACTTTCAATTGGCAGTTATATAACCGCACACACATAAGTCTACATGTACATGTACGTTCGTGCATCAGTGTACTTTGCATAAACCACATTCTTTCCTCCAATCGAACTTAATACCCGAAAGAATGATAAGTAAACTGGTCCGACCCCCAGTCTCACCCTGCCTCACCCATGTCTCCCCTGCCCGACTCCCCGGGGGGGGGGGGGGGCACTCCCTATCTTTTCTATAGTCACTATGTGCGAACATCACCCCAAATTCCCTACCCTTATCAAGGGGCGAAATGTTCAAAAACCACACCCTTTTCAAGAGAAAGTTAGCGAAAAAACAGACCCTAATCACATGTAGCCCTTGAAAAATGTACCCTAATCATGGGTGACCCTGAAAAAAATACGCGTATCAAGGGTGACTCAAAAATATCATAGCAAAATTAAGTTTAATAAACCTTCAAAGAGTGATTATGGCCTGAAAATACACCCCTTTCTCCCAAGATTTGCTTAAAATGTGACCCTTATCAAGGGCCCTCGTGGGTCCGTGCCTAGTACCCAAAAACGGACCCTTTCCCTTGGAATCGTGTTCACACATAGTATCCAATCCTGAGGGAGTGGCCCCCCGTCGCCCGACTCCCAGTCTCACCCTGCCTCACCCATGTCTCCCCTGCCCGACCCCCAGTCTCACCCTGCCTCACCGATGTCTCCCCTGCCCGAACCCCAGTCTCACCCTGCCTCACCGATGTCTCCCCTGCCCGACCCCCAGTCTCACCCTGCCTCACCCATGTCTCCCCTGCCCGACCCCCAGTCTCACCCTGCCTCACCCATGTCTCCCCTGCCCGACCCCCAGTTTCATAGTCTCCAGAGCAAATGATGGCAAATCTATCCACGTCGCTACGCTATGTTACTAGGAGCCAGCGTCTGCCGCACACGGTTGTTACGTTGGCCGTCATTGGCGAAGGTGGGACGTACGGGCGCCGTCATTGGTCAGTGCCCCCCACACGTATTAAATCGTACTTGTGGGAATTTACTGTGCGGCAGACGCTGGCTCCTAGTAACATAGAGTAGCGACGTGGATAGATTTGCCATCGTTTGCTCTGGAGACTACCCAGTTTCACCCTGCCCCACTATCGGTTTAACCTCCAAACACCTAAGTGTTTAAAAGCTAAACACTTGTGCAGCAGGCGTGTTTGATAGCTAAACGCCTAAACACTGTTAGAATAAGTGTCTAGGTGTTTAGGCATTGATTGTTTAACATTAGGAACAAGTGTTAGAATATGATGGCGTATATGTGTTAAGATGGTATAAGTGTTAAGGATTTAAGTGATGTTTAGCTAATCTAATGTGTATGATTAAACACCTTTTTTGCAGCATATAGTTGCATATATTTAGTGTAACAACCCTAACATACCTGAGTTAACCATAATATACCATGATATAAAAACCAGTGTTTATTATAGTATTGAAATACAATGGTAAATCATAGTAACAACAATCAATATAGTTATAATGGTAAAAAGTATTACCATGATATATCATATCAAACCATGGTTAACAAATATCCAATTATCATGGTAAATTGTGAGTTTTATCCTCGCAGAGTGGTTTGTAATAAATGATGCTCTTTTAATCATACAACTCTCGTTTACAATAGTGGTAAATGCAGCTAAAGTCTATCATGGTGTACAATGGTGAATTAGAGTTATGCATACAATGGTTTACAGTAATATACTACAGTGCATGTACAATGCGGTAAAGCATGATAAACCATGGTGCAGACTTGTAAACCATGTTAATGACCATGGTATTTTCTTTATCTGGATCGAGTGAAATAAACTGTTCCTAAACTAGAATCCGTCTAGTGTTGGCTATAATAAATTGTATTGAGAGAAAATAGCATACATTGAAGGGAAACACTGTATACAATTGTAAAGTGTCTTTCTCCTTCTCCCTTGAATCAATGCAATTTCTTTGGGCCCACTTCTTTGGACATACTCCACTATATCTGAATTTCGGGACTATCATGAGTATTGATTAAAGACATGATTTGCAAGAAAGTTGATGCATCAATGTATTTTGTTCCACTTTTGTTTTTAGTAACTTTTTTTTTTCATTTTGCATTAAAGAAGAGTTAGTTGGTTGTATTGGAAGGTACCAAGCTAAACCTCGCAAGAAATTCCGTGGCCAGAACTAACATGGCCGCGCATATGGGGCCACCATGCAGAATATCTACTATACATCAGCTGTCATATCACTGTCCAGTCTTTGGTGCTGCAGTGGCACCGGATTCCACTTCCTTGAGAGGGATTACATTGACTGCCCATGACAGCTAATATCCAGAGGTTTGATTATCTATACATATGGTGTCGCGGTAGGATGTGTCCGTTATATTCTGTTCATTTCTCCCTAAACCACCATACAATTATTGCTGGTCACATTGCGTGCGCTTAAACATCAGTATTCTCCATCTCAAAGGCCCTCTATCTCATGGGAGCTTATTTATTATAGGTATATAGGGCAACCCAAACGTCTTTTCTATATTAAGATGAATGACGAATACAATTAGAGGAGAGTGACAGAGAGTGCACACAGGAGCAAGAACAAAATAAAGTACGAGAGAGAAAGATTATTGAGAACATTACACAACATTCTTTTAGCCAAGCAACCAACAAATCCCATTACAACAGATCTTCTATTAGAGCGAGAACGTAATGAGTTCAACGTTTCTTTTCTTTTCTGTGATTTATCATTCTTCTCTAATCAGGAATCTCTCTTATTAACGAATAAACGTCAGGAAAACCACAGGGCATTTAACTACTGATTTGTGGACTGCAGATAAATGTGCTGACGTTTGCAGAATGCTGGTCTTCTTGAGATAATACCCTGGATTCAATTAAGAGCATTCTAATGCTTTCGTTTTATTTGGCCATATATTGTTTAAAATATGGTACATAAAACATTCTAAAACAATGTGTGAACATTATAATTAAACTAAGTTTTAATTATCAACAATGGAAACCCAAAAATATCCCAGTTGACATAATAGCTTTAATTCCAAACTAAGCTATACTTCATGTATATATGCTATTGAGTTCAATCAATAATACACCAGGAACGTCTGAGGGATTTCAGGCCTAGGACAGACAGACTAAATAAAATTTCTGTACAGGCAAGGGAAAAGGGTACTCTATGGAAAAAGCAAACTTTGAAATTGACGTCATAAGCTTTACAGTGATATATTATACTAAAAGATATTATTTCTAGTTTTTGAGAAATGGATTCATGAACATGTGTGGGCATCACCCTTTCCAAAATCCCAATAAGCTCTATGTCCCATATTTTCCAAGATATCCCTATTTAATTAGCATTATTTATGATAATTAGAAATTTATGATATATTTTCATTCTGTAAGTCATAAAATTCGACCTAGGAATGGTAATTTTGTTCTATTTTCACTATGGCAATCTTCACAAATCATTCTATCAATTTATGTCTTAATTTCCTCTATTTGGAATAAAAATCATGTTTCCATGGCAACACATATCAACAAGCACACCCATTTAGGCTTTAATATGTTCTTTTTACCTTCCAAATAAAGAAGCTTTTTACCAAAAATGGAATGATGTAATCCTATTGAATTCTCCAGAAAAAAGTACCCAGGAGCAATTTTTTGCCTAATTTTTTCATTTTAGGCCATAGTGGCGCCCCCTGGTGGCTAAAATCGGAACTAATCCCGCGGGGACCATCCTTTCTGCTTGCCTGCTCACTGGTCGTCAGGACTGATGATGTTCAGTTCCCCTTTGGTTTTCAGTGATAGGGAGTCAACCTATGGGAAATCACCAGGTGGCACCGTCTGTCACCGACTGCACATGACTTGAAACACAGCCTTTCTCTTATGTAGTATGGAGACCTTCCTTGGCATTAGTTGAAAAACGCCCCATGTCTGTGAATTCTTATGCCAAATAAAATAATCAACTACAACTACACAACTTAGCATTTGGGGATACTGCACGGGTGTAGCTGTCCAGCATTGACACAATGCCATATTGGGTGTTATAATCACCCTTTACAGATCTACAGAAGTTGCTGGCTGCTTTGACACTGCCCTCTGCGAACATTGCATCAGTAGAACTACCGCTCTTCACAAAGGGAGATGGACGCAGTCATAACTGCCCAGATCACCCTAGTGAGGGGGTGGCTTGGCTGGTCGCGAGGTGGTTTTTACCATGTCTAGATAACTTCTAAAAATAAAGGTAATAGAGAGAAGATTCAGAAAAATGATATTAAGTTGATGTTTCATGAGGAATATTTTGTAGTTTTGCCTTGTGTTTTATCCACTGCTACCCCCAATCTACGCTGTATATTTGCCATGGTTTGTATTTGACATAAATAGACAGAGCTGCACGCTAAAGTGGCCGTGTTAGTGGTTATTGCACAAGTGATGCTTGGGCCGTATTGCACGCTGGCCTATGGCCAGCGTGCAATACGGCCCAAGCATCACGAGTGCAATAATCACTTACGAGGGCACTTTTAAGTGACGCTCTGTATTTATTTCAGGGTATTTTTATCTTATATACATGTGCAGTCCATGTTTGTTTACTTCCACAGCGTGTTTTTTTTTACTTCCGTGGTGTTTGTTTACTTCCGTCGGCCGCCATTTTGAATTCCGCACAGGTCACTTGACCCTAGGGAGCGTGAAATACGGGCAGAGCGTGAAAGACGCCCGAGGGTTATTTCACGCTCCCATCACGTACGGCACTCCCATAGCTTTAACCTTGATAGGCCATATTCACCATGAAATAATATGCATGTACATACATGCAGAGTAGAATATATTGACGGCAATCAATGTGGCTAAATTTAGACTAAAACCCTACTTTGTTTACCAATTAATATCTATATTAAAGAAACAGATTACTCGATCCGTCTTGCCCTGTACATAATGTATAGAAATCTAGTCTTTTTTTTCTTGTATGACGTAAGACGTAGACAAATGCCAATGCCCATTGATACCGTCTCTGGCATATTCTGAAGTCACAAATGGGGCTAAGGCCATATCCCACGAAGCCACAGGCTGAGCGGCATATGCTCCAGCCCGCAAATTTTTTTTTATAGAAAGACAGATTTTCCATAGCCTTTTGAATATGGCCACGTTGTATTCAATAAGAGCCATTGTATATACGACCCTTCCAATAGTTAAGTATAGTAAATCTTGTATTTCAAAAAATAAAAGGGACTGTGACTGATCATAATTATATTATTATATATTTCTGGCATACCGGTATAATTATATAATGACAAAATGATGTAGGAAACGAGGTGTGTTGTCTTTGACCACAACTACAAAAGTGCCCGCCAAACCTGCTGGTTAAATCCAGCTGGACATAATTATGCATGATTTTTCCCTCCAATGGGTCTCATTGGTCAACCTGTGGTCAGCTGGTCACTCACTGGCCAAGCTGAGGCTCAGTCACACTGACACTTGTTTACAAGTGCACTTTTTGCTAGACACTGGCAATGTACCTGTGTTTACAGTTTTATGTGTGTTAGGACTATTATTTGGGACTAGCTCGGCCCCTATAATATTTTATATGTGACTCTGGCTGTGTATCCTACATGAGGTTGATATTGAGTTTATATTTATTTATTTATATACCCTTTGGTGGGAATTGGGCTTAGTGCTGAATCATTTAGTACCAATGATTCAGTGGTATAAGTTGACTCGATTATGGGCCAACTTGACTTTTGTAGTTTCGACCCTTCCGGCGTCATCATCAGGTGGTAGACACTAGTATACATAAATACGTTACATGTGTATTTTGTATATGTAATAAATATTGAGAGTGGTCTTGCCTCCTCTCACAGCTTTTTATTTATTTTTACATGCATATTGGCCTCTTAGTGGTTTCCCATTACTAGGCCTATCCAACAATTTTTTAGGATTGCTTATATGTGCTGGTGCACACTTTTTAGTCGCTGGTTTATGTGGGCTAGTTATGGCTGGGTGTCTCGACAAAATAAAATACTGTTTAGTTTTGTTAACGAGGACTTGTTTGCCGATTCACCCATGTGAGCCGTCCTGAGTGTTCATGCCTTTACAGATCTACAGAAGTTGCTGGCTGCTTTGACACTGCCCTCTGCGAACATTGCATCAGTAGAACTACCGCTCTTCACAAAGGGAGATGGACGCAGTCATAACTGCCCAGATCACCCTAGTGAGGGGGTGGCTTGGCTGGTCGCGAGGTGGTTTTTACCATGTCTAGATAACTTCTAAAAATAAAGGTAATAGAGAGAAGATTCAGAAAAATGATATTAAGTTGATGTTTCATGAGGAATATTTTGTAGTTTTGCCTTGTGTTTTATCCACTGCTACCCCCAATCTACGCTGTATATTTGCCATGGTTTGTATTTGACATAAATAGACAGAGCTGCACGCTAAAGTGGCCGTGTTAGTGGTTATTGCACAAGTGATGCTTGGGCCGTATTGCACGCTGGCCTACGGCCAGCGTGCAATACGGCCCAAGCATCACGAGTGCAATAATCACTTACGAGGGCACTTTTAAGTGACGCTCTGTATTTATTTCAGGGTATTTTTATCTTATATACATGTGCAGTCCATGTTTGTTTACTTCCACAGCGTGTTTTTTTTTACTTCCGTGGTGTTTGTTTACTTCCGTCGGCCGCCATTTTGAATTCCGCACAGGTCACTTGACCCTAGGGAGCGTGAAATACGGGCAGAGCGTGAAAGACGCCCGAGGGTTATTTCACGCTCCCATCACGTACGGCACTCCCATAGCTTTAACCTTGATAGGCCATATTCACCATGAAATAATATGCATGTACATACATGCAGAGTAGAATATATTGACGGCAATCAATGTGGCTAAATTTAGACTAAAACCCTACTTTGTTTACCAATTAATATCTATATTAAAGAAACAGATTACTCGATCCGTCTTGCCCTGTACATAATGTATAGAAATCTAGTCTTTTTTTTCTTGTATGACGTAAGACGTAGACAAATGCCAATGCCCATTGATACCGTCTCTGGCATATTCTGAAGTCACAAATGGGGCTAAGGCCATATCCCACGAAGCCACAGGCTGAGCGGCATATGCTCCAGCCCGCAAATTTTTTTTTATAGAAAGACAGATTTTCCATAGCCTATTGAATATGGCCACGTTGTATTCAATAAGAGCCATTGTATATACGACCCTTCCAATAGTTAAGTATAGTAAATCTTGTATTTCAAAAAATAAAAGGGACTGTGACTGATCATAATTATATTATTATATATTTCTGGCATACCGGTATAATTATATAATGACAAAATGATGTAGGAAACGAGGTGTGTTGTCTTTGACCACAACTACAAAAGTGCCCGCCAAACCTGCTGGTTAAATCCAGCTGGACATAATTATGCATGATTTTTCCCTCCAATGGGTCTCATTGGTCAACCTGTGGTCAGCTGGTCACTCACTGGCCAAGCTGAGGCTCAGTCACACTGACACTTGTTTACAAGTGCACTTTTTGCTAGACACTGGCAATGTACCTGTGTTTACAGTTTTATGTGTGTTAGGACTATTATTTGGGACTAGCTCGGCCCCTATAATATTTTATATGTGACTCTGGCTGTGTATCCTACATGAGGTTGATATTGAGTTTATATTTATTTATTTATATACCCTTTGGTGGGAATTGGGCTTAGTGCTGAATCATTTAGTACCAATGATTCAATGGTATAAGTTGACTCGATTATGGGCCAACTTGACTTTTGTAGTTTCGACCCTTCCGGCGTCATCATCAGGTGGTAGACACTAGTATACATAAATACGTTACATGTGTATTTTGTATATGTAATAAATATTGAGAGTGGTCTTGCCTCCTCTCACAGCTTTTTATTTATTTTTACATGCATATTGGCCTCTTAGTGGTTTCCCATTACTAGGCCTATCCAACAATTTTTTAGGATTGCTTATATGTGCTGGTGCACACTTTTTAGTCGCTGGTTTATGTGGGCTAGTTATGGCTGGGTGTCTCGACAAAATAAAATACTGTTTAGTTTTGTTAACGAGGACTTGTTTGCCGATTCACCCATGTGAGCCGTCCTGAGTGTTCATGCCTTTACAGATCTACAGAAGTTGCTGGCTGCTTTGACACTGCCCTCTGCGAACATTGCATCAGTAGAACTACCGCTCTTCACAAAGGGAGATGGACGCAGTCATAACTGCCCAGATCACCCTAGTGAGGGGGTGGCTTGGCTGGTCGCGAGGTGGTTTTTACCATGTCTAGATAACTTCTAAAAATAAAGGTAATAGAGAGAAGATTCAGAAAAATGATATTAAGTTGATGTTTCATGAGGAATATTTTGTAGTTTTGCCTTGTGTTTTATCCACTGCTACCCCCAATCTACGCTGTATATTTGCCATGGTTTGTATTTGACATAAATAGACAGAGCTGCACGCTAAAGTGGCCGTGTTAGTGGTTATTGCACAAGTGATGCTTGGGCCGTATTGCACGCTGGCCTACGGCCAGCGTGCAATACGGCCCAAGCATCACGAGTGCAATAATCACTTACGAGGGCACTTTTAAGTGACGCTCTGTATTTATTTCAGGGTATTTTTATCTTATATACATGTGCAGTCCATGTTTGTTTACTTCCACAGCGTGTTTTTTTTTACTTCCGTGGTGTTTGTTTACTTCCGTCGGCCGCCATTTTGAATTCCGCACAGGTCACTTGACCCTAGGGAGCGTGAAATACGGGCAGAGCGTGAAAGACGCCCGAGGGTTATTTCACGCTCCCATCACGTACGGCACTCCCATAGCTTTAACCTTGATAGGCCATATTCACCATGAAATAATATGCATGTACATACATGCAGAGTAGAATATATTGACGGCAATCAATGTGGCTAAATTTAGACTAAAACCCTACTTTGTTTACCAATTAATATCTATATTAAAGAAACAGATTACTCGATCCGTCTTGCCCTGTACATAATGTATAGAAATCTAGTCTTTTTTTTCTTGTATGACGTAAGACGTAGACAAATGCCAATGCCCATTGATACCGTCTCTGGCATATTCTGAAGTCACAAATGGGGCTAAGGCCATATCCCACGAAGCCACAGGCTGAGCGGCATATGCTCCAGCCCGCAAATTTTTTTTTATAGAAAGACAGATTTTCCATAGCCTATTGAATATGGCCACGTTGTATTCAATAAGAGCCATTGTATATACGACCCTTCCAATAGTTAAGTATAGTAAATCTTGTATTTCAAAAAATAAAAGGGACTGTGACTGATCATAATTATATTATTATATATTTCTGGCATACCGGTATAATTATATAATGACAAAATGATGTAAAAAAATGTAGGGTATAGAACATTTAGCTAAGTTGATAAAAGTTGTTCATCTAGACATCAAGAAGCAATAAACATCTATTAACTTGAACTTGGACTCACATGAACTCAAAATAAATACAAACGATTTTTTATCCTAATATAACGCATTTTTTGTCACCTTTAACTTATAATATACTTACCTTTTTATAGACAACTCCACCTGCTGTAGACACCAGGGCCGGGTCGGTGATGGCAGTGCAGCGCCCTGACTGGCTGTCATAGGAGAAGGCTACACAGCCGCCATCTTGGACACAGGTAAGGGCACAGCCCATCACACCCTGAGCCGGCTTAATGCTCCCCCCTGGAGGAGAAACTTGGGTGAAGAGGGCACCAGACGTTGATGCAGATGTGACAAATACACCTGGAACTGATGAGAGAATAACTGAGATATAGGGAAATACCAGAAGCAGATGGAGCAGATCCTCAATCCATGCAGGGCCTGCCTTTATAATACTCATAATGTACTCCTATAATAGTGCTGGTCAGTTACACAGAGGCAAAGTCTTCACATTGTCGCTAAAACCACTCTCACCTGACCTTCCTGACCTGACCTTCAGGTGAGAGTGGGTTTTTTTTGAGTGTGTACTGCGGAAAAGATGAGGCAAAATGAGTTGGAATTGAACGTTTTTGTTGCTGCATAAAAATGTTGCTTACTTTCCGCACAGCGACATGTCCACCAAAGAATGATATACAGTCAACTCCCTCTAATGTGGCCAACCTTGGGACTATGAAAAAGTGGCCACATTGGTGGGGTGGTTGCATTGGAGGGAGCCATTTTCTATACTCTGTATTATGTTTGGGACTGTCTGTATTAGAGGGATTGGCTGCAGTGGAGGGGTGGCCGTTAAGAGGGAGTTGACTGTATATGTACTACTATTCAGTTTCCCCATATGATAGCTTAACGCGTCCTCTTTCAGGTGGTATATACGGCTAGTGCGGGACACATCTGTCCCACATTGGCATAAAGGAAGTATTATATCTGTCCTAGAGATGCATGGGCACACCCTTTACCACACCATCGCAAAGATTAATACGCCTGGTTTTGATAGAGTACCACCTTGTATAAGTCCCAAGAGTATATAGGGGTCTCCAAATTTTTGTTAGGCACTAAACAAGACATTGAATAAGCACCTGTCTTGTATAAGCACCATGGGTAACAGTCCTACCAAGTTTATACGCCCTGGCGCATTATCACGACCGTACGGTATGTCATGCCTACGACAAGGACACGTATCAATACATTGCCAATTGCTTAATCAACATTGATCAACTAGAAGTCAAAGTTGAGTCGACATTGAACGGATTTTGTGCCAACTGAGTAGCAATTTTCAGATTACATGCTAATACATACCTGTTATAAAAGTGAGAGCCAGGAACATCCATGCTGGAGCTGCCATGCCGTCTTGCAGTTGATAACTTGTAGTTAATACGGCCTAACACATCTTGTAACTAGACGAACCCAGAATTCGCTGGTTCCCCGTCCATATTCAAGAACGCAGGCCTCTAGCAAAAGGTCACGCTCTCCAACGTGGGCAACTCACTAAACAACGGTGCCCATGATGGAGAGTGACAGATGACGTCACAGATCATTGTGACTGCGCTGGTATCTGTGGGTGTTTGAATGACAGCTGACCAGCGACGTCACGCTTAGAGAGCTAGTACTACTTTAGTCAGGACCTGCGGGTTTGCCCGCGGCGCATGTGGGTACCAGTGAAAACCCAGCATAGCATATTGATATGAGCTGAAACCTAGTAGATGTACCTAATGGACTGCTAATTGAACTCAAGCAGAACCATTATGTCCTCCTAATGCTATCAAATTACTCATTCTTCTCTACCATGATTCGTACACAACCTAGTCAAACTTTCTCACTTTCCAAGCCAGTTCCTAATACATAACGGTTACAGAATAGGACTGTATTGATGCACGTGCATATAAGAGGGGCAATTTTAGCGTACATGACCAAGCCTTAGTCTACACGAATCCCAAACCAGACATAATATAATGATTAAATTTTTCAACTAACCTCAATATCTTCCAACAACCACAAAGATTCCGATAAATGCTCTTTTGAATATGCAAAACCCAATTGCAAAATGTTATATTCAGATGGCTCTAAACTTAGCCTCTATAAATACATGATACAAATAGTATAAAGCCCATGTTGCGACCAGAAAAGCCATTACCAATTAACAATGATTAATTGAGCCTTTAAAATCACACTGTGGTCATTGGCCAATCCATGCCTAGATACCCCAAACCTTACGTTCAGAATCTGATGGTATAATCAGAAACGTAGTAGACAAGTCAATATAACATTATTTTTACTCTGGTATAGTTATGACTTGTTCCTCATGGATCTCTCCAGGCTTCTTCAGATACTAGATGGCTGCCAATTGAAACGTCTTTGACCGGGTGCCAGCTTTGACTGGCTGACATAAAATGGTTTATTTAGGGCAGGCAGAGTCATATATGAAGATACGACCAATTCCATTTTTATTTTTATTCTATCCCTTACATAGCAAAGAAGAAATTTATTTTTCTTAAATTTTTTTTTATGTTGGCCGGTCAAAGCTGGCACCCGGTCAAAGCTGGCACCCAGTCAAAGCTGGCACCCGGTCAAAGACGTTTCAATTGGCCCGATCTCATGAGACACAGCCAGATATTGAGTCGGAGTGATATTTACCTTTAAGGCTACAATTTCGATTGACCCTGCTCTATTCAGGATGGTCTAGACACACACTGGGGGTCTGAGTTACATGGACCTGTAACTACAAATATCAGCACTACAAAGCTTTCTATGGCAACAAGCTGAGATGTGATTGTGACTGCGAAATGAATTTAAAACAAAATATCCGTGAATGCCACCGGAAGTGTTATTCCTTTCCACATTGAAATCTATACACAACCATTTTAGAGAATGCCATTAGCAGCTCCCTAAGTTTTGCTTGTATTGCCTTTTGAAATAACAGAGACGTAGGAAGCAAATCTTCATTGGGGGCCTCCAGCCAACTCTAAGTATCAGTTTTTATGCATGATAATATGTCACATACACGCTAATAATTATTGGATTGTATAGAAAAGGAGTATCTGAGCGCCCTTTAGTTCTAATTAGGGGGGCCAGGCCCCTCGGCCCCACCTTTCCCTATGCAGGAGAAGTAAGTATCGGAAATTGTGTGTATTACATTTTACAGGCCTTATAAAAAGAATCGGGGGGGGGGCAAAAATATTCAGGCCCACTCCTAAGTGATTGGGCCCCCCCCTGCCCCCCCTTTTTTTTCCTACGCCACTTCAAAATCTTAGAGAACTGATATAGTTTACAGCTATGATAGGTACTCCAGCATCCGCTAGGTGGACCTCTACGCAGGTAAGTAATTCTATGCATTATCGTCTGCATTGACCCCAGTAATACCTTCATGAACTCTCCTCTTTTAAAGTGGCATAATCACCGGGTGTATCCCACTCACAATTATAGTACTGTCTACTATGTGGTTAAGTGCGAGTGGTGAGAATGCCCTTTTAACCCTTAATGGGAGGGCTACTGGCATGAATGCCACCACATTCTAGTTGCTGGGTCGAATTATTTCTTCTTGGTCGTCATGATTCATTAATACAGCCTTAGTGGGTCTACCTACCATGCTTACATTCATACATCATAGCGACCCTTCGGGAGGTTATCAAACCTTTAGGGTAGGCACTATGCTTGAATACTGTCCAGATGAATTACTAGCCAGGGCTGCATTCATGCATCATGGAAATAATAGACATCTAGTATCAACAGTGTGCTGCAGCAGATGTTAATTTTAATTTTTCTCTTTAATATGTATATAAATCAGTATTCATGTAACGCCAAGCTCAGGTCTCTCCTCACCATGATAAAATTAAAGTAATAACAGGTACTTTTTTATGTTTTTATTTTCATTTAGATATACAAACATCAAAAGTACATGTACACATTATAGGTGCCTCGGAGTGAACTGACAGTACGTTGTAAGACATATTGGTGTGTAAACACTATTATATAGCACGGTCAGAATGTAACAAAAAATTAGCTAAAATCCTTTGTCGTTCCTCTACTTTCCTTCAATCTCTGTCATTTCCCATGATGTTTAAAAGTTCCAGTTTCTGACACAAGATGGAATAACTATACATGATGGTACCCTTTGTAGTTCTGTTATTCCCCACTAGGTGGCAGATGTGTCTGTGCTACCATTCTCAGCCCATCGATGTCCAGCAAACTTGCCCAATTCTGAAATCATTCATAAAATCCAAAAATCCTGATCGCTCCAAAATAATTATTCCTCATCATATAGACCACATGAATTATTCACTGTGCATTATAAGAGAGATAATTTACAAGCTATCAAAGAGAATAAAGAAGTTAATGCAGGCGCTGCAGTAGAATGATAATGGATATATATCTACCTTAAAAGCAAGCACCTACATCATAATCAAACCGGTTGGATTCATCCATTTTTGATTCACCGTAGTAATTCATCCACATTTCATTTTTTTACTCAGTTTTGACATCAATTTTGACATCACAAGACAATCTAGGTGAAGGGAACATTTGGGCTGCAATATGTTATAATGGTAAATGATGAAACCCCACCAATCAAGTTGTGCCAAAAAAAACTATGTGCACCAGGGGATGCTTCTCATTGAAAATAGTATAACAGGGTTTAGCGCAGGACTGGCGTGGATCTGAATATTTTCAAAGGATTCTGTGGTAATAGTAAAATTACAAAATAATAAAGTCTAATTGGAAACCAAAATCGTCTTTACCATGGTGGCAGTATTACCACAGTAAAATAGTCAAGACTTATTTAAATATGTTCCAAGTGCATGTTACACTGAGTCTAGATATGAATTTAATCATTAATAGTATCAGCCTGACCTTTGTAGTCCCCTCTATGGTGGATCCAGGGAAAACAACCCCTGGTGACATATTTAATCAGCATGATGGACATAATGACTGGGGACATCAAGATCTACATAGACATTGTTTCGGACCAAAGCATTGGAGAATCGCCACCTCTACTGTACTATATTGTACTGCATGGGCATTATGAGGTGAACTGTTACTAGCCTCTGCTACCTATATTAATTAATTATACACTAGTTCTGAAGGATATTCTGGTTTAGTGCTGCTGACGACGACTGAGTATAGGATACAGATTCTGCTAGGTGTGAGTCTATAGTCTTTATATCAAAGAGGGGGAAGGATATCACTCCTATAGCCCATAGTTTGTCTACAAGAGTTTGTGCCTATAAAAGATAGCTATGCTATTCATCATCAGAGATAGAGAGAGTGTCTAAAAGGGACCTCTAAAAGAATTCCAAAATGTACATGTTCAGAAAGTATCCATTTATACATATATAATATCTTTCTTTTTTTCCATATATATAACATTGTGGTATTATAAGTATATAGTTTGCATACACCAAACGTCTACGGTAAGTATGCTATAAATACGGATGTACATGAATAGTATGTCTTGGACGAACATATACATATAATATTATAGAGAAATTCAATAAATTATGTATCAATGGCATGAAGCACATCATTGAATGTACCAAGTCAACTGACACAATTATGTTGCGAGCAATTTAATCAAAGACATATCGGAACGATAAACAGAGTAAGGGTGTTTTGGGATGGTGACAGAATAGAGTCAGAAAGTGGACCTCCTGATCTAATGGCACCCAATTACATCTCCGATTACCTGCCAATTACCTCTTAGATTAAAATAGTCACACCTTCATGGCATCAGCGACTTGGGCCATTAGAACGGAAACAGGACCATGCACATGGGGTGAATAAATAGCGATTAACACAGTGATTCTACCCCGTTTGTAATACATAGACTAAGCTTATGACTTGAAGCTTACTTCTATTAGTAAAGCTTACTCTTATTAATAATGAACGATAAGTTTGCGAAACATGGGTATCAATAATAATGAACTGGCTACATATTAATTTGATGTCATGATTTTGTTTTACATAGTACGTCGCGATTACGTCATGATTGCAGATGCTCACAATGTATATATATATATATTATCCATATAAGTATATCTTTATCATCATTTATCATTAATAGCAATAATGATAAAAGCCATCACAAGGAAGAGTTTGTCAAAGCTTAAAAAGATGAATCGGTTAAGGCTTTTAAATCACATAACGTTACAAACACTAGGACAGTTACGACTTACAAAAGCTCTCCCAGCACAGACTCGGTATGACGAGCATAGGATAAAGTTAAAGAAAGAGACATATAGCAATTTACAACTCTCTACCACTGCAACACCAATGCTGGGAGAGCAGCAACCCACTTTTTCTTTTTCCATAACCGTTAATTTTACCCTGGATCAATTCCTTTCTGCTCTTAATTTCCTCCTCCAAAACCAAGGTTGTGTATTTTCCCTCCTCATAAGGCCACCCGGCGTCGTTCCCACTAACCAATTCCCCCACAATGCATAGCTGCTTGCTACTGGCAAGGCTTGACTACAGCACATATATAGCTCCATGCATTCATTTGTCAACATATGACATATTCCTCAATCTCTGCACCGCATATATATGGCCTTCATTGTACCACTATCAATGGCATTGGACAACTTTAAGGAGTAGCGAAATGTTACTCCTTTTTCTTGGTTAAGCCTACACCTAAAGTGGGGGACTTAAGATTTCTGGACCATACAGTGCATGTCAACCCCAGCCTGAGGGTATCACTTTGTGTAGAGTTTGACAAAACTAGTCAGGACACAGGATAATAATATCTACATCGGATCGTACATATTTTCCTTTTCAAAGGGTCAAGATGGAAGAAGCTAACACTGTATTTGTCTCATGAAATGTAATGAACTTAAGAATTATATTCATGCATACACATATGCATGCACTCACTGGCCTATTAGCAACATGTTGGCAGCAGTAGCAGAGTTGAGTACAAGCCTACAGGGGTCAACAGTCCCTGACCCCCAGCACCCTCCAGGTCCCCAGCAGGGGTCCTCCTTGTGTAGAAGCACTAATTACACTGTGTCCTAACACTGCCTATTAGCCACATAGTGTGCCTCTAGCAATACACTGAAAGAACCTGGGAACTGGCATTTTACCATCAGGACCAAATTCACAAGCTTAGGAGATTTCTATATACATAATCATACAGCTCAATGGTGAAGCATTTGTGGACATTGAATTAAAGGTTATGCATGACACATTGGGGCTATACTATAGGGTTGTCCAGCAAATTTAGGTTGGTTGTGTGGAGTTTTTATCTTTAGGGGGTTATTTGGACACACAGAACACATTTACATGTAACAAAATGAACGTAACAATGTAACATGAGTAAAAACAAAAATATGCTGAGAAAATACAAGTCATAAGAACAACATAACCTGATTGAATTTTTACATCATTTGTCTTATTCCTTCTATGATAATAACACCAATGCAATTGCAGCATTCTACCTCTAGTTAACTGCCAAATGTACATTCCTTTCTTTCTGATAATAGCAAGCCATTTCTACTTTAACACTGACACTATAACCGCTGCACTGCCCATCTTTTGTCATTGTGCTGTGCCTCTGAATAGACCCTATTTCCCTGACACAGTAGACGGTTAAGGATGGCATGATCCTAAACAAGCTCAATGTCCATTTGTCATCATAATGCACCAATGGCATCATGAAGGCAAAATGAGTACGTTAATTAAACCACTTTGCTGCCCTGAATGGGTTATTGTAATGATTTATGAGCTACAATATTGTATAGTAGTCTGGAACAGCCCAGGCTTGAAGAAGCCATAAGTGGCAGATGCCAAATGATTCATAGTTTTGATTGGATTTCACAGAGCTGCCAGATATTATGGGTTTGGAGATTTGTCAACAGGTTGTCTTTTGAGAATGCTTTCTTTACAAAAAGAAGGATCAGATTTCACATGGAAGTGTTTGAAGGCATTATGAACCAATTTTCTAATATCATTCTTAGTATTACTTGACCCACTCTCATAGCCAGATTACCGCCACAAAGTTTTAGTTGAAAGGCTGGATTCATGCAGGTTATATAGTCATGTTTGTAGGGTTTATGCCTACGATAATAACAACACTTTTACTTCTAAATCGGCTTTACAGTATAATAATCAGTTATGGCTAAATTAACTCCAACGTCATGAATGGTTAGGTAACGACAAGAGACATACGTCCCATCATGACAGTCTGACGTCGTAATTGGCTGTAGATTAGCATCTGGGTTTTGCAGAACGGCTATGACGTCGTGACTTTCTGTGCTGTGACTGTGACGTCACTGGTGTCTGTGTTGTGGTTGTGTGACGTCATCATTATGTGCTGGTGGCTGCGGCTTCGGCGATCTTTGCGGGACTGACGCCATGGTTGGTTCGTGCCTGTGCCTTTTCCCGGAAGTCCACTTTGTGGACCTCAATCTGTTGAAAAGAGAAAAGAAGACACATATATTATGAGCATGAGAAAATCCTATTTGAATTCAAGTAAATGGATAGTAGGGCTACAATACAATCATTGGAAACAATAAAACCGTGAGCACAGCCTATCTTCATCACAGGGAGGGAAAGGGACTAATTGGGTCCATTGGTAGAGCTACTCCATATGTGGTTATAGGTCTAAGTCTTTTGAACTGAAGTCAAAACAAACTTTCGGCTCTTTTATAACCTAAGCAATTGCCGAAAGGACAAATATGATTTAAATCATGAACATGATCAAAGTGGAACGTTAGCCATATAACGTGCCTCTATGGTCCCTTCAATCAGCATTCTGTGTACACATGAAAAGTAACGTGTTGCTCCAAGATATACATTAACTGTTGTTCGAATTTGATAAGGTGTATTTTGAGCCCAAATGCACCATTCTGAGCCATTTTGACTTAAGAGAGGTCAGGTAAATGTACCCTTGTGACTACTTTTAACGTCTACTCCCCAGATCTTTGGCTTAGTATCAATCTTTTGTATTACTACAAATTTGCTCTGACTGCTTCCACTGTTCACATACCTTCCCAGGGATATGGTATACATAAACCTAACCCTAACACACTTAAATACAGGCTGTACCAGTTCACCAGCTTGAATATTCTCTGTTTGCTTGGAGGTGTTTTTCTTTTGAACAATGTTTATGGCAAACACTTTATGTAAGGCACACTGATCCTTTATTGATTGTTCACAGCGGGGTAGGGCCCATTTGGGAGGTGTTATAAAGTAATATAGGAAATGCTAATCCAGGGCATTAAATCTTTTTCCTGGGGTCAGGAGTGCTCAGGATCAAGAATGATTGACAAATAAACATAGGCAAACACATATAAATCTGACCACATGTTACTTAGCTTATTCCGCATTGGCTGTTTGTGTAAATCTGTTGTTATGTACTTTGGGCAACCAATAATGTCATATGGTACTGTTTAACCCTCTGAGGACAGCGTGGTGCTTACTATAATATGAGTGTATTATCAGCCTATCAGATATATGAGTTATCACATGAAAGGGTCTCAAAAATTCCCACCTCCCATGATCATTGGTGTATTACACTGTCTGCATCTCTCACATACATAAGAGCTAATACTAGTATCATTTGCTGTTTGATTTCATTTATAGTTTGCTCAATATGCTGGATTATAAGTATCAAAAGACGATACTGACTGCTCTGCCACATTGAATGTCTATAATTTTACAAAGGAAATATTGAAATATTCATTATAACATTCTTTATTCGCTTACTTTACATTCCATTGAACAATTCCAGTCACTGGATCCGCCACCATAATATTTGGAGAACACCAATTGTTGTAAATGCCGGACACGAATGACAATTATTACTTTTGTAGTATGCCTATTATACACAACAAATCCTCTACTAAATATTCACAATTTCCTCTGAATAGCATACATCATCATATGGTCCAATAATTAATACTATCAGTGATGTCTTTGAGCTTGAGAGAAAGAGTCGTTGATGTCGTTCTCTTTACCCAAATTCATGAATAGATTGAAAGTTTCTGCCCAAGATGCAATCCCAATTGAAACATTACCAGCATATATTTAACCAAGGAATCACTATTAACGACCAGTGAATTCAAACATTATTCATTTTGATTCTACATGTGATGCTATATCATAGATGCAATGGCAAATCCTGAGTATGTACTGGCCTACCAGCTCCAAATAACTTTACATTTGAGGTATAAACATGATAACCGTTTTCTCGTTGATCATTGGGTTATGTTACTACTGTCCATTGCTCAGACTGTTGTGATTTGAGCACTGACCTGTGGACACTGGCTATATTGCATAACCTGAAGCACTTGGATTCTATCTAATACAATGTCATGACCACATTAATACAATACTGTACAGTCAGGACTAGAGCATATTGAACAAGGATGATTGACATGAATTCATAACAGGTATTCACTCCTCAGTGTGGGTCTTAATAACATCATAGGTCCCTTCACGAATCACCCGTGGTCCCGAACCCGAGTCCACCTTAGCATCAGCCTTCCACAACACCTTCTCATTAAATACAGTATTAGATCCTCCAGCAGGCTTATGCAAAGCATTGTCCAAGGAGCCCACCTTAGGCTGTGCCTTCCACCGAACCCTCTCATTTTTAATCCGGAGATGGTCATTGATACCGGGGATGATGTCTGTATTACCAACGGATCTGATTTTGTTTTTGGTCTTCTTGATACCCTCCACCCATTGAGCTGCTCTCTCCTCCCCCTCAGGGTCCTCTACAGGGGCGAGTTTGGGTTGGTGAGCAGATCTACCCTTATTCCCCATAACCGAGTCTACTGAGCGGTTTGTTACTGTCTCGCTCGGTGTCTCTGAGAAAGGTCTGACAGTGTACATTGAACGCGTACCAGCGATATGCAAGGAATCAGATCTGCTGAAATCTGGAACTGGTTCAGAAGCAACAGAGATGTTTGATGCAGGAACTGAGGCAGAGATTAAAGAGACGGAAGGAAAGGAGACGCAGGTGTCACTGGTTTTCCGTCCCGACTCAAGCGAACCTTGTCCGGTAACATGAACATCTGCTTTTGAAGTCCCCTCAGCTCTTTCATACTCTACTCCTGCTTCTTGTCCAGTATTTCCCTTTTCCCTCAAAGGTTTGACCTTTCTGTGTTTCCTACTGGTAATGGTACTGTTCCCAAGTAGATAAGGGTTCACATTCTGTGCAGCCTCCTTCTGCTGAACTATCCCTTCAAGTTCTTCATCAAGTGCCTTTAACATATCACGCCGTGATTTACGCTTGGTCTTGTAGTCCTTAAACCATTGATCCACAGGGTTGAAATATGTCTCTGGGGGCTCCTGCAGCTGTTGACTTTGCTGGGATGCCCTTGAAGGCCCTACTTCTGAGCTAGCATCTATGCCACTGTCTATAGAAACATTGCCTTGTCCCGGTAAATGACCCGGTCGAAGATGCTCCGGAACGACAGACCAGTCAACATCATACTTCTGCACTAGAGTATTTTTATTTTCGTCCAGTTGGAACATCCCCCTGACTGAATCTACTTTTGACTTTTTGTTCCAGTTGACTTTGTGGTTGGGTATCTTTACTGATCCACCTCCTGCTTTGTAGGCAATGTTTTCGAGTGAGCCCACCTTAGAACCAGTATCTGTGTGAGAAGGTGGTTCTTCTTCCTCTATAATAACATCCCCTCCTCTTGGTTGGTAACTTATGTTATCTAAAGACCCTATCTTTGACTGCTGTTTCCATTTAAGCTTTTCATGAAACACTCCAGTGAAGCTTAGTGATGATCGCTTCGGATTTCTGACGGAATTGAGTGAGTATTTTGGTCCCTTAATGTCACAATTTTTAGCACTTTCCGCTGCCTTGGTAGCATCATCTTCCTCTGTGATGGAATCCATTCTATCAACTACCTTATCAGTTGTCTCAGTCTTATCAGTTGTCTTCTCAAGCTCCTTTGTCTGCTTAATAGCATCTAAGCTCCCTACTTTGGACTCAGCTTTCCACTTTAGTTTTTGTTTCGGTATTTCCACCTGTCCACCCCCTGGTATATGTCTTATATTAGTGAGGGACCCAACCTTAGACTCCCCTGTCCAAGACACTGGCTTATTCACTATCTTAACCTCTCTCTGTGCTGGTTTATGCTCAAGATTCTCCAGTGACAGCACCTTACTCTCTTTCTTCCATTTTGGGAGTTTGCTAAACACCTTCTTTCTTGGAACTTTTGGTATATGCTCTAGGTTTTCTAATGCTCCAATCTTTTTCGGTTTCTCATTTAAAATGGTGTTAGTCTCCACTTTCGGCACATTTCCTAGAAGCCGACCCCTGGATCTACCTTCATAAGTTAGTCTCCCATCAATAGTAGAACTGCCCACTAAGGGAGTGCCTCTCCTTGGTTTGTCAGCTAATCCTTCAGGGGTGTATGAAGGTATATAAGGTTCTCCCTCCCCAAACTGGGCCTTATAGTTTATAACCATAGGCTCCTCATCACCATAATCCCCGATAAAGTTTGGCACATACAAATTTGAATCGTTTTCTACTGAATCCTCATCCCGTAGTAATGTATGTAAGGATTTTCTACCATAGATATCATCCAAATCTTCCTCTTCTGACTCATCATCCCCCTCTTCCCCATCATCTGACTCAAAGTCAAACTCCAAAGACGGGGATGTGGAAACTCTCTCAAAATCATTTCCTAGATTCTCATCATATTCTTTTGAGGATGAGAGGTTATCCACATTGGATTGGTCGGCAAGGATTGTTTGTGGTGAAGGATTGTTTGTATCCATGGCAACATGTTTTGCTACTTTCTCTTCCTCCATGTCCATGATGGGACATGTTAGACTGTCACTGTCACTGTCATCCTCTGTCTCAAAGTATTCGATACCGTGAGTGTCGCTCTTCTGATCCTGTCCCAACGAATCACTCTGTCTCTCTGCTACAGATTGTTGGACAGTCAATGCTCCAACAGTCTCTAATTCTGCCTGAGAAACATGAAGGTGTTTCGAATTAGCCTCTGCCCTAAATGCATATAGTTGAGATTGAGATGAATCTTTGGTACTGTCCCCAACAAGTTCTTGATTAATACTTTCACTACACTTATCATATGATGAGATTGCAGCAGTGCTATTATCCTGTGCAGTATCAGAGGCTTTATCAGCGTCAACTAAGTCAGTATTAGGTACTGTATCAGTTCCTAATCCACTTGCACTATCTGACATAGCAACTCTGGTCTCTAGTTCATGCTTCGCAGTGGTTTCACATGTGTCAATTTTACTACCACTAACAGCAGTTGCTGCTGATGCGTCAGTGTTTTTTCCAACTGCCGGATCCTCTGGTGGTTCTCCTTGTGGTAGCTCCTTAATCTCAACCCTTTCTCCTGAATGCCCTGGATCCCCATTTTGCACAGCAGTACCACCACCCTGCTTCCCAACGTTATATGTGCCTTGTAAATACATTGGTTCATCCTTATGTGAGGATTCATGGTTTTCGCCGCTTGCAGGAGGGAACCCCTGTACTGAATCACGAGGAGGAAAACTGGAAGGCACGGTCACAAAGTCCTGAGAGGTTTCTCCACCTCCCCCAGCAGCCCCCACAGCTCTACCTCCTACAGCCCCAGGATGCCCGGAGGCAGCCTGCTCCCTGCCTGATACCTCAGGTTCAGAGGCAGCTAGAGGACTGATGGACGACTCGCTCTGGTCCTCCAGGATGGCCAGAGCCGCCATGAGCTGCTCCTCCAGGCGCTCGATGTCTGAGTCTGGCACCTGATCATCTCCTCCAGAGGGTGAAGGTAGCTCTGTACTCAGCTCTGTGCTTATCCCAGTGCTCAGCCCACCGTCTTTGTTCAGCCCAATGTCTGTGTTCAGCCCAGCGCCTGCGATCAGCCCTGTGCCAGGCAGGCTGAGGAGTCCACCATCTTGAAGTGTGGGTGGCTGTGGGAGAGTCGGGAGGTCTGTATTCAGAAAGGTGGGGGGGTCAGTGTCAGGAGGACTGATGATTACTTGATGAGAGTGATAAGTCCCGTCTGTGACATCAGCAGGTGGTTGTGTGACATTGCATGATGTTTCCGCGATATCAGAGCCTGACTGAGTGACATCAGGCTCTGTGACGTCATTGTCCCCAGCCTTAGGCTGAGTGTCTTCAGGGGTAGATTGCTTCATCGTGGTAGTGTCTGATTGTTTGACGTCAGAAGGCAAGTTTGTGACGCCAGAGGTAGAGTTCATGACGTCAGAGCCAGCATGTCTAACACCATGCTTGCTCTGACCTTTTGAGTTGTTCTCCATACTAACATCATACGCATGCTAATGTCAGAATACTCGAGATTTGCCTCTTCAATCCATCACTGAATGCCTAATTTGAAAGCACGTGAATGTGCTTGAAGAGGTTGCTCCTTGATAAATTGTCTAAAAGGCAGGACACAGGCTCGAGCTATGCACTATAATACGCAGTGAACCTTTCTGAGTCTACGTCCTCCAGTATCCAAAGTCTCTTCTGTCTAGATCCCAACCAGGAGCATACGGCCATCAGGCAAGGGGCACCTAGCCAAGCTGGTGTCGGAGCTTACAGGCATTCAAATACATAATGTATATGCTTACAAAACACATAGCCTAGCCCTGGCACTCAAACTATTACTCTTGAAGCCCTATGTTTTTGCAATGGTTAGGCATCCCTGGTCCGTAGTTTATATACTCCAAATGTCTAATGGTCAGCGATAGTGGCCTTTGTGCTAGAAAAACACCAGGACTTTAGCAGGAAGCAGGGGGCAGGTAGCCAGACTGCGTGGTACCTCCAGGAGAGAGCCGCCTGGAGGGCACTGGAGAGCCGCCAGCCCGGAGGTCCGGGGGCACCCTACAGAGAGACCAGCCCACTCTGGAGGAACACCACTCTGAGACAAAGAGTGATATAGAAAACTACTCTCTGTTTGGTTGAAAGCCTACAGCTGAGGCTTCGATATCACAACACAGTCTTTGTACATTGTAGTAAGCAGGAACTGGGAGATGGCCTAGATTTATTCACTAGCCACACAAGGATTAATATGGCAGTAAACATACAGATGCTAATTCTGATCGTGCTGCCATATAATGTCTCATAACAGAATCGAAGATTATCCGCATCTAGGATGATTAGTAGATATCCCCTCTGTCCATTGTTCCTCTGCCCGAGAATGTCCCGGAACTTAACTCTTTAACCTGTAGGCACACTGAGTGGGCTTGGTACCAGGGACAAGATGGTCGTGGTACCACCAACTTGTGGCCAGGGTCAGTATAGAATAATAGTGGGAGATCGTCTCCTAGGAGGTTCAGGTATAGGTGAGGGAGGGGGTCCTGGGTGGATGAGATCAGGCTGACAAATAGTCCTTCAGTATACAGCAATACACTATACAGCCTTGGCATATGATTGAGTAGTGTATATAACGTATATAGCTAGTCAAGTGTAAAGGCAGGTATTAAGCTGTCTTAGTAATTAATGTCTACTGATCTAGAGCCAAATGTAAAGATACTGTTTCAGTAATCCAGTGGAATCATGGCACTATTGTTCAAAAGTATACAGGGTTCAGTGATCAATGATGCCCTTGGTGCAGTGATACAGTATACTGCAGTCCTGGCACAGATATCCAGTGTAGAACTGATGATATCTATGTGATCCCTATGTAGTTTGGTGTAAAGTCTAAAACACAGGTGCTGTGTAGTCACACGCTGACCACAGGGGGTATGTCTGTAGGTAGGGGGTACGTCCTAGATGTGTCATGTAGGGATTAGAGATCAGGGATCAGGACCCAGACAGATTTATAGTCAGGGATTAGTCCCCAAATGGAGGTTATTAGAACTGGGGCCTTTCCCAGCAAATCCCAGGTAAACACACTGGTCCCACACACACCTGTATAGTGCTAATTACACAGGTACAGGTCCTCATTTATATGGTGTGGGACCTCCTCCTGTAGGTGCTGGCCTTTGTGTGTAACTGTAAATTTATATCCTGTTTGTACCTCTGTCTATAATCACCTCAACAGGTTCACATGAACAACATGTGAACCCATTCGCTCACTCAAGGTAGTGTCTCTCATACAGGTATAATCCTAAATCCAGGTGTGCATTGTTTCTCCATACATAAGGATCAAGGAACACATGGGATCAGGGTGGCATAGTGCTAGAACTAATGGAAGTACTGTTATCAATCCCAGGTAGGCACACCCCTCTAGCACATGCAGATGTCGATGTATCTGTGCAGGGTACTGAGTATTCCTGGAGATGTCAGTGTAGATGGATTCATATGAGGATCCAGGAAGGCCTAGTTGATTATAAGGCTAGGTTGGTGAAAGACTTTGGTCAGGATCATGTTCAGATATACTGACACTTACAGGATTAACATTGAGATCAAGGGTCCTAATTGAAAGTTGACAGAACTGCTGAACCCGTAGGTAAACCTTCATGGAAACACCACACCTCGGCCCCTGCATATCCTCTGATACAAGGTGTGGGGTCCGGTGTGTCCCTCTGAGTCCTATTGATTGTTATGTGGCTAGACCCAGCAGGTAGGAAGATCCACGGGGGCTACCCCATGGATTAGAAGTTACAGATAGTGATTGATATATTTGCTGAACTCGTGCTGTTCCCACAGTGGCTGAAATACAGGTAAAACTTTGCATATCCCTAACCAGGTATTCATAGTATGTGGTCCCTTCTGCCAGTAAGTTCCAGATAGGATTCGAAAACAAGGATTAGGAGTGTCCAGAATGAAGGTGTATAGCGCTAATCCTGCTCCCAGTGTTAATTAGCCAGGTACACACGACCTCCATGGTGCCTCATGCATAAGGTGTGTGGCTCCTCCTGGGTGGGTGTATAATGCTGTACACCTCCTGTGTGTGCCTGTACCCACCTCTCCTATCAGGCAGCAAGTGGCCCTCACACCTGCCCCCTCACCTCACCACCACCAGTAACACACAGGTGTACAGAGGTGATTCTCCCACACTAATTAACTACAGATTTTATAAAGGTGAGTAGAGGTGGCCCTATAGCACTGACCCCCTCTCTACAGCTCCCTGCCCTCCTCCAGGGGCTGGACTGTGGCATTAATGGCGTCATTACTGGCTGCGGGGTCTAATAACTGACCATGGTGTGTGGACACATGGGCACCCCCTCCTCTCTCCCCAGACCAGGTCCTTCTCTTTAGGGGGTGGTCATTTTCATCGTCATTTTGTATGTATAATATCTTTACTTAGATTTTCGTATTGTATTGTGTTCTAACAAAGTGGTTGCATTATTCTACATTTAAAAGAAAATCATCGTTTTTTACACCTGATGTTCCCACTCTAAATCCCTGGCCTGCCCCTGTCCCTCCTATGTATGGTGTCACTGTTTGTAACAATAGAGTGCAAAATCCCATAATCCTCATTCTATGGTATGCCTCCCTACTCAAGAACGTTAGTGGCAATACTTTCAGTCCCCATCAAAGCAAATGGAGAACCCCATTCCCCCAAATAAAATAAAATGACCACCCCATCACCCAAACCCTTGAGCATTATGTCAGTATGATACTTGTGGAAATAACACAGGACAGAATGTGGTGGTATTAGGCATGGGAGGTTCTGCCCCTAAGGCTCTGCTTGCTTTTAATCTAAACTGGATTTGCACAGCCCCAAGCAATCTGCTCAGCGAGCGCCAGAGCGGCGCGCTCAAACTGGGGAGGCTAATGTAATCTATGGCAAGCCAGTTTGGTGAAACATCGCCAAAAGCTATGGCTTCTCTGTTTGGTATAAATGAAAAGCTGTAGGTGGTTTGGGTTCAGTTGCATTTTGGCAGCTACTATGACTTTATCGAAATGCTTCATAAGGTATATGCTTTCATAAACGGCGCTGAGCAAAAAGACCTTAATAGTAATATCCTTATCGCTGTGATTGACTCGAGTCTCCTCGTTTGTCATCATGATGCATGGATATAGCTTTTGCCAGTAACTCGTAAGGGATGCAGTCATGGATCATGAGGGCCAAAAT
Source organism: Harmothoe impar (assembly GCA_947462335.1). Classification (NCBI taxonomy): domain Eukaryota; kingdom Metazoa; phylum Annelida; class Polychaeta; order Phyllodocida; family Polynoidae; genus Harmothoe; species Harmothoe impar. The sequence continues at coordinate 7,821,884 of OX381721.1, read as the reverse complement.
GAGTTGAACGGTTGCATGATTTTACCAATGCAATACCGGCACTGTGCTACTACACCATGCCTACACATGGTATGTAGCCTTGAGGTGTCATGTCGTCGTTGAAGGGTTAAAATAGTCACGTTGCTCAAATGTAGCCATCTAGTCCAACAAAGTAGTAGTGTTTTCAATTAGCTGCACGCATGTAATACGACCTGCCAACTGGCTTCAGTTCAGCCTCCATAAAAAGGGAATAGGTTTTATGGTTGTGCACTGGGAAGGGGATTGGGGCTATTTCCCACCATTACTAGGTCATTCTTAAATGGCTAGCTTGTACATAATGGATTTATTGGTGGCATTTAGAAAACATTATGGCAGTTACTGGTCTACAGGCGTACATTGGCTCGTTCCCCACTAGAATAGCTAAGCGGGTTCATGCAAATGTCACATGTCATCCTTCTCCTGTACATATTGCAAACACTATTATCTTCCTACTATAACATTATAATTTTGTTCATTTAATGATTCTGAAACTTGAGGGAAATTCAAATTGATGTAACATAACCAGATAACTCTCTGAACAAAACAAGTATAATGCACCAAATGTACCACCTTTGAAAATTTGACTAAACAGATACAATGGTATTCAGAAAACACTTACAAATACACATCCCATATTATTATACAGTTGACTCGATGTTGACTACTTAGTTGTAATTTTGCTAGTCTACGCTACTGGCACGCCATAAAGTACCAGATTATCGCAGTATCGGTAATCTGGTATCGGCAATTCATGTACACTCAGGCCTAAGTCTATGACGGATGTCCACGTTGAGGGTCCTGCACTTGGAGCTGTCTACTCATGTACATTGCACATACTAATTACACAGCAACACGCAGTGTATTATGAAAAACATAGACCGTATGCTGCTAGATTATGTGAATCATACAAAACAGTTAATTCTATTTTATTCATATGTAAAATCTTCTATTATATTTGGTATATTTTACCAATCATTCATCATTTCATAAACTGATAAAAATGTCTAAATAATGTGTGTAACATTAATATTGATGTCAATATTTCTAAAGTGCTTATGATTATTTACTCCCAGCCCCGCACATATATATAAGTTTGGTTAACCGCTTGCCATTGTAGATGAATACCTCTACCCTTAATACACTCCTTGACATGCCCACCATAACAACAACGCATGAATAGTCCCCACAATACAGTACAATGTTCATGAGTGTACATGACCTATGTAGACAGCCAAGCATCATGTTTGTGGATTAGGCCAGATATTAACTACTTTATACAGCCCTCTGGTATACCGAGGCCAACAAAAAACAACGTTGAATTTGTGTTGCACAATATCTATTTGAGTAAGTTACCCAGTGGACACAGAACATTGAATCAACATTGATGAATGGTTGCCAATGTTGATTCAATGTTGATTCAACATTGATTCGATGTTGAACTATGGCGTAAAATCCATGAAAAGGAAGTGCCTAGTGTGTGTTTAGGTCGGCACTAATTTGATAGGAAACACTAATTATCATTATATGGCCTCAGTACATGGTATACATATGTACTGTTATGATAGATATATAACGGGATATCGGCTTAACTGTTCTTATGCCCACTGGGGAGCACATCTGCCAATACACACACAAGCATATACGTTAACCCTTCACTGGCCGCATAATGCTTTAATGCATGATTAAAATCATTAACTTTCACGATCGATGCATTGATACTGAATACAGTCAAGCATCATACCAACCCTACGGGTCTGATACACTCATGAAGGGTCGGCATGATGGCATCATGGTGACAAATGATACAAGCAATATGTGGCACTTAAAGGGTTGAGACTATAATAGCAGTTGGGGAATGCACTATACCCATTAGTGAGAATCCTAACTGTACAGTATATAATGATGGTATATAGCAACCCTAGAATAGAGGTTGTGCATATAGGCTGCTGGTACAGGTATTATAGTGCCAAACAGGGGATTTATAGATCAAGCCCTATGCTACCATAACCCACGGAATTCACTGTCTTCTTTTCACTTGCCTCTAAAACCTACCGGATATGGTTCATAAACTCTGACTTTTGTAATTGCATCACCCATAAATCGCTATGCAGGGCTGCATTATCTTCGTCCTATGATGCCTTTGTGCCTATTTCGCAGAACATATAGATTTGTGTTTTTTTCGTTTTTACAGTCGCCTGAACCTATCGATATAATGCTACTTCAATGTGGGAAGCATAACACACAGACCACTCGGACGCACTCCACGCTCAACAGATGTAATTACATGGGTGAGAATATAATATATATTTGAACCACTAGGTGGCACCACCTACTCAGTTGTAGGAGGTGGAACTAGTGATATAGAGTTCAGATGCATGTACTGATGTACCTTTTTAGTGGGCAATACTATAACTGATAACATTGCACCATAATACACCATAGCTTTTATAAACTGCCAGATGTGGTAGACTATTAGATAGTGGCCCATCCATTTATCATGGCAAGTTCACAAGGACGCACATCATAGATTGCATTTAAAAAGAAAAAGGATCCAACCAAGTTGGTACATAATTTGATGTTTAACGTTAGTACAGCCAGGGCTAATGAGACAGGGCACTAGGCACCATTTAAAAAGAGGTATAGCACTTGACATAACATATCATGCTATCAGCCTGACTTCTAAATCTAAAGCAAGATCTTTCAAAACCTCATCTTCATTTGATGTCACTATCCACCAATTCAATGACGGCCAGTGACTGCCCAGTGCTGCATTAATTGGTCCATCATGCAGTATCAACACTATGCACGAGGGCATACCTGGCGACTTTCTCACCAGGGCTGTATTAATTCATCAGTGTTTATGCAATTTGCCAACAGCCATAGTGCATATAAGCGCTATGCCACCCTTAAAGGGTTGAAAAAAAGAAGGATATGAAGTAGCACTTACAACACTGGATTCCTCCAAGGTCTCTCGGGCTAGGTCCAAGGTTCTGAATAACTTCCCATGTAGCCTATCAGCCCTTCCACCAGTAGATCTGTACTGTCTACATGCTGAGCTGCTCATGTGAGTCACTTAAGCATTGCTAATAGTCCTTGGTGATTCAGTGTGGAAATATACAGGAGGTAGGGGCTGCTTTAATGCGTCGGTTAATTGACCTTTTAACACTGCCAGAAATTGGTCTCAGGTGTTTGAATGTCTTTGGGAGCACCATTGTCATTGCTTTGAGTTGTGTGGCCTATTTTGCTGATAAATATGTATGTTCTTTCATGTCTCTTTTAAGAGTCAATTTACTTCTTGTGACTAAAGTGAGTACTATATTCTATTTTATCTCTGTGCACATTCCAGGCTTGATGTTAGGGAATCCCTTGGTGTGCTGCCTTTGGTTTGAACTTCAACCCTTCTAGGGCCTATTTCAAAATTATCAAAAGTAGCAATGGCAGGTTTGATTTGCAGGCTACTATGGTGATACATATTTAGATGCAAAGGTGATATCTCTTATTTGCAACATGTGTAAAAAGAAAAGACTTGATTTGTGCAAGCACTATGATGAGGGTGAGAGAATATATATGTTGTGCATCATGTATTTAATTGCTAGTTTCAACTCCAGTGGTGGCTTTATACTTTGGTGGAATAGATATGAGGAGAACTGTTAGATATTTTATGAGTATGTACAAGGCCACCTGAGCTTTTCATTCTTTTCATTTTACATTATTTGTAAAGCCTCAGAGACTATCCTAGAGGCGGAAGTCCACGTTGCTTTATCATCATCCTCTTCTATGACTTTTAGCCTTGCAGGCTGCCAATTTCTGTTTTCCAATGAGTTGACCTTTGATCGTTTTCTCCAGTATAACTTTCGGTCTTCAATCTCCTTGTTTCCCCCACTAGGCTTGTGTGTCACATTTTCCAATGATCCTATCTTTGCCTCTTTCTTCCATTCTAGTTTTCTATTTTCTATTTGAACATTTCCCCCACCTGGAACATGCTTGAGATCTCTAAGTGGTCCAAGCGTGGATGTTTTTCTCCAATACAGTTTTTTGTCCTCGATGTGTTTTTCACCCCTTTGAGGCACGTAATTAATATTTTCTAGGGACCCTATCTTTGATGATGCCTTCCATTCTAACTTTCTATTTTCAATTTGAACATTTCCTCCTCCAGGAACGTGTTTTAAATTTCTGAGAGGCCCAAGTTTAGACTCCTTTCTCCACTTGAGCTTCATGTCCTCAATCTCTTTGTTCCCACCCCCCGGTACATGCTCTATATTATCCAAAGAACCGACTTTGGCATGTTCCTCCCATTTTAGTTTTCTGCTCTCAATCTGGACATTTCCTCCTCCTGGCTTATGGCCGAGCTTCTCTAGCGACCCGACTTTAGGCTCCTTCCTCCAGTTCACCTTTTCATCTCTAATATTGACCTTTCCACCACCTGGTTGATGGTCGATATTTTTAGTTGATCCAATCATAGACTCCTGTTTCCAATTCAACTTTTGGGTTTTGATTTTCTTATCACCACCTGACGGCACCCAATCAATATTCTCGAGAGATCCTACTTTTGAATCTTTCTTCCAAGTTATTTTTTGTGATTGGATTTCTATATGACTTTGTTTAGGTCTATACATGACATTTTGAGTAGATCCAATTTTTGAATCTGCATTCCATTTGAGGTATATATTTTCTATTTGTATCTCACTGCCAGGTGGTTGCCAGTTTAAATTATTTAGTGAGTTAATCTTGGATTCCTTCTTCCATTGCAGCTTTTCATCTACAATACTCACATTTCCACCTTGAGGGGCATGGTCTGCATTATCCAGTGAACCAATCTTTGGTTTTGCATCCCAATTTAATTTCTGATTATCAATTATTACATCACCTCCTGAAGGTACATGGTTGATATTGTCCAAAGATGCAATTTTTGACTCCTTTTTCCATTCTAGTTTCTGGCTGAATATTTCCACATTTCCACCCTTGGGTTGATAGTCCTTGTCGCCAACATCAATCTTGGGTATGGCTTTCCATTCAGGCTTTTCAGAAAATATTTTAACATCTCCACCTTGGGGTTGATAGTTTGGATCACCTGCATCTATTCTTGGAGATGCTTTCCATACCGGTTTCTCTGAGAATATTTGAATATTACCACCTTTCGGCTCATAATGCAAATCACCTACATTAATTTTAGGTTCAGCGTTCCATTTGGGGGGTTCTGAAAATATTTGCACTTCAGCTTTCTTTGGTTGGTAAGTTCCATCACCTGCATCAATTCTTGGAGATGCTTTCCATACCGGTTTCTCTGAGAATATTTGAATATTACCACCCTTTGGCTCATAATGCAAATCACCTACAACAATTTTAGGTTCAGCATTCCATTTGGGGGGTTCTGAAAAGATTTGCACTTCAGCTTTCTTTGGTTGGTAAGTTCCATCACCTGCATCAATTCTTGGGGATGCTTTCCACAGCGGCTTTTCTGAGAATATTTGTATATTGCCACCTTTGGAAACATAGTCCTTATCCCCTAAATTAATCTTGGGTGTAGCATTCCAAGTTGGCTTTTCAGAGAAGATTTGTACTTCAGCCTTCTTAGGTTGATAAGTTCCATCTCCTGCATCTATTCGAGGTGTAGCTTTCCATTCTGGTTTCTCTGAAAATATCTGTATATTGCCACCTTTGGCAACATAGTCCTTATCTCCATGGTCTGTCCTTGGCGCTACATCCCACTTGGGCATTTCAGAAAAAATATGAACTTCAGCCTTCTTAGGTTGATATGTCCCATCCCCGGCATCAATCCTTGGGGAAGATTTCCATAGCGGTTTCTCAGAAAAGATTTTCACATTGCCACCCGTTGGTTCATAGTTTTTATCACCTATGTCAATTTTAGGTTCTGCTTTCCAAGTTGGTTTCTCTGAGAAGATCTGAACATCTCCTTTTTTTGGTTGATATGTTCCATCCCCGGCATCTATTCTTGGGATTGAATTCCACTGGGGCTTTTCTGAAAAAATTTGCACATTGCCACCTTTGGCCACATAGTTCTTATCACCTAAATCAATCTTGGGAGCAGCTTTCCAAATAGGTTTCTCAGAGAAAATTTTAATCTCACCTTTTTTCGGTTGATATGTTCCATCTCCTGCATCAATCCTGGGCGTAGCTTTCCAATCAGGTGTCTCAGAAAATATTTGAACATTGCTTCTTTTTGGTTCATAGTTTTTATCCCCTATGTCAGTTCGAGGTTCAGCTTTCCAAGTTGGCTTTTCAGAAAAGATTTGAACATCTCCTTTCTTTGGTTGGTACGTTCCATCTCCGGCATCAATCCTTGGAGTGGCTTTCCATTGTGGCCTTTCTGAAAAGATTTCAATGTCTCCTCTCTTGGGTTGGTAAGAGCCATCCCCTGCATCTATACGTGGGGTGGCTTTCCATTGCGGTTTTTCAGAAAATATTTGCACATCTCCTCCTTTAGGTTCATAGTCTTTATCACCTACATCTATCTTCGGTGCTGCCTTCCAATTTGGTTTCTCAGAAAATATCTGAACCTCTCCTTTCTTTGGTTGGTAAGTGCCATCACCAGCATCAATCCTTGAAGTGGCTTTCCATTGTGGTCTTTCTGAAAAGATTTCAATGTCTCCTCTCTTGGGTTGGTAAGAGCCATCCCCTGCATCTATCCGCGGGGTGCCTTTCCATTGCGGTTTTTCTGAGAATATTTCAATCCCTCCTTTCCTTGGTTGGTAGGTGCCATCTCCTATATCTATCTTTGGTGCTGCCTTCCAATTTGGTTTCTCAGAAAATATTTGAACCTCTCCTTTCTTTGCTTGGTATGTTCCATCACCAGCATCAATGCGTGTGGTGGCTTTCCATTGAGGTTTTTCTGAAAATATCTCAATCTCTCCTTTCCTTGGTTGATAGGTGCCATCTCCTATGTCTATCCGTGGGGTGCCTTTCCATTGTGGTTTTTCTGAGAATATTTCAACATCTCCCTTTCTTGGTTGGTAAGTGCCATCCCCTACATCTATTCGAGGGGAGGCTTTCCATTGAGGTTTTTCTGAAAATATTGCAACCTCTCCTTTTTTTGGTTGGTAAGTTCCATCCCCTACATCTACCTTTGAGGTGGCATTCCAATGTTGCCTTTCTGAAAATATTTGCACATCTCCACCCTTGGCCACATAGTCTTTATCACCGACATCTACTTTTGGTGCAGCCTTCCATTTTGGTCTCTCATTGAAAATCTCAACCTCCCCTACTTTTGGTTTCCAATCTTTATTATCAGTATTTATTTTTGAAGCCGCCTTCCAATTTGGTTTTTCTGTAAATATTTCGACATTTCCGCCTTTTGATTCATAGGGTTTATTTTTATCTCCCACATCTATCTTAGGTAAAGCTTTCCACTTTGGCTTTTCTCTGAAGATCTGCACTTCACTTTCCTTTGGTTGATAACTGTCTCTAGCATCAACCTTGGGGGCTGCTTTCCAATTTGGTTTCTCAGTAAATATTTGAACATCCCCTCCTTTGGACACATACGGCTTTTCTTTATCACCAGCATCAATTTTCGGTAATGCTTTCCATTTAGGCTTTTCTGTAAAGATTTGAATACCTCCCCCCTTAGATACATACGGGTTTTCAGTATTCCCGGCATCGATTCGGGGGGCAGCCTTCCAAGATGGTCTTTCTGAAAATATTTGTACATCTCCTCCTTTCGGCTGGTAATCTTTATGGGTATCAATCTTTGCAGCTGCCTTCCATTTTGGTTTCTCCGTGAATATTTGCACATCGCCACCTTTTCGTTCATAGTTTCCATCACCTGCATCAATCCTAGATCCTGTTTTCCAATTAGGTTTTTCATTGAAAATCTGAACATCTCCACCTTTACGTTCATAGTTTCCATCACCTACATTTATCCTAGGTGCTGCTTTCCAGTTAGGTTTCTCACTGAAAATCTGAACATCTCCACCTTTCCGTTCATAGTTTCCATCACCTGCATCTACCCTAGGGGCTGCTTTCCAGTTAGGTTTCTCAGTGAATATTTGTACATCACCACCTTTTCGTTGATAGTTCCCATCACCTGCATCAATTTTGGGAGCTGCCTTCCAGTTTGGTTTCTCCGAGAATATTTGAACCTCTCCCTTTTTTGGTTGATAATTTAGATCACCAGCATTGACCCTTGGAGAAGCTGCCCAGTGGGTTTTTTTGGAAAATATTTTCACATCTCCCCCTTTTGGTTCATATCTTGCGTCACGGGTGTTAACCTTTGGTGCTGATTTCCATTTTGTTTTTTCAGAGAATATTTCGACATTCCCACCTCTAGGCGTATAGGTAGGGTCACCAGTCTGAATTTTTGGAAGAGCTTCCCACTTTGGAATCTGATTGATAATCTGCACATTTCCACCCCCACGTTTATATGTTAAATTTTCTGTATTGACTTTAGGCTGAGCTTTCCATTTGGGCTTTTCATCTAGAATGACAAGATCTCCACCCTTTGGCTTATAACCAAAATTTAGGGTTTCTACTTTAGGTGCTGCACGCCATTTAGGCTTCTCATCAAGAATAATCAAATCCCCACCTCTAGGGGTATACTCATCATTGTAGGTATCAATTCTTGGGGCAGCATTCCAGGCTAGTGTCCTATTCTCAATAGGCTTATCCCCTCCTCCAGGCTTATGTCGTACATTATCTAGAGAACCAACTTTGGAGGTGGACTTCCATTTTACTTGGTTTGTAGGAATCTTAGCAAAATTCCCAGGTTTTAGCTCCTTATGTAGTGAGTTTATTCTAGATTCCACCTCTTCCATTTGCTTCAGCCAGCTTCGGGTACGACGCTCACCATTATCATCCTCAACCTCCAGGGTGAAGCTGGGGGCAGAGTAGCCAGGCCTGGTCATGGTGTCACATCCTCCAGTGTGGCTTACTCAGGAGTTAACAGTTAAAAAAATAATTATAGTGCTGCTCAGAATACCAGATACTTCAAATAACAGGGGGTTATCCAAGTGTGGCTAATTGTAAATCACAGTCTTGGTATCAGGTATATTGTGTCCAAATGAGCAAAGTTTCCTTTTCAGGCCTGTATATTATTGTATTGACATGTTTATGGAGCTTTTCATCCTTGCCTTATGTTTATATGGACTGCCTCCGCTCCAACAATGAATTCACCAGGTGTAGTAATTCTTAAAGCAACATAGATGTATTATTGCTGTTATATCATCCACGGCGGTCTTTAACTACAGTAACTAGTGCCATGATGTTTTATAAGTATGTTAGCTACAACATTTCCACTTTCGATATGGCACAGTTATGGAATATACTCATGGCACTGTAGTAGGCCAATGATCCTTTCACTGTACTTTGTGTAGGCCTAGATATGTTCTATAAACACATATACTCCAATGTAGCATGCCTCGTACTGTACTTATAATGTTAAAGCTGACCATGCGTGAAATGTGTTACTCCAAATCCGATCAGTAAGTGTCTTATTGAGCCGCTATACAGCTACTCAAGTAGCCTTACTATAGGAACTTTCCTCTGCAAACTGGCCATATGGTTTACAATGGGAAAGGCCTCACCAGGAAGCCAATTGTTTGTTAATTAGCACTGATAATGGGGTTTTGATTGCCCCCAGGTTGGTTTTCTTTTTTATCATAGAGGGGAGTCTGACATCTTTTATCAGAACTGATGCATTAAACATGAGTCACAATTGCTCCTTGGGGATGCTTCAATTTATCAGAAACCCCACACAGGGATAGCAAGCTCACATGTTATCCACATGTATGTATAGATGCAAAGCAACTCAAGCACAGTTCAACCCCAGTATAAAATATACACACTGTTCAGTCAGGGTGGGCATTAGTGGTTAATTTCCAAGCAGTTGAATGATCTCTCACGATCACAATAGTAAAGGCACTCCACCATACACACAGTTTACTGTATGCATCCCACAAACCTGTAGTAAATAGTCCATCAGGAAACTGGGAAGGGCAGGCTTGGAGAGTAATGTAGGAAGGTCTTGGCTTCAGGTAGCACAACACAAATTATTCCCTGGTGGTATTTCCTATTTAGCATAGATTCAGGGGCCACACAGGCATATCACACGCTGTAGCATTCAAGTTATAACATCTCTTCATCCAGGTAAATATATATCTCTGTGTCACACAATAGTATCATCACACATGTAGGGGTATCTTGGTAGTATTCACACAGGCAACTTACAAGTATAGCAGATACATGGAGCTTGTCTCTCCTCACTTGAAGTATTTTCTCAGTTATATCAAGACTGGGTCCTATTGTATCTGCAAATTCTGGTAGTATCTACAAGAATCACAAAAAGTAGGGTGCCACACGAGCAAGTGATACTTGTGAGGTATGAGAAACTGTAAATTTCTCCTCGCGGTAATATACACAGTACTGTCCATACTACCAGTACGGTTGTGATGGTAGTTATTTCTTTGCTTAGATTACACTTGTGCCAGCTCCCAGTGGCAATGTTGACATCATATAGATGTGGGTATTGCCTGATTACGATAGACTTTGTCCAACGCTTCACAATCTCCCATACCTACAGGTAATCTAGGTTGTAATCGCTGAGTATTAGCGTGCATTCCATGGATCAATGTGCTTTAATTCTGTGCTACCTCTTTGATGCTGATTACAGAACTGGACAAGAGAGATATACACATATTAATGTATCCAGGGAGAGTATCTTTGCTGTGTGTTTATTTTTCAGGTGAGTAGAACCCATAGATGAGAGGTTTTTTTTTTTTCCTAGAGTAGAGTGCAGGGTTGGAATGATACAGATATTTCATGGGAAAGTCCTCCCTTTCCAATACAGTGAGTATCAATATCCCCTCACCATAGCAGAATAGTCAGGTAGTGTTTACAGTTCATTGGCTCCACGTGTGGTATAACGTTCAACCATTATGGTAATAAATCCTTTAAGTTCAATTTCCTAAATCAAACACCATCGATAGGATGTGTCAGAGTACCTTGGGATATAAAGCAATGTTTACATTGTAAGATCTTGTATGGCACATCACATAGGCCTTGACACGTGGTAATAATAAAATGGTGTTGTAAATCCTGCTCCCCCTACTTCATTGACAGGAGGTAGTGTGTGTCAAGGTGGTGGTACCAGTACTCATCTCCCCAGTGGTCCTCTCCTCACCATCCTCTCCCTCCACGGTCACAAACCTCTTGTTCCTCCCGTGGTTCCGCAGCTGCAGCTGGTTCAGCTTGAAGACCCGTGCCTGCAGGCTGAGAGCCGTGCCTTCACGCTTCAAGCTGCCAGGAAATTCCAGCTTAGTAAAGCCCACAGGTTTAGTACTACTACTGGGGGCTGGGGTATTTTCCTTGTTATTCTGCACCGTGGTAAGGCTCTCCATGCTTGAGGGCTTTCTTTGTGCTGCTGACTTGGAATAAATTCTCCTGCTTTGCTTTCAGTGGCTGTGGTCCTTGAAAGTGGTGGGTGGTGAGTTTACACTGGAGCTTGAAGTGCCATGGGTGGGCCCTCTGGCTGTTGTTCTAGCATTATTGCTACCAGCCACCACCAATGCCTTTTCTCCTTGCTGCCGCCTGGTTCGGGAGGAGAGCATGGGGGGGCTGGTTTTGGGTGCAACCAGTAGTAATTGGCACCGGTCCTCAAGGCTGGCTTGTAGACTGTAGGCCTTGCTGCCTGGCTGGCTGGGTTGGTGTATGGTGTATGATATAGATGTTGCTGGCTTGTGGACAATATGTGGTATTGTGTATTGAACCGTGGGTTCCTGAGTGGTCAGCTCATAGGTGACTCCCTCAGCTGCTGGCTGGTCATCTCCTCTCACCATGGAGTGTTTAACAATCACATTAAGACTCCCATGCTGAGCTGAGTTACAGTATGGTATGGAGAGAGGACTGTGTGTAAATTTAATTATATATGCACCCTCACCATGCTCACTATACAAATAACCTCCTACTCCATCCTCAGACTTAGTAACAATGACTTAGACTTGAGGTAGGTATGTGTATGTACATTTGTATATAAAACCATAAATCTCCTTGGGTTGTGCAGGAATTAAGATGGCATAAGCCATTTGTGGGCCAGGTCTAAGAAGGTGTAGGTATTAGGGGGAGGGGGCTGCTTTAACTAGGTTAACAACCAAGCCTCCCACACAGGAGCTACTGGTGCTAAGGTAGTGTTAAGTATGGTCAAACAAACAGCCAACAACCTGTCAAGGACCTAATGAGATTTATGCTGGGTGTGTGGGTATCGTGGTGGGGAGGTAGGGGGAGGGTGCCTGGATATAATGAACCTACAATGACTGAGCATCCAGCCTCTTTAATTTAACTAGAACCGAGTGTTCCCAATTTACATTCAGGACCCTTAACATTGATTGTTCAGATTGGACTTGGCAAAATACGAATTGTTGAATTTTGCACATTTCAAACGAAGCACATCCACTAAAAAAATCATTCCCGCTTAATCTATTTTTAATTGACTCAGGTTGATTGTTCAATCAAGTTTACTCGAAAGTGGGTCATTTGATGTACCAGTATTCTGAGTCGTTAGATGCTCATGGGGTGCTTGGCAGCTGTGGGTTTATTATTTGGTTTTCTAAGGATATTTTGCTGCACTGAGGCAGTGTTGAATGGTGTTCTTTCAGTATGTTGGTGTTAACTGGTATTGCCTCACCTTTTATATTTCTAAGTTAATTTCTGTATCAACAGTAAAGATCTACTATGAAACTTAAAGTAATGGTCAAACGTCTTTATCCTTGACATTGAATGATGAAAACAATAATTAGTTAAAATTAGAGTGTAGCTGTGTCCATATGGTTTAAATATAGCTCAGCCATGCACTGGTACAGATTGAGTTATAGATCGGGTCCAAGCCATGCCACTGAATACACAATAATGATCAAGCTGGGCACCTAAATCAAATTTTCTGATGTGAAGTACAATAGTGGACTTGATTTAGGCACCTGATCTAGTACCAAATGGTTAGCAGCAGGGGGTTATGTATGATAAGGGTGGCCTACTGTGAGGTTTATTGTAAGGTGTATGGTCAGGTCTCAGACTCTATTATATAAGGCATTATGGACAAATCAAACATCATTATATGGAGTTGTCGAAGTGTGTAGGAAAACTGACATATCATAAATGAGAAGTGTGTCAATTAGATTAATAAAGGGAATGCTACTAGATATTTAAGCCAGGGTTTGGTAGAAGTTCCGATAGAGTGGGAGGTAGAGTATAGTAATTCTAGTACAAGCAAAGTAAGCCTTTACACATTATAACCAAACCGTCGCAAACTAAAGAATCAATCCATAACTCCAACCTTAACATAATTTCCAGTGTGATCTATGGTCTGTTGTATTGTACGAAATGAAGATTTTATTTCATAGCACCTAGTACATGAGTCAGGGATGATGGACTATTGAAAACTGCACTGCATAATCATTGCCTCTTTGCCAAACCACCACATCAGTGCCACTGTCCCATCTTTGAACCCATAATCAATTTAGCACACATGCCTATAACTGAAGATCGATATAAGTGTCAATAGCCAAAACAACAATTATATTCACACTGGGTACCATTAAGGAATTACTTTTGGTCGGCAGTATTCAGTTCTAGGCGTATACCTGCTACTGGAGCAGTTAACAAGTCTGTCAGATAAATGCCCGTATTATTGACTTGGAGAAGGTATTAGGCAACAGGACCTTCTGAGAAATCCTTGTAACTAGTTACTGGTTTAGCACTGAATTATAATGTCCACATAATATTATACTTGGTGGTGTGTATTGACTACCCTATATACCAAAGCTCAGAGAGGCAGTTTAGAGATTAAAAAACATTAGCATGCAGGTGCAGTATGGTTCACTGCTAAAAGTCTAATCCCTTTAGAGGATCATTCCTATATCTTCTTAAAGTTTACCTCCTGCAGTGGTACAGTGGTTTTAATCTGTAAAGTTTGCCTAGATACTCTGATCTGATCGTGAACAGATCATGATCCCAACAGTTAGTTCACGATCTCTTCATTACATGCCAGTGATATTTGTATTTTTAATCCAACTATAAATACTACTCCTGTTGCATTTGATCCATACTTATGATATAGCCCATTTGGCATCGGGTTTACTTACTAGTTATGTATATTACCATCACATATTTAAACATGAGCTAGGCAAATGCAAGATCTATATATTTTAAATAATATAGCCATAGTTTTACCCATACTAAAGCCGGTCTGTATAATTACGCATAGCCTAGTGTGATCAGGCAATGGCATAGGACAGATTGGCTGTCAAATAAACTAGTTTTTAACCAATTAGTAGTGTCCTTCTATAACATATGAACACACATGTGTCTAGCTCTAATCATAACATACCAGAATAGGCTGCTTAATCTATATACACAAACCTTAACACCATACATCACAGTCTAGCAAGGGCCCACCAGAACTAGAACAGACCTAGGCAATGTTCCTGAGGCATTTATCTGTAGAGTCAGCATGACATTATGGATGCAGCGCTAGCACATTATTCATCAGGGCTTCATTCATGTAGTGTGGTGAAAATGTCATAGTGCATTGAAAACTATACTTTCCTTATAGAAAAGAGGGTTACTCTATAGCACTCTCTATATCAAACAAACACCATCTAGTGCTTAGTTCCTCTCAACAATGTTTGTTCAGGCCAGACTGTGCCCATAGAACGCTGACATGTAACAGGGTTCACGCATTATAACAGTGAAACCATCGATCATCGATGCAGGATGGTAACAGTTGTTTGTCTTTATAGATTGATGCATTGAACTTACCCATTGTATCAATTAAATAAACTCAAATTGTTTATCTAAACTAGAATGATACAGGTTGAGTAGTATTGCAGCAGAAGATAAAAGACACCAATCCCACAGAAAAATCCATAAGTGTCTAAGTGGTCCACAAATGACCTTTCTATATCTGGGTTCTCCAGTCTGATGTTAAAACTACTCCTGACATACCATGTAATAATATTAGAGTGCTGATTTGCAACTACATGGGGGGCAGGACTATGGAGAGTGTCTGGTACACAATCTGGTGCTACAGAACGTGCTCAGCTGTCCAGAAGTGGGTGCTTGTGATATGTACCTCCCTTAGTGTATTCATAAGGGCTCCCCATATTAGTGTGGGAATGAACCCTAGTTTGTTTCTTTGTATAGGGCATGGGGTTTGTCAGGGCTATGTTCTTGAGTCTGTGTATAAATATCATAGCATATTATTGGTGTTGTAATATAGACCCAAGGCAAAGAGCAACGAATATTGTTCGCTCTTCACTAAAGGTTCACTGAGGTCCCACATAATATTTTACAATAATTAGCAATATGAGAGATGCAGGGAACATGGTGAGACTCAATATTTAATTGTTGCATTACATGAGCTCGCTTGTCTTTTGCAGTCCTTTTCTTAGAACTATCAAACCTAATAAATCCTCACCAACAATATTAGTGTGAGTACCACTTGGGGCTCGATTGTATCTCTATGTTGTATACAGTGTATTTTAAAGAAACCTACTGTTATTATCATAGGTCCCCTTACAACGTATGTTACCCGTTTAGTAAGGGTCTTCTAAATGAGTCTACCATACCCATGAATATCCCCTATATCATTTCACTCAATGTATATATAGGATATAATCCTCTATATAAAAACAAGGCTGACCGTAACTGTAGAAGTAAAGCAATGTAAACATCCAGCATAGTTTGCCACCTACACTGTTTGGACTTGGATTTACCTTATACTTTGCATATTCCAAGCATCCCATCTGGGCAGCACATTAAACATGTTACCACCTATTAGTGAGTAATCCACCATCTATGGCCACAGAAAACAAGTTTACTTAATTTTAAGGTCCTGAACACTACATTAAATTAAATTCCCCACTTGGTATTGTGTCCCTTAGGACATGTTGCCCGCACTGTTACCATACTGTATTAATCTCACATCTAAATTGCAGTCAGACTCGAATATAGCTCAATTCATGCGGCTCTACCGATATTGCAGTTGCAATGGGTAGGTTTCAGAACTTATCCGGAGCCACCTGGAGGGATTTAACTAAACTAGACGGTGACTGAAACCTAACTACTATCTATAATTACCCTACCAAGTATAAAACTACTTGGTGTTATATTTGCCCTGGTATACCAGCTACATCTCATTAGATTGAATAATCACTTTTCATATCAAATTCACTATCCTACGGTTTGTTCAAGCATGTATACACCTCCAGATCCTTTCCCCCTTATCACTAGGAATACAGGAGAAGCCCACAACAATAGGTTTAGCTAATACACTACCAACACTTTATGATACATTAATACTTTCTAATTTGCCTATAACAGCAATGAAAGGTAGAAGTGGGCCTATTACAGATGTTTGAATCACTTGCTATATGAATTCAATCGGGGGGTTGTATAATCAATAGTTAAAGGTTAAATGAAAATTAACTTACAGCTTTGTCGCCACCGGCTGGTGTGTGGTCTATGTTTTTTGTGGAACCAACTTTAGGTGCAGCCTTCTCCTTGAAGTCCAACTTGTGTGTCTCAATCTGAAAGTGAACAGAAGAGGATGTCAGGTATGTTGATACTTGTATTCAAAAGCATATGGATTTAATTGAGTTCATTCCTAAATATAAATGCCACACGAAGCTATAGACAATCATCTAGTGGCTTACAATATTGAAGGTGGAAATATTGAATGATACAATACAGTAGGCCTATTCCCAATAATTATGCAATAGTCGTCATGATGCACTAGTGCAGCAACAGAGATTTACTCCCAGCTGCTGTGTGTTGTTGCATCTCATATGAGGACACAATTATGAACTTAAACCTTGAGTCCATCCTGAAAAGGTTAATTTGATAAATTCCTCAGGAAACCAGTGCCTCAAATCTTAATGCAGGCAGATCTTTTCCAATTTGATATTGTGTCAGACTCACCCTCTTATCCCCACCACCAGGCTGGTGCTTTAGGTTCTTTGTAGACCCCACTTTGGATGCGGCCTTATCCCGGAAATCCACTTTGTGACTCTCAATCTGAAAAATGTATGTTTATATGTAGTTATTAAGGTATACAAATAATCTGGGAAATGGGAGAAAATGGGGTACTTATGTTTCTTGCTTTCCATCTGACATCATCTGATCATCAATGCCATTGTGAGTCATACATCATTTTATTAAATTTTGAATATGCTGTGTTTTATCATTTGATTTTTAACAGACATGCTGACTTCAATGGCTGGAAATAGAAAATGAATCGATTATTTCGTGTCTTGTCTTCAAACCTACAACAAATAGACAGGAGCATGGTACACAATTTACATGTTGGATTTTGCTTACAGTTGAATGGATGTAATACATGGATTTGAATTACAGAATTATGAAGTATGTATAAAAATGGTAGGTGTGATTGACAAAAGCGCCAGTCAATCATGAAAACCTGTTACATATTACCTTTATATCTCCACCGCCAGGCTTGTGAGTCGCATTGTTTAGAGAGCCGACTTTCGATTCGACGTTCCAGTTCAATTTCTGTGACTCGATCTAAGCAATGCATTATAAAGAAAATACCAGAAAAGACCGGTTAAAACTAAAGTTAACTACCAATCACATTGATTGGGAGAAAAGGGTGTGTTTCAGGTTGTGGATGTGCAAAACATCTAGACTAGGTGGGTAGAGATTTCCTTTTCATTCTTTTTAAAATTTACATGGACATTTGGTGACTTGTGGGTCCTCAAATCAGATAAAAATATTACCTTGAATATGGAAATTAATGGGAAAAGTGAATTTGAGCTAGATAACCTGAAACAGACTTCTTTTGTTAAAAATAAGGGAGGCTTGACTTTTTTTCTTAAAACAAAAATTCCCAAAGCGCAAGGTTTTGAAGTTTCACAGCAAATGACATACACTCTGAAGCGCACACAACATGACACAACATGGTGCTTCAATATACAGAACACCGCTAGTGTACACTGCTTAGCACATCTTATAGTGGTACACACACACATCGATTACAGCCTCAAGAGCCTTAATCTACATGGGAGAACGCCTGCATGCTTATTAGTTATATCCTTACACAGTTACAGGCTTCATTCAGAATCTGTGATTACTTGTAATACATAAACCATGTGGTCAGGAAAGGTGGGGCAATATAACACACTCATACCCAATCAATTTAGACTTCTAATTTGAGTAACTTGTTATTAAATATTATAATTATCATTAAATATGAAACAGGAAATTTATTTTCCGAGCCCCCTCTCCAACTTAACCAAGGAGCTCAGCGTACTTATTCAGAGTTGTCGTTTAAGCTAGATTTCCCTATGTAGAACTCAGAACCTGAATGGTATAATTATGCTGACTTAATTCTCAGTTGACATATATCAAAGGGGACTAATGAGTACTAAATAATACTTAGAATTATCCACATACAGCTAGCTAGAAGCAGTAAGCATCGCATCATAATTAAGACATTAAAGGGTTAATGAGGGAATGAAATATGGGCCTACCTTTTTATTTCCACCTCCAGGTTTGTAAGCAGCCTTATCCATGGACCCAACCTTGGACTGAGCATTCCACTCTACCTTTCTGGACTCAATCTAGCAGACAAAAGGGAGAAGAAGAAGATTAATCTACCGCCACAAATATGTTACAGTGTAAACCATTCGATATATAGAAAGTATTACATGATTAACCCCCTTCTGGGCTTAAATACCAAAACATGTCCAGCAATGTACTTCATTTTCTTGCACCAGCTCTACAAACCAAATCACATAAGTATACATACATTTGATATTAATGAGGTATATACATGAAGCAGGAAATGTGATATTTCCCTCAGCTTTTCACATCACATTTTAATACTGCATCTCTAGAAATCAAATCACCATTATTTACATCGGTATTCATACATACATTTCAATCCAATATGAACAGAATATCAAACCATGTTCTTTACTTTTTGTCTTTTGCCAAGAACTCCAATCCAGTTCTACAAAAGTACAAAATGGATAAATTTGTTACCACAATAAATCCTACGATATACGCGTTCTACCTTCTTGGTACCCCCGCCAGGTTGATGAGTAGCATTTTCTAGAGACCCAACTCTGGATGTTACGTTCCAGTCTAATTTACGATTCTCTATCTGTTAATAATAAAAATGAAAGAAGCAATGCAAGACTATTAGTCCTTTAACTATGGATAGGTTTAGGAATTAGAAATAATAATAATGCTAAATTAGTTGATATTTAAGGATGTAGTTTGATTGGCATCTTCCATAATATGTTGAAGTTAAATAATCATTGTTGTGTATTACTGTGACAGTTGTCTTCTTTTTTTGTAAAACAAGGGAGAAGCACAATTTGTTATTGGCTTTGTATATAAATTGTATAAAATAAATCATATAAACTTATAAGGGAAAGGAGTTAAAACTGAATATCAGAATATTAGAATATTCTGGGTCTTTCCCTCAGACTTTGGTATAGGACAAATACAACCAATAATTAAATCACTTATGATGTTCAGGATATTAAGTTTAAAGGTCAATTTCTGTTAAAACGAATATAAGTAATCCATCAAAAAACAATAACACATAATAAACCCAAACAAACGACAAACGAATTACAAGTTAAAGCTGTGACAATTATCATCACTAAACACCATTTGATTGTCGGTGATTTACAACTAGTTTGACAAATATCAAGTGTCACATATATGCTGTAAATAGAGAAAGGTGATTAATAACATTGGAAAATGTTTTAGGAATGTCTGAATCAGGTTCCATGCTATCGGAGTATAACAAGATAGGTAAGGAATTGCCCATGCAATAACCAGGTTGTATGGCATCATAATGAATGAGTTTAATGTACATGACTATATTTAGCTACAATTAACAATAGTCATAGTACAGCATGCAATGCCAGTGGCTGGGTTGGCCATGGCAAGGAAGAGAGCAGGATTTGAGTGATGCATATAAATGAGGCATAACAAGGGGTAGCATAGTGATAGGTTTGCATATGTGAGTCCAAAAATGGTGTTTGAGATGCAAGCATAATGTTCCCCTTTCCTCATTTCAAGAGTTAGGTGATGGGTCAGAAGAAAGTCATGTACATTTAAACTCATAAATTATACAATGGAACAAAGAGGGGCCTCAATTACCTGACTTTATACTACCCATTCCTCCAAACCATTGAACATAATTGCAGACAGGGAAACATTCTACCACCGGCCATTGGGAATACTATTAAGAATAACTGTGATGACTCGTACCCACACAAGAGTATCAATGTTCCCCTTAAATAACGTGCATTTTACATCAGATTAGACATATTGTAACAATACTGGAGAATGGCCTAACTATAGCTTTTGTGATCGACATCAATAGATAGTGTGGTTTCAGTCAGTACCAAATCGTATGTGAGAACAAATGCATCATCAACAGGCGAAGAGAGGTGAAATGTTTTATAATATATTCATCAATATATAATCAAATAAATATAAACAAATATGTGATAAACCATTTTTATCAGCTACTTCTCTAAGCCATAGATATTAAATGTAATTGTGAACCGAAGTCGGCTCTACTTCTATCGTAAAAGGTTACACCGACACAAATGGGGTTTACTAGATGGATATATTAAAGGTGGAATAATAACATCTCAACTATAACTGCTAACATTTACTTAGGAAGAATACAATATGTAGGGTTTGAAGTTTTAAGGTTGACACGCGTGTTCTGTAATTTAGCAGTAAAGTCGAAATTGTGTATGCATTGCTCAGAATGCAATTGTGTTGATAGTTATTGCACATTTTCTTGTCATTATTTTATATTTTACCTCATTTAGGGCTTCAGCCCTAGAAGCAATATGTTTTTGGAAACTTCTTTTCAATTTCAACAGTTTCATGTTTAAGTGTATGAAGTGTGCATACCGTTGCATAGAAATCCACAAAATAAAAGTTTAGTAGATAACCCAATAACTCAACATGAATAATATTTACAGTCAGTAATCTGGTAACATCAACCAAAATATGAAATGTTAAGACTTAATGTGTTCACAAATAAACCTTCTTTTAGGCCTAGTGAGGACAGACAAGCCTTTAAGAATGTCAGTGTAAGAAATTTCAATTAACATAACATATCAACCACAAATGTGTCGCAGACCTTTCCGCGTGCTAGTAGGAGGAAGGGAACCAGAACGTTTCTTACATTTTTCACCACAATGCAAATAACAAGCACTGCATTAAGTTTGGGATTTAATCATTTCTTAGAACTTGGCAAAGTTCGCATTACATTATACTTAAAGCCCATTTTGGTCTGTAAAGGATGTCTTGACCTTTACATTTTTTGGTAGTTTAGGTAGTCAGTGTAAGACCATTTTAGTCTAAAATGGCAATGTGGTATTCTGTCTAAATATTTAACCTGACCGACTGCTAACACTTGAAGCCAATTTTCGACCACTCTGCTACTTCAGGAACTTTAAGTATACATAAAATGGGTATTTGCAAAGAATTAAGAGTGCTTTAAGAAATTCTCAAATTCCAAGCTCCAAGCAGTGGAGTGATAGAGACGCTAGGCTAATAAGGGAGAGAAACAAAACAAGATGACAGATTGTTAACGGATCGGATACCTTCTTGTCCCCACCGCCGGGTTTGTGGTCAGCTCTTTCTAACGAACCCACTCGTGACGTCACATTCCACTCTAGCTTTTGACTCTGAATCTGTCAGCCGCAATAATTACATAATAAGACTTACTTTAATATTTTATCTGAGAAATATTTCTTTATTACTGTTTATTTTGATATCCCAAAACGTATCAACGAGTCATTAATGTTAATTTCATGTGATACTCTATTTACTATGATCCCTCACCTACTTTAAAATTTCCTCGTTTATAATCCCCCTGTGAGAACCTGCTTAGTTTATTTGTATTTCTAGTATTTTCATATAGTCATGTATACCCTACGGGGAAGAATATACTCAAGTTTTCCATTTGCTGTTTTCAGTAATTTTCATAAATATAAAGTTAGTTTTTATTTTAATGGCTGCAATTCACATTCTCAACACGGTGAACACTTAACAGCTTAACTGGTTCTTTCAGATACTAAAAAGGTAGCAGCAAACGGGGCTATAAATTATAAATAGCCTCCACATTCATGATTAGTACCAAAAGCTTTTACCAGGAGGCAGCAGGGAGGGGATAACCGGCTCAGTGGCGCCCCTATGTGAGAATAACCCGAACCCACCTTCTTCTCTCCGCCACCTGGCCTGTGTTTAGCGTTGCCGAGAGACCCAACTCTGGATTCGACTTGCCACTCCAACTTTTGGTGTTCAATCTGTTAATATACAGAGTCAACATCACGTTGACATTTCTCCCTAACCAGTGTTAACCAGTACCATGGTGTATGCTACCACCAATGGCCTCACTTCTCTTTTTCTTAGAAATGCTTGATCTCTCTCCTGCATGTCCTGTTGATTCTGCCTAGGTACAGCAGAGGTGTTTTTTTCGAATCTTCTTGGGCAGTTTTGTTCATGGTCTATACACAAGCCGAGTCTACATGTGTATTTCCTGTAATTGTTGAATTTTATCCTGACCAAGAAGATGATTTTGAGTCCTTTTCCTGAATCTTGATCCAAATTTGAATTTCCACCACATTTCGGGCATTTGCAGTGTACAGCAATGCCATCAATATGTATAAAGCAATAATACAAAGCAATATGAGTATGACGTATGCACTGCCGTAGGTTATGACGTATGTAATGACGTACCTTCTTAGCTCCGCCCCCTGGTGTGTGTTTCATGTTTGCTGTGGACCCACACTTTGACTTGACGTTAGTGAAGTCTTCCTTCTTGGTGGTGATTTGAACCTGTTAACAAAAAGAACAGAACACGGGATATAAGTATTGTGTTGATACACAGAACAGGGAACTAGATTATAATCAGAATTAATTATAGAAAAGGATGCCACAAAATACAATAAGGAGAGGAACCAATTCAATTGTATCCCTAGCGAAAGAAGAGCTTGATAGGCAAAATATAGGGGAATGATTATGATAATTATCATATATCTGTGTGCTGGCTAGATCCTACAAACTGAGCACCTCCCATGTATAAATGGTCTAATTTTGCTCTTTGTGTTAAAAGGTGTCAGGGCCATCTTGGGTGAGCTACTCGTGAGCTACTCCCAGTCAGCCTTTTAGCATCTACCTACCAATCAGTGTTGTACAAGAAAACTGACTCTATTTCCTTTATTGACATTGAACTAGGCTTTGTGAACTATTTAAACAAGCTACAATGGGATTCTGGAAAATGATTTCAGTTTTGTGCAGAAAGAGGGATTGGAACAATACAGATTTTACGACCTTTATTGACATTGCATTAGTCATGTGCTTTAGTCAACACTTCAGTAATCTGTGCACAGCTATTCACGCCCATAAGGACCCCCCCCCCTCTCGAGCTGCACCCCCAGCATCCCACCCACTGGCTGCTATCCTACCCTTAAGTTAGCGACAACTCAGATAATTCAGGGATTTATAACCAAAGATTGCAGGTCCTGTGCATAACACAATCCAGGTGAATAAGGAGTAAATATTCTTGTCTATTTATCCCCCCTCCCCTCTTTTCTCCTAGATTTCCTCCTCCATCTCCTACCCTTTTCCTTTATTTCAACACGCTCAGACATCCACAAGGTGGCACCGTCTCGACCACTACCTTAATGGGACTCACACAGAGATTGCCCCATGTGCATGCAGATGCTCAGGCGTGTGTCCATTCACATTGCGGAGTGCTGAGGCCCGGCTGATAACCATGGTAACCTAATTATTCCATGACACACTCCACCTAATCCGCCATTTGCATTATTGTCGGACCGCCCAAAATGTGCCACTGCCGCCTGTTCCGATCCCACTTAAATGATACATCGATCCCAAGGGAGAGATTAGACAAGGAGGGCGGGGTGGGGGACGATAATAGTTCTGTAGCTTCAGAAAACTAGCAGTACACTATGAATATTGATCTAAAAAGAGCCGAAAATGGGAATCAAATTCGTGCGACTTCATTCATATACTTGTAGGCCCTACACCTATATAATTATACTCATCCTTTCCCTTTCAAATCATCACTAAAATATCAATTACCACAGATATATATGGCATCCGCATAGTATGTAAGTTATGTAAGATGTCTTTGCATTTTTTAAGTAACCAAAATGCTGAATCCTGCAATTATTGACACAAAAAAGGGAGTTGTTGTTCCACCGATTACAACAAAAATTAGAATTCCACGCCCATCCAATCTTCCTTTCTCTTTTTGCCTCTGCCCCTCAGACCTTAGATTTATGACCCGTCATTATCAAGCTGCCCTCGTGTTGTAAGGTGGCACCCCCTGGTGACAGATGACTAAGGCTCACTATTGGACTTCCGGGGGTGAATGATGACCATGACTCAGCAGTAATTCTAGTGCTGTCTTGGTCCCTTCCACCAACGAGGAAAGCGTCCTGATGACACCCTGACCCTTTTGTATGACTATTATATCAAGCCACCTACCACAGCTAGTCCAAGAAACTAGAGAATCAAAGCATCATGGGTAGAAATATTGATGCCTGTATGATGTCACTTCCTGTGGAATGTGTAACAAAATGGCCGCCGCACTGTCTAGTCCCTTGAATCAGGAATATTATGCAGTAGTTAGCGTGGATGCCGCTCTAGTCTGTGCTAATTTTAATGTTGGCCATGACGAGATGACGGTCGTGACGACACACGCACCCACTCACCCACGTCATGTTGACATGACGTACGCTCTCACACACATGCACACAGTCTGAAACTAGCTTGTAGGTGTACTTGTCGCCTGAAATCTCCAGAATCTTACTCTTGCAATAGTAAAAATACCCAAGCTATTTTTTTCATGTTTTTCATTGACGAGGACATTGAGAAACATCCCGAGTTGCACTAGATTGGCTCCGGGGCCTACAGGCGAAACCCCAGCAAGAAGCTTACTGCATGTAGCTTAGACATTTGTTGTCTCCATGATAACTGGCCTTGAGGCAACTGTCAGATTCTTTTGGGAATGAGTTGTGACAATACATCTTGGGGATGGGATGTCCAAAATGGACACTAAAAACAGATTAGATAAAAGGGTCTTGCTATCAGTAGGAACCCGATTGTCAGCATATCAGCCAATTACATGGAAGGAATCACGAGGAAAGGATGCTTTTTGCGGGCTGTGCAATATCGATCCTGCATCATCCTTTCTGCGTGGCTACTCACAATTGTAAGATTACTAATAAGCATGATTATCAGTGTGACTGATAGAAATGTGGTGTCATAATTGCTGGAGTAGCCTTGGAGCACTATCCTATATTCAGTGCATTATGTAACATAATAACTCACGTTTCCACCGCCAGGTGTGTGTTTGGCGTTGGCGAGCGACCCAATCCGTGACGACGCGGCTTTAGTATTGGGTGACGGTGTCATCGTCTTGATGGTTTCTGTGATCTTCTTACTCTTAGCTGTAACATGATCATGATAAGGTACAATACGTGGAGAATCTTGTTGTCGAATTAAATAATGTCAGGACATTGAGAGCAGCTCTGAGATATAGGCATATATGGGCTCAAGGAGGAGCTCACCATTCAGCCAGAGAGACAGGGTTTGTGGTTAGGCTACATTTGTACATTGTATCCATCCTTAATGACATGGTTAAACTGCATATTGTACTTAATCTCCGTCCAGATATTTAGAACGAATGTGATGACCAGCATGGTTTAAAACATGTCTATCAAATGTCCACACTTTTGGACACACCCTTCACTACGTAAGATGAAATAAACTATATTTAATACTATAGATGAGTACAGTTGGATCAGTAAATAATAATACTTGTGTATAAATGTATCTCAATGTCCGTTAGTACTCCCACAGGTGATTGGTAGTACATCACTAATACTGCTAGGCTATTGAAGCCATTTCAAGACGACTTTCAAGGTGGGGTTCTAGCATATCTTCCACGTAGAACGAGTTTATGTGACTATACAAAAGACCTAGTTGCTAATTTTGGACAACAAATAAAAAACCTGCTTTATCCTTTCAAAATCTGTTAAATTATCTATAAGCATTGATGAGAGGAACTGTGTACACTTTGACCAGAGCAATAAAACTCTCCCTATAATACTAAGTAAATGAAGTGCCAAGTTGCCCTTGCACATAATATGTATGTTCTATATTGTATATCATATGATCATAATATATGCTAGTGATTAGATAAAACTCCATGGTGTATTTTCATGGTAGTGTTTTGTGAAGTTATATTGTGATACATAAACATATAATGTCCTAAACATACTCAGAATTCTGCAAGGTTCAGATTTCAAAAGACACCAGTTCATAATAAGATAAACATATTTGATATTCAAAAGATCACAAAAAGTAATACACTCTGCATTACAAAGTTATATGGCTGTAAGAAGTGTCTGAGTCGGCATGAATTCTGAGTATGTCTGTAGCATTAAGGTATATAGGAAGAAAGGTGAACTAACGTATCTCTGGGGTGTAGGCGCCGGGACCTGACGGCACAGAAAGAACATGGCGGATTACAGCATGAAGAAAACGCTCACAGTGATGCACAAAGTGAGTCTAAACACGTCTAACAAACTCATGTAAAGGGAGGCAGTAACCATGCTATTCCAGTACAGTGTCTCAGCCTGAATAAGGGAGTGGTCATTTTTGAACATGAGTGGGGGGGGGGGTATTTTCGCGCAAGCAGTCTAAATCTGTTTGGTCCCCCCCCCCCCCGCAGGAGGGGTCTAAATTCTCCCCTTGATAGATTATTTTCCTTTGTCGGTATGGTGCATGCATGCAGCACGGGCGAGTATCTCGCTGGGGCGGCATCATCATGATGATCTTGCTGGGTTGATACACTCCCGAAGCATCAGCACCAATGCAGCACTGCCGGGTTAATCACTGGCGTTGTGCTGGTGCCTCATTACAAAAACCGTGTGGAATAAATTATGTATGTTGGTGGTTTGATTGGGACATAACTTGGGTTTGGAAATTTATAGACACAGGAAAGGTGTCTGCTTATGATTTAGATTTCGGCTTAATATGAATAGCATGGGTACTCCCTACATGGATAAGGTATTTGGTCAAACATACAGATAGATAAAGTTAACATCACATAGTGTATGGATAAAACTTTCAGATTTCCATAAAATATAATTGTCTTAAATCATATGAATTATTGATAAATTATAAATAGAGAGTCTACTGTATTCTATCTACACACAAGACAGCACACTTCAAGCAATGTTGAATGCATTATGCCATATCAAGAAATATATTATGTGAAAACTATTTAATGAACCTTGTCTTTTCATACCAGTTATTGATAATGTAGAATGAGATTGAACTTCCACATTGTAATATGATATATTTATTTTTGTTTCTATCATAGGGGTTTCTGAAGGACCACTTCTGACAAGAACGACACATTTGAAGTGTCGGTGGAAGATTCAATGTTGTGGTAAGCCCTAACACCACAAAATTTAATATGGAATTTTAACCTCACTCTCACTTGTGACACTGTCCTAATCGAAATGGTAATCGGACTGAGTCTCATCCAATTACCAGCCCAATTATATATCCAATTGCCAGATTGATGAGAGACATGATTAAATTAATCATGGCGTAGTGACCAGTTGGTGCTGTCAGTGAACCTGCAATGAGGTAGGGATATAGCACTCATCCTTCTTACAAATAGGCAAAGCCATAAGAGTGACCATGTAAGCAAGATCTAATATCATATTTACGTGTCCGCGGGGAGCCATCCGCCTTCTTCGGAGTCGGCTTGTTGTCAATTCTTGCCCCCACGCTTTTGACGTCCATTTTCTTCTCGAAAATCTTGACATTGCCACCCTGTGGTTTGTAAGTTGTGTTCTTGGAGTCGATGCCATACCGCTTCTTGTCGGCCGGAGTCTACAAAAGAGTGTCATATGTTAAAACAAATGTGGATAAATATCTTTTCATGGCTTGTATCTTGATCTTGCCAATAAATCTAGCCTTTGGAATATTGCTCGTGGTTATTGACGAGAAGTGTGTTCCTTTAACTTGTGACCTATTATCATTCATCTATTTCATTTTATGTCTATGATTTTCTTCTAAGAGGATTAAGGTTGTGAAAGGGACATTGGATTGTTACAAATCTTTGAAGAGTAGTGTTGGATGTGATTATAATATATGCGTCTCATTAGATAACCATGTGGGATATCTTATAAAATACATATTAAACTTTACACCCACATGAACA
The DNA here is from genome assembly GCA_947462335.1 of Harmothoe impar. Lineage (NCBI taxonomy): Eukaryota > Metazoa > Annelida > Polychaeta > Phyllodocida > Polynoidae > Harmothoe > Harmothoe impar. The sequence goes on along the minus strand of OX381721.1, from coordinate 7,793,590 downwards.
GTATTTGTGAGTTACATATATCACAACAATAAACCGTAAACACAATAGAACTGGTTGAACCCCTCTGCCATGTATCATAATACAACACACAATTGATATACAGATAAAACACTATTAATAATCATGGAAATTATACATTGCTGTAAAGATAGGAAATATGATGTACAGACAGTGATTGGACAGTACGGTGTGTGAACATGTAATACAAGGTGTTGTCTAGCAGACTGCATCAAACATAACAGGTGAACTCATATCTAATAAAACAGGTGAGAAGGTACATTCAGTGTCACTCTATAGAATACACACTATATGTTGTGTTTAGAAGATGACCTGTAGAAGATGAATAGTAGTGAATATGATCATCTTTATCATAATTATCAAGATAAGCATGGTCTATACTGAGATTATATTTGGAGATTAAACACAAAACAGAGGTGTGGAGTACCAAGGCATTGGTGGGCAATGCTATCACAAAACTCATATAATAGATCTTTGATTTCACATACATCAATGGCATGTCTTTTTCTGTCTCGCCCTGTCATCTTTATTCCTCCCTTCCTCTTTTAAAATACATGTCAGTGTGTGTACATACTTGTCCTGCCCCATATGTAATTGAATGCAATACACTCTGACACCAACAACACCCACTTATTAACCCTATGCAGATAGCATATTGCCTTAATGCACTTTATACTTTTGCTGCCACGTTGCATACAGATGCAGTATTGGATATTAACCCTACTGTGTTTCATTTATGAATCATACCGACAGGTCGGTGTGATACACTCCTGACTACTCACTAGCACTTCACTGTTTCATAGATGACAAATGAACATAACATAAGGCCATGAGTTAAGGCATCATGCCATCCTTTTAAAGAGTCCATGGCATTGCCCCCCTCTCAGTGCACATAACAGTAGCTTGAGGGTAATGTTGACAGCACCCCTTGACCCTGGTGTCACATGTAGCTCTATGTTGTGTGTACATGCTGCAGGCATGTCAGGTACCACATGCCTGTCACTAAGTACACTGCAAGAAGACAGTGAGGCTCTGTTAATAGTAACACAACTCTAAGACACACCATCTGTAACTGCACTGAAGCCCATACCCTTCCTCACCTTCCCACCTATACCTTACGCAAAATTAGTTGGCGTGACCCTGACTGTGCTGTCCTAGCCTGATTTGCTTATGATGACAATAAACGTTTAGATACAGTTCATGCAATCTAGGAAATTACACATTTACATCAGCTTTTAATGAACATATTCCCCTCTATTTAGAACCATGTTTATAACCTTTCAAATGCACTGAGTTTATAGGCACATGTTTTGTACATATTATGGAACCCCCTTGTTGGCCTTGACGCCTCTTCAGTTCATGACGGAATGCAGGGACGTTGTCTTTGAAACGTTGGTCATTCTTAAGATTAATTTGAATATGCCTTATTTTCTCAAAATCGTATCTGAGCATGCCGGCTGAAAGGCCGAGATCATCCTTAGTCAGTGTATGTAATACATTTATTACATACTATTATTAAAGTAAGTATAACATCCGTACAACTATCATACAGTATTTTCTCCTCAAAATGTGAAATAATATCTTGATGAGCTATAGCATTCTCTGCCTTTGGGATTAGCTATTTAGATGTGCCTATGCACGTGTCTATACCAGTCTGCATACTTCAGATATCTGACCCATCCCTCCAAACCCAGAGAGCTACAGTCCTAAAACACAGTCTTAAAAGAACAGGAAACATTCCTATGTAGGTTTTACTCTGCTCAGATGACCTTTCGCTTCCAGCTGGTCTTGCTATGTAAACGGTATGTTAAAAACTATTTTATAAGAGTAGAGTAAATATTTGCAAAGGCAGTGGTAAGAAAAGGAGAACCATAGGGTGTGATAGGTGATGGGGGTGGTACAGAATGCCATTCAGTGCATCACATTTAAATCTTTATCCAAATAGTATCAAGGTAGAAGAGGTGATACAAGAGGGTCAATGTGTGTATGTCAGTTAAAGGAAACAGCACATGCTGTATGTACTTCTGTGTCTGTTTTTTTAAATGTCTAGGCGTATAATTTAGAACTATGAGATTCATGTATTAAGCTGAAAATGGTGCTCTGCAATTGTATGTATAGCATCACTGTACCGTGGAACGAGAATACCAAGGAGGCAAACTGCTAAGGAGTTATAATCAAATTGAAATATGATATCAGTGATGATACCATAATTTACATGAGTTATGTTCCCCAAGGTCACTTATTAAACTATCTAGTCACTTTGTCAGTTAGACATAATATTTGTAGTATATATATGAGGATGGTGATCAAACTCAAGTGGAAGATTCCAGTGAGGGTATCAAAGCTGGATGTAAAAGTGAGGAATCTGCACGTTCAATCATAAGTGACTATTTGATGGCCTTACATCACCAGCAGATACAGTGGATCCATCTTCTGAGACCGCAGGTTGAGCATTGTCTACTGTGCCTTCCTCTGACACCTCATTCTTATTTTCCTCATGGTCAGCCCCCTCCTCATTCTCCCCTTCTCCGGGCTCCACTACCCCTTTATCCTCGGTAGGGCTAGGAGGGGTTGTGATGTCTGGGAGGGGTACACTGTCAGTCTTTGGGTCATTATCCTCCTGGGTTTGGAGGGGCCTGTTGGCATTGTCGTCCTTTCAGTCAGAAAGATACAATACTATTTGATATCCAAATCTGATACTTTTGATAGTGAATATAATTATATGAAATAGTGATTGCATTATTAGTATTCATGAATATGCCTAGCTCTAATATTAGTTTAAGTAGCAATAGACTCTTCAATCAATTCAAAATAGTATGCTTATATCATCCAGACCTGACGGTACATGCTTTGTATTTGTCTAGTGGGGGCAAGCCTGTCCCTCAAATTGTCTCTAAAACAACACACCCTTCAGGTTCAAGCAGTTTACTGTCAGGCAATGCTAGAGTCAACTCAGCAAGGCTGGACATTTCTTGTAGAGTGCAAGAGAATCTAGCAATGCTGGCCTATATTTCCAGAGTCTGGCAATGCTGAACTCTTGCAGCCTCCCTTTCAAGAGTCAACTATTGGCACACTCTGGAAGTAGGAGTCCAGAACTCTCTTACAATTCGAGAATGTTGACTGTATCGCCTGACGTTGCTTTACCATGACTTCATCAGGAATATGCATTGTTGTAAAGGGAGTCAGGCTGACCCTCGCATTATTTGTCTCTGTGTATAAAATACTCTAGCATTTGATTCGAGGTGATATAATGGTTTGTATTGGTGAGAATGTGTCTACAATGGTAACCACCTCTTCAGGAGATAGTTGGGTCTCTGCAGGATCTCCATCCTCCTTGAAGTTCCGAATTGAAAGTTATTACACAAAAAGAAGAAATACACATCAACGTTAAGTCATCACAGTTCGGGAGCCCCATGTGGTGGGTGTGCTTAACACTAAAACAAACGTGCATTCATTTGTTACAATAATACTGGGCATTCACTGAGGGCAGGTTACATTCTTCATGGTTACATCACTCTGAATAATGAACATCAAACTGTGTGTTTAAAAACTATAAACCAGTGCAGGGGTATGATTACAAGGCATGGATAAACTCAATATGAGCAAGTGCAGGAACTTTGATACTGGCCACAAATCCCATGGTTGGATTATACTACTTACATCACCTATACATGATCACGACCACTGCTACAACATAGGACTTCACTCCATGTATATGGTCATGATAAGGGATATATATCTTACCCTCCTGTACCTTAAAGTGCCCTTGGATAGCTTAGGAACTCTAGTTAGTCGGACATATATAGACTTAACCTTCTTTGGCTTCTTGTTCTCCTTTTTGACGAAAGTCTTCTCTTTGAGAAGAGGTAGAATTGGATGAGTTCTCCTCCGCTCTTTGGAAATTCTGTCCTCTTTTTCTTTCATTTTGGTTTTGATTAATTGTAAGCTGTCCTTCGAAAGTCCATTGTCTAAGTGGTTGGATAATGTTTGTATAGTTTCTTCTACATACTCGTTGTCACCCATTGCAATCAAAGTGCGACTTTAAATATAATTATACTTAGATTTTCTTCACACAAAAATTAAAATTAGTGATCGCTGTCAAAATGCACATTCCATCTGGATGCTGCAGTATGAATGTTTTTCACAAGTGTTGTTTCCATCCATTTAAAGAAATATGCTCATTTATTATTATTGCAAGAGTTAATGTTCTTGCATGCATATTCTAGATAGTGATCTAGCTGTGACGGTTGTGAGATTGATATGTGCCTATATTGCAGTCACTCAGTGGTCACTCATGATGTAACACATGCAAGAGGAGGATGATGACAGGTAAAGTTGACTCTGTAGAAAAATTGGTATTTTGTGTAAGCCTATTGTAGTCTAAAATGAAGTAAGTAATGAACAACAGGCGGGGGGAGTTATTACGGAAATTCTGGCTAATGTGTTAATATAGGGGTTATCATCTCATATAAGGAACGGATGAAATGCTAAATGGAATTGGTCAATTGATTTGGTGAAAGCACTGCCCTGTCTTAACCCTTTAAGAACCACATGGTGCTCTAATGTACTAAGCCTCAATGCAACCCTGGCTAGTGTTCTCGCCAGTGCTTCATTCAAGCATCATACTGACCCTACAGGGTTAATACCCACATACAGGGTTAATACAAGGGTGGGCATGATACATGAAGGCATCCCTTTTGAGACTTACCAGGGCTGCATTCATGCATCAAATACGACAAAGGGTATTAATCGCATTAAAGCACAATGCAATGCTCACTATGGTGAGCAGTGCGTGACAGAGACTGACAACCTCTGAGCTGCTCCCTACAACAACAGCAGCTACTCCCACCTTACAAAGAGCTGCTCCTGAACTGACCAGGTACCTACAGGTGGGTGAATAAGGCACCCAGCGTACCCTGGGGCGAATTTAGGTCTTCTATCTCAGACATACAAGACATGCTATGGAGTCGAGACGTTGGTAGGTACGCCTGTCTAGTCTGACCAAAACATGCATCCCTATATAGTGTTGCTATATGAGGGAGTAATTGTGTTGTCGTAAACAATAATCTAGAACCAATGACTCCAGCACGCTAGTCAGCTGTTATGGTCATAACTAATTCATATACATATGGCATCCTTTTGGTAGGTGCCGAGTCACAACACTATATCTGGACCGTTTTATACTCATGAAAGCAACATGTTTTGTGCTTCTTTGCAAGAGAACAGTTGTTCTATTTGGGATTTATAGTTCATATTTTAAAGATGTTCACACATGTATTATTAAGATGGACATTACAAGAGGGTGTTTACGACTCAGCAGTGTGTGCTGGTACTATCAGGCAGTGATCCAGATCTTCTGCTGGGTGGGTCAATTCCCAGCAGTCGCTGGCTCATATTGTTTGCTGAGGATGCAGCCAACAGAGGGGGAGCTCTTTCCATGACAATAACGAGGTTTCAATTTAGGTATCAGAGATTATACACGACTTTATTTTCTTATTTATCAAGTATATACCATATCAGAGATGTTATAGTGCTAGGTTATGAAAGTTGTTATTAGATCTGCATTTCATCGTAATTTGATAATTATGGTTAGTGAGACAAAGTCGACTATAATAGAACTATGATATAATGAAACTTGGACATCCCTCATATAATGCTTACCTTACGTATCCTCATAGGTGAAGAAGACATGTTGAATAAATCCTTGGATACGTAGTACTATGAAGTGATGAAGTGAAGGTAGCACTATTGTGTATAGTGAGTAGATCCTACCTATGCAGTGTATCGAGCTACTCCAGAAGGTAGGAGTGATGGCTATAGATGCCTCTTCAGTACAGCATTGCACAGTTTAATGAGATGGTTAGTTACCTGTGCCCTGAGTATAACTAGGCAGATCCTTTATACTGTTAACTCCAGGCTTAGGGCTAGGCTGCACATGTATACAGGTATGACCTGAACAGGTAGGCTGCTGCTAGGCCTGTGCTATACAGGTAGGCTTGTTACCTAGGTAAATGTAGATGTTACCTGGTGAGGGGTAAGTATCCAGGTAAGTTGCTGACAATGCTAATTATCCAGGTACTACTCCAAGTAGGTTTAGAAAGGGGTTGATACCTGAGGATTGGTCCCTCCCCTTACTGATCCCTCTTTATCAAGGGTAACTGATAAGGGCTGCACAGTGCTCCCAGTGTCTGTAAGTCAGCCTCCTGGCCAGGCGCCACTAGTTCTCCAGGGCCTATGGCTATATCCCTATGGAGCCTTGCCTTAGGGTTATAGAAGAAGGCTGGTTTCCAATGCCCAGTCCAATCAAAATGACCTCTTATCCAGAGAATCCAATTGCAAACAAAGCGTTAATATATCACAGGTATGGGTGGCTTAGAAGAGAGTTCTAATATGATGTGCTATCCATAGTGTAGATTATGTAACATTATTATGTCATACCTAGTCATTATGCCACCATCCCTTTAGTGATTAGATGGTGCCTTGTTAGCGTTGTAGATGCATGAGTTCCAACACTACCCTTGATCTAGAGGAGCTGAGGTGTTGTGTGTCTAGATTTCTTTGAACAGGGTTAGGCGTTTCTATATAGTCCACCCCATATGAAGTATCACTCTAGAGTTCAGACAGTGTATCATATACCATGAAGTAGTCCAGAGAAGTGCAGTATATCATTGATTACCTGAAGTAAGGACGTGTACCTACTAAGTATACAGTGATGAGTGCTGCTGGTGTAGATATTCAGGGTCAGGTACACCTTCAGTAGTAGATAGTGAGTCTACTTTCAGTACCCTAACTCCTCTGTACACCTACATCAGTGGGACTTTAGGTATCTCCAGGTACACTCCGACCCCTTAACTCTCCTCCAGAGCCCCACCTGTCAATGCTGAACTACTCCTGGGTTTCTCATTGTAAAATTGCAAATGTATAATGATCAATTATAATGATAGTGACGATAATTGTAGTTCCTAGTCTCTGTCTGAAAATTGTAGAGGGGAGAGGGCCTACAGTTAGAACCAGCGTGTACAGGTGAGGTGTTTTAGCTAATTATACCTGTCTTTGTGATTATACAGTACTTATTGTGAGGTTTAGTTTAAAAATGGTCTGTTTGGTGAAGGGTATTTTTATAGAATGGGTCGTGAATATTGTCGGTTATGGAGGATTCTAGACTTATTAGTATAAGCAAGCTAATCTCAAGATTGAGCACGCCCTTGTATATAATTACATCCCCCCACCCCCCCCCCCCATGATGACCATGGGCGGTCGGCGTCCTTATATTAATGGTCAGCATGCAACGGCACACCTGTCGACCCGCCCATCTACCACTCTACACACCTGCCTTAGTATTATAGATGGGCTCAATGAGCAATTCGATCACCTGCTGACATGTAGGCTAAGTGTCAATTGTCAAGCATATTATAGTAATAATTGGAACATGTATGGTCATTGTGGTATGAGTATAGGCCATTAGTTCATTATGATTAATGAGATATGTCAGACGGTTATTCATTTAAAATGAGTTCCATCAGTATCTGTGTGGGGGTATTATATAAGTATGAAGGACCAATACTGTAGACCACGGATGTCATATTAATTTTATACATACATCTAAAAACTAAATCCACTGAGACGAAGCCCTCACCCCTCGATAATGACTATGTTCTTCTGGCACTCTGTTCGTCCGTCTCCCTGCCTGCCCGCCTGCTTCCCTGCTTCCCTGCCTCCTAGCCTCCCTCTCTCCCTCCCTCCCTCCCTCCCTCCCTCCCTCCCTCCCTCCCTCCCTCTCCATCCCCGTCGGTCTCCTGTCTCTCTATCAAATCTCTACATCCTCCCTCTCAGTATATACCTGAGATACCCAGGACCACCATGGCGGCAGATTTGGGTGGCTGGCAGCCCTGCAGGGCCTCCTGTAGTTGCCAGGTGAGAGCAGTAAAGGGGGTACAGAGGGTAAAGGTAAGGCGGGCCGCCCCTGCTCCAGGTGAGTATAGAGGGCCCCCTGCCTTCAGGTGCTCCAAGCCTACTCCATACTCCCTGTTAACACTTTAACAGGCATCACTGCTTCATGTTAATTTGTTCAAATAATGCACCAGCTTTTCAAAGGCATTATTGAATGCATGAATGCAGCACCGGAAAGTTACATATTGGTTCTGGATGCATGCACCATGATGACACTAGGGTTAAAGGGTTGACATTATATAGCCCAGTCTGCTACAAAAGTATCCATTGTTTATGTCACATCGATCTTTAGAAATGTCCTCTTCTTACCCATTCTCAAAATTTGAAAATAAAGTCACAAAGTAGTATATATCCCTTACTCTATGCTAAAGTCAATATTGGTCAACATTATTTCTAACAGTATACATACCACAATAAGGCACTTCAGTAGTTTTTCATCTTCTCATACCTGATTACCCGGCACACACCCATCCTACCCCCAGCAGATTTTACTCCACCATCACTACAACCCATCAGCAGCCCCTACACCTCTACACACCTCTTGCCCCCTGCCCCCTGCCGCCCTGCATGTATTTGTCTTACCACACAGCCTGCAGGAAACCAGCCAAATACCTCCCACAGCTCGGAGCAGCTCGGGCGAGCTGCTCAGCACTGCGTCAAATTCTGTATAGAGTAGCCTCTAACTAGAGCATCCAGGACCATGGGACTCAACCCTTTTATTAAGGGCACCACCGTGCTTTCCTCATGCATCACCTAACATTTTGGGGCCTGGGAGCATATAATATGATAATATAATGTATATTATACACGTTTTGGAAAGATCCGCATGATGCATCAATGCAGCACAGGTGAAATACTCACCAGCGCTGCAGTGTCAGTTTCAATGAAAACACAGACCCAAATGTTTGAAATAATGATGCCGTGTTGATAGTTTGCTCCATAAGCTACCGATGTAAACATGTTTTAGACCTCAACATAAAGTTTCAAGTTTATACTGCATAAGGGTACATAATATTATACTTAATTTTAACTAAATCACCAGCACTAAACCGATCTGCCTTCTAACCTGCTGCTGTCCAACAAGGATCTTGAAGTATGAGGTTTTGGTCGAGTGCCCCATAGCCCTCTTATTTACCGGGGGAAGGTATACCCTACACTACAGTAACTTACCTAAATACCCTCTCAAATGTACTTGTATGTAGCCTTGTCTAAACGCTTTATTGTATGGAGAGTATCCTATGCGTAGTTTGATAAATGGGTGAGGTGTGTAGAGTGCTGTGGACACTATGCCAAAACAAATCTACCTTTCTAACCTCAGCCCCCTAAACACCTCGCCCACTCCCTATGTCAGTTGGAGGAGGAGTTTTATTTTGGGGTGGATGCCTCTTGATAATATCTACAAGGACTTTGCAAGCTAAACATATCCTAAAATATCTCTCTACAAGTAGGTCTGATTGAATTAGAAACCTCTGATTAGCTCCTTATCTACTTAATGAAATAGAGGGCCTAACATTATAGCAGGTTCACAATGACATTGCTTGGCGAAAATATGTAATACTTTTTTTTCTATACCTGTCTAATTGGCGCTGCACCATGCATCACATCAAAGAACAAGGCATCCTGTCCCAAAATGGTTAACTCAGTTAGAATGTAATATAACCATAAGTCTAGCAGCAGGGATTATTCTAAGAAACCCCCTAATCCAATGCCAGTAATAGCGAGTGAGGGCCTAACAGTATAGATATAGAGTCCTCCTATGCTAAAGCAGCATCATTTATTTGTGTTTTTCATCACTCCCCTGAATAGTGACAACCTCTGCTGAATATTGCAGCAGTTGGTGTGGTTGATTCATTCCAGGCATTTTTACCTGCCGCCATGGTGTTGGTAGAGAAAAACATGGAGAATGAGTGAAGGATGGATTGCCAACATTCAGAAAAGGTTTTAGGAGTAACTAGAGAAAGAGCCCCCTGCAGTTGTGTGCCATTTATCAAAGGGGATCCAGAATCTCTATAGATCTCTACATCTGGTAAGGGGACCTCTGCAGAAAAGATGTGAGGAAAATTAATGTTGATTTGTATCGAATAACCCTTAAAAGCTGACACACTGTCTTAATGCATTACACCCTATGGCATGCTACACAATGCATACAATACTGGCGAGTTACTTGCCGTTGCTAGATGGAAACACTCCTAGAGATTGCCATAATGCACCAATGGTGGTGCATCATTGGTGCATTACCAAGACCTGCCAGGTAGCAAATGACATGGAGCCTTGGGACATCATTTTCTTAGGGTATACTAGATGAAAGCATCTTACCCTTTCATGTGGCATGGCTCAATAAACTCCATCCTTACAAAGAAACCCTCAGGGTATACCCCAACATTGGCTGAGTGCTGCCATGCTGTTTTGGTCTGTTATATGTAAATACTAAAGCCATCAGCCATGTGTATGTCAGCAGAAAAAGCCCCCTACATCCCCTACATCTGACTGAACACTTTACCCTGTCTGACTAGATACTGTGCTGTGTCTAGGAGGGTGCTTTACCTGCTGTATGCCTGATGTGGGGGATTAAGTGGAGGGAGGCTGTTCACTGTCAGCCATATAACTGTACTAGTCCCTGACATGTTGACTGCATCCTTAGTTGCATGTGGAGTTGACTCAGATAAAATCAACTGAGTGGCTATCTCAATGGAGAGATTACATACAGCATCAGTATGGGCTGAATTCATGTATTATGATTCCCACAAACTTAAATTATATGTGTCCTTTATTAATTCGTGGTCCTAGGTAAATGACTGAGGAGAGGTGGCACGGTGTAGACAGCTCATTCGTTCCAGCACCAGTTTCCATTTATATAACGTAAGGATGAGTGTAGTTAGCTCTGATCTGCTGATGGTGATAGGAGATGAAATGCAGCATACGTGATACACTAGTATCAGTTTACTTGTATAGTTGATATTTATAGTAGCTCCCTGTAGCCAATGTGCAAAGGGTGAAATACATCAAAGTCATTTTCAACTGCCGCGGGCTGGGGAAGGCCTTTGTCTGACTAGTTATGCCAGTGTATGCATATACAGGAGTATTATACACATAGGAGGGAGCGGCAGACACCGTAGGTCAATAGCCAGGGCTTACAGTGATGCTCTCAAAATGGCATCAGCTTCCACTGAAGTTTCAGTACTAGTGGGTATAACTATTTCTGTTCTTCTCATCAACAAATACCAAAGACTTTAGAGACGCATCCCCAAATTGCTGCTCTCTATAGAAGTTATTTTATTTATTTCTATATGGAGAGCCTGTGTAACTTATTAAGCAAGAACTATAAGGTTGATCAATGCATCTCCTATACACAAAGCAGTGCTCTGGTTCTACAATTGATATTGCCAGCAGGAATAGGACATCTGACTACAACATCATCGACCACACTTTAAGGCATCGGCAGGATTTCCCCTGGTAATGAATACTTCAGTCATATCTTACAAGGGCATATAGGGTCTATAGTTAGTATTTTCCCCGTCCCTTTGATTACGCTTCCGTTTCAAAGGGATTCACTAATACTAGTAATATATATCTTGATACACCATGCCTGGTGGCTTAAACTGGTCAATGGCATCATTTTACAACCGATGTATGTTGACTATACCCTTTCTTCTCAGAGGCTATAGCCTCATGTGCAGTAATTTTAATGGGATGATCTGCTCCTCTGATGTTACATATAACCTAGAGCACAGACCTGGAATCCTGCGGTGTATTTGACTGTGTCACCTGTCCCATGTGGTGCCTTCCTATACATGGAAGTTCCTCTTTGGGATGTTGCTAGCTGTCTAAGTTTATAGATTTAAATAAACTAGTGCATAGATTAAAATAAACTATATTCCCAGATTCCATGAGGCTAAAACCAGTAAGGCTGTATTAGCGGTGTCCATAGCTATTATTTTGTTAGGTTATATACGGATAAAATGTCCAGTGGGTGCTTAACATTGAATCAGCTGTTTGATCAACGTTACCCAAGCACTCCGAGATGTACTCTAGCTGCTACGTTGTACATACAGGTAGGTCCGGGTCCAGGTGTGGGTGTGCATCCTGACAGGTGTAAGCCCTTTATAGCTCTGAGCAGCTCACCTGTGGGCCTGTCACCTGGGATACTGTCTAGTGAACGTTGACAAATGGCGTCAATGACTAAGGGGTTGAGTGGGAGTCCTTGGGGAAGGGACAAATTGTGACCTGAGCCACATATTGGTATAGGACAATTAGCCCAATACAGTGACAAGGGGGTACTGTAAAAGATCCCAACACTGCTGGTGTCATTTGTGAACGTTCCCCTGCCGAACCCACCTACCACAGGCAGCTTGTTAGTGATGGGAAGGCCACAGAACAGGTAGACATACAACTCTGTCATCAGTGCTACAATCAGGTCAGCCTCAGATGTACTTTTCAAGGAAACCCTCTGTGTATTATAAGCTCAAGTTGATATGGGTCCAAACATGTAGTTGAATTCGGCACATATCATGGGCATCTTTCTGTTTTAATCTTGGATCAAAATGGTTCAACTGATGTCCACACAATCAAAGATGAAAGGGCTCCACTGATTGACACCCCACTAATGCATCTTTAACTATTGGTGTGATTGGGTATCTTTTTCAATTACAAGATATCAAATTTTGGATTTTCCTTAATCCAGGATGTATAATGTTGAATCAGTATTTATGATCTTTATGGTTTCATCACCATAGAAGTATACCTAATCTATAATCTATTAGTACTAAGTGGCACCTGGATACAGACACCCTTTCAATATGGAAACTGGGTTATAACCTACGTCATAGTGACCATAGATCATAGGCCAATAGTGCTGGTCAGTTTCCCACTATGCCCAGTAGAGCATACTTTATCAATATTGGTATAGCCTACCCTATTGCCTTAGGCCAAGAGGAAAAGGACATGCTGCAAGTAGGCTTACCCTTCCCAACCTACTTTACAATAAAATATGGTTATTTGGCTATGTCATTGCAAAATATCAGTTTATTTTTTACAAAAGATAATATCTAGCCGAATGAGCAAATCAGCTCATGTATGTCTATGCAAAGCATAAATGCCTTCTTATGTAATGACTTGGTGTGTAAAACAAGACAGGCAGATACCTTCTTCTTGCCCTGTTAGCTAAAATACACCTTCCCTTTACAACCTCAGTATAAGATCATTCCCTTTGATGTAAGCATCTCAGGTACCCTGGGATCAGGTCCAAATTGGGTTTTAAGGTGGCGGAGGGTTGATAAGCACAAAAGGTAGTTGCTCAGTTGGTCGCTGGTCAGCCAATTATTACCACTCCCACTAATCAATATAATGACAAGACGTTATGGCCGGTATACTATAGATCTCTACAAGTAAGAAGGTATATGTTCTGTTTTATCCAAGAGATGATTTTGTATTCCTGTCATCCACAACTGATATAAACCTGAATGAGATCTTGTAATGTCATGTTATGTCATTTCCGGCTTTGAATAGGTGAATTTATTACTTTTCTTACAACTTTGGAAGCCATTGGGAACATAATTTATATTTTTTTCTTAATTTACCTATCTACAAGACAGGGCAAAATCCTGCATTTTCCTGGAAGTTTACCCTTTGGTCAGGCGCATTGGTCAGATGATCGAATACTATTGACTTAAGAGCGTACCCCTCTTCACTTATTTGTATAGTGGTGGATGGGTAGGGGATCTAGGTTCTGGGCGGGCAGGCAGGGAGGTAGCTGAGTAGGTAGGAAGGTAGGTAGGTAGGTAGGTGTAGGAGTGAGAAGGTGTGAGTGGCACCTTAGCACTATGAGGGTGAATGAGCAGCTCCTACCTACCTTTGTTACCTGTATCTGGGTCAGGGTTCATTTACCTGTATGTAGCAAACCCTTACCTCCGGAGGTGTACCTCGTACAATAAGGTACACTCTACCAAGGTCATGCATTTGTCACAGGTAGAGACACTCTAACCTGGGGGTACAATGGGCACCTAGTCTGATAAAATAAAATAAAAAGGCTCAGTCACCTTGACAACAATCAGGCAGTGACTTCTGGGGCTATGAGAGACAGAATAGCATTGCTAGACTCTGGAAGCGGAGTCCAGCAAAGATCATAATGAGAGTCCAGCATTGGCTGACTTCCTTATCCCGAAATACTGGCTTTTCCTTAGAGACAATGCTGATCCTCAATTGTTTCTTAGTGTGTTATGAAAAAGGTATATACTATTATATATTCTTTATAGAAGTGTATCACAGCATGCGAACGACCTGACTGGTTTTTTGATAAATGTTATTATTCTTGCTGCAAAGATATATTATATATAGTAGGCCTACAAGGGGTGGGAGAAAGGGTGGCTGTGAGTTATAGACCCCACCAACAATGAAGGTAGGTGTGCAGCTCTCACCTGGCCTTGTTACCTGTATCTAGGTCAGGGTTCATGTACCCTGGGCAGTAACCTCCCTCAGGTGTTACTACATACAATAGGGTAACTACCAAGGGCACACCCAGTCACTATCAAAGGTACCTATCTATAGGACCCCTTTGTTAACTAGGAGAAGTGGTGCCAGCTGTGGCTGATATATATACACTACTATTCATGTCATAGCTCTGCCAGATTTATGGCAAACATTTTTCCATGGTGTAGATGGTCTAGATGGTCTTTATTGTGCTTTATATAATAGCCTGTAGCATTATGCTGTTGTAATATTTCATCATGATATTAGTACCATCGTTCCACTGGATGGGAAACAAGTGCACATCAGCTCTGCAATGACCAAACAGCATCAGATTTTTCCAATATATATATGAGTGTCGTAGAATAACTTGATCAACGATGCGGACATTTCAAGTTATGCAGTTTCAAGAGTGTCTCAACCCTGTAGACGATTATGGCAAAACGTTTTCTACTTCTATATGATTATTTGATCAAAAAAAATAAAAAATGATTAGGTATAAAGCAAGCGCTGATGGTATCATCAGAGCTCTTAGAGTACACACTTTGAACACATCAGGAATGGTGGGGAATCAATGTCTTATTGTGGCTTCCTGCCAAGGGGGAAATCGATCCATAATCTTCACACATCTATATTTATACGATGGAGTGACTCAGCCTTGTCTATTAGGTGCATAACACTCCCACAGCTCAGTGACAAGAGGAAACCAAATGATATGTATTTGCAACTCTTCAAGAAAAGGCTTGAGCAATAGTGAGCCTGTCGTTCCTCCTGGCATTCTTTAAAAAGAAAGTTGGGTAACGTCCTTGTTTATCACTCACGTCTGTCTGGCACTGGCACAGACGTGTCCCATGGGTACTGGAGTTGAGGGGAGTATTGCGTGTGTGGCTCTACAACAGGTGATAGAACTATGAGGAATTAGCTAGACGTCCATGGTCATTGATCAAAGCAGAGTCATTTCTACCAGTTGAGAGTGCATCGACTGCATAGTCATACACCACTTCACTATCAGAAGCAAAAGTCTGGAGGCATGTGGATTTGAATTTAGTGCATTTATGTATTAAATGAGAAATAAAATGATTGAGCAGATCATGATATGACACAGGAATCTTGGGCTAATAAATACTCCCATTCACAGACACCCTACACCGCCCCCTGGCCGCAGTCACACCATGAGCTGCTCCACGCCGCCGAGCAGCTCATGGTCTGTGCAAGATTATAGCCAACCAGATGTTCTTCAATCTGTCGCTCATCTGTTTTGACTTCAAAATTAGAGGTAGATCTTGCACCCAAATTATCCGTCCGTCTTTTGACTTTAACTTATGGACTAATTGCCAATAGTATCTGTATGACAAACGGTTGCTTAATAACTGTTACCAAGACAATCACTGTGTGAACGAGACATTTGTAGTGGAATGGCCATTTAAATCATTGCTTTAGTGATAAATATAATTGGGAATCTTCCCAGCACTGACCACCCGCAGTCCCCTCTATCAATGTCTGCTTATGTGATGTGTATTCCGGTTCACGTATCGGGGTGAGGATTTTAATGAGTTCTACTTATCTCACTTTTTCCATGAGGGATCAGCGGGCTACTTCAGTTACCATGGTGAGGCCGGGTAGACTGGGGTAAATAGGAGCATAATATGGCGTTATGTGTTCTTGGCATGTCATAGACAGCTTCTGTAATTCCCTCCTATAAGCCAACCTTACCTATAACAAGCCACACCCGCACTTTAAGCCTCAGCATCTTAATCATTTTATATATGCACAATGCATTATAACCCCACCTATAATCATTGTTGTGTCGGTAAAAATACTCAGGGACAAGGGAAAGTACACTGCCAGAAGTAAGTGTTGCCGAACAGTAGAATTAACTGTATAGCGTTACAGCTACACACTCCGGTATTAGTGGACATGGACAGTAGAATATACTGTCGTCTTACAGTATAAAAGGATGTATATTTGAGTTTACTATTCACTAAGTTTTAAAGTGGTGAGTGGGGGTTATAATATATCCCATATTATAGAATATTGTGATGAACTATAATGAACACTTCTACACCCACATATAGACACATCCCTAAACAACAACTTTTTCATATGTGGTGTCAAACATAGATCACGAACCATGCTTTTTTAACGTCACAAATGCGACACCTATGTATATATCACAGTGAATTACGGGCACTAAGCATCACACTTTTGTAGCTGTGGTCTCTATCATTATTACGTGTCAATCGTGATTATTTTCTCTCCGTTTTACAATAGAGCAATCTCTACAACACAATACAGAATGGGCACTACTGTCCGATGTCATTAAGGTCTATATATAAGAGGCCCATTTTACAACTGTCCTATACAAATTGCTGCAATCCATGCTCTGTGAAATAGACCAATCTTCTACAATGTTCTAGCCAATATATAGCTCTACTTAGCCTACTCCAAGGTCAACTGCCGTTTCCTCTCTTCTGACCCATAACAGATTCCCTCTCTCCCAGTTACATTACGACGTGGTGCCAAGAGTACACGTCAAATCATTTTCCAAATAATGCATCTGACTTTCGAAAACTGTCATATGGACTTGCCAATCGTGAAAAATTAGCCTATTAAATCAATGTCCCATCCCCCTCAGCCTCAGTCAATTGCAAAATTCGGTCATCCTTTTCCCATATTGTGATAAAGGAAACTACTAATTAATGAATTATCATGCATGAATCTGAGCAAGTCTAACAATGACGTTGTCCCTAGTCACCCCCCCCCCCCATCCACTGCCCTCCCTCCTCCTTTGTCCAACAATGTCCCATGAATATGCCCCACCCCCGGGCCCCTCCCCATGGCCTACGCCTGTCACCCCCCCCCCCCTTACTGTCGCATTCATTCCATCGTCACCTACGCACAGCCCACGAGTGAATCTAGAGGTGGACAAGGAATACCCCACCTCTAATACACACAGTTTTCTCATCATGTATGGTATATTTTCTTATGGTATTTTCTATGATATTTTAGAAATGATATCTCTTGGGGTCCACTCGTCCTATTCCGACCCTCTCCCAACAAAATGACCCACCTCTCTCTTGTACACACTGGTTCTGGTAGATATAATTAAATGTTGTTATGGAGTTATTCTCCTGCTCCTGACACCCTTGTCAGTGACAACATCCTCCGTATTTACCTGTTAGTAGAGTGGTGATTTACACCTACAGATTCAGTGGTCGATCAGCTGATGTTAAAGCTCATAATGTGCTCCTGTATCAAAACAGTGCCTTCGGAGCTTCTACGCACAGCTTTAAAATAGTGAGCCTTTAGAAGCTCCTTTGCGGCTCCTGTGTATCCAAGCCCTTTAAATACAGGAGCTTTTATGCAATATAAGATTGTGCTATATCTCTCGGGTTCTAGCCTTTCCTCATGAGGCATCAACTATGCCCCTTGGTCCCTGTAGATCCTCTCTATATGGAGAGTATTGGGGAGTAGCAGAGGGATGAGCTACTCAGTGAGCTGCTCAACGAGCTCCTCCCTCATGCTGTAACTCAGTGTAAGTAATCCGTGGTATCCACGCTCAGGTAGCTTGGAGCTGCTCCCTGGAGGCGGAGATTGGTTCTGTATCCTCACCAATTATCACAAGTCACAAGCTGAGCTGCTTCCTCACCTGCTCCTTAACTAACTGAGTAACTCCCTGCCTGAAGGCTGGGGAGGCGTGTGGTGCTCTGGGTGCAGGAGGTGGCCGCTCGTTGTTTTGATTTCTATAGTACTGGCACCCAGCAGGTCATCAATGGGTGGTGCTCATTGTGGTTGGGAGGGGTGGTGGAGTGTCAGCTGGGGCTGGGTAGTGCTCATTTTGGCAATGTAGGGGTGGCAGGTGGTGATGGGAGAGGTGGTAGTGAGGAGGCCAATTTGTGGGAGTCCCCATGTTGTGATTTGGTCAGCTATTTGGCAATAATTGTTTTTATTTAATTGTGGCTACTTTGGTAGTTGCTCTGTGTTTGACTCTGAGACCTGGAGGTCCACAATTTTAAAAGTAAGAAGCAGAAGAAAAGTGAAGAGTTCATTTTAACTGCGCAGCAATTGCGCTTCGGCCATTTCTACTGCTAAATGCCAGCCATCACCAGTGATGACCTTAAAACAGGCGTCTTTACTGCTTTAATTGAAGTCTGAGCGCAGTAATTCGAATTTATCATGATTGTATTGCAGACACCAGTGGTGCGGCAAACCAAATAATCATTATTATCGAGGGTGGTACCCACTGGGCCGCAAAGAGCAGTACATCTGATAAATATAGTTAAAATCTTTTGATACAGAAATTCCTGTGAAAAGCATGAATTCCTGCAAAAGCATATTGTACCATGTCACTGTTATTTCGTCCTTCTACTCCTATAAACTGCTGGCTAGCTCTGATTTTCCATACCTCACTATTTGCTACACTTTGAATACATTTACGACTCAAATATGCCAAGAATTCACTCACTCCAGTATTTTACTAGCGAGTAGCTAAAGAGGTGAGGTGCATGGGGTCTACTAGAGTATTTCACACACCCTTTCTGTGCCCAATATTGTGGCCATCTGGTGCCCCATACAGCATAATTGACGGCAAACTGCATTTCTAACATCTGGGTAGCATAAACATGCGTCAACCTATGCAAAGGGATTAATGTATTTTCAATTAAGCAATGGCAATTCAGGTGGTGAGTCCAAGTGCCCTTTTCTACACTTGAGACGGTTAGGAGCTGGGTATACAGGGGGTATACAGGTACAGGGAGGGATGAATAGGTGAGGCATTATTTGGTATTTTATTTAGGTATTATTTGTATTTTTTATCCTTGACCTACAGCCTTTGATACTATATAATACAAACATAGGTATTATCATCTCACAATATTACACATCTACTTGAAATACATAACACACCTCACACATTGCTGTTCAGAGCAATATGTCAATAGATGGGAATTCACCAATGAATGTACCCATTGTAACTTGTGTTTTCAGCCGTCTACCCAGCGCTGAATGCTAATCAAATACAGCTTACAAAAGGGTGCCATAGCAGGGTTGGGGCTTATGTGGCGGTTCTTTGTAGCCCTTACATTCCTTGCTATAGAATAGCTTTTCTTCCCATGAATCAGCTTCAAGGGGAAATGTAAATTGGTGAGTTGGCGTCTTGGGAAGGAAGCGTTAATCTAATACCTAATATTTGCATAACAAAAGAATATGTGCTTAGATTCCAAATCCTCCAATAATAAATGTTTCAATCTCTATGCAAAATAGGATCGGTTACCATTGAGAGAAAACTAACTGTTCTTTGTACATTTTAGTATCGTAATATTATAGATTTCCAACATTTACTTCTTAAGCATCCACGGGTCCTCTCTTTACATGCTCTTCAGAAAATACAGAAGGTATGTACAATTGATCAGATGACATATGAAAGAGTAGAATGGCTTTCCTTTTTTCGGGTGAAACAGTTCAGGCTATTGTCGAGCTCACATTAGTCGGCTGGGAGGTTATAGATTTGACTTTGCCACAAATGATAATGTTCTCAGCCCTCAAGGAAGCGCATGCCCTTTTACTTAGCCCTTTTATGTGCCCCATAGTGCTTCAAAGTGATGTGCCCGTTGTTGCCATGATAGATGAATGCAGCAGCCCTGGCAAGCATGGCCATTGCTGCACACATGCATCAATAAATTAATGGCGACCCTATATGGTTGATTCCCTCCTGAACGATTGACGTGATGCATATGAATGCCACCCCGACGAATAGACTTCATCACAATAATAACAGACAGAGAAGGTCCGATCTGTTTCACCTTAAATGGTAAACTATTACTGTAGCCTACCTGGAGGGGCCTATCTGTAGTGGCGGCTGTGTCCGCTATGGTATCTGCAGCCCTGTAGTACATGTCTGGTATTAAGGTAGTTCCGCCCTGGAGGAGGTCTATAAGACTAACCTGGTACTGCCTTAAACAGGTAGGTACTGGGAGCCCCTAGACCATGCTGTAGGCCGATGCTGGAAGAATGTGTCAATGTTTGTGTGTGGGAGGGGGTTGGGGTGGGGCTGACGTGAGTGGGAAATGACTTGAATATTTAGGGAAGGGGTGTGGGAGAGGAGACAATGCTGGTGGGTCAATGAAGAATATCTTGGGGAAAAGTATCAATCACGTGTCATGATTGTGATAATTACCATACTTGAAATAATCTTAATTAGACCCACATTTTGTATGCTTCCTTGTTAAGTCAATCTTCTTTGCTGCCAATGTTCAACAATACTTCTTTCTGAGGCAGAAAATGTCCCACAGTAAAAATGTCTGCAAGGTTTCTATTGAAATGGGTCAATATCCTTTTTTATTTGGCCTTAAATGCAAGGAGGGTTTTGTGAGTGGGCGTGCTGGAGGGAGGGGGAAGGGGGGGGCGTCGAGGAACAGAGGCAATATAAATTAGGGTCAACATTGGGGCTATTTACAATGAAGAAGTCAACTAGAGTAGGGACAAAGACACGGCAGGCTAGGCACCGTGACACAATACGGCGAACACCGTGACAAAACACGGGGCTCCAGCCGAAAGCAAACACTTAACGTGGGCAGGGCGTAACAAAATACTGACGGGGGCTGAGGGAGAGGGGGGGGGGCTGGTGAAGGGGACGTGAAAGGTTAGGGGTGGGGGTCTAGGGGAAGATGAACAAGAGAAGAAAGACCCAATAAAGTGTATGGTGGAGAAAGAGATGGAGTCTGTTTTGGGGAAGGCAGTTGATGATAGGGAGAGTTAGGAAAGGATGGCTGGGAGATAAAGAAACTGGAAAATGGTATGGGGAAGTGGGGAAGAAGGGATGCAATGAATTGATATCGGGGCAAGTAACTCGTGAATTGTTGCAAGGTGGTTACCAGCTAGAAATAAAAGGGGCTATTCTTAATTATATTAGTTTAGATCGATTATGTTAGGTAACTAGTGACCCAGGCAGTATGTGCACAGTCTAGGTACAACCCTTTGTCCTCCAGTGATTGTGTCCCCTTGTTAATATTTGTCTACAATTAGTTGAAGTTAAGGTGCAACGCAGTTAAATCTTTGAGCTCCTAAAGCGTGTGAATTAATTGGCTCCACATGGATTTCGTGGTCTCTAAATGTTGCCTTTTTGTTGATTCAATTCAGACTTTTAAAAGATGATTCACAAAAAGCAGGCTACTATGTTAATCTTGGTAATACATATTGACACTTTAACGAATGGCTGATGACTTCTCATTTTGTCGTCATTATAATATGCACCAACACAGTTCCGGCGAGTAACTCGCTGTAACTTACTAACGTACCCCTTGGGAGTGTACCAACCCTTTAGGGTCCAGGAATTTAGCACTGGCGAGTTACTCACCGGGGCAGCAAATATTGCATCTTAACAACAAAAGTGGTATAGAGCATTGCGGCAATATGTATATGTCAGGCTTGAGGGGATCCCTCCCCCCTGATTTACCGTACCGTATTATGACTTGCAATTTTATGCTGGTTTGCTTACAGGTCTTGGACTAGGGCATTGATTCACAAACCATAAGTTATTGATTCACTCCTACCTACACCCATCAATCTGTGAAACTACCCACCCTCCGTCTATACAGAAGGTGGTATCATAGTGGTACTATGCTCTATAAGGATAAAATGGGTTGCAACTAGTTCCTATAACCACCACGTAAACTCAGCTCTTGTGAGAGGTTGGTTCTGTTCTCGGAATGGAGCTTGCTCCTGGTATACTGTAGTGTGTGGGAGTCTGGTAGCAGCCTAAATCTGGCAGGATATTCCGGAGGCATAACCAATATTATGGATGTCTACACGCAAATATGTAGTTTCATCCATAGCTAGTACTGATATAGTCTATCATAGGATAGTACTGCTTTAGTTTATCATAGGAAGCCAAATTGAGGAATCTAGGAAATCTTGAAATTTTCTTGCAAAAGTAGGGAAGTGAAATCTTCATATATGTATAAATATGTAGTGAATCTTGGAGAGTCAGGCCCGACAGCCTTGATTCAAATGGGGGCGGGGGGAGGGGGGCTTAACCTCGTCCCCATCCCTCATCTTTATTGTCCCACCACTGTAGTCAGAGCACGTAGTGAGGCCGGAACCAGCAGTGAGGTGGAAAGGTGAGTCGAGGTAACCAGCGGGAGATGTGTATACATGTTACCTTGGTTACCAGAAATATGGATTAATGAGTGTGACAGGACAATGCTCTAAGACCAATAATGATTACCAATAGTACAGGCAACGCATCTCATTTATAGGCCTGCACACCCTCAAACTCATTGCAAAATAAAGTTCTATACCACCATGCATTTATTTGAAGTCCCTAGAACATAATAGGGGCATGAAAGTTTATTTTGGAAGTAGTGTGAGGATAAACTTAACTTTGTGATACAAATTAGATTTTAATTTTCATAATAATTTTTCAAATTCACGCTTGCCAGTCATAGATTGCACCGGTCATAAATTGCACCTAGTCATAAACTTTTAACTTGTATTGATTTGGTGAGACAAGGCCATAAACGCTTGAAGCTGAAAGAAATCGATGTAACTCTAGTCTTGACCTTATAATCAAACTACCTTTTGCGACAAGCTACAAGTACATGCATATGTTCTCATGATAAGTGCCCACCGACTACATACATGTACAGCCTTATCCGTGATAAGTCCAGGGAAGTGGTATGGATAAATGGAGTTAGCACATACTTGTTAGTTGTAGAGGATTATGATACGACATGGACTATATTACACGTTTGATAGCTACCCAACCTGTACGTTAATGCATGGTCAGGCTCGTATCATACCCGCAGCCTCCTGTTACATGAGATAAGGTCTGACCTTACCTGGCCTCTGTTGTCATTCATCACCATACAGAAACATCGCTTTTTCTCAGCAACAATTAGCTCATTATCGTTATCTCAACATGGTAGGGGGGTGTAATTAATAAAGTTATAAAGGCTACATCAATATCGTTTCCACGCTTTGTAGCTCTGGGCTAACACCTTGTGTGATATGGCCCAATGCGACAACTCGCGAAGAAGGACGCAAATGTACGGTTAACAAGTGTCCTATACTTCAAAGTATATCCATAAGATTGTGCCTGCGATTGATACCTGTGAAAACTTGCAACAAAAGAAACAACACATACAAAGCACATGCAAACGACAGGCGTCTATAGATCAGACAACACATAGATGATACATGGCAGAAGCAGAGGGGTCCAATTCCAGGAGCCCAAACCCAGATTGCACAGTCCATATCCAGTGAGTTACTGTGAGTTACACATGAGCTGCTCTACTTACCCCACTCCGAGGGCTGGTCGTCTTGTCCTCCTCGATGCCGCTGTCCGACGCGACATCTAGTGGGAGAAACATAGTGTAACATAAATAAATGCATAAAGAAAGGAGACCAAGCATTAGGCACAAATACAGTACAGTGTTGGGCTCAGAATGGTTATATCCATCACTTATTTTAACTTCAATTTATATGAACAATGATTAGGGGTCCTATAGTGACATGACACATGGCATAAGAACGGGAAGGAGTGGATTGATGTAACTAATACATTCTTTGATTTTCATAATTATGAGCATTCTTTATGAAACAAAAATAAAATAAAAGACATAGCTTGGTAACTTGCTGCTGCTCGGTACGAATCATGTCCCCTTTCCTGAGCTTCATTAACCATAGTGTGGACTACAGTATTATATTTATATATCCATGGAGCTACAGAATGGCCACACCGGCTAACCTATATGACATTGTATTTACTAGGGCTAAACATGCTATTTAACACCAAGAACAAACAGATGAATGGTACATAGGGAGGCATTTGATGTCCCTAGGTGTCACGTCTAGATGGGTAGGTTGTCTACGGGTATGGTTGATTAAAACTTGCTCCCCTACCATTTAATGATAAGGGAGCATCAAGATGAAATGTATAGTTCAACAAAAACAATGTGTTACATAGACATGCAACCTGTTTATCCTCCCAGGGCCAAAACCTCACACAAAGACAACTTTTAACAACAGCTGAATACCTAATTTGAAACATTGATATAACAAACAGGAATACCAATGGTAATTGATGAACAGGATAATATGGTTGAACCTCATACTCTATAAATTGTCTAGTAATGGGTAGGTTGTGAATTCAATGAACAGCAACCCTTAACATCGTCGTGCAGTCCGTAGAGAGAATATTGAAACCAAAATGAATGCCAAACCAGTGGGTATAGCAAAGTTGATATGTTTTGAAATAGCTCGAGCTTTTTGAAAAGGATTAAACCATTATGATGCATCATTGCTGACCAGCATTGCACAGCTGTTGAATCAATTATCAAATGAGGAGCTGATGTGAATATTGATTTTAATATTGATCAGTTGATATTTCAATAATATCACCATCATCAAATCATCATCAAATGAATTCTCAAGATAATTGTTAAAAGATTGTAGCGTTAACCAATAGCAAACATATCAATTTCAATTTTGCTTACCCACTGGAAATATGTCTAACATAATTATAAGATTATATAGGATTGTATTATGATGTAAAACCAGCAAACTATGACAACAGGGAGGTAATAACAATGATAATATCTCAAAAGGAGACATCAATGTGTAGACACGAGGACCTGCATGCACGTGTACTTACTTCTCCGTACGGGCCGCGTTAACGGTCGTGAAGCTCTAGCTATAATCGTGAGTGGAAACGAGGCGAGTACAAATTATACACACCGAAAGCAGTATAGAATACGACAAGCTTAATCATAGAGCTAAGCAATAGGAAATGATATTTGTGATATATGAATATGTGCAGATAGCTACTTATCAACTAGACAGGAACTGTTGTGTGTAACTGCAACTTTTGTGTGAACTATTGAACCATTTTGCAGCACTGACTATTGCTTTATTATGACTGTTAGTTTGTGTATAAACCTATGGGATAGTACAGCTCTGTGCTTTTATTGATATGAATAAACTAATCAAATGATATCAGAGTTTGCCTAGGAAAAACCTCTGTTTGTCAAACTGGTTTTATGGCTAGTATATTCATTGGCTTTAGATAGCTATACAGACAGGATCAGTGAATGCAGAGTGTTGCTACCAGAGAGGTCTGCACAGTGCTGCCACCTGTCGTTTTCAGACATAACTATACTGGCAGAGCTACTACTGCATTCTGTAATGGGAAGTGGCCACGATGTTCTCTCTGTAACTTGTGTTAGGGGTTTGTGGCTCCACTGAAGGTGTGAACCAATCAGAGAGAACAATATAGTGCTCATCACTCTCAGAATGGTCAGCACTGCTGCTTCTAGACGGCAGCTAGTCTCTGTTATAATGCTACATGGTGTTTTCTAGGCTGACGGCTTAACACATTAAAGGTAGTATCGTACTCTAATGCACTTTTGTCGTCATGATATGTGAATGCAGCACCAGCAGGTATCAAGACGAGTCTTACAGCAGAGCAACACTTTTAGCTGCAGTTCCATTACCATTCTTGAGTCTTCTCTCATTAGTAGCTACGACACGACGCCAACCATTACTATGGGATATACCCTTATCATACAGAAATTGTCTTTGTGAATCGTGAATGTCGGGCAGCAAACTAATACAACCAACAGATGATTCATTTATCAGCATCAAACAGATTGAAGCACTGTTCACAAAGCACATGGAGCTAAATTCAATTCAATGTAATTGCTTTAGTTGCTGAAAAGAAATGAAAATAATTATGTCGAAAGCAATTATGGAATGCTGATAATTCAAAGAAATTCACTTCAGGCGGTGTTTTCAGTTTAAGCAGTACTTAAGTGAATAATAAGCACAGAAAAGAGCATTAAGACAACTAAAGGCCCATTCACCTTGTTTTTTGGGTGTAGATACAGGGGTGCGTTCCTTCTTGGGGGATGGTATTTTGGACGATGGCGCTGACTGTGGACGAGCCTCTTCGGGCGGACTTTGCACCGTCTGCTTTGGTGGTGCGGTTTTAGGCCGCGCCCCACCAGAGGGCTCTGCTAGTGCTTCTGCGGGAAGTGGAACTTTGGTGAAGAGCTTGTCATCGTCTGCAGCTTCCGGTGGAGGCACCGGGGGCTGCTCTGCCGGTCGCTTCTTGGGTGAAGCCGGCGGGGTTTTCTTGGGCAGTTTAGACTCGCGGTTTTTCTTTGAGGGCGAGGCTGGGGAGGGCGGCGCGACACCATTGTCCCCGCTCCCAGCGCCATTTTGTATTGTTTCCGGTGTTACTTCCGGTAGTTGTGTCTCGGCTTTGGGGGCGCCATTTTGTGAAGCGTTACGGCCCGGCGGGGGATCGGCTAGTACGGTTGGTGGTGGGGGCGCCTCCTGGACCCCTAACTCCTCTAGTGTCTCTCCGGTGTTACCAAAATAGGTCGCCTTCCGGTTCGAAGCTGCAGCTGCAGCAACTGCAGCTGCCTCCAGACCTTCCACCCTGGAGGCAGCCACTGGAGCAGGTGAAATAGGGGTGAGAGGGGCAGTGGAAGCCTCCTGTATGAGATCGTGAGGCTCAACGTCAAACACCGACGCGGCCGCCATTGGTTCTGACGTCATACTTGCTGACATAATGTCGGCCATTTTAGCGTCTATTGAAGCCGGTGCTGCTTCTTGTGGCTCAGCGGCTGAACCAAAGTTGATGAGTTCTGCCGGAAGTTGTTGCTTTCCTGCAGGGAGGCCATTAGCCTCTTCATGGTTGCCGTTAGTGCTATTGGCACCGTTAGCAGACGGTGCTGCATCTACACCATTACCGTTGGTCATGTGACCATTCTGTTGTAGTTCTGTGTCGGCCATCTTGGCTCCTGGAAGAGAAGAGGCAGGGATTGTTAGCAAGCAAAGCGGATTATTGAGAATCAGCGGTACCCCCCTGAGGGTATAGGGCACAGTAGATGGTATTAATCATCAGGTATGCTGCATGGTTATTATGAAATTGTAACATATTTATGTCATTTAAATGAGGAAGTAAGCCCCGAGAATTGTTAACTGAAGGAAGAATATCTAAGTAGAACATAATAAAATAGGCAGCAGTCGAAAAATGAAAATATATCATATTTGCCATTAAATTAAGACTGTGTGTTAATATCCATATCAATTATCAAAAATGTTGTTGGTAATTATCATAACAGTGATCAAATCAGTATTCTGAAATCAAAGGGATTATATTGTGTGAAATAACAATAAAAGCAAGCTGTTCAGAATGAAAGGCTTTCAGCAAGATCAGAGTTGTCAAACCTGAAAATGTTATGTACGTGTATAGAACTTTGCTAGTTGTTTGTCAATTTCGGCACTTTCATTATGATATGACACCAGTGTTCAGGCCGACAGGTTTATTACCAGAGTCATGCCAAAACTCCACATCCGGGATCTCCTGTATAGCTTAGCTGGAAGGCCAGACACAATCGATAATATATAATCCTCTTAAACCCTATAGCGGCTACACCCCCTGCAGAAGCCTTAGCATGCCTCCACTCATCCCAACACCCTTAGGTATCCCATCCACCCTATCCCACATAGCCCAGATGGCCCTACTCCAGATCCTATCCTAGACCCCCAGGGTCCCTACACGCGCTACTGATATATCCCCTGACCACAGTTTAAGGACATTAGTTGGACGCCTGGACCAGGAGGGCTCTCATCAGTGGAAGAAACACAGCCAAGAAATTAGTGTCGTGCTATATTTGATGATATGTCTTGTTGGTATCAGGTTATTCTAGGCTATATCACTCTGTGTGACGTTATCTGAAGCTAGCAAAATGGTATGCCAATACAAAACATACTCTCTACTTCTTTATACTTGTAACAGTTACAAGTATAAAGAAGGGTTAGACACTAACTTTCTCAGCTGTGGGCCACCCGGGCCCGTAGCTCTAGAAAACTACGGGCCCGGACCAAGATCTGTGGGCCAAAGGTTCAAATTATGTATTTTCTAAGAAAAAGCCCATGTATATTCCTGATTGGTCTATGAAATAGTGTAATCAATACAATTAATTCGGGCACATCTCACTTTCCAACGATATATTGCATGACTATGGTTGTCAGGCAAACTCCTTATAAATATCCTCCAAATACTCCTGTGGGCCACCCGGGCCCGTAGGAAAGCTAATTTGCAGAAAACTACGGGCCCGGACCCAAAACTATGGGCCATTGGCTCCCGGACCAGCGTTAGTGTCTACCCAAGTCTTGTTATATGAATATGCATCCACACGTCAAATATCGTCTCCACATCCACCCTGCCTGTTACAACCCCTACTCTCCATATACTACTCATACATCTGGTAGGTGCCATCGACAACCACTTGGTTGGGGCGCTTAGATAGCTTCATCAGTCCGGTAGTAGCCAATCCTCCAGTGGTAGTCTTTTTGAGTACCCTCAGTAGTTTACCACAGCAATGGGAATAACGAGGAATGCTTCATTTGACGTTTCAGAACATGAACTGTTGCCCGATACAAATGCCACTTTCACTCTACTACTTTCACTGACTGTACTATATTAAGACACAATACTAGTACTACCGGGAACCAAACTGATCATAGAATGGAACTGGTCCATAGGAAAACCGAAGCAGTGCATGATAGTCATGGTCGTGATATAGCAGATACATAGTTTAGGAGTTAAGTACATACAATGCATACGCAGTATAGTTTCTCTTGGTTCATTGTAAACTGCTTGGCCGAGGGGTTGATGCTGCTGTCCACTCATATACATTTGTATGTACACTGTGTGTGCCGCTATTGTTATAAGGATAGGAGGCACTGCAATGCAAGTGTTACTAGTTCAGCATCCCTTGGTTGGTATTTTAACTTTGGTAATTACTTTCCATGTGAATTTACAGAGATGCCACTCCCTTGTCAACACAAAGTAAGAAATTCTACTTCTATGCAGAATGGTTTAATATGGAAATCACTGATATCCCTATAGTAGCCAGTATAGACAGTAGGGCCTGCCAACATGTTATAGACACTTCTATAGCCGCAGGGCAGTCCATATGTGCCGCCCATGCGGCGCCTGGATGTCGCCAACCCCCCCCCCTCCCCACCATCCTCCACCCAGCCACCAGGACCTCGGACCCCTCTCTCAGCAGTCACTGGTTCACTGGTGTTCCAGCTTGTCCCAGTTCCAGTGTTTGGACAGGGTCCTGACACAAGTAGTGTATATTTTGGTGATTTTGACTTAAATCAATAAGATGCTGAGTAGGTCCACAGCCCTAACCAGGAAACAACCCTGATAACGGTGTTTCAAACCTTCACAAGATGACCATCCCTGACCGGGGACATTACTCCTAATGGGGCATATCAGAGCCTCGGTGTATATTCAGTGAGACAATCATAGCAACATCACTTTTCAGAAGATTTCCTCCATATAAATACAAACTGGCCACGTAGTCCTTTAGTATACAACTATTCAGTCCTCATCTGACATTAGGAATACAACCCTCTATATTGCACTGTCACTGGTCCACTGGCTCCCCCTGTGATCGTCCATGGGAACTATCCTACTTGGTGGGTAGAGGACGGGTGCAGTGTCTTATTATACATCACAGAGTGGAGAATACCTTCATCTCCTGCCAGCTCCTATGAATAACTGACAGCTAACCCTGTAATGGTAGCATAATGTTGCAATTCGCTGTAGCCCTTTTATTTTAGCATGATGCAAGAATGCAGCACTGGTGAATCACCCATTGGTACTGAATGCATGCATCATGACGAGCACAATACTAGTCTTGACATGATGTACCAATGTAGCAAGACAAAGGTTAAACATGAACCTTTGGCCCTTTAGACTTCTAGACATCATGTCGACCTCAAATGGTTAACTGATAGCCAATAATAGGGTCCCGAGCATCTCGTGGTGTAGCAGTATACTGCTGAGTCGACTCTATTGATGACACTACTCATGGTGTTGTCTCACTACGTATGCCCAATGGATTGCATCCAAATCTCTTTTTTTTGGTCAAAATTGTAAGATCGTACAGCTACCCATTAGCCAAATAGTATTAGTCTCTCTTATTATGGTTTTGAATATGTGATTTATATGTTCCACTGTCCGATGTATGCCCCCTCCTAAAACCGAGCTGAATGGACTGTCTTTACATGTGTTAGTCCGTCCAGTAAAACAAGTCTAGGCTATACAAAAGCAGATACCCCGCCATATTAGAATATTTGCTTCCTATACAACTATTGACTATACAGACGAAGACCTGCCCTGGAATACATATGACAGTAAGTGATATCCTCATATAGAGTCTGATAGTCTGGGGGTCTGGCTACTATCCCTTTATACACCCATAGATGTCTGAATACGTGATATCATTGTGAGCAGTGGAGCCGCCCTCAGCCCTCTGGCAGTCTGTGCAGCAGAAGCAGCACTCATAGGTCTAGACTGCAGGAGCAGCTCAGTAGCTCAGCAATAGATGACTCTGCCCTCACCCTGACTCAAAGTTACAAGTCCTATACTACTTACAGGACGAGACACACAACAGTGGCTGATTACAATATCTATATTTTAAAATCAAACTCCACAGCCGGAATCTTTCATGGCAACTATATTGATGCCATAATGAATATTTTACAGGAAGCTTCTCCCTTATAAAATTTAGATTAGTTTAGTCTTTATAGTCGGTTAAATAGAGTGTTCTCAATTAAACTTGTTTATTTATAACTTTAATATTATGTCTTCCTGCTGTATTTTACCTGTTCTATGGGACCCCACCAATTAGCACCAATACCAGCTAGACTGCATGTGCACGGTCCGTATTACAATCAATATTACCTCAGGAGAGAAGCGTGGTAACCAGGGGAGGGTTGTTCTGGTCAGGACTGTCTGTTGTCAAGGTTACCATTGGTGTGGGTGTGAGTGTGGGTGTGTATGGGAGGGAGGGGGTGAGTCAGGACAACACGCCAACTGAAGTGTCTAGCCCACTCACTGAGGACACTAGTCTAGTCCAGGAAATGGACTAATGGCTGAGTGCCCTTTTAGTACCTGACCAGTACGACCTTGGTGAGGTATTGGTAACTGGGTAACCTTGGATACTGGGTTAGCCATAAAAAAGCGTATACAGAATCGATCATAAGAGTGGCACATATAATTATATTACATTAATGCTAGATCGGCTAGCAAACTGGCTTTTGGAATAATAACATTTGATTAATCAATATCAAATTTGCAGTGTCGTGGTATTTTTTTTCATTTATCATTTCTTTCTGACAAATCCCATGGATGGCCGATAGTATACATATTTATTAAACAATATATGTCATATGTATACCTGAACATTATTCTATATGCCAGCAATATCCAAGCTCCTCCCATTTAAGGTCATTACCAAGAGTAAAGCATTGTTCCTATAATGTATCATGTAGAGCAGGATAAAGCCCAGTGGTGGAAATAACTAGGTCAG
Source organism: Harmothoe impar (assembly GCA_947462335.1). Classification (NCBI taxonomy): domain Eukaryota; kingdom Metazoa; phylum Annelida; class Polychaeta; order Phyllodocida; family Polynoidae; genus Harmothoe; species Harmothoe impar. The sequence continues at coordinate 7,761,761 of OX381721.1, read as the reverse complement.
GATTTATGAGCCGCTCTTGTTTGGGGAGCAGCAGCTCTTTATGGGCACAAATATTGTCACAGCCTGGAACAATAGGCAGGTTGGAGGCAGGCACAGCCGGCGCCATAAACTGCAGCATGGGGGACAATGACTGATATCAAACAGAGACTCATGGTAGACACAGCTATATTTCTCTGCTGGAACGCTGACTCAGGTATTTCTCCAAATATGACTTAATCTGAAGAGTCCAGCATAGATAGCTGGCATGGGCGGAGCATGGTCAATATCAAGCAGGGACACTCATAGTACACAACTAGCCTATGTTTTTCTTTTTACTGAGAAAAAGAAGGGTCAGCGTCAATCGCTTACCAGAGATTCCATTTGAAAAGAGTCCATTTTCCATTACAGGTATATAAGCCTACAGGGGAGTTTCTTCCAGCAAGGGGAAATCTTCCCTTACTTGGTGCAGCCCCCAGGTCGGCCTCCTGCCCTTATCTCTGTAGAGATAAGGGGCGCCGGGAGAGATAAGGGCCGCCGCCGGTCCGCCCCGACAAGGGGGAATCTCCCAGTGTAGTATCTTATACAGGTGTGGTGGTAAGGGGGGTAGGGGAGTCCACATTTAAATGTACCTTATTTAGGCTATATTTTGACATTTAAATCATTATATCTCGAAAAATACAAGATTGTTATACACACCCATTCACATATATTTAGTTAATGATTCTGTCTACCTGTAGATGGGTTAATCTTTTTCAGCAAATGATGGTGAGATATCAGCAAATTCGATTTTCTGATAAAACTAAAATTATAGGTTAATCGACCAAAATTCAAGGGAAGAAACCCCCTCACCCGACTTTCTCCCTTCGCGGTATTAAAGGCAGGATTTCCTCAACCTGTTGATTGATATCTTTGAGAGAGCGTCAATCAATTCGGCTGGATGTGAATATCATGTTTACTATAGTCAGTTAAGGGGTAGATATACTAACTTGAAAGGATCAATATGTGGTGGCATGCTATGAGGATAAATCACTCAACCGACTGTCTGTCTGGGTCAATTTTTCCTAGATTCGTATTGTTTTTAGGGATTCACAAACATCACTAGATAAGGAAAGATATCGCCATTTGTCTCAATTTCTATATATCCTAATGTGCAACAAATATGTTCAGTTTAACAAAAAGCTAATGCAGCCACACGCTATGTGCTTGTAAATGTATCGTGGCTTTGTTGGACCCTGGGTGTGCTAATCTGTATACAATCAATTTGATATAATTATCATCATTAATGCGGCTGCTCCACCGACCCTGCGGGGATAATATCATATTGCCATGTGTCTGCTCTAGGTTGGTTATGTTTACCAGCTGTTTACACCCTTCCTCCTCTAACTGTGTAAATAAAGTTCTGATCCTAGCTCCAATTTATCTCCTGCTACAGAGAAAGCAAGACTTAGGCCCGACCACATGTCAATTTAGATGTCCTGTCGTACCCTACGCACTAACACAATACCGGCACTTAATTCTACCCCTGCCCTTGAATATTCTAGACTTGTCTCTACACAATATCTGGTTACAGACAGGACATAATGCAGAGAAACAGAGCATGCCAAGTCCATGTTTTGCGTGCAATATGCGCAAAGCCAGACAGCTCAAGGCAGCCTGATCCTTGGCTTTACCACTATGGGTCGCCCACCGACACTGACTGTGCTTTGTGAAGCTATCATGTATAGTGACTGGGACTCCCTAGCTCCTATACTTTGCTGTATATGCAAATGAAAGGTGAGCTATTGTTTCACAGAAAGCTGTGGTCCCTTGAGCAGCTCATAGCTGACATACCATTATGGTCTACAGCCTTATAGGTACCGCACGTCTGACGTACTATACAGCGGTATGCATAATGGCTGTGATCTGAAAAATACCCAGAAGCTATCCAATGCGAAGTCATTTTGTCCCGCTTTACTGTTTAGCACCTAGATTCGTTATTCTCAGATTCCTAAAGAACGAGGAGAGCGTTAGTATTGACCATATTGTCAAAATGGGTAAACATGAGTGGGCAAAAGATGTTTGATGTGGGGGGGGGGGGGGGGGTCTGAAATGAGACAATTCTTTTGATTATACGCTGCGGGGGTGATTGCCTGTGTTAGGGTCGGCCTCGGCCTGGCAGGGGTGAGAAGCAGGCTGGGTGTTAACTGAGCACCTCCTGGTGTTATAACACTGCAGGAAGTGGCTGAGCTGCTCTAGGAATACCTCTATGTAGACTGGCCACAGTCTATCTCTTCAGGTTCTTGACGTATCAGTCTTCGAGCTGTTGTCCACAGTTCTATATAGAACGTGTACTTTTGGATTAGTGACTTGATTTCCACTTGCGTCATCTCAACTGATATTATCTACATGAACTGGCAACTGTTGATATGATCTGTTGTATATAGAATAAACTAAATGTCAGCAGGTGTGAGGGCACTTTTGTAGCTGTGGCCAAAGGGAAACCATCCCCTCATTCAAAAGTATGGTAACTGTGGATAGCCTCTCCTTTTTGAAAAAATATGCATACATTGTACAGTCATTATAGCTGAAACATGTCGCCGTGTTGCTCCACGATAGGTAGTCATATTGTTCCCCAGGTATGCTGGAGCAGTGGCATGAGCAGCTCTACCCTCTGTGTAGTCCAGTATAGCCGTGACCTCAGCCTCACCCCGGGCCACAACAGCTGAGCAGCTCTTCATGTCATACACAATTACCCTTTAATGATAGCATGATGCCTCATGGTTCGTGTTTATTTGTCCTCATGGTGCATCATGCCAAACATTCAGGATTGTATCAATGCCATACGCGCTGGTATGATGCATGAATGCACCACAGGTGAGTTACTTGCAAGTTTGCATTGTATGCAACATGCAATATGACATATCGCATTAAAACAGTATGCTGCCCTATGAGGGTTATCTCATTCTGCTCACACCCACTCGGCACCTCTTTATTACTGTTGGCAGGGGCTACATACACTGTGTATACCCTTACTTAAGGTCAGAGATTGTGTTACCTTGTGTGACATTCCTGGGTTGGAATACAGGCACCGATACAATTGTCTAGATGTGAAATACTATAGAAGCACATTAACAGCCACAATATGATATCTTAACCACCATTTATTAAAATCCTGATTGACCATTATTGTTCTAGAGAACTGGGAAATAATTCTAGAAAAATTGGTCCAATTGAGAAAAAAGTATTAAGGAATGCAGGTTCTCACATTTGTATCCAAGTATTATATACAACTGAGGCTCTTGTGTAAAGCTGTGTCCACAAGGGAACTCAGCCAACCAGGCTTGTCCTGAAGTGCCCTCCAATCAATCCTTATTACTTCAAGGAGTGAGTCATAAAAAGGACGTAACATGACGTCGTCTTCCATCAGGACGTAGCCCATGCTGGATATCCGGGTACTGTGGGCACATGAACCACTAGTGTCTTGGGTTTCTGTAGCAGGGGAGTCTCATGGTGCTTTCACATTCAGAAACATGCTATAATATACTACAAAACACTGTTGTCTGACTGAACATGATATTCTACGAGTAATATCCTCAATGCTCTATATCTAGGATTCATTTATAAAAGTAGATATAGCATATACTATTATGGATCATCTAGGTGCTCTCAGCCTATGACTGAACATGGTAATCTGTATGTTCTTTAAATTAGTTTTTGATAACTAAATAGCATGGATAACAACACTATTGCTCTTTGGAGAGCCAGCTAAAATAAAGCTTCATTTACAGTGAGTTACAACCCTGGCATGCCTGACACATACACTATAGTAGGTGGTACAACATAAATGTAGTATGGATCTAATGCCAATGGCCCCATGTGGGCTCGCCGTAATGCTAGTTAAATATTAGTTTAATTCACCCAGAGGGTCGCCGGCTGCCGCACGAGGGGATCTCGGGGGGAGTCTTTCGTAATGACAAAACCATCTATGTCAGGAAAGGGTTTGGTTTAGTATACCATCAGCTGATCACACCATTTAAAATGGATTCTGTAAATGAGAATTTGCCCATATTCTAAACGACGTATGTTCGGGGCCGTAGGATTAAACACAGTTTTACTTAGAGAGGGGTCTGAAAGCTATCATTGGAGGGCCATTGTTTGGATGGGAGGGGGTTGATATTTAGGCCAAGACCCCTAGTCTTCACTATCTCGACCAATTCAATTATCTATTTCAAGCATCGCATAAAGCCAGCCTTGTATTGGTATAGCATGCCCTTTTGTCTTCAAAATGCATTTATGAACACAGGCCTGGTGAGTAACACATATTTGTGTACATGTATAATAGGCCAACAAACCAGGGCCATCACTAAGATGGCTGTGTGTCTCACTATATATAAACATGCCCCCTCCCCTTGCATAGACAGCCCATGTAGGCTGTATGGTTAATTGCATGTGGGAGCTGGTGCCCTGCATGTCCCATCACTGCCCATTACAACAGCAGTAACATGCCGACAACCAGCAGGGGGCCGGTGATGGGGGAATACAGCATAATGAATCAACCCACAACAATGGCAGTATATTTAATATAAACACGGGATACTGGGCCTAGTAATTATACAATGTATATTTTATAACATGTCTACATTGGTCCATAATACAATAGGGTAGAGCCTACATATATGTATATATGATAATACTTAAAAAGCATTATACCGCATAATGTTGGCATATGTATCCAACAAAGGTTTCGGAGGCCTGTCTATGCTTGGGATTATAGGTTATTATAGCTCTATAATAACAACTCCTGTTTATTATTGGCTTCAGGCATTATGCTGTCTGGGGTGTAATACTCTAGTCCCTTTAACCCTCTAAGCCTAGCATAATACGTCAATGCACTAGACTATGCCCTTTGGTCGTCAGGATACAGGAATGAAGCCCTGTCGAGTAGCTTGCTAGGGATGCATTCATGTACTATGCCAACCCTATGCGGGGTTGATATCGACCTAAAGATACCAGAGAAATACCAGTACCCCAATGCAGTTCTGCTGGGCACTCGCCAGCGCTGTGTTGAGATATCAGGGTAACACATGAACATGCACCTTTAGGCCCAATGCAGTATGTAAAGGGTTACCACAGGTTAATGCCACTTGCCAGCTGAGTAGGATGTATAATACAAGGATTTAGCTAATCCACACACCTGCTACTTACCTGCAGGTGCCTACTGCTGCCAGACGCTATCAGGATGGGCTGCCAGCTTGGTCAAACTAAATCAGTTTTGTGTAGACTAAATATCAACTTCTTGCTTGTTTTTATATCGGTTTTAGACCTGATACTTCCAATCTTCACTTAAGTAAAAGAGTGACTGATAACATGGGGTATGTTATCTTCAACTTCTAAATCATCAGAGCGACATGGGTATTTTCGTGGCTTAGTGGCATGGGACATGGGCATTTCCTGAAGTCGACAGGAGACAACCAACGTCTACTTCAATGATTCAATGTGAGAAAGACATCCCATAACTTCCTTCCCTGAGTGAATCCCTGCCTCTTCAAACAGTATACATTCAGTGCAAACACTGAGGTGGCTGGTACCTGGGTTTCTCACCAGGTGGCGGGTGTGTGCTGTGGAGGCTGGAGTCAGTGTGTCAACATGCATGACCAGAGAGTTATACATGCACGATTTCAGTCTGTCGCTGACGCATGGCTATGTAGAGATAGTTCAGAACTCTTAAACCATAAAGTGGCATTCTCACCGAGCGTATCCCACTCACAATTCTAGTACTGTTCTAGTCTACTATGTGGTAAGTGCGAGTGGTGAGAATGCCCCTTTAAAGACTTGCATAGCGCATTAATATAATACAATTATTGTCACGATGTATGAATGCAGCACTGGCGAGGCACTCGCCAGTGTTGGCGACAAACTCGCCGATGCTGCATCAGTGACCCTTTGGAATCGATATGAGACTACAGTTTGGATACGATGTATGGGTGCAAGACCGGTATGTTCCCATGTGACTTGCTTGTGCTCCATTTATGCATCATATCTACGAACAAGGACATGGTACATAAAATACATAAAGGGATGAGCCACGGGAAGAGCTATTGCATGCACAGAATCAAATAGCCACATTGTATCATCTACTACTGAAGAGATACAAAAGGCTCTGTATCCGCCCATATTAGGAGATCCCCCGCTAGTCTAACCACATGTGGACATATCATATGGCTGACAGGCGGATTGCACTCAGCACTGATACAATGTTCTGTGCCCACTGGGAAGATGCATTGGGGATTATTCACTTTAGTCGTTGCTGGGTTTTTGTTATTCAATGTAAACTTAATAGGATGGCACATGATCGGAGGCAGGTACCCCCCTCATACACATTACAAATGTATTTCTGTTTTTCTGATCGCTGCAGCAAGCAATTGTGATAACAATAGGATAACGTAGACAAATGACCATCTATAAGCTAGTCAATTGCATCGGTCATTTACATAAATTCAAGAAACGGAACCACCTAATATCATAATATATTCATAATATCAATTGGTCAGGCAGTATATATTACTCCAATAGAACATAGATCGGTAAAATATGTTTAACCCATAGTACAATAGACATCTCCATCCCATTGCTGGAGCCTATAAGGCAGGGTATTGAGAACTACCGCCAAATATTGCTATAACTCTTCACCCTCGGAAATGTGAGCGCCACTGTCGCCAAAAGCACTTTCATCTGAAAGTCAGGCAATGCCTGTGGGGTGTTGCCCACTTCCAGTTACACCAGTGCCCACAACCCTAAATCTACACCTGCCCTATAGGGTTACCTGGCGGAGGTAGACATGTATATTTTATACCATTCTACACCTGGACAGGCACCATGTGTGAATTAATGATGGCCAAGGCCCAGTGTGGCCGGGTCGATGTGTTACACTGGTACACATCGATTATACACCACCCCAAGCCCTCCTCTCATCAGTACTTAAGTGCCTTCTAATTCAAGCGACACTTCATTTGGTGCACAGTAGGCTATCCTGCAACATGTCAATAATGTATTAAGTTTTGTATGAGGTTGGAGGTGCAGGGTATGAAGCATTTTTCATCAATCATTTTCTTGCTAAATAGCATTCCCATCAAATGGGGATTCGGGTCTTCACGACATTACATTTTTTATCTATATTCTATAGTATGTAAGTGATCGCCTTCCTAGTCTTAGATGTCACATTAGAGAGTATTATTTCCAGATAAATTCACCAGACATTTCCCATCTCGCCAGTATAGAACTTAGATCCTACACACAGCCCCTCCATAGGTTGCTTTCAACCACCCCACTAGCAGTCGCCTGTCTATCACCTCTCAGTGATGTGGCTAATTCTGCCCCCGTGCTACTGATACGACGGATCCTGTAAGATGTTATCATGACGTTGACGAAGATGGACGTCGGTACGTCCCACGTCATAACGACGTCCACTATTCTACTCCTGAGTGGACCTTTGCCACATCTATACCTAAGGGTCCTGTTGGTGTCTATAGCTCTGCACAGACTAGTCCTGCCATGATGGGTAAGGATCTTTATGGTTCCTATAATTCTGCCTTGGCAACCTCCACAACTAAGCGAGGATCCTCATGGTAACTAAAGTCCTCTAGACTTCTACCACAGCTAAGTAAGTGTCGTGATGAGACCAATACCATTGCTATCCTAAGATTATAAAACATTATGTGTTTTAAAAATCGGGAATAATTAAGGAATCTTCTTCAAAATGGCCGCTTCATAGTGTACAACTTACACCTCAACACCACAACCTGGTGAGTGAATGAGGAGCAACAAGTCCACAAATCTGGCCTTTATCTTATCTAACTCACCTACCCCTCCCCAGCTGAAAGTAGCCCAGATAAGAGAGGGGTGGGATGAGACATGAGGGGTAGAGGTTGCGGTATATGATCAGAAGGTACCCTTCCTGCACATACCAGGGCTATGAGAGGGCAATGTGTTTATACCGAAGAATGTGATGAGTCCTTAGTATGAAATATCTGATGGTTTGATATGGGCGTGCCTAAAGGAATTACAAAAACATAGGCTGCTGCTATAGGAAAATATTATACATTTGTCCTACCCCAATACTGCTACGATAAGCAACCTTCCTGGCAATTCCCTCCTCCTGGAATCTAACTAAGATTTAAAATCAAAATATTTTAAGATATCACTTTGCAAGCGCGAATCTGACTGTATTTGGGTGGATTAGTTATAGGTGAGTCAACTGGGTTGTACTTTATTGAAATGGCAGCATTAATATTGTCCACCTTCCCAAGTAGATGCAATATCTCAATACCCATTATATTATACAGTCACCATCCCTCAAAAGAAAAATATCAGAATTCGTGGATGGTGTTTTGGCAATGGGGCTTATGTGATACATGATGCGCTGGCAATTATGAAAGCCTATGATAGAACTGCCATAATTAGTATTTGAGTGACAATACCTTGGCATGGTACTGCACCATTGTAACATGTGTATGATATAACGGGTGAGTGTACATGATGGACTATGATAGAGTGTCCTACCTTGGGGTGGGAGGGCAGCCTGTAGGGGTGAAGCCATCACTGTCCTGGAAATACGTCCTCTCTCCTCACTCTACTCCCGCCTGTAAAAAATGGAAACACTATTTAAGATACATGTACAAACAGGATACACTTGAGATATGAATAAAACTGTAGGAATTATTATCAAAGTAGTATAGGCAACACAATTGTGAAAATAAGGGCTTGGTTGACTCTAGGTAGTATGATGATAATTTTTCCCACTCAATGGGGAACTATTCTGACATATTTTAATATTTAGACCTAGAGCTCTTGCTAGGTGCCCTTCTTGATTCTGCAATATATATCTTCCCATTTTAGACCAGCTATGACGTCACTTCTACTCACTTCACTGATCACGTGGTGAGAGCAGAGATCGATATTCACCTTGGTTACCTCATATTGAACTGACAGAAAACAGATGGTTCCTACCGATCGGTGCTGCTCATTTGTAGTATTCACATGACACCGGTGTGAAGGGCATGGGAGGGGTGGGGAAGTGGAGGGGGGTATTGGGATTGTGTCGGGGTCCGATGTTGGTTTTCTGACTCAAGCGTCACCTAACCGTGTTTGCCCAACCAATGACATCCACACTGCCAACGCGGCAGTCCAATACAATTTGGGAATTCAGCTGTCAGAGAGGAGATTGGGGAGGGAATGCCTGTTTATGTCGCAGTTGTTGTTGCAGCTCCTCTATGCTGTGTATGGGAGCGATGCTAAAACACAGGGGATTGGGAAAGGGTGAATGGTTAGTATGAGGAAGGCCCTGGAGAGGGAATGGGAAGAGAGGGAAGTGGGGGAGGTGTGCAAAAAGGCACAAGAGGACAGGAAGGACAGGGAGGACAGAAGAAGGGAGCCAAAGAGAGAGAAGAATAAGGCATATGTACGGGCATGGGGCAGGAAGAAAGGCGGGCAGATATAGGGTAGAAGATGTTACCAGACATCATGTATAATACGCTATAGATACAGACATGAGTTAAATAGGGTAGCAAAGACAGTACATGTTAAATTATAGATCCCTATCACGTCTTTAAAGTACGCCCCCATATTCAACAAACAATTTAAATCAATTATTAAGTGTTTCGTACGTCAGTGAGATATAAATACACTCCAGACACTGTCATTACTGACATATTCTTCTCTAACACTAGATATATCATATTATAGTATAAGCCATTATATCAGAGTTGGCTCGGGAGAATGCCAAGTGCGCCACTGAGACCACTCGACAGGGTTTATATAGAAAGTTATTACCTCGTTATAATGTATATTATATCATAGTGCGTTTGTGATATATGGCCTTTTGTGATGACTAGAATGACAATTGTAGTTTTATATTGACTGCGTGTTCTGGTCTAGTAACTCTCCCAGGGTGCCAGGACATGGGGGAGGCCCCTGGGGAAATGTCAAAGTCATGATGGGAACTATATAGAACAAAATGGAATTTAATGCAGTAGAGTAGATGGTGTTGTGAATGTAATGACACATTATCCTTTTCTCATTGAAGACTATCAATATACCTCACGGTTTTTAGATCTCTTTCATATCACACTTGCTTACGGCAAGAAGGTGTAGACCATAATCTAGATCCCTTTAATAAGCTCTATTACATTTCAATGAACAGATATTAGGCCAAATAAAAAAAAAGGTTTGTTTCAGGTAACATGGGAAGAAACTCTAGGGTCGGTAGGTCGTTTTTTGTTTGTTTGTTTTTTCTTTTTACATACCTTGAAATCGACCCCAAAAAAGTGTAAAAATTGGAAGAATTTTCCAAAACTTTTGTAAATCTAAAATTGACCCCAAAAAAGTGTAAAATTATAAAAATTTCTTCAGAATTGGATAAAAAGAAACGTAGGGTCGGCCCTGTTTAGATAGGGTCGGTCGGGTGACCTGACACAAACCTTTTTTTTTGGCCTTAGTATGGATGCTGGTTTATATAAAATAGCTTACAATTCACATTGCACACTTGTAAGCTCCACATCTTCATCATCTTACAGATATATGTCTGGCATCCAGACAAATTACCATAGTAAGGTCATAGACCTTAGGGTCAAGGTCCCCAACTGCCATCCCATAACATGTCGACCCAGGGGCCACTTTCACTCTGTCTATCTGACCACTGGGAGGGGAAGGACATCACAGCATGACTATATAAGGCCCTACTAAAGACACTAAAGTAGCCCTAAAGTAGCGGCTACTATAATCTACCTGGCAATACGATATCTCAAAGTACCCCTTTGGCTGCAGCAAAAGTACTTGGTATGGCCCTTAACTATAGAGAACTCCCCTATTATCGTCTATACCTGAGACGTCTATGACCACTCAACATGCATACCTTATCCGGCCTCACCTGTGACCTGTGACCTGACCTCTAACCCCAGACAATTGACCTTTGACCTTGTTGCTGACTTGACCTGTGACCTTGGGGAAATGCACACAGTGGGTGTGTGCGTAGGAGACACCAGTACACTGGAATATATGTCCCTTGGTCATATCATTAATCATATCAGTGGGAAGCCTAGCAGAGGTGTATTAACATTTCCTTGGCTTGGGATCCTAGCAGAGCGCAGCATAAACAGTCAGATGAATCTATAAATGCAATGCACTTGTATGCTTGGGTGACAGAACTATTTAAGTTAACACTGGCTACTAGTTCCCATCATTTGGTAAGCAGTTAAATTGCATCATTCAATTTTATTTTACCATCAAGGAAATTGTTATAGGGGTAGGCAGCACCGTCGTGATATTTGGATAATGTTATATTTTACATGCTATAAAATATTACAGGGTACAGTTGTATTTAGATGTGTAGGCCTTCCTGCTTCATTTACATGAAGGATACACAATAGTGATGAGTTGGGTGGGCACCCTGCAGTACAGTGTATAGAGATATCGAGGTATAAATAACAGTGGGAGGGATAGACACCTAGACAGGAGGACATGACAGTCACAGGTGTCACACCAGGTGGGGATGGGCAGGGTGCTGATAGACACATCACCGAGCCACTGTCAGCTTACCTGTATTCTCAGCAGTTATTATTAAAAGGAGAGCGTCAGTCTGACTCTTATTCAAGAGGCAGATTGACTCCCCTTGGAGAGATACTATAGTATTTCACACGCCCTTTCAAAGAGAGTCAGGCAAAGCTGGAACCTTCCTCTAGACCCCCCCTTGATTGCCCATTTTGGGCCATTGGGAGGCTGCATGGACTCTACCAGGATGGCCCAACCTTGCCTTTTGCCAATGTTGGACTCTACAATGGGAGCCAGGCAACCTCTGTATTTTTCTCCCTCCTAAATGACTCAAATAATTCAGTTTCTGGAGTCTGGAGGTGTCGGGTTAGGTCACACCTGGAGGTATATAGCTGTGTGTATTTAGGGTGGGTGTATTGTCGTGTGGGTGGGGGTGGGATGCCTTCCTGTATACCGTCATGTACCACCGTGGGTTTACTACTGCGGTTTCCGTTACGTGAGTTGTTGTGCCTACAGGTGGTGGTGGGAGCAGGAATGGGGGCAGAGTGGTGGTATTCTCTTTCTTTTTTCTTTTGACCTGTAAGGGGGGGATTTCATACATGTGGCCCCGGGATGTGGCCCCATCGGCAAAATTGGGGACAGGTGTTGGGTAAGCCAGTGGCAATTTATTTACTATAACATTTTTGTTTGCCGTTGGCTTTATATTGACTCTTATTTGCTATACCTAGTCAATTTGGTAACAAAGTGTCAAGGGTATCCCCAAAGGTTTGTATATTGGGTATAGGGAGAGAAAAACACTGTCTACAAGTTAAACGTTCCTCCGGAGAATGATAGATGATTATGTATGGGCTGATCCTCAGGTCACTTCCAGTGTCGGGTTACATACTTTTCCTTCTCTTTCCACGTATTTCCTTCGCCATGAGAAATGTGTCTCATGCTTAACTAAAAACCTGACTCTATTTTTCCTCGGGCATTGTTTATAGGTCTGTCTGAAGTCCATGCCAACACATCATACCTTACCTCCCCAGTATTATTGTTAAAACAAGTGTTCTTGTATATAATATTATGCCAGTTTCTTATTAGTATACCTATCATAACTAACTCCCACAAGTGTCATTGTTCATGGTTTGTTTTGCTTGTGTCTATTTCATCTCTGCCCATCCCGTCGTATCATTGCACAAGTGTCTTTTTCATCATGCCAATGCATGAGAACCAGCATGTCTACAAACTGCACAGTATTTCGTCCAGTATCATTCCTAATAGTTTGATCCCTATTTCCTGTCGACTGCAACCACTTTTCAGCCATTAGTTTGTAAGACCAACGATAGGACTTGGTGGATAATGCCACCACAAAGACATCCCAACACCAGCTGGTGTACATACTCTAGCTTACTTCCCTAGTATCATTGTTTATAGGGTTGGTGGTCTTTTTTTCATGTGTATATATCACCTTTCTCCCCTACCCACGACACAGCTCTAACACCTGCCACACAGTAGTCCCAACCACATGCAAGGACACCTGTTAGAAGGATTAGTATCAGTGATAAGAGCACTTAATCCTTATCATTAGCTAACTATTGATAACACAAACATTGTGTAATAACTATATCATACCCCTTCATAAGCCATGCTTCCTGAACGATATCACGTTGATACCAAGACCTTGTTTGAGGAGTCCTCACGGGCATTACAGCATACTAAGTATAATATGGCACTTACCGAGATCATGGAGATTAGAAAAGTAGGATGAAAGCTGTTATTCAAATGTTCTCTAGCTTTAAAATGTTTCCTCTGCGTTTCATCACTAAAAGCTTGGTCCTAGAAGTCAATAGTTATGTCTATATCTTTCTTTCTATCCATCAGTCCTGCCTGTATGTCCGTATGTCTCTCTCTTTGTCACTGTTTTCCTCTCCTTGACTATATAACCATGTCTCTCTGTCCACAGTGTAAGAACCTGAATGATATACTTGTACGTGTACTGACTTTCCATTATAACAAAGATGATCTCTATAGTTTGACACACACATTTTCCCATATCCTCGTGCCTTTTCTGCTTACTACAACCAGGATCCCTAGTTCATGTAGCCTTTGTATATAACAAACAATCTCTGAGATATGAGGAAACATTGTGGTAACTATAGAAACCACTTCCCCACAAGTGTGTCATGTGGTCTATCTAGGGGCATTATGTCCTCCCAAATACAGTTGAATACCAATGTGTTTTTTTGCCCAACACCCATGGACACCCACACTCACCACATGAGTACCTGGTGGTATGTGACTGCTTCTTGCACTGAACTACAAAAAGAAAAAGAAATTATAACCACTATTCTGGATCATTTCAAGGGAAATAGGGATTGTAGTCATGTATTCAGATTTACAGTGTACATGTATTTTCTGTTACTTTAGCATTTGCGGAACATAATACTAAATACTAAAATGCATATTATTTCTCAGCTACAAATTTTGTATTGTGGATACTTTCCTCCAAAGTACTTAATAAGTGTGCTTTATATATCCCACCACCCATGGACACCCACAATATAACCACAGGAATCCCTGTTGCTTCTTTCCGAACTAAACTACAGGAAGCAAGTTATAATTACCCCTGATTCCTGACCATAACAAGGGGGATATGATTATTGTATTCTAAATAATCATTATTTTAAGTTTTTTGGTAATATAAATCATACATGTGATGTCATGATTAGCTGGGACACGACATAGAAATAGCACAAGGTTCATTTGCCAGCTGTTATTACAAACTTCATGTTGGTCACATGTTTATAGACTCTGTCCCACTGTAGCCCCCTCATGATTTAAGATCTGATTTAAATACGTATAATGATTGCCTCTAAGGAGGAATTAATCATATTAACTATAGCTGTCATAACAATATATATCTAGGCTAAAGCTTTGCCTTGAGTAGCATCTCTCCCGGAAATAATATACATTCCATGAAGCAGTAGACAGTTGGATCTGAGAGAGCACTGCCATGTGCACCCCCTGTCTGGCTATGTGTATCAGTCATATGCCAGAGTTAATACCTCCTGGGATGTGGGTATCTATCCTGGGTATTGGTCTGGCAAAGGTATAGGGTGAATGGTCGAATTATCAGGCCCTCTATAAATAGACTTGCCCAACCTTCTATATTGATAGCAAGGGGAACATTTTTTCTTTTTTTTATCTAAAATTAATGTAGTGGGAAAGAGGCCAGGTCATCTAATGCACTCCAATTTCTTTAGTTCAAGGACTGTCAGTTGTTATAGGTGGGGCACGTGAGTGTGTGTATGTGTGGGGGGGGGGGGTGTTGTATGGGGGTGATGGATCATATATATACAGGAGGGAGAGGGGATCAGCGAAGCTTAGTGCAGCCTCACCACCACAGCTATATAAATATTCCCGCAGGGACTCACTACCAGCCAACCAGACAGATATACACCAAAGTCTACAAGGCAGAAAAATACATGTCCCCATGGATGAATATATATGTATATAAATATCACATTGATCCTAAGGAAATATGTATAGTATATAGGTATTTTACAGTCACTTGGGCAGAGGACCCGACCCATTCATATTCATTAATTCTCTTATGAATGTTATCTTTATACAGTTCTTTGGAATAGGAAACCGCATAATTGATGGTTAAACCGAACATATTCATCTCCTTCACAGACAGTGAAATTGTTATGCATTAGTAAACTTTAATGTGCTTTTATATGCCGTGCTTATTTAGATCCGGCTTGTTGTTGTTCTGCTATTTGGACAGGAATACTTTATTTGCTGAAATGTGGTTCTGAAAGCACACAGTGTTTTAACCAGGTTACCAATTAAATATGCCCCCATATGAAATACCTCTATCAATCCAATAGTTATCAACATTCAAATAGATGGTAATTACTACAAAACCAGAAGTCTATAGATGATTGTGCTGTCAAAACAGAAATATATTGACTAGAATAGTAGACCCCTATGTCTCTTTTGGTCATTCCATCCTGAGAAGAGTATTGTAGATAAATAATAAAATACAATATGATTATAGTAACTGTAATTCAGACATATAATATCTAGCCATAGACTGGATAGTTCATCTATGTTGCCAGTAGTTGCAGGACCCCGGTGTCATTCCCCATAACACACTTACTTCCAGATTTTCCCTGCACTCGGTAGAGTAAAGACCACCAAAATGCAGCAGACATAAATTATTAAGTTTTCAATAACTCTAGCAGCTCTAACGTATAGCCTAAAGCCATACATTAAAAAGTCCTTAACTGTAGGCTATATGGTGAGAGTGGAAGGTCATAAAAGGTTTTGGCTGTAACATGACACATTCATGTCCCGTTTTAATGGCCATTAACCACGGTAAACATTACCTCCTTAATTAACTTGACAATAAAACCTCTGACATTCGCTGCCGGCATGGCACTGACTTAATAGTTACTCTTCTAACATGTCACCCCTGTCAAATTCTGCATGTTGTGCCATGATATAGTGATTATGGTGCACGTCCCCAGGGTTTATGCGTTAACGGTAAATATGATTTCAACTGTGAGAACTTAAATTTGCAGGCGTATGCTACAGGAAATTGTGTGTGCACAGTTTACCTTGACATCGTCTGTGGAATTTAGAAAATAAAATACAATAGGACTTCTTTTGATACATGCAGCTACTATCAGCAATGCCTTCCCTATGTGAAAAAAACAGAATACCTTAAGAGTATGCCAAGCGAGGTACTATCTCAACCCTTCATCCTTCACCTTACTCTAATCGATAACCGGTAATCATTTTGATGTCTAAAAAGATTGGTAAAAATAAGATTGTTAATCGAATCATCGATTCCCGTCAAAAGTTGATACATGGGTGATGCAATGGTGAATAATGAAGCAACGCCTTCAATCGTTTTTATAGGCACCTGTCAAGCACTGAGAAGTCGGTTGGGAAATGGATTAGCGTAAAACTAGTGTGGTTGAAAACAGCTTCAATACCATTTAACTCAGTTTGAATGGTTACCATAGCGACCCTGCAGTTGGAGTACACTGTGCATAATCGTCTCCAATGACTAATTGCTATGGTGGACCTTTGGATCCTGAGGCCAAGCCCCACTGGCTATCCATGTCAATGAATATTCTGACTTCCACCTCATTTGGCAAATAAAGTGACTTTAATGAAGTCCTTTATCACCTGTAACTAGCCTGATACAGGACACCGGGAGTGGAAAATGACACCTACTGCATACTCGGTCATCTGGTGTGACACCTATGTGTTAGGTTCAGTCATGTAACTGTACCATTAAACTTAAAGCCCTACCTTTTATTGCATGGTGGTACGGCCTTCTCTATGCTAAGCCTATGGGACCTCCGTACTCCATGCCCCCATGGAGTACGGTGTAGCCATACTCCATTGCCTCCAAATTTGTTGATTTTCTTCATTTTAAGATAGTAGGGCCATGTAATAAACACAAAACCCCACATCATACATCACTCTTTGAAGCTGGGTCATATCACACTCAGCCTTTGGCATCGGGTGATATGACCCAGCTTCAACTCGTGAAGTATGATGTGCATGTATGTCAATGGCGTGAAGTTTTGTCTATATATTCGAATCTTAGCAATTCCCCTAGGTTGAATATTTATATGATGAAATAGAAAGGTTTAAAAGGATCATGAACAAAATTATTATAATTCCAAAATGTCATTACATGGTGTTTTTTTCAAATCCCAGGTTAATTATACTCTCCTCTATATAATTAGGTCTGAATTTAACATTATTTACCTACAAGGTTCCAACATGAACAGACTCCTGGTACTCTATATGAGTGTCGGATGTGAGTAGGTCACAGACCCACTGCTTGTACAAGTGTACCTACAGAACCTTTGAACAATAACTTTAAAAAACTGTTATTTGTCTACTGTTAACTACCTCACAAAAAGGATCTTAGGTACAGAACAATCTCCAGCGTCAGTTAGGTCAGCTCGTATTCTCCATGTGCTTCTACAGCCCTGGGGCTATGTGCAGGGTTAACCCTTTAAGGGCAGCATCATGCTGTAATATCTATGGCCATGTATCAGCATGATTGCCACAGCGCCGGTGAGTTGCAATTGCTTTATTGGTTTATCATGCAGACCATTTCAGAATATATCATCCCTATAGAGTCAGGCATGGATGCAGCACTGGCAAGTCACTCGTCAGGGCTGTATTGGTGGCAAAATGAGTATGGTACATTAAAGTACTATGCTGGTCTTAAAGCAAAGTTAACCTTGACGACAATGACACCTGACCTGTAGTGTGTCCTCTGACCTGGAGCTGTCTTTATGTTCTAAACCCACTGCTCCAGCCTCACACTAAGGAGGCAAGGTACAGTCCATCCAGCTCTATAAGGCAGTCTCCAAAACCATAAACCATGGCATCATGATATTCAACCACTTAGCCAAAGCTTTGACCAAATGCCTAGCCAAGCCCAGGAAAAGCCGGGGGTCCACTGAACACCAAAGTACTGAAAACCGCCCCACAAACCAGCGAAACACGTCTGCATGGGGTAACTAGTAGTCCGGCCCAGAACAAGGCTTGGGTCGTGAAAGCCTATGGGGCCATCCTGGGAATTCATTAGATATTCGTCTATAAGTCTCCTTTCATATAATACAAGCTGCATCCCATATCAAGTGGTCACAGAACTGTGAATTAACATTAAACACTGGTTGATCAATAAGTTTCTGATTTTGATTCAATGCTGAACTGAATTATGCGCCCACTTATTGGCTGCGTCCGATTAGTACTAACAACCAAGATGGGACAAGGTGGCACTGGCGCAGCCTAGTCCTTACATGACTGGAGAACAGTACAACTTTGCAGATGAATACTGAGTTTCCAGACCAGCCTTGAGGGTAGGCGCCTCCAGTAGGATAGGGACCCGGGATAGGGACCCAAATGTAATTACTAGGTGAGTGTGTACACCTGAGGGAGTGTGTGTGTGTCTGTGCTCCATTCATTACCTGAACTATAATGGAGTGCCAGAGACATAACTCACAACAAACTTTGTACACAGCTAACGTGGTTATATCGCATTGACTAGGCCAAATAAAAAAAAAGTTTTGTTTCAGGTAACATGGGATGAAAATCTAGGGTCGGTAGGTCGGATCTTTTTTTTATATTTTTACAGCCCCTCTGCGATACAAAAAAAAGTGGAAAAATGTGGAAAAAAATATTTGTAAACCTAAAATTGACCCAAAAAAGTGTCAACATTTCAAAATTTCTTCAAAATTGCATAAAAAAAAGTAGGGTCGGCCCTGTTTTGATAGGGTCGGTCGGGTGACCTGAAACAAACCTTCTTTTTTTTGGCCCTATAATAACTCGCATATACTCAGACACTCAATGGACATCTAATAAAACAAGTCAGGGTAAGGGTGAAAATGGAGAGCAACAAACTTGGCTGAAAGTATATGGTATAATCAGGTCGCTGTAGTCCTTACATATATCTTGAGGCAGATGCTTTACCAAATGTTTTAATTGTTATTGGTGGTACCCTTTCAGAAAAAAAAGAAGATATCACCCTTCTTGTAAAGGTTGCAGGATGAAAATTTCACCAACTCCCTTTTTTCCTTCATTCATTGTCTTATTTTGCATTAGTTATTTATACATAAACCATCATACAAAATGTGCTGCTTCAAAACCGGAGCACTGTTCTAGAGTACTTAAGAAACATGTTATGTATTTTCTTCAAGGATAAACACATCTGACACGGGGCAACCTCCATCCTGCCTGTCATAACCTGTGTCATGGAACATATGTATTATGATATCCCATTACAGCCATAGGCCCAGTGTCTATAGCAGTACAGTGTACTGTATATAGGATGTCTATCTCCATACAACACCTACACATACAGGTGGTGGACACTGGAGCACCCAGGGTACATAGCCATGTATATACAGGAGGAGGTAGCACTGTTGACAAACAATGGGCCTAACATGAACATAAACAGAGACCTCAGAGACCCGAGCTGCGCCTACTCCTCTCCAAGCACCTTAACCCTTTGAGGACGGCTTGGTGCCTTACGACTTCGTTTGCTATGTCGTCATGATGCACCAATGAAGTGCTGGTTGGTAACACTGTGTGTGTGTACTGGTGCATCAGGTCGCCCTTTCGGAGGTGTATACACACCATAAAGTCGCAAAACACATAATGCACTGATGGCGGGTTACTCGCCATGGCATTCGTACATCATGGCGACGAAGGGCTGAGTCCGGGGGCTGAGTGCATTAAAGTACCATGCTGCCCTTACTATACCTAACTAAACGACATGGTACCTTCAGGCAACCACCTGTTTTCTATTCTGTCTCCCTTTTTCTTGTGAATAGAAACACATTCTACAACAGACAGGCGACAGTTACCGAAATGGGATCTTTGCTGGCAAATATATCTAGTCCATTCTCGTTTATTTTCTTTCTCTTTTTCTCTTTTTTAAAATATTATATGTACATAGCTTTCTTCCAGTAGGTCGACATGATGCACATATCAGTTCACAACGTTTCCTGTCTACTGGTCTATGTTTACAAAATTTGGATAAACTAGCATTGATTTACTGAGCCTATTGTGAAATCCTTGGTAGTGTGTATGTTAGTTATATCTGGTCAGCACAAAACATTCTGACACACTAGTAGAACCGGAGGAATAGCTACTTCCACAATGATATATCGTGTGTGAATGGCATGAAAAAGTCGATCCATCCCAACCCAACTATATCCCAACAAATCTGCTCCCTTCACGCTTATAACAGAAATACATTCTTCAATTAGACCTGGTCAAGTAGTAGGTACATTCTGTCAGCCTGTAATGATGATGGGAAGTACCGGGGTGCCTGTGGGGAGGCTGGGGGCGGCTGGAGGTGGTTGCAGGGGCTGTAGGGTGTGCGTTATGAGGGGTTCGCGTGCTGGGTACTGGAGGACTTTTCATCATGAAGGGATCCATTCCTCCAGGGGAGCTGCGTGGGGTAACAAGTGTATAGGGAATGTGGGTAGGCAGTCTGTTAGAGAGGACCTGTATGGGCCACACTGTACCAGCCTAAAATGTCATGTCCCATGATATTAGTTCTATATTGGTGCAGACATGGGGTATAGTACATCCCTGGTTCAGACTAAATGGGCCTTGTTCAGCGGTTGTTTGAGGTCATTTTGCTCTTGGCGTACCTTTTATTGTTGTGTTATATTGTTCACATTGGGACATCAGCAAATTATTGGGACATCAGCAAATTGTGACACTAATGACAACGATGTATTGTGTCATGTAGTGTCAGTAAAAGAGCACGCTGGCACATCATCGCACACTTTACACCACACTAAGTCACAGTTTTACTTAAATGTCACTCATTGCTCCTCAGTAAAGCTTGTAATTGTAACCCTTTAAGGACAGCATTATTGTTTGAATGGACGAATTCTGGGCACACTTGGCACCCCACTGGGAGCAACATAAGGACAAGGCGGTACAACCTCCAGTGTACGTCCTCTGCTGCACCAAGGTTGTTATCTCATATTGCCCTGAGTGAGTGAAGGCTTAGGGAGGCTACATGTATACTCAAGTACAGAACAGACCTGTTGGTTCACAGAGTAGTAGTAGTAGCAGTAGTGGTGGTGGTGGTGGTGGTGGTGGTTAGTAGTAGCTACAGAGAGAGCATGGGTAAGGAGGTACACCTTATCACTGCTTATACATTTCAACCATGGACAGACAACATGTAGCAATCGGAGTTTAACTAATACATGATTAGGTGGCCAATAGGGTGGACCTTCAAATTATTCAGCATTTAATAGTCAAACATTTAAAACACGCACTCGGGTCAATACAAATACCTGTATATGGAATATGATAAGAGTCCTTTGTGAATATAAAGTGACATTCCTTATCTGCTTATACCAGCTTCAGGGAATGTGAATGCACCCAGATTTAATGTTTTTATACATCCATTCACATCGTTTTTACATCGGAACAGTATCGTTCAACAACCACTGAGGAGATTTAAGTAGAAACTAGATGTGAGACAAGAGGATAATATGAGATGGAAAGATTCCAATTCATGAGAGAGAAGATCCATTTATCTGCTGTCTGCAGGTCAGAAGGACAGTTTTGTATTCACGAGGTTCGTGTTGACAGTCGCCACTGCCAAGTGACTGGTGCTTGGCAGCCAGTAGACAATGTTAACCCTTTAAAGGCTGCATACTGTTTTAATATTGTCATCACGATACATGAGTACAGCCCTGGCAAGTGTATAATCGCCAAGGCTGTATTCATGCATCATGTCGACCTTATGGGGTTGATATACACCCACACTATATCTGCAGAAATAAATCAGCACGGCAAAGAGCATCGTATGTTGAAGCAATGTGTGGCTACTGTGGCTCTTAAAGGGTTAACCATACCATTATAGATGTACATTGCGATTTCCCATGTCCCCACCATTCTAATGTGGATATATACAGACCCACAGGACTGGTACAGTGACTTGGTAAAAATATGGCTCTTATTCCCAGATAAATAAGCTCCTAGCCCCGATGGGCCTTTAAGATTTAACCCCAAGCATTTCTTCAAGTTTCTACAAGTTCAGGAAAAACTAGGAGCTATGTTAAGTTCCTCCTAAAGCGTTAAGAGATGGAGGTACAGTGCGATGCAAAATAGATTAGCACACAGGTACATTTGTCTAATGTATTAGTGGTATGTCAACACAGACTGAGGGTCAGTGACTGGCACTGACCCAGCAGTGCTCATCGTCCTAGCCTCAGCCCTACCGTAACGATTTGACCTTCACCGTGATCCACCTCCAAGGTCACTGCCAGAGGTCACTGAGGTCTAAGTCAAGGTCGGCAGACGGCCAGAAGATGCATTCTCCTCTCAGGGATCACCGTTTTTTTTTTGTTTTCGTTTGTTGTCGTTTGTGTCTCTGCTCCAACCTGCCTGCTACCATTAGACATTACCTTTAACTCCTAAGGGCCGGATAGACGAGCCCTAGACGAGAATAGCCTGTATCAGAGAGAACTTGGCCGAAGCTGCATCACGCCAACCCTTCGGAAAGTGTTTTCACTGAAAACTGCACTCTCAGGCTGCATCCAATTTTTTCATAGTGCACTTCTTCCTATGTCTCGACCCTCCCTTCACTGAGGAGTTCATCTTGGGGCAGGGATTTAGGTGGAAGAGCAAGGGAGCTGCATGGATAGCGCAGAAGCTCCAGCTTCTCGCTGGTTATCTACAGTAATGACTGTATACACAGGGGTCATGCCGGGCGACAGAGAACAATAGTTTCGCTGGTAGCTAA
This sequence comes from Harmothoe impar, assembly GCA_947462335.1. Taxonomy (NCBI): domain Eukaryota; kingdom Metazoa; phylum Annelida; class Polychaeta; order Phyllodocida; family Polynoidae; genus Harmothoe; species Harmothoe impar. The sequence goes on along the minus strand of OX381721.1, from coordinate 7,738,960 downwards.
CGTGACAGTCCCCGCTCAGGGGTGGACCTCGGTACACGCCGGAACAAGCTACATTACCTGCCAGACGACAATTAACCGGGCCATTTCCCGCCAAAACGCCCTCAGCATCTGACAGGCGGGGTAAATATTGTGTGTCCTGTAGATGGTGGTGTAGGTTATGTATGGATGTCATGTCTGCGGTTTATGAATAGGGGAGGATCAGACTGAGCTATATTGGGAAAGGAACCAGGCATCACGATTCATCTATAGGCACCAAAATACCCTGCTAAAACTGCCGGAATTCATATCAGACTAACAACACTAATAAAATCAATATACTACTTACATTTATCCCTTATTTGACCAAGCAACTTTATAGACAGATCTATATCATTCAAACAGTAGAATAGTCCATCAACATATATGAGTGTACACTCTAAAACATTTCAACACATATTTTCTTTTCATTTGCTTACAAGCGAATGTATTGTAAAGACTACATCTTGTTAAAGGGGTAATTAAGGCCACTATACATACTCGTATCTGGTCAAGGCATACAGAGATCCTAGTATATGGTCCACCTTGGCATCCTTTTACAGGGACCTTTAAGAGAGTCTAGCCTGCGTGGATCACGGTATCTGTTGGCCGTAGGAGGCCTACCCTACTAAATCCCCTCACACCTCTTGTAAAAGGCCACCCAACCATCCCACTCCTCCACGCACCTCCCAACACTCTCCAAGGACATCCTTAGTGTTACCTGCCAAACGCTATTATAGCCACACGACTACAAAGACCACGCCTGGAGACTAAACTCCAAATCCCCAGGATCCTCGCCGGATCTCTTGCCCCGCCCTTACAGTCTCGTAGGATCTCGTAGAGGGCGTGACCCGTGATTATTTTTGTACTTTTCTCCTTGTTTTTATTCACTGCTGGTTGCCTTCAAACTGACTTTCGCTGGTCCCCAGCCAAACCACCCTGATTGCTAGGCGGCAGGTTGCCCAGGGCGCCCACACGCCGGGATCCAGCCGAGTAATGGCCCGTGATACCTGGCTCTGGGGCATAGCTTTACATACTCCTGAAAACTGAAACTAGCTTTTTGAAAAAAGGATCAGGATTCTGAGATTAAGTAGGATGTGTATAATGAATGATATAGGTAGCAAATGACTCTATCTGCAACATTCCCCTGACCACTTCAGTGAGATTGAATCACCAGCAACATGTATTTAACAGGGAATTTTGTGACTATCACAATTTAATCAAAATTGGCAGATCCACTTTTCTTTGAAGTTCTAGAGGATATTAAACGTCATATCAAACGGCATAGCTCGATTGGTAACTGTTTGTAGTCTAGATGATGTAGCTAGATGAGCTATGCTTCTATGTAACAGATCTAGATCTATTAACCATGATATTCAATAGTTCATCCAGTATTAATCTATCAGCTGTTTGGCTGCCAGGGGTGGATATCGACCAGTGTTATAGGATATGTCGCCACACCTGGTACAGGTACTACTGGTATATACTCTCACATCACCACCTTCAGAGGCTACTCAAACTGCAGGATACAGGCGATAGCCCTTTAAGGACCGCATAGTGCTTTGGTCCAATGTGCTCTTCGCGTCATGATACATGAATCTATAGCCTTGATCAGTGACTTGCCAGTGCTGTATCTGTGTATGCTGCCGACAACTCCCGAAGGATTGCCATGATGCACCAATGCAGGGTGATACTAGTAGGTTATTTGCCACAGGGCTATGATAGATAACATGGACCTTGGGGCATCATGCCGTCGTTAAAGTGTGATATATGGTTGTGTCATCCTGATAGTAGCTCGCCTTCTTTTAGAGCCGCCAAACCTTATTATTACATCGGTTTAGATAAAGCAGGGTATCTTCAGTAAACCAAACCGTCAGAAAGGAAATGTATAAATTTGCTGTCGATTTGTGACCTGGGATAAGTTATTTATTTCATTCTATTTGTTACCCGTGCACCAGGGATCATACGACAGAGAAAGTACCCTATCTGAGCCTTATATAAAATAGATGTTCATAAACATTTTGTTAAGTACTCTATGTGTTTAGGTACCAATTATAATAGCTTAGCTCTTAATCCAAGGACAACATTGTTCCACATTGTATAGTTTATTACCCAGTGAATGATATGCGAGCAAATGTAGAGACAGAGACAATACTGTGGAATGTGGAGGGCAGAAGAGAGAAAAATATCTCTGCAGTTTAGATAGAAAATGGAGATGGTTTTCTCAAACAACATGGCCTTAAAATGTCAGAGTGAGACTTGGCTTATATTGTAGGTTGGGCAGATATTGTTCTGACAAACCATAGAGTGGGAATGCAATCGGTGAGTATTTCTGGCATGTGTGTGTGCATCTATGGGTTCATGACATGTGTGGACCACACAATGTTACACGTAATACCAAGGTTCATGGGCCTGATTCAGTATAATCATGAAACACATGTTACATGAAATCTGTGATATTTGCATAAATTTTAATCTATACTTCTTTTTTATTCTTAAGGCTGCAGAACATAATCATGCCATCTAAGGGCAGCATATGGCCTTAATACAATATGATATATTATAAATAAAAGTTTAAATAAAAAAAAGGTTGTATCCAATCATGATAGCCTCTTCGCTCCATAGCGAATGGTCATTGATCAATATAAAACCCAAATTGGAAAAAAGTAAGGCCATTAAATGCTTCTTGTCTAGACGGCAGCACCTCATGGACTGCCAATACAACGGCTGAACTACATCAGTATACAGCATCACCCCCACTCACAAGTACCCAGCCTGTCCAAGCAGTAAATGACGGGCAGTGATTTGGTGCTCTATCTATTCATGCTACAGGCTACAGCAGCAGGAGAGGGTAATCCCCACGGCAATCTCCCAGCACACGCTGACCATCAATTATCAGTGCTATGCCTCTGCTTATGGGTCATCTTTGCACCTTGATTCATCTATTTGGAGTATACGTCATCGGTTATAACAGAGCCAATTTGCTCGGGATTTGGGTCTGGCACAAGCAAGACTTATGTATCATGCCATCCGAAGACATTGACGTATCTCAATTTCATAATTAATTGCATGTGGCTTTGACCATCGTGCATGCCCCCTAAAATAATTATTTGTCCCTAGCATGTCGTACTGGCTCAGGCTCACGAGAATGCCACAGAAAAGGTATACCCAGATGTCACAAAGTGAATATTTTTTTTGACATCCGAGATTTTATTAGAATTAATTAAGTTAGCATACCTATTCATTTCTTGGAACAAACTTTATGCTCTACCCATTTCTGGGATGTAATTTTGGAAGTTTTGTGGTATTTTTTAGCTTTTCCACGTTTTACAGAAAAAATCCATTATAATTCAAAGCAATTAAAATGCTCTTATTTTATTTCTTGTATAAACATTAAAAAATATAGAGCATGATAATGCATAATTGAAAATGTTCCAGAATGATTGGAATTTTTTTCCTGATATTAATAGACACCATTTGCATGCAGATATTTGGATTTTTTCACCTTTTATCAATGTTTTAAAGTCAATGTCACAAAACGACCATGTTAAGGTGTCCGTTACGCGTCCGTTACGCGTCCGTTACGCCATATGGCGCCATATGGAGCCATATTGACCACAGAAAATATTAACATATGGCAGCTCATAATGTCGTTAATATTTGTCTTATAATAATTCTAAGAGTACCTACCCCCCCTAAATCGATATCAGGGAATCCAATGAGGCTATCCACTTTTCTCTATTTTGAATGGTTGCCTAGCAACCAACCCTTTTATATGAAAAATGTCCGATTTTATGGAAATCTTGAAAAACCATGATTTTACATGGTATTTTCAAGGTTATGGTACAGTGAGAAATGATCATAGCTATATCACAAAATTTTATGAGCATATCCCCAAAGACCTATATTTTCCATTGCAATTGAGAAATAATGAGAATGAGAAGATTTTTTATTTACATATTTTTCACTTTTAATTGTTGCAAAGTCGTGAGTCTGAGCCTACTACAGTTTGAAAGATCCATCCGACCCTAATGCCTATAAAACCTTAATGGCCATATTTTTGCCAGAAGTCAGCCATATTAAGATTGATTCCTGTCAATATCGGTTTTGCTTGTTGCACCTCAGATCACCAGCAAGCAGTGAACTCTGGCTACAGTCCAGCCATGTCAAGTCACAACCAGCTCCCCAACCAGACAATTCTTAGATTGCCTAACGCCAAGCCTTGCCTGTCCTGGGTTGTGGTAATTCTTCGTGTTAATACATAGAAGCAAAGGGTTGACGTGCAGGCTAGATTGTCCCCAACACGAGAATCTTGTCAAATGTATAGAATACACGTGTATAAGTCACACATAGTTGGTGCAAAGATTCTGAGGAAGGGGAGCAAAGACCATGTTGAAGAGTGCAGAGGCCGAGGTTGTTGGGGCCCTGGGTTATTTGCTGGCCTGACAAATTGGGTAGGAGTCTGTTGCGTCTCATCAAATGGGAACCGGGGCAGGGATAGACATTTTTTAGATCTCAGGTCAGAAACGAGTGAGTTAGCTGGACTCGGATTTAGTAGTCCATGGCTAGACAGATACACGACTTCCCTGGAACCTTTAAAGCATCTAGACCATGGGTGTCCTAGATTATTACTATTCCCTGCTATGTTGTAGTAATCAGGGGATTGTTAACCACATGGTGTTTTCAATGTGCTATGCCATTTATTATCATGCATGATGCATCGATGCAGTTACCTGGTGAGTGTGTAGGCGACAGGGCTGCACTGGAGCATCATGCGTAGACATGATTGATGCATTCCCGAAGAATTGGCATGATGCATGAATACAACACTGGCGTTTTTACTACAGCCACGTTACTTCCCACCACAGGACTCTAACCTCCTCTAAACCAGCCCCTTTTATCCATGGTACATTATAGGTTGGCACTGGGAACTCATCCATTATGCTAAGAAGTAGATTAAAAATAATTTCATATATGAACAAGGCGCTTTGTTTTAAAGAGGGTTGCCTCTGTATGCATCGATTGTATATATATTCTTCATTTGTACAGTTCCTGAATTCTATACAGTACCCCCCCCCCTTCTTTTCACTATGTTCGGTTTTGATATATCCCAACCCTCCTTTCATTTCCCTCTCATGCACATACCGTTCATAAATAGACTATTACACAGTAGAAGTGGTATACTAAATCCCCATCCACATGACCGACTTGTTCACTGGATCCAACATGCCTGGTTTAACACAGCCATGATCACGTGACCAAAACAGCCAGAGTCCACCATTCTCCAACACAACTAAGCTAATTCTAGTTCAGAGTAGGAAAAACTCAGTTTCCAACATAAGCTGGCTAATTCCACTACTAAGTAACCATACTTCTTACAAAAGGAGACGGTTGGGGATGCATGGAGGAAGTAGGGTGAAGGCATGAAACCAGGCAGCGATGGAGTAGATAGACACACACAGAGTATATGATAGTCATACAAGTAGTGAGACAGACATATATAAGCACACTGAAAAAGTAAACTTGTCTCCAGACTCGTCTAAGTGACGGTCATAAAAAAAAACGAGTCAAAGGTTGTCTAACCTATCAGGTTACCATCCCACAAATAAAATCTGGAGCTGGCAAATGTCGGGTTTTGGGCTGGCACATGCCAAGTGGGTCTTCTATGTCCAGTTAGAAGACCCACTTCCTTGTCACTTAGACAAGTTGTTAACTCGTTTATTTTATGATCGTCACTTTGAAGAGTCTGGAGACAAGTTTACTTTTTGAGTGCATGCAGGGGGGGGGGGGAGACTGAGGATGGGAATAAAGGTTAGCAGATGGACAAGCAGGCAGAAAGGCGATCGAGTATCTAGGCAGATAGTTAGGGAGAGAGATGGGGACGAGAGAAAGATACAGAGGAAAGAGAACGATGAAAGAGAGGCAGAGACACGCAGAAAAAATAGAGGCAGAGAAAGACATACAAGCAGACACAGAGTAAAAGTGAAGGCAGAAGAGAGGAGAGGTGAAGGGTAAGGTAAGGGGCACAGTTGAGAGTCCATTCCTATTCCTGTGACTAGGAACACCTATAGCTTATATAACCTCATACTCGGCGTCAGCCCTTTCAAACTGATTTATTTCTATTATGCCCTATCTTAAAGAGCTTGCACCTCTATGAAGAGCTGTAAGGGTTCAGCTTAATGGTGTACATGAAAGACTTGGCAGAGTGGAGGCTATTTGGTGGTATGTAAAGCACTTCAAACCGTCCACAGCTGCATAAATCAGGAATTGTGTATACAAAAAGCTACAAAATGGTTTCCAAACGTTTTATACAGTGGCCCTTGACATGAGACTTGTTGTTATCATCCCATTTCACTTCATATGTATAATGGTGTTTGTTTTTTTGGATTTTATATTGGCAACATAAATCGCTGTTATTAAATCATTTTCGGCCACATTAAACATGTCTGCTTTTGTGTTCTATCTAGGATTATATATTGGCAACCACGTACATATATGTACATCACCTGTCGGTATGCACAATGGTGGTTAATGGTACGTGAATTCTAGCCAAAGGCAATCATCTTCCCAAAGCAGATTTAATGTAGGAGGGGATGGAATGTTGGGAAAGGCTTTATTTCATCTATTTCTGTTTCACGTTTTTGTTCTTTTCACTAAAGTCGACTTTGAACATGGTTGAATTCTCAGTTTTATGTTAGACATTGGCAAGCGCAGGGGCTCTGACACATTCACACAAGTACCAGTAGCTAGGATGCTACTACAAGAAAAACTGGGTTGGACACCTTCGACCTCCTGTAGTCTGGATATGCTACTGGTTTACCTCTCCCCACCAAATGGTCAACTGACCTTTGCCCATCTGACTCGGGAGAACTTCTTAGCGACTGCTTACTCGTAGAAATTAGGAGCTTCTTTGCTTAGCTTAGAAATAAAAAGTGAACTATCGAGCATCGGCTCATACCCTTTGAGAATCCATAGGCCTGGTATTATGTTGATCTCCCCGGATATCAGTGCAGTACTGTTCTATACCTAGCGACAAAAATAACCTTTTAGTGCTACCCATTTTGATACTGCATCAGAGGTGTTTGTTATACCTCTTTGCTGCTTCCCTTCTTGTATTTTCCATGCCACATGTCTCCCAACAGAACGGTCATCTAACCTATAGGTTGTCGTTCTTATCTGAGCGTGTATTCATTTAACTGATGAAATTATTCCCCGTAAGGTTGATAACGTTTCTGAGAAGGCATTGAGTAACAGTATGGTTCAGTCACCACACCTTCTACATGTCAGCAGATCTCTTCTCTGCTTTCTGTGAGAAGTCCCCGGGGAGGAGGACTAAAAAGATTCTTCTACTTCTCCATAAAAAGGCCAGCCAGAGGTGAGGAAATGTCCGCACATTCAGGCAAAACTGTAAGCCTACATTGCATTCTAAAATTCAAATTGAAGCAGGGTTGCAAGTCAACTGACCAAAGCTAATGGGTTCTGTGCTCTCTCTGCGAAACTTACACATGGCATCTGGGCATGCGTCATAGAGACACAGTGTATTCCATTAGGGTTAATGAGGAGTTTAGTGGGGCTGATTATTGTAATTAACAAATACTTGGTCTGTAGTAGAGATTGGCATGGCTGGTGGTGGAGTGGGATTGAGGGATTGTAAACAAACATGGGGTGAGTGGAATAGAAACATGAGCTTCATTAGCCTTGTTTAAGTCTCCGATTATGTAATGTTTTAATTGGTGGGCTAATGAAATGTCCTCTGTATACATTAACCGTAAATGAGAATCTAGAGATAAAGACGATGTTCACAGACAAACAATAGACAAGGTGGTGTCTCATCTACCTTCTGTAGAAGTCTAGGTTTTGTGTCTCAAATAACCCTTTAATGCTAGCACAGTGCTTTAATGCACTCTGCCCTTTCGTTGTCGCACCGTGATGTCATTAAAGAGTTAGATATATGATACTTGCTTGTGTATAGGAGCAGATATGTGCCATTGTGTATTTATATAGAACCGACTCTCACCTGAAATATATGAAACAGTAACATTAGATCAAACATTATAATTATAACTGCAGAAGAGTGTGTTAACCCTAATATATGTTGTATAATTTTGTTCAATATTTAACAGACATTGAACTTTAGCCTCCATCCTGTCTTGTTATGTATACCGTACCGTCACGATTAAGTTTTATAACTTTATCTGTATGTCCCCTTGTTTTTTAAATTGTAAATGAAAATAATCATAAATACCATAGCAGGCTGTCTACCTCATCCATCCTACGTTCATTTAAGTAATGTTGAAGCGAAGCTATATACAGTGGTTATAGCTTCACATTGAATGCATGCAATTGTCATCATACTTGTCCATGTGCTTGTTCATTTCTCTTTTTCAAACTGAAATGCCAGTCTCAGATTCCACCCACACACAGTAGTACCCATGTATCACATTCCTTATGTGTTACCTCCCCATAGTTATTTCCATTCCTAAAGCATGCATGGCTGTCAACACCCCCTCACCAACCTCCCAACCCACTCTCTCCCAATCCACTTACAGGTAAAGATGACATCTGACACCATATTCCATTACAGTTTACCAATGATGTAATGTATTTTAGTGTCGTCCTTTCCATTGTTAAAGCCCCAAACACCCTTAACACAATGTGACTGGAATTGAGAAACCCAATGCCACTCAGTTTGTCTCTGCTAAATGTTAATGACAACATAATGTAATCTAAATTTAGAGATTGTGTTTACTTAATCTGAAATACTATACAGCCGTATGCCTCTTGCCTATGGTCTCTACAACAGCTTTAAGACTCTTATGGTGAAGCAGCCGGTGGTTTATTGAGTTCTCATAGTAGAGATGGGTGTAATATGACACTGCCGATCCTATGCCAAACAGGGATTTGCTGTGAATGTTCTAAACCTAACAAGCCCAAACGTACACATTCCCTTCCTATATCAATATTTTAAAATATCCAGCTGTATTCGATAATACTTAGCTAATCTTTAAACATAATTATCTGGTAAGAGTTGGTGCAAGTTATAATCAAGGGAATAATAAAATTGGTGAAGAAATAATTATGATGTCATTCCTCTGGTATATATTCTGACCCTGGTACTACTGCCTGCATCCCCACCATGGACCATGGGCTGCATTCAGTCATCATGAAGACAAAGGGAATGCTGCATTAAAGTAGTATGCAGCCCTCAGAGGGTTAACACCATAGTGTGTTGAAGCTGCAAGGACGTACTCTTGTCTTGACACATCCACATTCCTACAGACCAGGGACAGTAGCTCCTCATCTTTCAGCCCTTACTCAAACACACCAGTCACAAAAACTACAGCTCTGGGTGAATGATGGTCTATCTAGTAGTTGTCAGTACATCCACCGATCTCTGCTGCTCTCATGTAAGGCCTATACTACACCCCAGCCATATTGTGGTGTATTCTTCATACAAGTAAAATTATGCAAAATTGTTTCCAAAATTTGGAAATGTTTAGAAAACTCAAACGCAAACCCATTAGGGCAGATACCCAGTTGTGGCAGGGCTCTGGGCAAGACTACACAGAGAAAAGAAACAGCGTCAAAAGGGAGTCCATGTTGTCTCCAGAATGACTCCCCTCTCTAGGGGAGTCCAGGTCGCCTAAGGGAGCCTAGGTCAGTAGGTGACTCTCTGGTTGACCTAAGGGAGTCACCTGGGGGAGTCATATAGCTCTTTGGGTCATATGACTCCCCAGGTGAATCCTTAGGTCAGCCAGAGAGTCACCTATAGGCTCGCTTAGGCGACCTGGACTGCCTTAAACAGGGGAGTCATTCTGGAGGAAACCTGGAATCCCTTTTGATGATGTTTCTTTTCTCTCTGTAGGTTCAGAGGCTCAGCACCAGGACCCTTTTCTAGTTGTGGCAGAGGTGTGGGTAGGATTACGTTGAGCAGCCCTCATGACACAACCCATAACCAAGCCTCCATCACCACCCCACCTACTCCCCATCCCACCTATACTCCCTACTCCATCTACTCCCCACCCTACCCACTCCTCACTGTGTACCCAAACACACACAAATACAATAGAGATAAAATTCCAACCTACAATGTGGATAGACTAAGTGCACCTTGATGTATGGCGTGTACACACATAAGGGGAGTGACTGGATTCATCCTAGCGATACCCTAAAGAAAAGGCAAGGGTCCTGATGCCTGTAGACTACTATTTCACTGTGAATCCCCTCTTCCCACCCACTGGAATTGCTTTTCTGTCCTAGAGTGAAAGGGCCTAGATTGTGAACTTGCTACTATTAAATAGATCAAGACAGGGTAAACGCTAAGCTTACTGTTCAAATTATATTGAAGAACTAATAGTATTTTTCCAGCACTAAACTAACCGTGTTAGAATGATAGCAGTAGATAAGATGGTGCTTGAATAGTGTAGACCTTACATATCAGCAGCAGCCTGGCTGAAGCAGTCTGAGAATCAAACCTTGACTGCCAGGTATGGCTGAGTTGCTGGTGTCTGCATACATTATATTATAAGCCGCACATGTGTGAGTTTCCTATTGTGGGAATGAGAGGCAAATATGTGCTTAACGCCCACGAGGTATGATATTATAAAGATGGGCGACAAAAAAAGGCTTCTTTGATAAAGATATGACACGACTCCTTTCAATTCACTTTCTCTCTTTATGGATATTGCCATACATTTCTTCATCTATCCCTGACTCCACTGGTTATGGTTACTTCAAAGGCTATTATTTGAAGTTATAACGTTCTATTTGCAGAGCCAACTTTACCCTTTGTGGGCATAATTAATGCATAATGCCAACAGGGACTCGAAGCCCAAATGTAGCCCTGACAAGCTTTGAAGCTACACCCAACACTGTAATGTTGCAGCATAATTTGGCATTGAAGCCTTGAGGATTCTGCCATTTTAAAGACCAAACCATAGATTTGAACGCGTCTTGCATGATTTACTGCTTTTCTACTTATTATCAGATTATCACTATTGATCAGGTATAGGCATGTGCACAGCCAGCATATAGTTTAGGCCAGTGTTTTGTTACTGGCAGGCGCTGCTTCTGTACATCATGCTGACCATTCTGCAGTGGATCAGTGCCATGAGGTTCATGAACATACAAGGGCTGCATTCTGTAAACAATAAAATAGAGCATTAATATAATGTATGCTGCGGATGAAGGTTTAGTAGATACTTTAGCACAGCTCCTGTGGAGCGTCTGGGAAATGCCAGTGGGGGTCATCTGACATACAAATCCAATTGTACACTCGTTGGGGGCTTGTTTCTTTTCTTCCACCCTTTTCAAATGTTCTGTATCTTCCCTGTTTATTTTCATGCCTTTCTTTCCCTCTGTTTTAGAAGAGGGGTGTGTGTTGTCGTGACACTGACGGTAGCACCATGTGTCTGCCAGGGGCTGATATGGGCGGGGTGGGAGGTGTGGGGGTGCATGGTGGGGATCCAGGCAGTGGTTCAAGGCTGAGGGGGTGGTACTGCATGGGAATGCTGCTTCTGTCTATCGTCTGGTAGAGAGGCTGGACTTGGATCTGGATCTTGGACCATAGGTCTCCCCCAATGTGATGGTGAATGTGGGTTGAGGTAGGGGAATGCAGGGGGCAGAGCAGTATGTGGATGGAAGTGTAGGTGGATATTAGTGGGGGTGGATCTGTATCCTTGACTGAGAGACACAATAAGAGGCTGGATGTCTATTCTGCTGGTTGGGGTGAGGCTGGGAGTGTAGGCAGTGGTAGGGAATCTACAGGGGTTATGGTATAACGTTCTATGTTTATGTCTGTCGTCTCCCAGAGAGCCTTATCTGGCAACCACTGTGTGAGACTATGGCCAGATTGGACAAATACTGCCTCTGTTACTGTCTGTATCGACTACAGGCAAACTGAAAGAGAAATACTAATGCAGAGCTCATATGTAAAAATACCAGTCAGCTAGAATATCCATAGATCTAGAGAATTGATACTTTATGCTTTATGTTTTCCTTATATACTCGCTGCCTGGACACCAAATACATAACAACAATGGGTTGATTCCCATTCATTTTCATGTGGCAGATTTTCATGAAAGGCTATTTGGTACAAAGGACAGTGAGTTTACAAAGTTAGCTACTGAATGATGGGGTAAATAGAGTCTGTGATAAGAAGGTGCATGTTAGTCTGGTATGTTCAAACCACAGGACAAACCATGGCAGATGGTGTACGTGTCAATAGTGATCACATTGGAACCATTTGCTTTTATATAGCTCTCTAACCACAAAAGCCTACACTTAAAAACTATCCAGTCTCCTTTTTCAACCACCCAGTTCCTTGTGGCTCTGACTCATTCTCCGAATTAGTCTACAAGTTGAGAACCTAAACACTCCTTTACATCCCTCAAAAAGTCCTCTACTTTGTACTGAATCTGCCCCTTGAGGAAGTTATCCCCTACATATCCCTCCACAATGAGGACCTGTGCTGGTTTTTGTACACTATTGTGGTCTACTGTAAACTTACAGGCTCTGGTCTGAGTCTATTTTTACATGCAAAGTCCACATGGGACATTTGGTAGACATTTCCAAGTTTGATCGATGTAAGAAGGCCTTTATTTTCTCACCAATCTCTGCAACACTAAAATATATATAATAAAATCATTTTTCGCACCAGGATCTCTTGAGTGTTGAGTGATATTAAAATATCGAGTCACTTATTTTGTGATCCATCTCTTTTCTGTCTTGTTTTTTTTTTAATATTGGGATGACTTCATAGTGGTGACAGGTGGTGATAATATAGGGGATGTGTGCGTCAGTAGGCGATATGTACTGTGAAGGACATCACTATTCAGACCTGTCATCTATCGGATCCCATCCTCTGTCATCTTTTTTTATATTTCTCATGAAAGAAAATGCTTGCTATGTTTCTTAGTGTAGCATCTAGGGCAAATCTGCAGTTAAATATAGATACTAATCAGCACTAAGCTCGTAGTAAGTACCGCTTAGATCTATTTTTTAATTGTCAGTTTTAAAAATAGATTCATCATGCACCCTAAGCCTACAACTGCATTATCATTGGAGGGATTGTTTCCCTAAATAAACATTGATCCCTTTCATTTAATAATACATGACAGCCTGGGGCCTATATAGGTACAGGGATGCTTACGCAGGTGCAGACCCTTTTCATTAAAGTTGCGGTGCCCGATATCTCACAAATTCTTAGTTGAATGTGTCACAAACACTGTACTATCTGTGTGACGAAGGAGAATCAAATGTACCAGATCTGACAGGCGGTCCCGCGGGTTCCAGCCAAGATCTGTTTCAGTGTTTTGCCAATGGGTGCTACTCTTGGTATACACTCAAATTGTAGTACAGTTCATTGACCATAAATCTGACGATTCAACATAAAGTATTTGAGCCTTTAGAAACTTTAGGAAATGGGATTAACTGAAGTAGCTAGCAGTTCAAGTATGTATTAGTGAACACCCTGGCTCATCTTAGAAAACATTGATTTCGGAGCCCTGACCACCAGACATACCCACTTTAATTCTACCCATCATAAAATTAATTAGCCTTCCCTTTTCCAATCGACAACTATAGAAGACAAATCCCCTTCAGTTTACTAAAAAGTCCAAATTGAGTCTGCCACACAAGTCTGAATAACTGTCACATTGAAGATATATCTGTTCCTCCAGGCATTCGCCCATACACACTCTCAAAGCCTGGGGTATCAGACTAAGCTGTATTGACTTTCTCTAATCTAGTGCCAGGAATAGCAGCCAGACCAGGAGATAAAGGGGGTATATTCATGTGTAGTCACAAAAAGCTGTGAAACTTAACCCTTAAAGGGCAACATAATGCCTCAACGATTTTTGTTCATTTTGTCCTGTAGATGCAGCAATGTTGCTATAGTGAGTGACTCACTGACCCTGCATTGATGCATCATGCGGACACTTTTATAGTGTATCAACCCTAGGGATATGATGCAGCCCTGGCGTAAATGCATCATGGCCACAAAAGGTCATACTGCATATGAGCACTATGCTGGGCCTTTAGGGATTAAAGGCTATTGTAGCCTTTTCCAGCCACCTTTGTAAGACTACTTGCGCTGTGATTTGGGCGGAGGTTATTTAGGTAAATCGATTTAGTTCCATTAAATGAATTGTATTTACTTAATGGAAAATGTTTAGTGACAAAATATTCAACTGGAATATTTTGAAACACACCATAACTATCCAAACCGACCGTCCATAGTTAACCGTTCAACCATGAAGGTTGCTGATTGTGCAGATTGATAAATGCCCCCATCCCATAATCAGGTTACACCTGACCAATCAGAAGCCAGCTTAGATTACAGGTGACCAATCACAGGCCGGGTTACTGATGAAAGTGAGCTTGTCGTCACCATGGTAACTGTGATCCGACAGACAAACACAGGGGACTATTTCAAACAATCCCAAACACAAAGGGTTCAATGAGCGTGATGGTGGGAGTGAGTCTACAATGGACCGATCAAGGGGACTGCAGACCATGGGGAGTCAACGGCTTTTGGCTAAGATAAAGTGTAGAGTTCTGTCTGAAAATGCAATAGGAAATCCATCTGTTAAACTATGACTGAGAAATTCATATTGTGTTTTCCCAAATACTGCCATTCTGGAGGTGTATGGTATTACTTCACTCTAAGATGATACTCTGGCGCTCTCTAATAAATAGTGGGGTGTTTCTGAAGTTGTTCAGGTCATTTTGTAAGGTCCACAAATGATGTTTGAACCTCCACAAATAATTTGAAACTAATGTTTGCTTGCAATTTCCTCGTGTAAGTATTGGGTCTTGGGTATCGAATCAAATGATACCTGAATGAATGCATTTTATTTACACACTACCCGATATCAACTGTGTTCCAATTTCATATACCAGCCCCCATCTTCTGAATCTAATATATTTATGAGGTGGTGAAGGATAGAAAACTGAGAATAATTATAATTGGGGTGGGTTGAAGAACATAGCTTGAGGCTTTGACTAAAAACCACAAACAGGTACACAAATACTCAGCATTCAGAACGCACCAGCTAATTAAATTGGTCTAAATGCAATCCCCCATGCAAATAAACAAACAATGGTCGTACACCTGTATAGTGGTGGCTAACACACTGCTTGTCCACCAGAACTACTACAGCGTATCTAAACTACTCATGGTTATAGAAATATTGCTTGTCTCATACTCATAGGCTATGACATGGAAGACCAGTGGCAGATGTAGTCTTTATTAAAAGGGGGAGGGGCGATATAGGAAAAATTACTTCTCCCCAATTTTTGGATCAAACTTTACATTAAAAATGAATATTTAGGCCAAAAACGAGAGGGGTACCCCTCTAAAATCCGCCACTAAAGACCAGTGCTTGTACATGTATTCCCACATGGCATCCAATGCACATACTGGCCTCGCTAGTGCTTCCACTATGATGCAGATAGTCAGATAGTGGGAGTTAGAATGGGACCATTTTAGTTTGTACCACAGGGGCTCAGTCAGTAGGGTTAATCTGGCATGGGAGGCTATGTTGATATAGGGGTCTCTCAGTGTATTATTGTATGAAGTCAAGGAGTGTGAAAGTTAGACTCGCTGTAGCATACACATCCTCCTCCTCACAACAGGGTACCATGATATGATCCATTATGTGTGCCCCAGATCTATCATCCCTCTGTGGGTTATGGGAAGGGGAGGGCCCAGACTACACATATACAAATCGACCTTTATATTACATCACTGTGTATGTGTATAGTGTTAGAATCAGGGTAGGGGCTACTCCCAGTGGCGAGGTCTGGGCATGGTGAGAAGTGTGGCTGAAGTGTGCTATGTTGTGGGAGAGATAGCAGCTGGTACTGGTAGTAAAGTGGTATACTTCACATGGGCTGTATAATCTAGTCTATTGCCAACGTGAAGGACTAGATTCATGAGTTTAATGATGCAAGTCTTTTTTAATTGCCATTGATAGCTAAGATATAGAGTTTTAGATTATGTGCATTCCTATATCATATTAACCCATGATATGCATTTCAATGCAGGGGAAATATACATTCCGCAGGATATAGGCTACTACATGTAGTCAATGGCTACTAGTCGATTGTGACTATAATTGTATATACCAATGATTATTGTGATGCATACACCCTCATCCCAGAATCACCGTAGACATAAATCACCAATTCCACAAAAAAGGGGGTAAATGTGGGGTATTGCACATGGCGGAATCCCCCAGTTCGATCTCGCCACATGCTACAGTTAACGTTGTGGACGTGGTACTGAGGATTACACTAGAACCACGAACTGTAATGAAGGGGATTAGCTCAGTCACAACAAGCCTTGTCCAGCTGGTGATTACCACATTAATGACTATAGGTCTGCCTCCTGTACATAGATCACTTACACAGATAGTCTAATACAGGCTTAAGGTTATAGCTTAGGCTTAATGGAGATTACCCTGTAGGGCCACCAGTGTTTTAGTGGTTCTTAAGTATTGGTCTTATTAGCTCACGTCATCAAATACCTCAGCAATGTGAGGATTAAGCTAGGTCTAAAGAGTAATGGTCCTTTGGGCTCTAAGGGCATTAGTATCGGGTTTTACTGGATCTTAAAAAGTGGTCTTGGGGTCACCTCATCAGCTGATCAGCAATGTAATTAACCATGGGGGTTTCTCTGCTTGTACCCTATAACATCTCCTTGGTCTATTCTATGTGCATCACTGCATACGCTACACTAGGCTCTCCTACATGCTTCCCCCTGTCTCTGTCTGTCTCTCTCACTTTACATCGCTATCTCTTTCTCTCTCCGTCCCTGTATTCATTTCTCTTTCCCAATCCATTCCCTTCCTATGCCCCCTGTTCTCCAGGATGTAGGACCAGGTGTAGAAGAGTTTGTTGACTTGGGTAGTATTACGCTGGCTAATATTGCCATTTTCCCGCTGGCTGGAAGGTTGCCAGCTGGGCATGGTCCAAGCTTAGATATGAGGGGTGTCGAAAAAGTAGCCTCTACCCATATCATTATAACATGAGAGCACAACAAAGTAACTACTTGTTAGAGGGGGTGGGCAGTTATCATGCAAAGTGTCAAGATATGAGTTATATAGTGGTGACCTTCGGTATCTCTCTGACCCAGGATTTCTGTTGTACAGAAAGCTTATAATAATGTGAGGCGGCCTACCCAGCTAGCATTAAACTAAAGAAAATGTCCACATCAGAGAGAACAAAGTAACTGCATAATCATCTGATCATACGAGATGGAAAGAGGAGGACATACACAATGTCAAAATGTGAAGCTTCTGATGCAGGGCAAATAATTTCCATCTAGTCAATGTATACTATAGTTCCTATTTGCTGTATGTTACTATACTTTTGATATATTTAGTAAAGAATACATGTAGTTCACTTTTCAAAACCAGTATGTCGGTACCCCAGCATTCCTCCCTCCTACTCCTGTATTGGTTTTGCAAGGCCTAGGGTATCTATGTCAGCACACTTCTTCACACTGGTAATATAATGTTCTATTGCCAATCTCCTCCCCATTACTTGCCCCACCTGAACCAATGAACTGATGAACGGCAAGCCATCCCTCACACTTACCGGCCCTGTTCCACATACTCTGCCATACCCCTTTTGACCCCCGCCCAACTGAAACCTCTACTCATTCCCCCTAACAATCGGCACCCAAGACCGTACTCTCTCATGAGCCTTGGCCCTTTAAGGTTATATGTCCGTTTTTCCTTTTTATGCATCAAAGCAGGTGCGATGAGTAAATCACAAATAAGTGTTGTATTGGTGCATCATGCCGACCCTTCGGTAATGAATAATTATATTAACCCCATCATAAGATCATTATGATGAATGAATAAAGTATCCAGGTATCAGTGCATCTAGGCCGGATCTAGGCATAGTGATATGGAGGTCATTATAGGGCCCCTTTGTTAAGTCCTTCAACCCAGTCCATACTACATTACACAGCAATCCCCTCCCTCATTTCTACCGGTATTACCCATGCTCCAATAATTTACCTACACCATAGATGATAATGATCTTAACTGCCCTTCTAGTACCTGCATTATCTTTCAGAAATGTTATATCTAAATAAACATTATTTTTGTACTTTCCTCCTCAATCATCCCACTAACATGTTAATCATGAGTCCAGCTACCAAGCCTCTAATAGGCTCTAATTATAACCTTCACTGCTCTGAACCCTTTATCTAATCTAGCCCCACCCTCATTACCTCCCAGCCCACCCCCCAGGGGTCTCCCATTTCTTTCTTCTTCCCCTTTGGTGACCCTTATAGTTCCAGGTGGGTGGTTTCTTGGAGAGGTGGGTTCTCTCCCACGACCTCCCAGGACTCGAGGGAAGATGTAACTAAAAGTAATGAGGGCCTAGAATAGTCTTATTATACGGTGTGCGCTGATGAATGGGAAGGTGCTACTGTGGTACTGTAGTACTGAACCTTTGTAGAATGGGATCTTTGGCATTGGTTATTGTCAAGCCATAAACGTCGCTGGCCAAAAGCACCACATATCATTTGTAACTCTTTCATTCTAATAGGCTTTATACCAAATTTATAATTTCTGAAAATGTCATGTTATAATTTAATATGGCATATTATGCTATGCAAAAAAAAATCTACAGACATAATATACCATCGACCAAGAATAAACTAAAACATCAGCGGTATTTTCCTTCTTGACATTAACAAATACCACCGACCAATTGCAAACTAAATCAGCTGAAGTCTTTTCCATCTTCGACTAACATACTAATGTATACTATGTATATTAAACTGAACATAAATAGTAACATTACAACAGTGTATATAAGGGCAGAGTGTCAGTTATCACAGGTATAGCTCATGCAGCTTTCTATCAAATCCATCTAGTAATAACACGAGGCAGTCACTTGAATCTAGCAATATGCATGCCCCTTCTCCCTCTCAATCCTCCCTCAATCCTCCCCACTCAGATTAGGTAACACAGGGACCAGCAGAGTGCTGCAGCCTCCTGCACACCACCAGCTGACTAAGCCTTTTATAGAGGGCCTGAGGAGGGCCACTTGAGGGGAGGAAGTGCCTTAAGGCGAGGCTTTAGGCTATGTGTAGGGCAGAGCATTACTGTTTAGTGGAAGACCATGCAATATAACGGTTTTAGCTATACATAGTGGTATAGTATATGCATGGAATGTGACATAGCTAGAACAGCTATGGAGCCTAGATCTCCACTGATATTAGTGGGCTGGAAACGAGCATAATATTTGCAAGGAAATGGATTTAGTGGTACATTATTCACAGAAAATGTGTGTAATTATATTGAGAAAGTCCACTGTATGGGAAAAGGGGTTCAGGAGCCTCCAACCCCAATGATGGTAAGGCCTACTATATAAGCATTTATAAAACCATATAGCTCCCTACCCCCAACCAGAATCCTTGGAAAGATTTTCACCCCCCCCCCCCCCCCAGAGAAGTCACATTTAGTCTTCTCATTGTTTTCTGGAGGTCTGTCAGCAATTACAGTCAAAACAGATAAATACTGGAGGGAAGCATAGAATGGGGTTGGGTACACTTAAGGGTACGAATATTTAAGCCTTTAATGTATGCATGATCAGTGCCTTAATGTACCATGTCTATTTGTCAGCATGGTGCCCATCATACATTATACACCTGGGTCTACATAATAGTTGTAGAATAAGATGGTCAAATTGAATCATCGAGCGACACGAAGAACGCCATCTCACTGTTTCTGTGTAACTCCCGTTTGTAGATCTATATTAACAACATATACTGTGAAAAACTGCAGAGCTGTGGAGGTCCTTCTAGTCACAACTTTACATCAAAGGGAGCAGTCCTGACTTCCGCCCCAGGTACTGCCATATAGTTGCTATGATAAGCCGACTCAGTCAGGTTTGAATCATGACAACAAAAGAGCATGTCCTATTAAAGCTAGGATTAAGACCATTGCCTCGATGTAGCGTCTGTTCAGCAACCCAGAAAGAGATTAATACTGTTCTGGGTAATTCAACTTCCATTTTCAAATTCCATATCAAATTCATATAATTTTACATCATTTATAGGGGCATCTAATCGGCTTGCCATAGGATGGCTGTGGATCCCAAGGATGTGGGTAGAAGATCACGGAGGATCAAAGAGGTGGGACACAATGGTTTAGTACTAGGGGTTACCCTGAGGAGTCAGTGAGCTGTGAGGGAGGTACCCTGGGCGGTACAGGCCGTGAGGTACACCTCCATATTGAGGTACCACCAAGGCCAACCCTGGAGGGAAGGGTGTACGGGAAAACCTCTGTACATGTTCATTTCTTAGTAGCTCACAAAATGGATGATGCCTCAGAGTTTATTGTAAATTTGCCGCCATGAAGCAGCAGTTCCTCACTCGCGAGTAACTCGCCATCCATGCATCATGACGGCAAAGGACAGAGCGTATTAAAGTACAATGTACGTATCAGAAGCATGGTACATGTAGAATATTACAATTGCTTTAGGGGGCAGTGTCAATTGATTGCTTTAAGTTGTGTAATACACTGTAAACAGTGGT
This sequence comes from Harmothoe impar, assembly GCA_947462335.1. Classification (NCBI taxonomy): domain Eukaryota; kingdom Metazoa; phylum Annelida; class Polychaeta; order Phyllodocida; family Polynoidae; genus Harmothoe; species Harmothoe impar. Next base: position 7,718,385 of record OX381721.1, on the reverse strand, counting down.
TGCCATTTTGTAGGTGTACAGTAGAATCTACTGTAGGAGTGCAGTTTACAGTGTGACTCTATCATGCAAGTAAAGTCATGGGGAATAACCTATAATCTGGTCAGGACAAGTGAAAATAAAACTACGGATATTATATGTTATGTTAAACATGGTGTGGCTCTTCTACCATTGGACAGACTATCCCTTTCCTTTCCTTTATGCATTTAGCCCCGCGTTTTTACACATCAGTTTGTTGTAATACATTATGTTATAGTGTTTTCCAGCTGCTATGATATTGGGTATACATAAACAGTGATCTGGGAGGTATAGCTATACATCATCATGCCATGAATACTGACATATGGGGACCACCTATTGTGCCTGTGACTGGCTGACAGTGGGACCATCTGTAACTGGGACTGGACCTGGAACTTGCTGGGCATCTATATGGTTATCATGTCACATGAGGCTGCTTGGTTGTCACTTGGGAAGACCTCATAGTTAAGTTTAGTCGATTTAAACTCATATCATTTGCATCCCCATAGCTATAAAGGAGAAGTATATGTCACATTATAATCAAGCCATCACCCATGTAGACGACCATGTCTGGCACGTCACCCAGCACCATATCATTATGTATACATCAATCTCTCACTTTCTCTTGCTGTCAACCTTGGCATCCCCCATCTCTCTGCTATAACTAAATATATTGGTTTGACGTCTATTGAGATGCAGCAGGGTATCTTATTTAAGCTCCAGGAGACTTTCTCTATGAATATAAACCCTTTACATGTGTATCTATTCTGATATATCAGGATGGGGAGTTTCTTTTCATACTATGACACGGGGTTGGCTTTCGTATGCAGTTCTACAATGCTGTAGTTGGGTTCCTTGTGGGATGAATGCACAATGAATAGGGGTCATGGCCTATCCCGGTGTATTCAAAGGTTTCCTCTCATCCGTCAATATCCACTATTATGTGGTTGATGTCTAAAGACTGCTAAAATGTACAGACTCGTGAAATCCCAAAAAGCATGATTAATTCAACTTGGTTTGTATAGGGAGAGAGCACATCCTTAAGACTCTCAGTGAATGCTCCTAAAGGATTTGGAATATCATATAAAATGTTACTGACGATTTAAAGGGAAAATATCAATATCCCAATGTATAGCCTCCTCCCCACCCCACACCCCTATTTCCCTCACTAAAACCATAGATGTTTATCTCCATGCTAAAACCTGTTGTGGGCTCCATGCCCCCACCCCCCTACACATACTAACACACACACACGCACCCCAGGTGAGGTGAGGTGGGTGTCCTGTTGTCAGCTGGTGTCTGGCAGGTGTTGGTCGTACAGGTGTAAGAGGTCGCAACACGAGCTGGGAACCAGCGCCAGGCGGAATGCATGCTGGGTAACTCACTCTCCAAACACATGTTACATATTGCATAGCAGGGTGCAACCCCAGAAGGCTCAAAACCAGCCATAAACAGCTTTATCTTTATACTTACTGAATGATTGATTGTAGCCAACGGTCCTAATAATTATAGTGTTCAGGTAGATGCTTTAATATAGAAACTAATCCAAATTATGATTTTTCAATTACCAGTTCTCTATTTCAGGATTGCCATTACTCTACTCCCTAGCTATGATATCAAAGTGTGGTGGATGTACAAGGTATCACCATGAGCAGTGCAGCTGGTGGGAGAGTGAAGGCTCGTGGTGTGGGGTACGTTATACGAGTAGTGAACGTGTGGAGGGTGTCGAGGCATGTCAGGGGGTGAGGGAGGTGAGAGAGGTGTGAGGCGGGTGAGGGAGGAGGGTGGGAGGACAGGTGTTTCCTTCTCACATACACACACACATGCCACCTGTCATTGGCACATGTACATGCAGAGCTGGATGAGGGAGGAGGGGGGGATGTGGAGGGGGGGGGGGGGTCAGACGGAAGTAGGTCAGGCGTCACCGACACAACAACAGGGCAGCATGAAAAGGTGGAGTGGAGTGGAGTCAACAACGTGATGCTAACCCTTTAAGGATGGCATTCACATTTTTCATTCAGGAGGTTCCTGTGGTAACTATTTGCATCGGGCTCCTGACAGTGTGGTTATTGGATTTGGTATTATTACATGTACTGATGTAGCTGGGAAGTGCAAAGGTATTACAGCTACAGCTACAGCTATAGACGTTATTGCATGGTGAATTTACCATGCTAAAGTTATGGTAGCATCTAAAAAGACTAAATCAAAGCTGTTGTTACACTTTTGAACATGAAATGAAATTAATGCATCAGTCAAATTGACGGGCTGAGATGATTTTAAATGATGTCAATACCATTATTCCCTTTCCGATATCAACTACTTGGAAAGTGCAGGAGAATTATTGAAATTCAGAACAATACACCTTCCCTTTGTATAGTTTCCTGCCATAAAGGCCCAATGCCATGAGCAATGAACACAGAGGAAATATAGATTGAGGAAAGTCGTGTTAATGGTCCCTGTGAACAGGCTATATACGACCAGGGCCGGGTAGAGGCGTCAGTGTGTGCCACAATATTATGCCAGCTGATGGCACGAGGCGAGCAGGTCCATTTACATAGACGAGGTACTGCCAATACAAAGAGTAATGTTGTTAAATGTATATGAACATCGAGGCATCGTGCTGTGGCCAAGGAGGTCCAATTGTGTTACTCACATGTGTATAGGAGACAGATGGGTGCCAACGTATAAATCTATAGAACCAACTCTCACCTGAAATTGAAACAAATCGAAACGTTATTTGACTCATTGGTACATCAGTTTAATAACGTAAATATAAAGCTTTGTGACATCATTCCGTCCTTAAAAGATGATTAACAATATCCATTATTTATGTGAACAGACAGGTTAGGGCAGAGGTGCAAGTACATACAAGAACTGTTCAAGAAAAAATAGGGTTGAAATCTCCAGGAATCGAGCCCAACCCCTAGCTTACACAAATCAGCCTGGTCAATGCTGCTGTTATAACAATGTCGATTTAGATTGTGCAACGTGCTGGCATGGATATGATGGCATCTTCTCTGAGATTACCCTCGTTTTTGCTATACCCCATACAATCTCAAGATAGCAGAGAAAATTAGCAGGAATGGTGCAGTTTCTAGCACAACATGATGTCCTATGGCTTTGCGAACATAGAATACTTGATTGTAATTTCAAAATACAGTGGAGTCTAGTCCTCATGATGTGTGGCTTCAGCAATAGTTAACACATAATATTATCACAACTTTTATACACCGTGGTATAGCATAGAGAGCTGGTAAGGCCATTGACGTTCTACCAGCCTGGTTAGTGGCACTGACAGCGTCTGTGTCTGGCTGTCAGACTTCTTGACATCTGTCATCCACACCCTCTGCATTCTGGAATAGCAGTCCGGTGTCACCTCACCCTGTCTGACACTAGCCTCCTCCAGAGCAGGAGTTCACCCCCCCCCCCCCCACACACACACACTCAGCTCACATCAATCTATCATCCACCCTGATAAAATCCCTGATTTCATACATTCTGTACCAAGAGTTGGTACCACTTGAGCTGAATATCTCTCTGTATGGATGCGGCCATCTTAGGCTAGTGGTACATTACTTTGTGTTGTTTAAAAAAAATTAATTTAGGTAATTTATGCAACAGGTTTTGAGTCTAAGCCAAGAATGTGGCGATTGCGCCTCTGATTCAGATCTTCACATTTTTAGAGAAGATTTGCCTCAGCCGGCCTTTCTCTAAGAATGTTAAGGCCATTGAACCTGATGTATCAAATCTGCATCCTTTCTCCAACAATGGATGAATGTAAAGCAGAAACCATTGGTTCCCCGTCATATACATCGTATCCTCCACTCCATCCCATTACTCTTAATTCTTTTTCTTTCTCCTTTTTTCCATATACCATTAAACTTTAAACATGCTTCTAAACTTGGCAGGTTCGTTGATACATTAAATAAAACTCCACCCAGATTGTCCTATTTAACAGCATGGTCACTTTCCTATACTACTCACTGTGTACCTAAATAGCATTTGGTTAAAAATACCAGCATATAAAGCATTGTAGTCTGCTCCAACTTTCACCCTAACATACATAACATGGGACCTATGGGAGACCTGTGGTTTGGCAATCTTTAGTTGTCTATAATTAAGGTTTGGGAACCCTTAATCATTCATAATCAAGGATTCCCAACCCTGTTCTCGATATACATGTCATTGCTCTATAGGACGGGAATGATTCAAGCATAAAATTGGCACCCTTTAGATACCTACTAACGATGATGCATGGCTTTCATTTTACCATACACCACATCCCTCATCATCCAAGGAAGTGGTAAACCTCTAATGTCCTTATTACCCATACATAACATAGTGTTGTACACTTCACAGGCATATCGATTCCCATAAACTGTAATTTCCACACTGTAGAACAGCCAGGGTTATGGATAGACGTTATGCTTAATTCAGGAAGCTTCCATTACGTAGTTGTAACCTCATTTGGGACCAGGGTTCTGGAATGGATCAGTTGGTAGTGCTGCTGCTGGTACTGCTGCTGCTGCTGCTGAGCACTGTTGTTACTGAGAGTACTGAAGCATGGGGGCCCGGCCTGTGGTACACCAAACACGGTCCTGGTAAAATCAGCCATTTCTGACAAAATTTCCCATATTTAGTTACATGCTATTCAAAGGTCAATGGCAAGCGCTCATGTCGGCTTGTAAAAAGTTGTAGTCTAAAATAACAGTGACAATGTGGGTGTAGGAATGTACATGTTATGCCAATGAAATAGTTTTTTTCAACCGGAATGTATATCATATTGTGTCCCCCTTGACACTTCAATTACATCTGCCGGGATTATGGTAGCATATCCTTGGTAAATTTAGCCATTCCTAGATCACATCTCTATATCTAGCTAATCATGCCATATTTAGTTCCATGCTATTCAAATTCCGATGACGAGCTCCCATGTAGACTTCAGCCTGTTTTTCAGTAGGCAGGCTTGTGGTAGGATCAGCCCTCCCTGTCTAAGGTCACTAACAAGCTACCCATCCGTTTTAATGATATTTGAGACTTTTCTTGCATGCAGAAATGCTATTGGCTCTAATGGAGTTGCCTTCTAGTCACAACTGGCATGTACTCCTCAATGCTGAAACATGTCAAGAAAGGTGCATTACACCGTATAGTAGTAGCGAGGATAATAAAACCTAATTGATAATATGCCAGGAACCTTTTATTTCAGTCTTTTGGGGAGCGTATACATACACAAATCTATTCTTTTAGGGGGATCTAAGTGAGTGAGCTGTGAGAGCAAAGCTATACTATGTATAGCTGTTTTGTCATTATAATGTAGGTATATATTATACATGTGCGTCACGCTGTTCGGGTCGGCGCTTAATGGCCTGGTATCTGGGTTGTGGTCAATATCAGGGATGTATCAGGGTAGTGGTACATGTAGTAACATCCCACATACCAGCACCATGACCATGTTCCATGTACCATGCTGATGGGGGAGTGGTGTATGAGGTCCCACACTGGGCTCTGTGCCTCTCTGATCAATACAGCACTAACTGGGTCACCCAGAAACACTGCATCCTACACACGGCCTCCTCCTCCTCCTCCTCCATGGTGCCTCCTGTATGCCGCTAATGCTGGATCTAACCCTTTAAGGACAGCATGATAAGCCAGTGCTTAATGGTAATTATTCAGCATAATGCACTAATGCAGTACCAATGAGTAAGTTATTGACACTGCATTGGTGGATCATGTTACCCTCCCGGGAAGTATCAAGCATTAAGCATGATACATCAATACAATACATCAATGCTGCATATGTGAGTTACATGTCAGGGATGCAGCAATGCATCATGACAACAACAACAAACCACATGCTGCCTGATATCTCGAATGGTTATACAGAATGTATATACAACAGCTGCTCTTACATTATGTAAATGCTGTGGGAGAAGCTGTTGCATGCATGGTGACTATACATAGCTTTGTCTCCATTGTGCAAACTACAAGACATGCTATGATATCGACTATATTTTGTCAACATGTGCACTACTAGGAATTAGATCCCTGAGAGGATCGGTATATTCTCGGGACTTGCAAATCTCTCTGGTCGCTTTAGTTGTGATCCAGGGGACAATAGAGATGATTCTCTAAGGAAAAGTTATATACTCATATCTAGTCAAGGCCTTTAGATGAACCCATCTTTTCACTCTCTCGCACATACCATTCCCTAGTCTGATATAAATTAAGTTCAATGTTCATAGAGAATTACAGTTCCTAGATCTATTCCCTGTAGACATTTAAATTGAAATAGCTCGCAACCCTAGAGATATCAATTTACCACAGTCACATAATAGCATTCCTGAGGACATATCTCTTTCTCAGGTTTCTCAGCAAATGGTGATAATAGCATCCACTGTCTGACACCATGGGGACGATGTCAAATAATGAGAGCAGGTGCTGTTTTGAACGGGATTGAGCTACTCAAAGTCTACATGAGGAGCGGGAATAGACTGACTGCAATCCTACCCTAGCCATTGCATTTAATTTCATGATATTTCCCTTAGTAATGGAGGGAGCTGAAGTCTGCATTTCGTATTGGCACTTTAAGTTGACTGAGCAAGTCTAGAGTAGTACTAAATTGAGCTCACTCCTTGCGTTTCTCTCCTGCCACTCCCCCTGCAATGTTTATCAATTGAAATCTGAATCAATATTCTACATTACACCAAGCTACACTCAGTGTTTGGCAATATGCATTATGAACTGGCCCAACTCTACTAGCCAGTAAAGCTGGCATAATAATGAGATATGCCAGTTAGTATGAGCATCATAAAGTATGACAACATAGTTATGAGTTTCATTTCAATATTCAAAAAAACATGTCACCATATGATACAAAGACCTGAGCAGGTCTAGAGCAGTACATGTATCTATAAATAGTTCCCAAACAAACCTGGGAGTTTCCCACGGTGTGGGAGGTGGTGGGAGGATGTATACAACAACACCCTGACCTGCTGCCACACTTATATAAGCATAGATACCCACCAGTGATACTCCAGGGTGGGCTGCCCGAGTTATAACAGGTTAGATGTTACCACAGCCATATTGTAGGGGGTTCCCTACGGAAGTATCACCAGGGGGTCATTATAACGCTGTCATTAAGGCACCCATGATACTCTATTATCTAGTTCATGCAACATTAGTACAACCCAGTTAGCACAACCATTGTAATAGTGTTGATGGTGAGCCATCAGCTTGGTCACACAAAATGTGCATTGGATCATTACCAAGGTGACTTTCAAATTCAGTTTTGCAGTGTTGATGATTGCAGGGATGAACATCAGGACCCTGCTCTAGCTGTGGAAGCAGTGCAGATGGCACCACTGCCCTGCTGTGGTGTTTGCTGTTGTTCTTATTTAGAGGTTAATTCTGCTATCCCCATATCCTGCATACCAGTAGCACATGGTGTGGATCTATAGGGATGTACTTGGTAATACACCACTGGTATTACATAGCACTGTGGTGCACGTAGACATCCAAGCCCAGTGCACTAGCTATACTCCCATCTAGATCTGTTCAACCTAGACTGTTGCCAACATGTGGTATATTGTTTTCTCTAACTCCCTCTTCATCTTCCTACTTGCTGAACTATGCTGCATTATTGTAGTTTTCCGATATGTCTGTGTATCAACTTGGAGTTTAAGGCCATGGGCGGGGGTGTACCCAAGAATTTGAAGACATTGGTCCCATCCCAGAACCGAAATGTGCTGCATTGTGTAGCCGTAGAAGCAATTGCAATATTGTTAGATGAATCCAAATACAGCTAGATAGAACTATGATTAGCTGAATGCTTTTGAAGTATTGCAGTATAGTTAGGTGAGGTAGGATTAAATGAATGTTATAGGGTATAGGTATAGAGCAGAGAGACAGGTGTAGTGAGTCTCCAGGATGCAGACAAGTTGGGGGTATGTGAGGCATGCAGGTGGGGGCAGAGTTGGGTACAGGAGGGGTTACTATCTGATTAACCCTTTAATCGGAAAATGACTCATGGTTAATTCTCTTGTAGTCATGGTGTATGAATGAGGACCTAGCGAGTAACATGCAGGCATTTCATTCATGCCAATGCTATGGCTTCGACATGATGCACCAATAATACTCACCAGCGCTGCATTGGTGCATCATGACGACCAATGAACATGAACCATTGAGGCACCATCCAGTCCTTAAAGGGTTACTCCATGGCTACATTCCTCCTGCATGTCACATAATGATATACGGCACCCTGACTGACACATGGGTTGGGGCTGGAAACAGGCATCCCTGATAGAGTCAGTGCGTCTGGCATCCCAATGTGTACCCTACTTATATTCAGGGCTCCCTGTTGAATTCATTACCTCCTGGGAGGCGTGTTGATACAGATGAATTATATGTCCAAATAGTGTTGTTCAATGCAATTGTGTACCCTTATCGAATTTCGAAAGTATGTGAAATGCAAGCAGTACATCTTCCAATATGTTGTGAGTATTTAGCAGCGTTTGTGAGCCTACGCAATGTACTTGAATAATTCAAGACCTTAGAACTGCATCATTACTATGCAACTTGAACTCCAACTTGACCTGTTTCCCAGTCGTGTAAGTTAATAAATACCGCACACATTTTGGTATACAATGGCCAATGTGTAAGAATGGGCTCTGTGACAAACATATTTTTATCTGTACATGTTATACTAATCATTTTGTCAAGCCAATGCTAACTAAAATCACTTGATGTCGGATTGGTTTTATATTTAAATACCTTTGGCTGCCAAGACCAGTGACAGTGCCAGGTTTAAAATGGACACACCCATAAGTATCATGTATAATGGAGTATGCTTATAAAACATGTAGCTCCAACATGTTAGTATTTTAAACACGACTTCCATGTTTGGGTAATAACCTTACCCTAAGCACGTTGTATTATTACTTTATTTTATGGTCATACCTTGTGTTTGGGGGAGGTTGGATACCGGGATTATGATACTTGTCAAATAGGGGTAAAAACTTGTTTTGTATGAGATCCTGTCAAACTTATTAATCCAATGGAACATACAGCATGTGGACAAACTGTACGTCCCAGAGGGAAAACATTATTTTCATCAAATATACGAGTCAAGAAGTAGGTCTACCTTTGCTAGTACAATTAGCTAGAATATTCCCCAGTATTCCATGACTGTTGTAAAGAAGACGAGGAAGCAGTAGCCTAGCAGTATCTAAAAGAGTGTTTGCCTTATATGCAGTAAATCGGCGATCGGGTTAAAAGATGTGAAGATACCATGAAATCTATGGCCGCGTCCGAAGTCGTCCAATGAACTATGGGCATTATGGGACCAGACAGAGGAACAGACTAAGGAAGTGCCTAGACATACTAGTACACAGACAACAACAACAACAACAACAACAACAACAACAGGCAGAAGAAGGGGGGACATAATAAAATGACCGGAAATTATTAATGCAGAAGAAATATTCTAGTTATAAACGTTTGGCAACTCCCTGTGGTAGCTGGTATCAGAGTGGGCTGGTATATATGTGCTTCTGGAGAGAACCAGTTAGTTTAACCTTCCATACCGAGGCCTTGGGTAACGTTACAGAGCCTCCACCAGGGCAGGTGGAAAAAGTGGCCACCCGATCCACCTGTGGGGTACACTGAGGTCACCTCCAGGGTCACCTCCACTGCTCCAGGGCGGCAGGAGGCAGAAGGAGGGGTGGGGAGCCTCCTACACAACCTGTTCTCTATATGCCAGTCTCTTTAACCCTTAAAGTGGCATTCTCACTGAGCCAATCCCACTCACAAATCTAGTACTGTTCTAGTATACTATGTGGTTAAGTGTGAGTGGTGATACTGCCCCTTTAAACATGAATGGCGCTTGAAGCCACATGTCAATTTGTCGCCATGGTGCACCAAGGCAGTGCCGGCGAGTAACTCGCCAGCACTCTGTGGGTGCAACACACTGACTCTACAAGATTGTAATCAAATGCGTAGAAATTAATGAATGCAGCACTGGCGAGGAGATCTATAGGGGTATGTAACTTTGTTAATATAGTCAAAATTTGATAGGACAAATTGCATCTCTATTTATGCACGGGGCTAGAAAGCTATTAGTAGCCGCTTTAATTGGCTCATTTTAAAACCTGGTTGTTATATTGCTCTCATTTAGATCCATATGGGAACATTATCTATGATAATACCAACAAAGCAGTCTGGTAATGACAGCTAGCGATTAGTAGTTCCCATTAAAGAACGTCGGGAGAAGGAGATATCGTCTAGAGACTGGGAACCACTTCTATATTGATTGTATTATTGATTTCAACTGGTGCTGATCCAACTTCGAGCATCATTGAATTTCCAGACAAAGGGAAATAGGTTCTGCATTTGGCTGATTAGCAGGGGGGATCCAGGGGTCTATCCAAGAGCTACAGCGCCGCCATGTTATATGGGGTTAGATGTGCAAATCTGTTAACTATAGGGTCACTTCTACTACCTTGAACCCAAGAGGACCTTTTACACCTTCAATGTAGTCAGTAATGCGTATTATCTGTGGGGGTTTCTTTCAGGGTGATACAGTATTAACGCATGCTTGGTTTGATACACTAGAATGAACATATTATGAGCATTTACCTTGAAATGTGAGTACTTCCCAATCTCTTATTCAAGCATCCTTTAGAACTACATATGCTATATTTAACGTTGTACCTCCCATCTGATAATAACATACAATCTGATGATAGAAAATAATGTCCTACTTGTCCCAAGTAGGTTAATCTAATTAGGTTGAGAGGTAATCTATTTGGAATTGGATGTTGGAATGTCAATTCCCTGTTGGTGCTTGGCCAATTGCCTATTAGGCCTAAAAAAAAGAGGCTGTATTCAGGTAACCCGACCTACCCTCTTTTTCGCCCCAGTAGTATAGTATGTATCGGAACGGGACTATAGTTAAGTACTGTTTATTACTCAATCGACCTGCAGCCAATCAGAGGCCTCCCTTTTGGCGGGAAATTCAAAAGCAGCCAATGAGAGGCCTCCCTTTTGGCGGGAAATTCAAATAGGTCATGTGACCGGAAGTGACCTACTTCCGGTCACGTGACCTTTGGGCGGGAAATTCAAATAGGTCACGTGACCGGAAGTGACCTACTTAAGAGGGTCACGTGACCACCATGTTGGCGGGAAATTCAAATAGGTCACGTGACTGGAAGTGACCTACTTAAGGGGGTCACGTGACTACTAGGTTGGCGCGAATTTCAAAATAAGTCACTTGAGATTTTTATGGATAAATAAATTTTAAAAAAGAAAAAAAGCAAGCTGAAAGCTTGCTAAAAAATAATTTAAAAATGTGGCTCTTTTTTTTAGGGGGGGGAGGGGCACTCTGGGGGGCACTCTTTAAGATGCATGGGGGGGAGGGGGGGGGGGAGGGGAAGGGTTTTTTAAGAGTGAGACTCGCTTCTCTGCCCTCTCTTTTAGAGGGCAGAGAGGCGAGTCTACTGGTTCGTCTACTTACAATGAAATGTATCATGATTGCGTTTATGATGATGTGCATCATGATGTGACTATCTTACAACTTTATAAGAAATAAGCAAGGTCTCTCTCTTATACAATTACAGTTTTCTAGCTTGAAATATAGTCTTTCAACAGCTCCTTTTCTCATCTTACACAGAGGCAAATATCAGAGGCACCCAATGGCACCTAAACCGCTCTCAGACAAGGGTCGGGCACTGCTGGACTATAATAGATGGGTCAAGGTCCGTTCTACTGAGGGTCAGGCTAGGTCGGACATTCAATAACGTGACTTTAGCAAACTTGCTTGAAAAGTCTGACCATGCGAGATCCTTATGCCCCAGTCTGTCAATGCTGTCCAGACTTTCAAGCAAGTTTGCTAAAGACCTGCCTGTCATTGAATGTCCGACTTAGCCTGCTTGACCCTCAGTAGAACAGTCCTTGACTCATCTATTATAGTCCAGCAGCGCCTGACCCTTGTATGAGAGTGGTATTGGCACCATTGGCTGACTCTGATAATTCACCTGTGTGCACGGGGGGAGGAGAGGGTTCACAGCTACAGCTCTCTTAAGGCAAAGCTTGCGCTTATAGAGCACTACTAGTGGAGGTTTGGATGAGGAGGCTATGACATATGATGTTTGTCTTAAAAAATAGCCATGGTGCATGTCGATGTCGCTTAATTATGCTCATATCTCATGTCGATTTTAAGAATTGTTCATGTCACCTGTCACTATGTTTTTCAAGCTTCATGTCAAATGTCACTAGGCTTCATCTTGAATTTAGTGGTCCACACTGCCGCTGCTGCTGCTGCTGTCAGTGCTGCTGCTTGTGCTGCTTGTGCTGCTCATGCAGCAGCTGCAGCAGCTGCTGGCTGCTTGTGCTGCTGACGATGTCATGGATACTGTTGACAGATGCTGCTGCTGCTGCTGCTGCTGCTGCTGCTGCTGACGATGTCACGGATGCTGCTTGTGCTACTGCTCGTGCAGCAGCTGCTGAAGCAGCTGCAGCAGCTGCTGGCTGCTTGTGCTGCTGACGATGTCATGAGGGCTGCTGTTGACAGATGTTGCTGCTGCTGCTGCTGCTGCTGCTGCTGCTGACGATGTCACGGATGCTCTTGACAGATGTTACTGCTTGTGCTGCTCGTGCAGCTGCTGCTGAAGCCGCTGCCAGCTGCTTGTGCTGCACGTGCAGCTGCTGCTGAAGCCGCTGCCAGCTGCTTGTGCTGCACGTGCAGCTGCTGCTGAAGCCGCTGCTAGATGCTGCTGCTTGTGCTGCACGAGACTGAGTAGCCGCTATTCGGCGTTTCACTCCTTATGTACTCTGTCCTAGATAATCCTCTTAAAATGGCTGAAAAGACTCTCTCAGCACAGAGACTCTACTCAATGTAAGAGATCTGTTAAGTAAGTTTTCACATGCCGCCTGACTACTGCGGGAGGGTTTAGACTTAAGCAGCTTAGTGCACACACGTGTCTGTTAGAAAAGCTACCTGCACACCTGCCTTCCTTTTTCACTAGTATTTACCCCCTGCCGACTATTAAGGCACCTATACACACCTTCTTGCTTCTAGAGCTAAGCTGACTGGCAGCTATTTTAAAAGAGAATACCCGTTACCTGTATAACGGATAAGGGGGTTATGAGATTAGCGTGTGTATACAAAAAAAACAAAAAAAAGCTACAGGGGGCGCGTGTCTGTCTGTGAGGTAGAGACCGTGTGGTAAGCGACTCAAGTGTAAAACAAAAGCACCTCCTCTTGCCGCAGTGAGTGGTGTGGACGGCGGCTGGCTAGTTGAATTTAAGCGTCAGCTTAAAAGATAATCCGTTCACGGGCTGGCGCGTCACACCTGGCGTTAATCACCCCCTGTAGTCTTTGTATACACAGGTGACTCGGCTTTATCTCTTCACCAGCTATAATCCCATATACATGTAGCGCACGTTACACTCGTTATCTCTCTTTTCATGCTGATGGATTAGGGGTGGAAGGGTTCAGGTGAAAAGCGATTTGATTCTCTCTGGAAGAGGGTGGGGCTCTAGGTGAAAACAAGCTTAGAACATCCAGATTAGCTGCTCTCTCGGCTATATAAAGAGCCTCATTTTTTCTAATCTCTGCCCACTTCGTCTTGTTGTACACTATCAGTCACGAGGCAGACGCTGGAAGTAGCAGATGTTTGCAGTATGGTTTATACAGAGGTTACCTGCTAATAGGATTTTGTCAGAATAGGGTGAGTTGCTATTAAAATGAACATTTAAATGGGTTGTTAATATGGTATCTGATGTTAATGAGCTAACACCTAACATTGAGGATTATGACCTCCCAGAGGGGCGTCTCGCCAAATTCTCCAGTCTTGACTATAGTCTTAACTGTCTAAAGACTGTGGAGCACGTTAATGGGTGGTCTCCTTACTAATTTCACTTGACCAGGCCGGCAGGGTCAACTAGGCTAGGTAATTACAACCACAAGGGCGGCTACTCAACATGCAAGTAGACCTACTACTACGAGATTGTCTTTTGACCACTCTGCCGCCGCCTGCTGGTCTGGCGATTACATGCTCTAGTATAGTTCTCCGCTCTTTTCGTCAGATGACGCCACAATAGGGTTTTTGTACATTTCCACGATACTCGCGAACATTTTAAAAGCATAATGACCTATAATAAGCAACAAAGCACACTTCTAATATATTGAATATAAGAAACATGTCAACGTTGTGTATTTCTGATAGAATGAGGCAGATTCTTTGAAATATCAACTAAACTATAGTGAGATTGAAAATACTACACCATATCTAAAGCGATATAAAAGCTATATAAAGTCAGAACCTCTGACGGATCGGTAGGATCACTCAACCATTCGTCCTCGAAAGCAACACAGGGTTCCCGTCCAACAGGACTTTGAGCCTTGACGCTTTTGAGGGAGGTTTGATCTCATGCTGCTTAACATGTGGTGTAATTAATCATCACCGCGGCCCCTCTTTAGGGGCCACACAATAAACAAAGAATAAAAAAGGGTAGGACTTAGGTTTAAAGTGAATCTCCCAGGATTTTGGCGAGGTCGACAAAGGGGGAGATAACAGATTAAACTGCAGGAGACTATACGCAAACCTTGATACTCTCAGAGGGGGAGCTCCATATTGCGGACCTGTGGTCAGATCTATCACCTCCAGGAGGCAGGCTGCATGTCGTAAATGTCCACCACAGACATTGGGATATATTGTTAATCCTACTCCAGGGTCTCCATAATTAGACCCTGAATCTGTTGTTAAACGGGTGTGAGGTGATGGTAACTAATACTTATGAGATGGAGCTCTTACGAGACATAAGCACCACCCAGCGCGGGGCTCGCCTTGAGATGGGAAATTCACTACAGTAGGGTGGCCGGAGCATTTTTGAAAATAAACTAGACACACATGTATTATGTATGTCTAGAATGTCTCAATATTCGCATTTAACAAATTAGCACTGTTATATTGATAGAGTAACTAGGTAACTAACTGTAGCTGATTACATATACCTCACTCCTCAAACCTTTCTGACAGATCTGAAGATCTGTATAGAGAAGACATGCCATACCCATGGCTTACTTATAGCCCTGCCATGCTATAGTGGCTATTGGGAGAACTAAGATTTCTCTATCTAACTGTATGACAGAAGGTGTCCTCTAGTGTTATTTATATGATTTTAATACTTGAGATTGGGGTCTGAGGTCCTCATATGACCCCCAGCAGATGCTCTGACGCTGGCTGGCGGTAGATTGTATCATTTCCATTCAAAATGCATTATTTTAACTTGATTTATCTCTATATTCAGTAATTTACCGTAAACTACCAATTAAAGATTTCTATAAAAAAAAAATGAGCCCTGAAAATGCGCAATTTAGGTGGCTTATCTCAAAAAAGATAACAATATCCTAAGTAGTTATAGGACCCTCCATGGGATAGCTGCATTCAAGATGCTTCAAACAGAAAAGGAATCTCGTTGATACATGGATTTGCCATCAGCCAGTGCAAATTCTCCCAAAGGTCAGGTTAAAGAGATTTCCCAGTTATGAGCTTAAAGGAGACTCAAAACCTCAGGTCTGTCAACATTGCCCCTGAATTACATTATGTAATACAGTTTATAATGCATTATCCAGCCTGTATAGGATGGACCCATTCAGGATCTGTTGATAACAAATTACTAGAAGTGTCTATCTGCTTTGAATCGAAAATGAGGGCATATCATAAAAGGGTCATTTAACATAGGATCAGATACACACTGGGCCCTCACGCCGACCCTCCGGCCACCCTAACTACAGCATTATCTGTCGTTGAAAATGGTGCTCGTGTAGAGTCGGGATGATGTACCAAAAGAGCGTTTTATACACAATGATACCCTTGTACAAATGTGTATACCTAGTAGGCAGCGTCTTATCATCAAATCTAAGAGGGTGCTATAGTTTTATTATACTTTTATAGACCATTTTTAAAATCCGAGCTTAGCTTAGTTCATAGTCTCCTTACCAATTTTCACTTGACCAGGCTGGCAGAGCCAACTAGTCTAGGTAATTATAACCACAAAGGCGGCTACTCAAGATCCAAGTAGACCTACTACTACGTGATTGTCTTTTTGGCCCCTCTGCCGCCTAGTTATTACATCCTCCAGTCTAGCTCGCCACACCCTTTGAGCAGCACCATTGCCTCGGTAAAAGTGTAGGGTGTGTGCTTTCCACCTTCAGGCATCCATAGATTCGATCACCATCACCCCCCTTGAAATGACCTCAGCTGTTAATTAGGGCGTAAAGCAGCCCAACAACCAACCAAGTCCCTGTCAAAAGATGTGAATAACGCTGTAGTCTGCCCGTTTCTGTGATCCAATATGAACCCTTCCTAATAGCACCCCCACTGATGCATTGCATAAAAATAGCCCCCCTGACCTCATTTCTTGAGCTATAAAAAACACAAACCCCTCATTTTAATCACAATATCATGGCAGTCAACATGAATGGAACCATTAGTGGAGAAAGATAAGAGTCTCTGTTTTCTGTAGCCTACAATATTATGGTGACATTCTTCATGTCAAAATGTAATAAATAAATATGAGTTGTTAAAACTTGTTACCATGGGGATGTTGGTAATTGTGTTCTTGAAGACGTATGTGAAATCCAGATGTATGTGCCTCTGCCCAATGATGTCCCTAGCCATTTTAAGTTAACCTGTTCTGTCTGAGTTAGAAGGGTGCCTAGGAGGGCTAGAGCTACAGAACCCCTAACTGCTGTGAAAGTGCCCCTCTCCTGCCTAGATCACAGAAATGGGAAATATGTTCAGTTGCATTCACCATGATATTTCTGGATCTAGGCAGGATAGAAACTCCTGATCTTTTACAGATCTGAAAAGCTCTCATAGGGATCTATACTAATGGAACCAATATGTATTTTTTAACTCATTTTTCAAAAATTTATCAAACTCCCTACCTTAGCGCCCCTATAAATAGGGTTAAGTACCTGTCCGACCCCTCTACCACTGCTGCTGGAGGAGTACCGAGAACTACCCTCTTTTTTAGAAAACTAAGTAAAAATTATCCTTCTTCATGTCCAGTTACATACAATGTCGATCAATTTGACACTGTAGCAGCCTGTCTCCATATCTGTATGCTGCATAAATGCACAATACACGGTTCTGCACGCACTTAAACCAAGGCTAACATGGTTGACCTATATAGATGTGATACTCTCGTTTTCGGGGCTAGTAGAAATTAGGCGTCTAATACGGACGTTCTGGGTTCGAACCCTCACTAAGTTTTAGTCAAGACGTCTAGCCACGTCGCCTAAGGCGACGAAAGCGCGTCAAGGCGTTTACAGGGTTCGAACCCGTGAGCTGCTCCTTGGGGCTACAAAAAACGCTTAGACCTTGAAATCCCATAGGGAAAAAATTTTGGGTTTTTGGACTTTAGGCCTTAATTTGAGGGTGATCCCGGGCTGATAGAAAAATAATTCTTGGACGAGCGGATAGCTCTGGATCTCTTTTATCTAAAACAGCGAAAAATTGATTATGGTTTCGCCGCAATTCATCCGACGGGGGGTAATCAGCCCCCCCCTCTGCCAATCAAGGCAGTGAATCTAGACGACCGCGCAATCGCTCGCGGCCGTCGCGACGAACCGACTGAAGACCTCGGCATCTTAGTATGATTCGTGTGACCTACTTAGAGGCTCACACGGTGGGGGTGTGTCCGGCGTTCGGCGCGCTGATTGGCTACTGGTGGGAGGCGCTGTGCCGCGTCAAGAACTTCACCTATTTGGGACGGCTGTTAAAGGCGCACTGAGTTGAGGTGCACCTTTAAGCAAGAGCGCGATCTGGCCTAGTCTTGCGGACCCCTGTTTGGAGAGTGTAGCGGGCGGCTATGTCGCGCTCTCCAACCACAGTCTTAACAGTGGTCCGCAAGACTAGAGTGCAAGACGCGTGCACACACAGACCGAACAGACACACACAGACCCACACACCCACACACCCCTATCAGTGAGGCGTCTAGCAGATTTGGGAGAGGTGACCAGGGAGGTACTCTCGGCTAGCGGCCACTAATTAGCTGTTTAGATAAGGCACAGAAACAAGGGTGATGACAGACTATGTGGTCAAGCAGCCAACATGCCCTGACACTTGATAATGGGTGTGGACCACCAAATTCGACATGGCGACATGGTCATTTCTTATAATCGACAAACGACATGAGGCCTAATGACAAGTGACATGAGGCCCAAAAATCATAGTGACAGGCGACATGAGCAATTCTTAAAATCGACATGGGATATGAGCATTATTAAGTGACATTGACATGTGACATGGCCATTTTTTAAGATCGACATTCGACATGGGGACCCCCCATCCAGAGCCCCTTGATAGATGACAGCTGTTGTGTGTAAGAAAAGCGTATGCCTCACAATCAAAGATGATAAAAGGCTTCATTAATTTGATGAAATTCTAAAATAGATATATTATTCATGTTCTGTGTTCCACAGAGGTAAATTAATTAAGCCTCAACTCTTTCTAGAAGCAGTAATACAAAAATGTATAACATGATAACGTTGTATCAAACATTTTCTTATATACTGGCTTCTGGTAGGAGTTGAATCATAAATAAAGTACCTATGTGAAGCACATGACATGCATGTCATGCTTATTAAAGAATAACATCAATTCAATCAGGTATTCAAATATTTTGGGTTTGCAGGCACAGTTAGAAGGGGTAAGGTTAGTGGTGGTATCTGACCAGGATGTATCAGATTACTACAAACTGCCCCTGACCCCTTCCACCACCACCACTGGTCACCGGCTGTCTGGGGCTCCCGTGGTCAGTGGATAAATTCTATCCACTCTGAATCTGCTAGACGTCTCTCTGCTATGTAGTGTGGGATGTAAAAGAAACCCTTGTCTCGGTAAAAGGACCATAGATTCGATCACCATCACCGCCCTTGAAATGACCATAGCTGTTAACTAAGGCGTAAAGCAACCCACACACCCACACACCCACACACCCACACATTTTTCTGTATGAGCCTTCAGACCTGAAGCTGCTCAGTGTACGGGACTAGGTTTTGTCATAGGCCCTACGGACGCTACTCAAGGGGGAATAAGAGAGCTGTCTCACCATGACATGGGCTGGCTGTAGTTTTTTATGTTTCGGTACCTACAACCAAACAGCCAGTACCCACCCCAGGGCTTCATGTCGCACGCGGGAAAAAGTATAACGGTGGCGCCAACTGTCGGAATAGCGGGTACACTACGTCAGTAGTTCTTTTGTTCTCCGCTGAGTGACTGGGCGAAATGTAGTCGGTAGCTCTATTTTCTGTGCACTGTTCTGTTCATTTTCTACACTTAACGCTTAAATAGACCGCGTGTTTGTACAAGCTAGCCGTTTTTATCAGTGCAAAAATTAAATAAGCATCGGATAGAACAATAAAAAAATGAGAAAGTAATCCAGCACTTAGTATAAGGCACCAGTTTTATCATGAGACACCGAAAGTCTGGTTTTTTTAAGGTGGATAAGACAGTCGACTGAGAGCTCCAAAGTAACCAAAATCGTACCAGAGGGCGATCTATCTCAGAACGTACCCGACAGGGCAGGGGCCTTTTACACCCCGGCTCTGATGAGCAAGCGAGGGCCTATTCCTCTTTTGAGGTGGGCCCAAAATTGAACAAAAGAATAAACTCAAAAAAAGCCTTAAGATTGAAAGAGTTGTAGATACTGATTTTAACGAGGAAGTCCCATTCATTAGTTTACAAATAGTCAGTGTAAGTACGCCCATGTATAAGAGAGAGACCTTGCTTATTTCTTATAAAGTTGTAAGATAGTCACATCATGATGCACATCATCATAAACGCAATCATGATACATTTCATTGTAAGTAGACGAACCAGTAGACTCGCCTCTCTGCCCTCTAAAAGAGAGGGCAGAGAAGCGAGTCTCACTCTTAAAAAACCCTTCCCCTCCCCCCCTCCCCCCCTCCCCCCCCCATGCATCTTAAAGAGTGCCCCCCAGAGTGCCCCTCCCCCCCCTAAAAAAAAGAGCCACATTTTTAAATTATTTTTTAGCAAGCTTTCAGCTTGCTTTTTTTCTTTTTTTAAATTTATTTATCCATAAAAATCTCAAGTGACTTATTTTGAAATTCGCGCCAACCTAGTAGTCACGTGACCCCCTTAAGTAGGTCACTTCCAGTCACGTGACCTATTTGAATTTCCCGCCAACATGGTGGTCACGTGACCCTCTTAAGTAGGTCACTTCCGGTCACGTGACCTATTTGAATTTCCCGCCCAAAGGTCACGTGACCGGAAGTAGGTCACTTCCGGTCACGTGACCTATTTGAATTTCCCGCCAAAAGGGAGGCCTCTCATTGGCTGCTTTTGAATTTCCCGCCAAAAGGGAGGCCTCTGATTGGCTGCAGGTCGATTGAGTAATAAACAGTACTTAACTATAGTCCCGTTCCGATACATACAATACTACTCGCCCCATAACATAATTTGGGCCTTTCTTTGGTAAGGAGAGGGTAAAAAAGGGTGAATTATCTGTAAAATGTATTAGATGTACCAAATCAGCACGAAAAGGTTCGGTAAGAAACTACCAATTTGCTTATATCAATTCTTTTGGAAATACGACCTGAACACAACACTTTTCTTCTTGGCCTTCTGGGCAGCACGCACCAGTTGTTTACACTTTGTATAAGGTTAGATAGGAGATAACTACACTAATTATCACAGGTGCCGAAACATGACCAGTATGCCCCCTTAAGGTAATTGCTAGGTTACTATGCATATGTAGTTGGTCTCTTACTACGTATGTAACACTTGAGTACAAAAACCAGACAAGGTAAATTAGACTTTAATATACGGCGACTTTATTGTAAAGGTAACTCTTGGGTATTATAGTACAAGTATAACCAGCGGATATACGAGATCAGAACAGATATATAATACAGTGGGCAACCCTATAGCATAGAGTTAAGCCCGTGAGCACAGGGTGGTCATGTCACGACAGTCCCAAACCTGACTGACTTCCAATGGGGAAGCAGCCGTCTTATATACAGCGCTGCGTAGCCACGTGACCGTACTAGCAGCGCCACCTGTTAGGTTTAGTTATGTAAAAATGATTATGTAACAACTACCGACGGTAACCGAAGGTGGTACCGGTACACTACCGTATAGATAACCGAACTAGAGGAGTCGGTATATGTAACGAACCGACGACACTAGTTAGATGAATAAAACAGTTATTAAACACAATAGAACCGTGTTGTCTTACATCATACAACATACAATAGATATACAACAATAACAGTTAGACTTTATAGTCAACCCGTTACACTACCCCCCTTTAGAATGTAGGAAGGGTTGGTTTTATAATAATAATACCTCTTGGATACATTATATACCACGTATATCTATTTATCAACAAGTAACATTTCTACTCATAGTAACAACAGGCATACATACATGAACATACAAGTTAACATGCACATAACAGTTTATATCAACAATATAGTCTTTGTAAAACCATAGTCCCGTAGGCACATGATATAAAAAACTGTCCAACTGATAGTCCTAGACTAGTATCAGTTAATAGTAAAGGCACCAAATAACCACCTTGGAAACTCAACACATCACCTACTTCATTCAGCAATGGTGCGAATCCGTGTGGAGTTAGTGTCCTTATATATAAATAATAGAACTATAATAGCTCTCACTTCCTTTGGCGAAGAAAAGTTTTATAATTGGAACTATAGCAGTTCCCACTTCCTTTGGCGTAGAAAAGTTTATATATAAAAATCCATATTAGCGTATCCTAAATAAGGTGGGATAGATCGTCATCCTTATTAGGGGCGGTACTCCAGTACCTAGCAGTTTATGGTGGTAGAGATGGATAGAGTCCAGTACCGGTATAGTACTTCCATCTCTTGTGAAATATAAATATAAAAAGGTAGGTCCGTGCCTCCCTATAAATAATTATCACAGGAGGATGATCCATATAATAGTTCATAGGTCACCATAGTAGAATGTGACCACAGGATCAGGAGCCCTGGACAGTAGTAGAGCACCGACGGTTGTGGCTTAGTAGTAAACCACGGTTGAAGACATCAGGCTGCTTCCAGTGTGGTGGCAGTAGAGACTCAGTTAAGTCACGACAGCACCGTCGGTCTGCTTTCGGTTGTCCAGGGGCGTGTAGCTGCGTCGATGGTTTAGTTTTACCTCCGAGGGGCGGAACAGTGCACCCCAGAGGGCCTGACGGGGGACCAACCTTAGGTGTCCATAGGGACACCGCCGGATGGCTTTCCTTCCCCATCAGGACTTCCTCCAGGAGGGGCCTCCGTGGTGTAAACCACAGCAGCCTCCACCTGGAGAGGAAGGGCTCCACCTGGGGCTACCGAGAGGGTACTCGGCGCCGCAGTAGGCTCCCCGCCACTGACCACCCGGGTAGATTGTGCCATGAAAGAAAATGGCATCTCATACCTAGGTGGGTGTACTGACAGTACCGGGGTCACAGGAGGAGCAGGCCTTGCGGCAAGCCCCAACCTGGACTGGAGATCTGGAAAACCAGATCTCTCCCACTCTGTCAGCTTAAACCCGAACTGCCGGAAGAACTTGGCGTCACAAGTTGTCAACCTTGATTCGAGCTGGTCGATCGTAGCCCTCCAGAAGGCATGATCCTGCTCCAGACTCGCCTCGCGCTCGGCAAGGACTCTGGTGCGTTCAGCAACCCAAGCTTTCCCTTCCCGGATAGCCTGTTCTCTGAGCAACTTATACTGCTCAAAGTACGACTTCTCCAAGAAGGAAACCTGAAACTGGAGTAGCTTACTTGCGTTTTCAGCCATCTTAGCTCTGTAGCACTCAAATCCGGGGACTAGAGTGTCAGAGAATCCAGTGTCAAAGGCAGGACCGTCTCCAGGCAACACAGGTAACCCTGCTAGCCCTTCGTCAACAGCCCTGTGCTCAGGGTCTGGAGTCACCTCGTCATCCCTTGCGGGGTCAGAGGTTGCTCCGTGCTGGGGTGGAGCAGTCGGCTGGGCTGACGCCCCATCCGGCTGTTGTACCTCTACCTGTTCAGCGTCACTGACAGGTGAGACACTCTCCTGTGGGGCTGAAGCTTTCTTTTGCTTCTGACTCCACTTGTACTGCTTGACATAGTCAGCAGCGACTTGTTCCGCCTGCTCGTCACCCAAAGAGTTCTGAACAATAGCCAGTGCATTACCCAGTTTCTGTCTCTCCTGCCTGGGCAGTTGATCAGCAACCGGGGGCAATGCAACCGAAGATACCGTGACGGTACCGACGGTTTGGCTACGGTCGACCTCAGATGTTACCGTGGCGGTGGCGACACGTTTCTTCGCAGGTTCACTGCGGGAACGGTCACGTCCACCTTTGGTATCATCTTTGGATGACTGGCGGCCCCTTTTTAGATTTTTCTTCTTAGGAGGGGTATCCTTCTTTACAGTGGGCATCGGAGCTTCTGTAGCTGGTCCCAGGTCGGTTTGTTCGCACTTGGCGCCCTTACACAACCTCTCCCAGTCAGCCTCCGTGAGGTAGTTCCACTGTTTAAGTTTGTTGGTTCGCCACTTAAACTGTAGATTTCCTACACGTTTGTGACTCCCCCAAACCTTCAGTGCAGCCTCAACTCCACGACTAATAGTGCGCTTGTGCACGCCCTTATTGTCGCAAAGATGCCTAACCAAACCAGATCTCCGTTGGCTACGGAATAGTTCCCCGTCACTGTACTCAGGGCAGGAAGTACTCGTACTTCCACTCACACAGTACAAGTAGGGACGCACATTCATGTGCTTCTCTACCAAATGACGGGCAAACTTGAAAAGGTTTGGCCACCGTTTTGCTGCTGTCGCAGTCCCTTTCAGGCGCTGACAGCGAACGTACGGGCAGGGATCCCCTGGCACGTAGTTCTTCCAAGCATATTTCAGCTTGGGGCGGCATGACCTATGGATGTTAGGTTTCTTCCCGTCTAACACTGCCCTGAGGTACACGAGGTACCAGTCAATGGGATGGGAATCACCTGTCAACCAGTCTTCGTCGTCTGAACCATCGGTCGTGTGAGGTGCAGGAAGAGCCATTTTGCCATTCTCCTGAATTAAATCAGTGAGGCTCAGGTTCTCCCGGTCATCATCACGGAGACACAGGTTTAGACGGACATGCGCTGCCTTGGCGCGGAGGCGTCGATTGGCTCTGCTCTCTGCCACAGACCATCCCTCGGCTTCCGCCTTGGACAGTTTGTCGGCAACAGCTTTGAGTCTATCTGCCTCCGTCGGTGCGACCTCTTCGGTAGCAGGAGTCTCAGGGGAAGATGCAATCCTTCTCTTATGCTTCCGCTTCCGTTTGGTCTTAGCACGGACCGTGGACCCGTCTGATGAATCACCATCAGGGACCGTCGGTTCTTGTGCCAATACACCGGCGGGTTTCGGAGAAGATCCCCCTGCAGGGTTCTCCTCCTGGTTGGTATTGCTACCACCCAGACCAGGTTCTGTCTTCGGAACAACATCACCCGACCCCTCAGGGTTAGGTTCAGTTGGTACCGAAGCCGAGCCTTGACCGACGGTTGGAGCACCGGTAGTGTCCATTTCCGTGTCAGACTCGAGAACTCGGTCATCCCCATCGGAGGCCTCAGCCTTCTCCGGGGCCGTGCATCTGCCATCTACACGGGCTGCCATACTGTTAGCTCAGGCGTAGGTGAACCTCACGGTTCACTCACCCGAGCATTTAGTAGCACAGCTGGTAAACAATAGTGTAGGTACTGCCGGGCAGACCTAGGCACCACTGATCAACACGCTACCCTACGGGCAAACGTGTTGATCTGAAGAAGCCTGGCTGCCTGTGGGGCTTATATACCCCACCCGTCCCCCGTGACCCCGCCCCTTGACCGGCTTCTCAGCCAATCAGAGGTCGCGCCCCGAAGGCGCGCCGAGGTGACCCAATTTCCCACGGCTCATTTGGCGGGAGAAATCGATCAGGTGACGCGGGCAGCGCCCTTCCCACGCCTGGCATATCCGACGGTGGGAACTCTCACTGTTGTTTACAATTTTCGTGGCGGAGCCACCGGATAACCCGGGAATGATATACCGGCATTAGAGGATATACACAGCAGCGTGTTGCTAAGCAATATGTGGTCAAAACTAGTCCCATACTTAGAACTAATCGGCAAAGCCAGCCACCCGCCCTGAACACGTGCTTTTCTACCTCCAACGGATAACCACACCGGATAACCCGTCTCTTCTCGTTGTGTTTTGGTGATCGAGTACCGGGCCAATGACCACCGGCCCAGTACGGAACTGTCCAGGGAAATTTAATCAAGCCAGCAGCTAAATGTCGTCAACAAGGTAAGAAAAAAATGTTTACACAATTTTATCTCGCTCTCTGACACGTGTGCTCCTCCGTAGACCTTGTACCGGTATGTCCAGCAATGGTGACACCGGAGGTATCACC
Source organism: Harmothoe impar (assembly GCA_947462335.1). Lineage (NCBI taxonomy): Eukaryota > Metazoa > Annelida > Polychaeta > Phyllodocida > Polynoidae > Harmothoe > Harmothoe impar. The sequence goes on along the minus strand of OX381721.1, from coordinate 7,692,925 downwards.
TTGCTTTGTTTACCGGTGCCTACGGTTAGTCCTTTACGCACAGCTGACCCTTTTTTACGAGGCCTACCGCGCTTGGGCTTGGTAACACACGACTGTGGTTCAATCGGTAATTTCCTAGGACGACCCCTTCGGCGCGCTACCGTCGGTACCGACGGTATGACCGTTGGTCCTGCCTTCGGTATCTTCGGTAGCGCAGGGTCGGTTGGTGCTGGTACTCGACCAGCACCGAGGGAATCTTCACCGTCATCTATATATGGGACTCCATACCAAGGTCGGAGTCTAGCCACATGTGATTTAGTGAGAGTCCCTTTTTGCAACCGTATTACTACAGTAGTTTCACTAACCACCATAGTAACCGTATGCGGACCATCCCAGGAGTACAGGGTCTTGACTTTGGAATTTGGTGTGCTAAATCTCGCGACCTTATCCCCCACCTTGAATTGGCGGAGTTTAAGGCCCGTGTCATAGCCCACCTTCTGCAAACTAGCAGATTTTTCCAAGTTGTCCCTTACTACTCCATAGGACTCGCGTAATGATTGTCGAAGTGACTCAACAAACATCACTGTGCAGGGTTGCTCGAGCTGGTGTCCCTGCACTCCATAGACCATGTCGCTAGGCATGACTATGTCTTCACCCATTACGAGCATATTAGGCGTACAGCCCGTCGACGCATGTTCGGTAGCATTGTAAGCATGGGAGATATAGCGAGCGTGCTCATCCCAATCATCCCGGTGCTCATTAACCATTGTCGTGAGACATTGGATCAACGTCCGATTAAAACGTTCCACCATACCATCCGATTGAGGTCGGTAGGGGTTCGTATGCGTCTTGCAGATGTGTATTTTACTACAAAGTTCTGCCCACAGTCGAGATTCAAACTCACGACCCTGGTCGGAGTGAAGCATTAAAGGACCTCCCCACGTGAGGATCCAATTCTCGAAAAGTGCTTCAGCGCAGGTAACAGCTGTATGATTTACCAACGGATATACTTGGACGTACTTGGTATAGTAGTCCTGTACCACCATCATACAGGTATTCCCACGGGGGGTCGTGTTGAAACCACTAATGATATCAACAGCGATCCGGGCAAACCGAACACCGAATAGCTCTTGACTTAGAGGTAGTTTACCGATACCAGGTCCAGGCTTTGATAAACAGCATTGGGGGCATTGCTTCACCCAACGCCGTATGTCCAAAGTCATACCAGGCCAGTAATATCTACTCTTAATCTTTGCCTCAGTTCGTTGTCTGCCAAAGTGTGCTGAAGTTCGGTGGCCATGACAGTAATTGAGCAACTGTAGTCTGAGTGACAAAGGCACTACAGACTGAGCTGTTCTCTTCCTGCCAGGTTGCACTCTCCAGCGGCACAATACACTGTTCCGTATAAAAAGATTATCCCACTGAGCTAACAGTTGTCTAACTTCTTTACATTCCAGCGAAAGTGCGGGGCGAACAGGCTTGGACAGGCCCAACAACTTCAAGGAGTACACCCTCGAAATAGCCGGATCTGCAAGCTGCTCATCCTTCAAGTGATTTAACGTCCAGTTAGGAACTTTCGCACCCACAGACGCAATCACTGCATTGTGAGACCCACAGTCTCGGCAGTCTACACGGTGACAGTTCCGGATAGGATAGCGGGACAAGCTGTCCGCATTCACATGATCTACTCCACTCCTGTGTATGATATGCTCATTCGTCATGCCAAACTCAGAGAGGTGGTTCAACCATCTACCCATCATCCCCTCAGCGTCCTTGAAGTTAAGGAGCCACTGCAGAGATGAATGATCCGTCCGTACGAGATAATTCCCACCATATAGGAAATGTCTGTACTTTTTTGTGTAAACCACCACTGCCAAGAGTTCACGCTTGGTTGTGCAGTAGTTACGTTGTGTTTTGCTTAGACTGTTGGACGAAAATGCCAGCGGCACTTCTCGCCCATCCTGGATCTGCGACAAGGCAGCACCAATACTTGTATTAGAAGCATCAGTGTCCAAGATGAACTTACCAACAGGTGCAGGGTAGTGCAAAACAGGTGTTTCTAAGAAGAGTCTCTTTAACTCACTGAAAGACTGTTCTGCGGCTGGAGACCAGACTATTTTAGCCTTAGCCTTCTTCTCTCCAATCATCAGCTCTTGTAAGGGAGCTGCGACTCTCGAGAATCCAGGTATAAAATCTCTGTAGTATGAACAAAACCCGATGAAAGAGCGTATCTCCTTCGTGTCCATCGGACGAGGCCAGTTCTGTACCACTTCGATCTTATGAGGATCAGCCATGATGCCATGTTCAGAAACAATTCTACCTAGGTATTCAACTGACTTCCTAAAAAGCTTGCACTTTGAAGGTTTCAATTTCAGACCATATGATAAGATGCGTTTCAGCACAGCTTGGAGGTTCTGTAGAGTTTCCTCCACAGAACCACCGAAGACGATGATGTCGTCCAAGTATACTAGGCACTTTTTCCAAAGTAAACCCCGTAACATGGTTTCCATCATTGCCTCGAAGGTTGCCGGGGCATTGCATAGCCCGAATGGCATGACGTTGAACTCAAATAGTCCCATATGGGTAGAAAATGCGGTTTTTTCTCGGTCCCGGGGGTCCATGCCGATCTGCCAATAACCAGATTGTAAATCTAGTGTACAGAACCATTTTGCCCCACCCAGAGATTCCACACATTCATCTATCCGAGGTAGAGGATATGCATTCTTCCTAGTGAGTCCGTTCAACTTCCTATAGTCGATGCAAAATCGACAGGAACCATCCTTCTTGGTGACCATCACCACAGGACTTGACCATGGACTCTCACTAGGTTGAATCACATCTTCATCCAACATCTTTTCTACCTCAGCCTCCATAGCACTTTTTTTAGCCATGGGTAACCGACGGTAGGGGATTCTACTGGGAAGCGCGTCCCCAGTGTCAACCCGGTGTTGTACCGTATTGGTACGCCCTAGAGGATCTCCTGGTTGCGCAAAGGCGTCAGATAACTCCGACAGCTCATTTGCCACCATTTCGCTCTCTAGGGTTGCGAGGTGGGACTCACACAACAGGGACCTTAAATGTTTCGGTAGGTTGGATTTAGCTAGAGCCTCTTCGTGGGAAGAGTCTCCCGCCACCACACCTACTTCCACAAAGTCCGTAGTTAGTGAGTCTACCCCATATGCTCGCGTGGTGTTACCAATAGGCGTCCCCTTTCGTAGAGTGATTTCTCTACTACTCGAGTTACAAATCGGTATCACCCCCCAACGAGCGTTGGCCAGGTAAGTATGATAGCCAGCAAGACCTAACTCAGAGAGCTTTTGATCTTCTGGTTCAAACATTCCCGGCCGTTTGGCCTGCACTCCCACGCAGCTGACTAGGACATCAGATACATGTCCTGCTGCCAACTTTGTGTCTTGTGCCACTGACGCCACAGAAGAACCATTCCTTAAAACGCACTGTACAGATTGTTTATAAGGATGTTTAATCTGAAGTCGGCCCGTTGCGGTGTTCATTGTTACCCCGTAAAGAGCAGCAAAGTCCATCCCCAGTATGCCATCATCAGTGATGTCGGTGATGGTTGGACATATCCAGTATGTCTTGCCATCAACCAACATAGGTTTTACAGTTCTGCCATAAGTCTGCATACTATCTCCCGTAGCAGTCCGAGCCTTTACTCCTAGTAGCGGAGCTTCGGGCTGGTTGCAAAGACGGGCCATGAATTTACGATCGACCAAGGTGTGAGATGCACCCGTGTCGACCAAAAATTCACCACGCGTCCCGGAAATAACCAGACTCAGGTACCAACGCTGTCCCCGTAAAGGGACACACTCAGAGGTCAGCATCGGGCTTCCCCCTCCATCCATAGCAACCCCTTTTGTCAGGAGATAATCCCAACATGGGTCGCTCGGGGAGTCCTGAATCACACTGCTCTGGGCAATTGATTCTAACCAAGACTCCTCTAAGCCAGCGACTACAGAATCCTCCGGATTCCGTTCGTCCTTGCCAGCCCCGCCTTGCCAGACGCTTACAGGTTGTACAGACCCTTCTGCCTCTGCGCGGCCTTGGTTCATGGAAGAGTTAACACCGTCTACTAATCCCTTACAGGCATGGCTAACTGTGGGGGCGCCATCCTTGCCAAGAGGATGGGCCCCATTCAGTTTTCCGTCTCCTTTTCGGTTTTAGCAGCGATGGGTGCAGGGGCTTTGCATTCGCTAGCCCAATGACCCATCTTCTGACAGCGTCTACATGGCTGAGGTTTCGTGTCCTTTTTCTTCTTTTTCCTTCTCTTTCCAGATCCAGAATCAGAAGTGGACGCAGAGCTCTTTTCCAAGTGCTTCCGCAACAAACCCTCAATCATCTTCTCCATGTCCCTGTCAGGCATTACTGCCGCCACCTCCTCAGAGGCGGGCTGTTTTTTCTTAGGTGGTTTTGTGGCGGCCTCTACCACCTGAGCTCCTTTCGGGGCTACAGATGGAGCTGCCGACACTCCTCCACTAGGAAAAACAGCCTGTTTGGTGTCATACACATCAGCATGGTCAAAAAGGTCAGCTAGAGATAAGTCCGGCTGCCATTTCTCCCGCAGATATGCCTGGAGATTGGTGTCCCTGACTCCATTGACAAACCTGGAGGTTAACTCCTGGATGACAGTGGGGGTGTCAGGTCTACATCCCTGATAACACTCGGATATCAGTTCTTGTAGAGCAAATCCGTAGGATCTCAGATGCTCGTCCTTGCGTTGGACACGTTTGAGCAGCTGAGTCCTTGGGTCATGCTCACCAATCTTCCCAATCGCCCATTCAGCTGTTTCTTCAAGTGAGCTCAATGTCTTGATCTTCACTCTCTCGAACGCCAAAAGGGCTGGTTCACCTGGCCCGTTGCAGAGTGCTTGCTTCAGAGCAACCAGCGCTTGCTGATTGTTCCAGCGATTGCTCTCCACAATAGCCTTGAACCGAACTTTGTACTTTCTCCAGGGTGGCGACCCTGTGAAAGGCGGAATATCGATGGCCTTTTGACGGGCTGCATCAGGATGTTTGATGTCCCCAAAGTTGAAAGGAGCATACCGTTCATCCAGTTCATCGATGTCCCGCGGGACGATGTCTGTCCCCAGCTTCTCAATAGCCGGGTTCCGGTCGTACTTAGCCCGCTGGACAGGCGTTAAGCCTTGTCTAGCTCTGGGTTTCGGTACTGGAACTGAGACCATGGTCTGCTGCTGGTTCAACATCGTTGAACCAGTAGATGGGTGGGTGTACCCTGGAGGTGTTGCCGTGCCTCCAAAGGCGCCACCACAGACCGGAGTCTGTAGATAGCTAGCCCCCATCTGAGGTGTCATACCTGTTACCGTGGTGTGTACTAGCGGCGGGACACTTGAAGGTGTCACTGTCGTGTATACACTGGGTATGGGTATGACTGGAGGTACCACCGTGGAAGGTGGTGGTACTTTCTCCGACTTCGTCTTCAGGTCCTGATTGACTTGCCTTAAGCTTGCGAGGTCCTGTCTGGCTAAGTGGAGCTGCGTGCTCAAATCCTTTCCCAAGGAAGTTAAGCTTGCAACCTCACATTCGCCGGACACCCTCTGGTGCAAAAGTTTGTCAACCTCCACCTTGTGGGAAGCCATCTCGTTCTGGAGTTCCAGTAGGAACTTTTTCTTCTCATCAACCTCCCTTAGGAATAACTTCCTAGTTTGATTGATGGAAGCAAGTTCCCTCCGGGCTTCAGCGAGCTCATGCAACTCAGTTTTCTTGGTGGGGATCCCCATGGCAGCCAGTAGGTCCCCATCCAGTGGTAAACTGGATGGCTCATCTACTGCTGGCGGGTACCCCTTCCCAGGAGCTTCTGTTGCCGCGTTAGTTTTCTTTGACAGCCCGCCACCCCCCATACCGTTCGGTGTAGGAGTGGCACCATCAGTGAAAACCGACGTGTCTGGATCCAATGAAGGATCTGCTACCGTCGGTGTAGAACCGAAGGCAGCTGGGCCGAGAGTTTTAGGCTCTCTACCCGGTATTTTCTGACCCTCAGGACAGAAAAGATTCGTGGAAAGGGAGTCCAACGATCTCCTGGAGCTTATATCAAAGGGTCCCGGGATTGGAGATTGCTCCCCATCCTCTCCTTTGGTAAAGGCTTCCACAATAGGATCACCTATTGCTTCTTGGGAGAGGTCGTCACCGGGCACCTCCGAGGCTGCCCGGCTCTCCCGCCTATTAGATTTGCCTGTGAAGAAGCGTACATTCTGTACGGCTTCTTCACGTTCCTCAGCAGGGGTTTTAGTCCTGCCGCTGAACGAGCTGACAAAATCGTATAGGTAATCCATATACTGTAAGTCTATTTAATACCCTATCAATGGTCGGTTCGTCAAGTGGTCACGGCACCAATGTAGTTGGTCTCTTACTACGTATGTAACACTTGAGTACAAAAACCAGACAAGGTAAATTAGACTTTAATATACGGCGACTTTATTGTAAAGGTAACTCTTGGGTATTATAGTACAAGTATAACCAGCGGATATACGAGATCAGAACAGATATATAATACAGTGGGCAACCCTATAGCATAGAGTTAAGCCCGTGAGCACAGGGTGGTCATGTCACGACAGTCCCAAACCTGACTGACTTCCAATGGGGAAGCAGCCGTCTTATATACAGCGCTGCGTAGCCACGTGACCGTACTAGCAGCGCCACCTGTTAGGTTTAGTTATGTAAAAATGATTATGTAACAACTACCGACGGTAACCGAAGGTGGTACCGGTACACTACCGTATAGATAACCGAACTAGAGGAGTCGGTATATGTAACGAACCGACGACACTAGTTAGATGAATAAAACAGTTATTAAACACAATAGAACCGTGTTGTCTTACATCATACAACATACAATAGATATACAACAATAACAGTTAGACTTTATAGTCAACCCGTTACACATAGATACTACAAGCTAAACAACAAGGTTTTATGAGAGGTAGTATATGCAATCGGGTACAGCGTATTGATATATTGTAGTATCCATGGGATGACCCTCTAGACATAAGTGGTAAGTATTAATATTCGCCAGTCTATTTCTAGAGAACAAATAGCGAAACGAATACTGGTCTTCTACAGAGTGATAAAGCAAGTGCATAATAATATACAGATGAATAAACTGGGCATTTTGCAAAGATATATATCTCTATGGTTAAGGACACACTATCGTATTCTAACAATGCCTGTGTAGAATAATGGTATGACTATGTTAATAAGACATTATATGCAACAGTCTAGATGTATACACCCAATGCACATGTGCTATGAATATATATATTAATACACGGTACAATGTAAGACAAAACCATACCCATCAATAAGACATGCTTTAGATACATCAATTCATATCTCAATCACGATCCAGTAGACAGCAGACAATGGCACGACGAATAATGTAGTAAATACTTTATTACATTTAATCGAGATATGCAACACAGATAGGCCCCTACGTGTATTCCAGCTATTTCTGTGTTGGCTGTAATGGGCGAAGTGGTGTGTGAATGTACAAATTGAAGTGCACAATGGGGCATGAATAAAGACTTCCTATGAACATTACTCATAGTACACCTTTAGACGTATGAGATTTAGCCAGACTTAATCTGTCACCATTATAGTATCATCTAGTCTAGATCTGTATGTATCACTGTATGGTCTTTGGCTTTGTTTATTATTATGTAGTGACCATTTCATCTTAGCCCCATGATAGTTTAATTAACATTGCATCAATTTGATCTTACAAGTGCCGACCCATTGCATACATTATTCTCATGCAATAGATTATATAAATCCTCTAGGGAGGTTAATCATTACCCATTGACGCTGGGGCTAAGACCTAAGCATTAACTGATTAAAGACTCCCCACCCAGCAGGGTACTGGAGGAGGTATCACAGCTAGACCAAGTGGGGCCGGATAAGGCTGATTTAACAAAGTACTTCTTCCCCACTGTGTGGGGGCTGGTGTAGACCCATAGGGATGGAGTGTGGGGACGGGGGTATGGTAGCTGCCAGTCCTAGGGGATGTGACAACTCCACGTATAAGTATAATGGATAATTATATAAGGGAGGTTGTGCGAATGGTAATATTAAAGGATATGATCCAACCAATTGATATTCAATTCTAAGGAATTAGTATTCCTTGGCATTTAGCATCTAGATTCAGATGATTGCTATGTATGGTGTCTTTCTATATGATCACAGAGTCTATGTAGCTATACATGTAGTTATATCGGCGTTGAGACTAATAATTATAATTCCCATATGATTGTAAATTTGAAAATAAGATCCCGAGGGGGAAATAGGCATAGCGTCATTTTTCTCAATGGGGTTGGGATTCGGAGCGTTCGAGAAAGACTGATATTGATTCCGTCATATGCAAACTTTCCCATTTGAACACTGTCCATCTTTCTCACACACATAGCTATTACGTAGACATGATTGACTGCTTTATGTACGTGATTATATACCTTACTGGTTAAGATAAATTACCTTCCCCCATCCACGTGTAGAGAACCTTGCAACCTTACAATTAACACGTGTGTCTACGACTCTGCGGCGTATCACATGTCCAGTGCTACTTTTTGGTGTAGCCACAAAAAAGGCAGATAAGGACAATACCCCTTATCAACCAGGTGAAGGGGGCCTTTCCGGCCACTTCTCTAGGATATATCGTAACCATAGCCGTAATCTTACTCCCTCTTTGTATGGCTGTGCACAAGGGTGACAAGGGTGACATACAATATTATGGCAATCTGGTGTATCGGATGGATCATCTGTGCACATGCGTACATGCTAATTGTGTGAATTATAAGAAATTGGAAATACCGAGTTGTGGGATGGATTATTAAAATTGCCCTGCACTTCCTTTTATTTAAAGACAAAACATGTAGACTGCCAGTAAAAAAAACACCATACATTTGCATATGTAATTGCCCACCTCTCTCCACATACCCATTTCGTATGTATACATAAACTATAATGTTACTTGTGTGAGCCTTAACGATGTTACGGCCTCACACAACATCACACAGCGTCACACATTATGGGCATTATTATAGAACAATTTTCCCCATCCCCAGTAAACACAACTACGTTGGTCAGACGTAAATCTACGTTGAATTTTGGTCTGAACTACGTAATTTTACAAGGTTTATGAACGTCAAAATGTTAAGGTTTATTTACCACTCTCAAACCTAAAGGTCTGATTTACGTAGGTAATTTACGTAAATCTACGTTCAACTGGGATTTAAACACATTACATATAATTCTAAATAGTGGGATTCAGACAAAGACTTGCATTGTATTGCAGACTAATTTACATTTACAATGTCATTTCATTCTATATAGTACATTCTTGTAGTTCAACTGAACAGCCTCACATGCAGTATAGATCTGTTGAATAGTTTGGGCTGCAGACAGGCTTTGTATTTCTTCTCTTACCACAAATGTGGTGTCCGCTCAGTAAAGTGCCACAAAACACACATTCACCCCCAACACTTCAGTCTACTCTCCTTTATATATAAATATTATATTGAATACAGTTTATTTGCATGATATTGAATTCATAATTAATGAGAATTTACTGCTTGAATGTGGTAGATTTGTTAAAGAGCTGTAACAGTCTCTCCATGATTGATAGTGCTGCCACCTAGTGTGACACTGAGAAGTCATCTACCCACTTGAAGTTGAAAAGTTATGTCTTTTAACGTAGATCTACGTAGATTTATTACGTAGATTTACGTCTGAATGAGGTAGATTAACGTAAATCAGACGTCTACATCTGTTGAACGTAAATAAACCTTAACGTTTTGACGTCTACAAACCTTCCAAAATTACCAATCTCAAACCTTTTGGTTGGAAAACTACCTAGAGAAACCTCTGAGCTACGTTGGAAATACGTAGGGTGTTTACTGGGTCATCACACTAATTTGCTGGGATGTGGTTATTGTTAAGTAGTTATATTCTGAATAGCTTCGGTAAGCAGGATGTGCCATGTTCTGTCATACTAAATCTATAATGGAATCCATCCACGAAACTAGGCAAAATGAAATCCCCCTCAACACTGCTCAATGGTGAAACCGATAGATGAGCCTGAAATGTTTTTATAGTTTCTCTGGACTTTCGATTAATTGTTATTTCAAACTCCAATGGGAAATCTGAGCCACTAACAGGACTAGTGACATGAATGAGTGCCAGTATTTACCCTATTTCTCAAAGTGAAAGGGATTATGGATACTAGTATAGGATCTACATGGTCAACTAATATTGCATCATTAGTTTGCCAGTGTTATGTATTATATGAATCCCTATGTCCAGCCATGCCTCTCTGTGCATGGATCAATACTAGCCTTGTGACTGTTACACCAGGCCACATAACATGCCTCACCAGCTGCTAATGGATAAAGTTAGTTTAAGCCTTTAATTACAGCATGATGCCTCAATGCTTCATGGCAAATTGGCATCATGGTGCACCATCGCATGGTACTGCATTGGTACAACATACTGCTTCACCGCAGTGTATCAAATGCATTGAGTTGGCATGATGCATGGGACCTCCATTATAGAGTTACTCTCCAGTGCTGCATTGATGCATCATGCCAAACAAAAGGGAGATAGTGTATGCTGCCCTTAAAGTGATATGGATCATAACCATTCAGATTTTACTATCAGCCAATACACCAACACCTGCACTCAAGTGGACTCAGCCAGGTGACGTTGTACTACCAACAGTAGTACTAACACCACCTGGATATACTACAAGTGCAGTTTCTATCATACCAAGGCCTACACCTCAATCTATCATAACTCACAATACCATGGCATTCATTCATATTTTTCTCACATCAAATTTCATCTGAAATATTTACATGTAGAACCTAATTCTACTACAAGTATGTTGTATTACACTAGGACATATGGTGTCAGTTTTAAAGGTAGGATGTTTTGTAGCAAAGCCTAAAATAATTATGATCCCACAGTGTATTACAAAACAAAAAGGTTTTCAAGACTTACATTTTCCTATTATAAGTTATGCCCAGTCGTTGGGCCCAGTCACACAATAATTATAGTTTTGTATGCAGCATTATTTGGCTCAGCTCACTGCGTTAGTCAAACAAAAATACTATATACATGTTTATCTTTGGCTACAGTCCAAAGATACAATCTCTTGCAGAGCAATGTGAAATCAATTCAAATATTTATCCTTCCTCAGCTACACATGTGTATACAACCATTTCATCTGTAAAAGCTAGAAGTAGCTTTATGCCTCAAACTAGTTTCATGTTATTGTAACAATAGTGGAAATATCATGACTTTGTGAAACATAAAGATCACTAGTTAACAAGAATTACTTGGTAAAAGGTCATGAACATAATAATATATGAAGGTCCTGCATGGAGGTTATCAATACAAGTACAACGAATATGTTGTTTTCCCCCCAGAAAAACCTAGGCGGTTAAGAAAACCTGCTTTGCTTTACTTACTTACTTATGTCCAAGACTAATAAATGTTGTTATAGTTTATATATACTGCATTGCAGCTTGGCAGGAATATCTCGAAACAGGTACAAGACCCGGCCATTGCTTAGAGTAATGCAAACATGTTAAACAAGAAACTCTTTTTCCATACAGTAATTGATAATGTTGACCCAACACAATGGATATACAGAGAGAAAGATACAACAGGAAGATAATCTATTCAGCTAACGTCAGCCAATGGTATAATTAAACTATACTCCAATGGGTCATGTGAGGGGTGGTGGGCTAAAACTGACCTGTGATAATCGTTGTACAATTGGCTATAATTGGTGTATAACTGGTGTCTAATGACTGTATAATTGGTGTATAATTGCAGTGTGACTGTAGCAGCTGTCCTATAAAGCCCCGCATACTCCTGCGCATACCAGCAGTAAGCCCACACTATCACCAAACCCCAGGAAACAGGGTGGAGGGAGTCTTAGAGTCTACTCGTTGCACCCTATAGCACTAGATAATTGCAGACACAGCATTTCTAACCATCACCTCAGAATCCTCTTCTAAAGTGTATATAGCTCCTTGTGGAAACAGATGCAGTCCCTTAGCAGTCCCTTAGGCAGTCTCCTCTATACTTATGTATCACGAAGGAACAGTATCACTGAACAGTATAATACCCAGGAGTATTATAAGGATTTTCAATTGTGAGGTGCATTTTCCTTATAGATTGAATCCACCACATTGTACCTGTCTATGCCCAGTATATAATATATATATAAGTACATCTATTAACGACTAATTACCTCAATGATAGGGGCTACTTAACTATCATTATAGGTTTGGTAATCATTGTGTATACCTTAGACACGGGGTGTGGATGGACAGTGTTGAATCCCCTTTTCATTGATAAACGGAGGGGGTGTAGTGTTCAACAATGGGCCTGTAGTGGTCAGTCTGTCCGCCTTTGTTAGTGAATGTGTGGTGGTGTATAGGGGGCACCTGTCACACTGGGTGTAGGAGGCTGGAAGGGGAGGTGTGAGGGGCGGGGTGGGATGGACAGTGGGCGGAGTGGGTGTGGGTATACTGGTCACTCTATTTTCCCAACCCCTCCTACCTCCTTTAACAACGATCCCCTAAAAGCTAACCACTTCAATCCCTCCTATGCAAGCGGGCAGCCCATATATTGACCGATATGACTTCACGCCATGACATCCTCGGTGTGTAGCCTTTGTATCTTTTATGATGAGATTTTGTTGAGAACAGATAGAGATAAACATTACATTCTAAATTGCATATTCTATGCAACATTTCTGGTTGGATCTTTTTGGTTTGACCTCTGTGGGGTATTGGTCGAAATGAAATGAGAGAAGTGAGGGGGCGTGGCTCAGGGGCGTGGCATTGCCCCCCCCCCTTCCCCTCCCACACACACACAGTCAACATTCTACACCTTTTATTTACAATTGTTAAAGGCCCAGCGCCCCTATAAAAACGGCTGAGCACCTGTCCCGACTGCGCTCTGACTGTTACTGGACGTGCAGTAAGAACTGCGGGTTTAAGTGGCCGAGGTCGTGTGGCAGATGCTACCAACCATGCAGTCAAGTCTACAGGGGCTTCACACTGTTGACCTGCTGTTAGTAACTTAAGGGCCGCCCCCACCAGCTGTCCAGGAGGTTATGTATACACACCACCATCTGCATATAGAACAAGTCTATCATGTACTGTATGTGACATGGGTTTGTAAATAACACTGTATAAACACAGAGTCCACAGTCTTATTGGACCTTCTTTGCCAAGTAGAAGTGTACATACATAATCTATTTATACCATTATAGTTCAGGTATTTGATCGGGTGATAAGAACTACTTCGCCTGCCATTGCTGATAACAGGCCCTGGCTACAGAGTCATGTATAGTAGAAGTATAAGATGATTATGATGCAGTAGTAGTTGATAAGCAATGTCAATGACCATCTGCAATATTGATAAATTATAGTCTGCAATATTATAGAATTGGGTGAGGCAACACGAGAGAAAGGTGGGCATATTGTGGCACATACAGTGCAGAAATTCTAGGGGAGTTGACCCAGTTGGATTTTTATTCCAACATATCTTTTTTTTTAAATCCCGTACAGCAGGCCCATCTGGTAGCTTTGTGTATAGCTCACTTGGCTATCCGGATTTTCTCCAATGCTACAGCAGATATGTTAATGGTTAGCTATGAAACTAGCAAATCTAATTCTCATGGGCTGAAGCCAACAGAAGAAGAAAATGCGTTTTAGGCGACAGTTACACTATAGGGCCGACATTTTGTTATACTCGATTTTGAAACTTATTTGAAATGTTTGGTCATAATAAAAATGTACCTATTAGTGGTCTATCATTGTGAAACTATACATATGGAGGTCGACCCTGTATTCTCTGTAAGTCGACATTGGGACTACCCCATCCTAATGTTCATACCATGTTGCCTAGAGCACACCCTTTTCTCTGGCCTATAAGCTATTACCCACACAATAATGGGCCAGTAGATAGTGACAGGTGACCCATTATCCACTCCCATGTCTCCCCGCACCCTCCAGCATTGTTTAGCCCACCTGGAGCCCACCTCTACACCTGTATTATGTATCATTTAGGTCTCCTTAGGTCCTGGAGTAGGGGAAGCCCACATTGTAGTAGGGGCCCCCATGGGGGTCCCATCTAGGCTACTTAAGTCACACAATGCTGGCACAATAGCAGCAGTCTAGTGAGTGTGATAGCAGGGTCATTATGTCATTTCACACTAACTTAAGCTCCCCTCACAGCTGCTGTTGGGCTACTGTGGGGGATATCCAGGGAGAGCAGATTGAATTATTTAAATATGGGATCAATGCTAAGGGAATGCGATAGGAGGAAAGTGCATTTACACTTAAGAATAAGCCTGTGGCACTACCTAGGGCAATGGATCCACATATAGTCAATTGCCTTGGCCAGCTCTAGTTTCAACGGGAAAGTCCCGGGAGAGAAGATTTGATTGAACTTATTCTATTTGGAGATATTCTCTGAGGTGACTGGCTGGGAGTAAGCTTGGTTAATACCTCGATTAAAGAGGCCAGTGCCTGGGATATGATACAGTCACCTATAGATCGGTCATATCTAGAGTAAGTGAATTTCATTATCTAATTGTGTTATCGAGTGTGTTATCAATGTTGCTTTATTATAAATGACTACATAAAGTACATGTATACAATGTGGCTTGATTGTATCATCTAACTGTGATATGATATCAAGTTTTAGTTGATAGAGCTGATGGAAGAGAGTACACAACATTACATACTATAGCTGTGGTTTGAATTGCTGCACCACTACAGACCCATAGGGCAAGAGCAAGTGACTTTCCAGAAATACTGTTTGTTTTATGTTTGTTTTAGCAAAATGCTCGCAATGTTGACTATAATGTCTACACGTACAACTATCATGAACCAGCAGATTCACAAGACAATTATCCTTCAGATAATGGCTTATTACATGACAGGGTCTCGATGCAATAGGTACATGCTTGTCAGTCTATCCTTAGAAAATACAGAAGTTTTATCACACAGCTTCTTTAAAATGCCACTCTTTCTTGGTGTATCGGTCTATAGACAGGTGGTAATGTTGGCTAGGTGGATGCTTACCTTCAGCTACAGGATGTGTTGTTGTGGTTGTGGCTGGGTCTCTTCCCGGATAGCTAAGATGATGCTAATTCCAGAATCTCTCTCCCTTTGCTATTGGTACTCCACTTATTTGACCTGCCTAGAGGCTAGTATATGCTTAGTACACAGGTCTAAAAGGCTAGTATAGATCTGGGGTGTAAGCCTAGACAGTGCTACTCCAATAGGTAACAATTGCCAGGCAATTGCAGCTTTTAATAATAGGCTTCACAGGAAGCACACAAAATGCCTCAAGGTCTTCTTGGTGTGACTCTACCTTTCCTCAAGGCAGACAGATACAAGCCTGGGTTAGGCTTAGATGATAGGCCTAGTATCAACAGGCGGCCTATTAACTCTGACAGCTGCAGGACTGCTCCAGCAGCTGGGTGACAGGTGACAGGAAGGCCTAGCTCAGACTTTCAGCCTAGCTTTAAGGCCTAGACAAGAGGCAATTAGGCCTATCTATACAACTGGCGATGTTGATGATTTAGGCTGGTTCTTGCAGCCAACAGAGAGCCAGCAGCATTTGCTGCTGCAACCACTTGTTATGATGTCCCAGTACAATCCAGGCGTTACGACGCACTAACACTGCCTGCCTGCCCTAGCAGTGTACACTCCAGGCCTACTCCTGTAAAATAAAGCCTATAGATGCTGGTGGTACTGGAGCTTGAGGCTCAGGAATTAATCCACATATGACTCTTGGTGTTGTGTGGATAGAGCATTAAGTATTCAACAATAACACTCTATCCCAATGCTCCATGCATGGATGGCGCTGTAGTATTGTAAGCCCTACTCCTTCTGCTCTGGTCGCCTGCCTGTTCAGCACTGCGACCCGCGACAACAGCACACGGAGGCTGGGGGACCTGAGTCAGGCAGTGACAGCTGATTCTATCAGTACCAACCAGCACCCAGAGTCCACTCTACACCAACCACTGACTACTCCACAAGGGGTGTCCTCTGCTCCAGGCCTCTATGGGGGCCAGGTGATTCCCCTGGAGGTGTGCTGGGCACACAGGAGGAATGGTTTTGTGTCCAGCTGGTGTGGTGTAGAGGAGAGGTTGCTCCTGGTGTTAGTACTGAGTATAGGGCTGTGCTGCTGCTGGTGGTGGGGAGGAGGTGGAGTAATAATTTATGCTTAATAGCAGCTGGCGCTAACCCTGGGTAGGCGCCATTCTGAGCCAGAGGTCGACCTGAGGAATCCCTCTCTGTGTAGTCCTCGTCTGTAGCAGAGGTGTCACTCTCCTAACACGTTCTCTGTCTAGACTCAAAGCTGGTTGGCTAAAATAACATACATTAGCCGCTGGTGGTCAAAGATGGCTGTGCGCCTACAGAGAGGTAATCGCCTCGAGTGGCGCCATCACTTGCTGCAGAATGGTTAAGCACAAGTGAGGTGAGATGGGATCCGTGCTGCCATCTGGAGACCTACAAGTGAACCACAATGTACTCTGCAAGTTAATGCTAATTTTAATGCTATGGTGGCCGGACAATTTTTGTAAAACCATATGATATAAACATGATGCATATCTACCAATAGCACTAATATTCACATTTCCAGAATGCCTTTTGTTATGATAATACAAAGAATAGGAAATGAGCTATAGCTGTTTGAATCTACCTCACCCTGATAAACCTTCTGACAGCTTTTGAACTGGTGCCAAGGCCACCATCAGAGCTCAAAGCAGTCTTCTTACTGTACTACTATGCCACCTATGGTGGACCTGCTGAAACAATGGCCTTCATGCTCCATTGCACGCCATAGACACAGGTGCTATACAGTGCTGCCGTCAGGATGGTGTTTCTCCACAAATTTGCGGAGCTCCGCAAATTTGTGGAGCTCCGCAAATTTGCTTCCATAAATTTGCGGAGCTCCGCAAATGTATATGGAGCTCCGTATTTGTATGCTTAAGTACTAAAAAACTATTTCAATATATATTTGTGGACCTCCATAAATATATGGAGTGTGTATTTACGGACCTCCGCAAATTTGTGGACCTCCGCAAATTTGTGGAGAAACACCATCCTGGTATTGCACCATCTTAAAACTGATAAGAACACCTCAGATCATCCCCAGGAGATACCCTGTCGCTGGCTGTCGGTAGGTTGTATTATTTTCATTTCAAATGCACCATATAGAGTTGATTTAGCTCTAGGCCAAATAAAAAAAGGTGTGTTTCAGGTTACGGCCGTTTTATTTTGATTACTTGGATTACGGATCCGCCGCCGAGATTTTTGGCATTTTGCAAAAAAAAAGAAGTTTTTTTTGTTTTTTTTTACCTTTCTCCTCTGAGATTTTTTGAGAATTTTTACCAAAAAAAAGAAAAAAGTACATGTTGACCAGCAAAAGGTAGAGCGAGGCCTTTCAGATTGGGGGCAATTCTCAATATGTCTTCATTAGATTGCCTAGAAATGAGATTTTCCATGCCTTTTTTTTTTTTTTTTTTTGCCTCTGCCCTTCGGGAAATTTTGTGATCTGGTGCCCCCCGTAGGGCAGCTTTTTTTTTTTTTTTTTGCCTCTGCCCTTCCAAAAATTTGGAAGCAAAAGCCCGTAATCCAAGTTATCAAAAAAAGGTGGCCTACCCAACCCTACCTAACAAAACAGGGCCGACCCTGGAAATTTTTATCCAATTTTGAATTTTTATTTTATTTTTTAAGTGATTTTAGGGCTATTTCAGGGTCAATTTGATAGTCTACAAGTCAATGTCATAGTCAGCAAGAAACTTTTATCCAATATTTAAAAAAATATTGATGTTTTAAGTAATTTTGGGCCTACATCAGGGTCAATTTGATAGTTTAAGAGTAAACACTGTTGTCGGCGAGTCGGCTCTGAAGTTTGCGAGTCAATTTTGGGGTACTTTTCAGTCCAAAGTAAAAAATTTGAAAAAAAAATCCGACCTACCCTACCTAGATTTTCAGGCTATGTTACCTGAAACACACCTTTTTTTTTGACCCTATCAGTATTTTACCGTAAATTACCAATTAAAGATTTCTATTCGAAAAGTTGAGCTAAAATAACCGCTTTTAGATAGCTTATCTGAAGAAGATACAAGTGTGTAAAGTAACTCTAACAGCCCCAATGGCATACCTACATACAAGACGCTTCAAACAAAAAAAAAAGAATCTTGTTGATACATGGATTTGCCTTCATGCAGTGCCAATTCTCCCAAAGGACAGGTTCAAGAAATCACCCAGATAGAGCTCAAAGCCAATACAAAATCTAAAGGTCTGTCAATATTTCCCCTCAATTACAGTATGTAATATGCTTATTCAAGACTGTATGTGATGAATCCATTCTGGATCTCTTCATACCAACTTACTATAAGTCTCTATATGCTTCCCAGCTGAAATGAGAGCCTATCATAAAAGGGCCATTTAACATAGGATCAGAGACAGACTGGGTGATCAGCCAGATCCTCCGGCCACCCTACTAATGCACCTGCAGACTTTTAAAGCACTACAGTAATACTACAGGCAGTGAGCTACCTCTGACACCTGTCTTGATATCTCAGAGCACAAGTAACTTGATCTATCTCTATATTTTTTCTATATTTTCCAGAGTGTTCAAACTTATAACAATACATCAATTCATTGAGCATCTGAATTCCTAAATCATTAAAGTAATACGCACTGACTCCTCAGAATAGACCAATTATATAAAGGTACCTGGGATCAAATTAATGATATCAACAAGTTTAAATAATTTGAAAAGAACGACAAGACTTGAAATACTATTTTATTTATGGTCTCAGAATAATATTTCTCTCTCTCAGAACATAATTTCCATTATTTCATTTGCAAGATCCATAGCACTTTGAACACAAAGCAGTTTATGACGCAGAATATTATATTGATACGGGTAATAACATTTCTGTAATGATTGATGTCATGGGTATACTTATTAAATATACCACTGTTGACTTCCTCAATTGACACCACGGTCAACGATTTAAAGATCGAACACATCGCATCAAACCTACTGGTACACTTGTCGTCTTAAATTTAAATAACTATAGGGGTGTACCCTCCCTAACCTAAACAGAGCACCAATATAAATTGCATTAAATTAACATATCATATGTATAAATAGCACAGAGAGAGGTGAATGATAATTGTATGTCTGATCTATGTACCAGATCTAGGTAAATCATTCTCCAAAATAATGTATATTGTATAATTAACACTGAAAATACAGATTTACTTTGGTTGAGTTAAGCTTCACTGCATCTTTGTGAAAAGAACCTATGATAGCACGCACAAGGCAAGTGGGAATATAACTGGAGTAATGTTCAGTACATGTACATGTACATGACTGTCTTGATTGGTCACAGAAAATGCTGGTCGCTATACTGAGACCTAAACCCAAGTTTTTTTTGTGTACCCCAGCCCTTATACAAGACACGCGCTCTGTTAAAGCCAGGTACATTATCGCGATGATATAGTATCGCTGTAGCCACACTCCATATATAAACATGCCCCGTATCACTACACATACGAGTATCACTACACATACGAGTGTACCAAACCTTTATAAGAAATGATGACATTGGGCATACAACCATGGAATACATCAGAATAAGCCAGAGTTCATGGAATTATCACAAACACAAGTAGTTCTTACAAGCATCCTTCTTGGTGACTACAAACAGTATATATACATATCTATATTGCACATACAATCTCAGTGTAATGGCTGATCATTCTTGAAGGGGTGGGGGATGACTCTTGCCAGAGATTTGATACAATAATAAAATGCTTTATATGATAATTTGCTCCCATTGCCCTCTACATCAAGCAATACATGACAAGTCCCTGGATAAACATCTATCATACATATTCAAATATCCACTTCTGGTTTGCTTGGTTATTGAACTTGTATGGAATGATTCCAGTTCCATTTTTTATACGGTTGTGATAAATGTCAAAACATAAATCTGGTTTGGAGCGGTTTTTGATGACGTCACCAAATATGATCCACTGCTGGTCAGTAGCTCCCCGTCGATACGGCCGCAGCTTTATAGACTTATCTGGAAGGATAGATATAAGAACATTATAATTCCAGGTTTTCACTCAGTCATACAGAATAGTTATCTAACTCTGTATATAAAACTATGGAGCTGTATCTCCTTAGATGTCAACTGTACTGTTTATAGGCATATATTACTTATGTTACTGAATTCCCTCTCAGAGGTGAACAAATCAACCGACTTACAAGATCACTGCATGATAATCATATTCACAGTATATGTATAATTATACACTGCAATCAGCTAGTCCCTTATTGAAACCATCCAAAACGTATTCATGAATTTATATTGTACACTTCTTTAAATACAGAGACCAAAATCTACATAAGGCTTTTAAGGAAACATAGGCAAATGCATTTTGCAATTGGTCAGGGAAATAACAATTTTAAAGGGGAAAAATGTTATAATAGTACTCTTCTTGCAAGATACACTCTTTGCCAAGAGCTTCTAGAAGAAATTATTATATTTTGGAAACAAAAGTGTAAAGTATAAAGGTAAGAAGTTTGGGGATTACAAATACTAACCAGAGCTATCACAGACATAACTGTTGAGTTTAGATCGCAGGAGTCCATCCTCATCCTCATACCAGAGCTGGTTGTCGGCAGGGGGGCCCGCCTTACGCTCAAAGATGATGACTTCACCACCGCTGTCCTTCACTTCACCTTTAACGTCTAGTATCTGGTCTCCTGCCTTGGTGCGGATGTAGAAAAAGGCGGCCTTGCTGTTTTTGACATAGAACATAGAAATTGGTTAATTTTTTTTATAAATCTGGCCTGTCATTGGTGTGAAAGGAATGGAGTAGATTGGAAGGGAAAGTCAAGGAGGGATTGAGAGAGGAAGGTAAAAGTAAAGGGAGAGATAGAAAAGACAAGGGGGAGAAAGAAAAAGAGAGGGAAATTCACATGCTGATGGAGTGGCCTCGGTGTATGTAAGCGTTGCCCGGGTAATCATGCACACACCAAGTGGGTCTGGAGTTTTTCAGAGAGTAATTATTGATTGTATGCTCAGGCACTCAAAACTTGACATTTTGGATCCAAGGTGTAAGCTCACTTAGTAGATCTACTCACCCGAGCCACCATTTATTTATCGATTATTACCTCATCACCTGAATTTAACCTGATCCTGTATGTATGATGATTAAAATATACTGATGTTTTTTTCATATAATGCCTGTTGTTAGTCTTTTACAACTAGCCCACACAGAACTAAGCCGGAAGACTTCATTTCACCCCTGTAGCAGTAAGCAGGAAGAAACAAGACCAGACTCCAGTCCGGATAAGTAATTGAGTATCAAGCCAAATGGCACCCCCCTCCCACAGGAGGGCAGAACTCTCAGCCCAAAACTCTTTTCTCTCCCAAATGAAATACTCTAACATAGCTAAGTGTCTTAGATCAAAGACCCCTTGGTCCACCTGCCTCCTGCAGTTATATATGTAGATATACATTTCCATAATTTAATAATATAAATTTATAATGAGAAACAAACAAACAGCTGGTCACATCAATATCTTATACAACCGCTTAGACTGCTGAACCTTTATTTTATTATTTATTTTATCTATATATCTCATCCATATTATTCAATGTTATATGTATATTTATAGCTGATACATTAGAAAACCTCCATGGTGACTACTTATAACTCTGTCCTGATTGACAGTAGCACTTTTCTTAATATGACTTATGGCAACAGACCAACTATTCAATTTCAGCTCCCGCCACAGGGGGGGAGACTGAGCTCACCGAATCCCTATGGGATGTCACCCGTCCGAGACAAGTCACAGGGCCGCAGCAGGGAAATCACACCCCAGCAGAACGTACAGTACAGCAGGTACCTCGCAGACACCAAGCATACCGTAGTAATAATGAGAGCATTAGCAAAAGGTAGGTGTGGAACTCACTCAACCTCACTCAATTATCCTGTCTCCTAATGCCAGGCAAATTGTGGCAGAAGATGTGTCACAAATTAGAGGACAAAAGATTGGCTATTTCAACTGCAGAAGTTATTTTGGGAAGAGGGCCCAGATTCAAGAGATGCTAGACACTCTAAATATAGTTTGCTTAGGGGAAACCTGGCTTGATGAAAGCCACCGGGACAAAGATATATTATGGTCCGGTAAAAGTCTCTATAGGCAGGACAGAATTACAGATACCTTTGGCGGCGGCTTGCTGACCTACTTACCAGACAGCACCTTCCCATACTCAGAGGTACTAGAGCAGTATAGCTTCCAAAACCCAAACATTGAAATACTAACAGTTAAAATAAATCAAGAAAAGCATAAAAGGCAAATCATTATAAATGTATACCGGCCACCTAAATCTAAAGTCCCAGAGTTTGTCAGTGCGCTTGAAGATGTCATAGATAAAGTGGATGATGGACATATTGAAATATGGGTGCTCGGCGACACTAACATAAATCTCCTTGACCCAGACGACCCAGATACAGAAACCCTAGAAGTCATGACTGCCGCCATGGGTTTGCAACAGAAAATAAATACGTGCACACGACCAGGAGGTGAGGCAGGGACATGTCTCGACCATATCATGACAAACTGCCCACACGTGTCTGAAGCCAGAGTACTTCCGGAGCTAATGAGTGACCACTTACCAGTAATGGCAGCTAGGAAGATAAACAGAGCCAAGGCCCCAATAAGCTCCTTCATGGGAAGGAGCTACAGGAACTACGAGAAACACCAGATGAGGGAGGACCTCGTAGAAGACGACTGGTCTACTTTTTATGCTGAAAATGACCCAGCAAAACAATGGGATATAATAGCAAGTAGAATTACTGTATATCTTGATGCGCATTGTCCTATTAAGGAAATACGGTACAGAATTGTTCAAAATGAGTGGATGACACAGGAACTCCGTGAAATGATGGCAGACAGAAGAGATCTCACCCAGGAGTATCTTGCCACCAAAGACCAAGATACATTACAACAGGCAAAGGTGCTTAGGGTCACCATCAACAAAGGAGTACACAGTGCGCAAGCAAGCCTAGTCAAAACAAAATTAGATAACGCCAAGGATGACTCAGCACTTTTCTGGCGTGAATTAAATAAAGTTATAAATCCCAGCAGTAAGCAAAACACAGCCACCTTTGTAGACGATGAGGGCAATAGACTAGATGGGAAGGAGGCCACGGAATATTGCAATTCCTATTTTGCTGGCATAGGCCATAAACTATACCAGAGGATAGTAGATAAAGCCCCTAACTATACCCCTGAGCCGACCATTGAGGAATACATGGCACAAGTAACAAATGGTGAACTGGGTGATGATGTCCCCTTGCCCACAGTTAATAGCAAGGACATAGCAAACCTCGTTAACAAGATCGAAACATCAAAATCATCGGGTATCAACAACATATCAGCAAGAGTACTTAAAGATGCCTTGGAGGTCTTGACCCCTCAGATGGCTTCCCTCTTCAACAACAGCTTGAAACATGGCATCTTCCCACCCCAGTGGGCTGCAGCCTCAGTGGTACCTATACCCAAGACTGGCAAGCTGACAGAAGTATCGAACTGGAGACCAGTCAGCCTGTTACCAGTGCCTGGAAAACTCATGGAGAAAATAATTCACAAACACCTGACAAATATAGCCACAGAAAATAATTTAATATCTCCCAAGCAATATGGCTTTGTAAAAGGAAAAGGAACACCAGAGGCAGTATACGACCTACTTAATTATTTGTATAGTGCACGAGATGAGGGCAAAATAGCGTGTGCCTGCTATGTTGACTTTAGTAAAGCATTTGACTCGATTCATCACACCCTCCTACTGAAAAAATTACATGAAATAGGTATAAATAAACCACTTTTAAAATGGATAGGCAGTTATCTCTCTAGCAGAAGACAGAGCACAGTTCTGAATGGAATGAAATCAGGGGAACAGGAGGTCAGATTCGGAGTCCCCCAGGGCTCCATACTCGGCCCGCTGCTGTTCATTCTGTATGTAAATCAAGTTAGCTCACTTGTCACCAACACAGAGATTATGATGTACGCCGATGATATTGTTCTACTAGCCAAGGATAAAGACCCCAAGATTGTACAACAGGACATCCAACAAGACCTGGATAGGTTAGTGGCCTGGTGTCACAAGCATGGTCTGACTATCAATGCTAAAAAGACGCAGGCTGTATGGTATACTGGCAAGAAAAAGGCAGAAAGGGCCAGCCATCTTGAAATTAAGATAAGAGACACGGTCCTGGACTCTCCACCAGAGTATAAGTACCTAGGAGTCAAGGTTGATGCTGGGCTCACCCTCAACCAGCAGATGGCGGCATCCAGATCCACAATAGGACACAAGCTCTTCATGTTTGGAAAACTGAGATACCTCATGGAAGAAGCTATAGCCAAGATAGTATACAAGCAAACCATTCTCCCCTATTTTGATTATTGCAGTTTTATAATAGATGGTGCCAACAGAGACCAAACAGATAAACTGCAGCGCCTCCAGAACAGAGGATTACGCATTATAACAAAGACTTTTAGTATCAGGACGGACACCAATCTGCTTCATACCCAGTGCGACGTAGAAAGGTTAGATAAAAGGAGAGAAAAACAGTTGGCCCTGTTTATGTTCAAACAGACCAGGAAGCTCGGCTTGAAGCCAGTAGAAAACCCCAGAACCAGAGCTGACCAGAAAATAAAATTCCCACAGGCAAGACATATCCTGGCCCGATTCGAGAGAAGCCCCTACTATAGAGGAGTAAGGCTGTGGAACAGACTCCACCTTGAGGTTCAAACATCAGAGTCTGTGGCACAATTCAAAAAGAAATATGATGAACACCCTCTGGAGGCTGAGTTACATGGGTAATCAACCTTACCATCCCCCCCCCCCCCCCCACACCTTTTCCACCGCTAGAACGTACAGCTGACAATAACTACCTAGAAACTAGAAACACTAGCAGTTTTAGGATTGATTATTAGATTTTAGAATCATCATTAGTGATGTAGCACCATGTTGAGGAGTGCTACATGAGTAGCCCCTCACAGATATTAGGTATCTGAGAACTTAACTGAAGCAGTTATAAGCCAAATATCTACCATGAGCCCCTCTCATATGAGCTACTAGAGTAGCCATAGTAGAGTAGCCATAGGCAGACTGCCTAGAGTTACTAGAGTAACCTAGACATCAAACTACAAGTTGTGCTACAAGAGTAGCCAACTTAGATACGAGTGAACCACACCCACCTAAAACGTGCCTCAAACACTACGCGAGAACTTCCTGCTGCTGCCCTATTAGCCAAAAGACATAGTATTATCTCCCATATTAGGATTGTAACTTAACAAACTTGTCTCATCTCATCCAAACAGGATCATTATCCTTTTTCATTTTCTATGACCTACCACCCCAAGGGCGACGGGGAGATAGTCACCTTCTCACAAACTTTTTCTCTTGCTTTTTCACACTAAACTAGTGCAGTAGATGCACTTATATCTATTTATACTCATGTATGGGTCTCTACCCTTTCCTTAGTCCAGGAAGAAGCCGCCAATTGAATTGTACTTTTTGAGTTTAAAATAAAGGTTCGGCAGTCACATAAAATCATGAAAATGATGTGACCAAGTTGAAACAAAAAAAAAAAAAAAGGCAGACAGAGAGACAGTTAGTGGGAGAGAGGATGAATGGTTACAGTGAGATAATAAAAATCATAATTATTCAAACAGATAATACATTTCCTATATACACATAGCCCATAGATATAAATAATTTCTCAGAATGAACAAAGCTACAAAAGAAAAATTCTAAATCTTCTAACTACTCACGCTTTCGTAGCCTTCCATAAGTCAGGCCCATTTGTAGCATCTGCCTTCCGTGCCACCACCCGGTTAAATCCTGTACTATCAGGGCTCAGGACACCACTCGAGGTTCCCAGGTGAAGGTCCAAGTCAATGCCATTTTGTATAGTCATGCCTATCAGGCTCCAACTCTGTGTCCGACTGTGTCGCTCAACAGTCTGTATAACTGCTTCCTCACCTGTAGAAAATATGAGCACTTTATATAATTCTTTTTTTCACTTTTGTTTAAGCCAACACATAATTGGGTTAGCTCAAAGACTTCTACTAATGAAGGTGAATTAATGAAGATGTTCATCTGATTTTACCTCAGCGGCTTACACAAGATCCCTTTGTGGGTTTATGAAAACTAACTATTGGTGGCTGGCACTAATCTGCTGTATATTATACGTGGGAAAAAAATCTCTTCCAAAATGGTCTCTTTCAATAATTTTAACCAGAATAATATTTTACTTTTATATATACTGGAGGCAAATAGGCACATAATATTGCCTGTAAATATTTCGTATCCAGTATTACAGATTTAAATCATCTAATATGTTATACCTGGTACATATTAACGTACTGAAATATAAATTTGCTCTCATATTTGCAATAAAATAAACCGTTCAGTATTCATATACTGGGAATATACTCACCGCTAAGATCCAGACTTCTCCCATCTACGGCAGAAGTGATCCTCTTCTTTCCTTCATCTATTAGCCACTGCTGCTCTTTGCACTTGTCTCCTCGCGAGTCATCCAGTATGACATCAGTCCGGTCAGATGGAATTCCTATTGTCCGTAGCGGCAGTGATGTCATGAGAAGTCCAGTCGTTTCATGTCGCAGATGGACAAAACGACTCGTCGGACTGCTGACAGATGAGTCAATCAAATTATCTGTGTCAACCAGGTGATGTGTTAGGTGCAGAGAGAGGGGTTAGGTGCAGACATAGATAATAAGCATAAGGTATGTTTTGTGTTGCCCAAACTTGCCTTCCAGAACAGGCCTTATCTTAATCATTTCCTAATCTTCCAGTATTTTATTTCTATATTTTAGTTAATTATTTCACAGTGAAAGCTAATACGCTTTGCATCAATACTATGATAGGAACCTGAAACAAACCATTTTGTATTGCCTTGAAAAGAAAGAAAAAAACCGTTAGAAAGGATTAGCATACAAAGACATGAAATAAGGATAGCGAGAAGATGGAGGAAGCTGAAGGACTGCTGAGACCTGAAACAATCATATCATGCTCAATTTCCTACTTGCCAACATAATATAGGAGTATAGCAAGCATGTTTTTCAAAGTATTTTTCTTGAATGTTATTGGGACCAGGTGGCAAAATAGTTATTCCTTGGCTTTAGTTTGCCTTATTTCTCAAAAATTGAGATTTTACTTTCCATGTGCCACTTTCCTAATTCCTTTTAAAAGTACAAAATGAAAATATTGGTTCTTGCATGTTTTAAAAAAACATATTTTAATCCATAATTTTTATATTAATTTTGATGTGGCAAAGGAAGAATATATTAGGGAGCATCACGAAAAGGGAGTTTTATTTAATATAAAGAGACCCCTACATAGCACTCTGAAATGTCAGCTACTCTACAAAAGCCTAGACTCCTTGTTTACTGTTCTTACCCAAAGGTAGCCTCACAGTGGTCGGCATACAGAAACTCCCACCGCTGTTCTGCACTACCGTTGTACTCAGCGGCTATAACCTGAAAAGAACCCTGTGTTTACAAAGCAGAACTATATAAGTAACACGCAAGACAAACAAACAACAGGCACTATTTTATAGGACAGACATTGATAGACAGATAAACACAAATGCATGGATGCGATTTAATTACAATGAGTGCAGATATGGTATGTGCTTATGATATCATTATATTCTTCTGCACAGAACATTTTTGCTCATTAAGATATACATGTATATATATAATATATGACGTTTGTTGGTTGTAAAGGCCAGATAACAGTTGCGGTTTTCAAATTACATCATACACATCAATAAGTTTTTTATAACAGTATTATCATATAACTACATCCTATGGAAAGTTGACTACATAAGGTTGCTAGGATGGCTTCCATAAAGTATGTACGCACCAAGGGGGGTGGGTAGGGGGTATTTTTTCTGAATATTTTCTGAAAATTTGCATGCATACTTCATGGAAGCCCCCTAGGTAGTACAACATGCGACGTGAACTGGAAATCTTACCTTAATATTCTTTAGGAAGGCGAGTTTTGGGCGCGATATGTCGAGGACGTAGTTAGGGTCGGGGACATTAACGATGGCATTCTGGCTGACAACCCACTGCTGGTTCTTCTGAGTGTCCTTATAAGGGTGTAGAGTCATGCTGCCACCTGGTGGGCAATGCAGTCAAAGGGTTAAAAAAAGAACTATAGGGGATTTTGAAAATAATTTGGTCGATTTAGAATATTTATAAACAAAAGTTTACTGATAATGTGATTTCTTACAGAATTTGCAGTAGGTAGAAATACTTTGACTTGGGTCTGAACCACTGAGATTTTGCATACATAGACAGAGCTGCATGCTAAAGTGACCTTGTCACTGGTTACTGTACTGCACGAGTGGTGCTTGGGCCTTATTGCACGCTTGTAGTTTAATCAAATGGTATTGATATTATTAATATAATTTTACCTGCTGAAGTGAGAGCAAAGTCATTCATTTTGGACCTGATGACACCGTCTTCATCTTCGTACCAGAGCTGGTTATCTTTCATCTGTGGCCACAGATCGTACACAATTACATCAGCGCCTGGTTTGTTGCTCTCCCATGCCACATCGAGCACCTTACCGCTGGCCGTCTGTTGCACATGCATGAAGTGAGGAGTACTGTAGTGATAGATCAGAGATGAATGAACAATTGATTTTACAATATGGTGGTTCATAAGTAGGACTAGTTCTTGCATCTGGTTATTATTTAAAGCGTAGTACATGTATTGGGGCACAGAACGGCAGTACACTCTGTTGTTATAAGTTAGAACTATTGTGATATTTCAACGAGATACCTGTAAAAAAAACATTCATTTATTTCCGCTTTTGGTTTGATGCAAGATGGTGAGGTCTTTATGTGATTTAATTTTGCTTACCTGTGCTGACATAACCACTCTTCACCGTATGCATCTTCCACATCCTGAGAATAAAGATGGCCACCAGGGTGTGTCTCCTGCTCGTCCAATCCGATCACTTTCTCATTGTCACGTGACTTAATTTGCATACCGTCCCGCCGCCATCTTTGATTTCTGTTGAGAGACTGGTAGGGTTGGAGTGTGATTCTTCCATCTGTTAGAAGGGAAAGGACATTTTGTGAATATAATTATTAGGGGCAATTGCAGATTGCTTCCCTCAGTTAACATATGGTAATCCTTAACCATTTAAAGATACAATATCAGTTAAAGTGTCCCGAAATTAAGTTATAAAATAACATTGCAATTGCTTTCATAAACCATTTCACCGTTTTTGACATCATTCTTAATGGTATCAACGTTTTCCTTATTGTGATTTGCAGGTAGGAATAAACTGACTGTACTGGTTGTATACAGGTTGTTGTGTTGTGATTGTAACTCTACCAGTCTCTTAACTAAATCCAATGGTGTTCTGAAAGTGCAGACTCTAAAGCCAGCAAAATGCTATTATGTACTTTTAAACAAATTTGCTGTTACTCGTCCGCACTGCAATAATACATCATGCTCACCTTACTGGGTTAGTATACACCAGACATCATGTATATACCCACCAACTCTGTTTTAGTACATCAAATGACTACATAATTATGAACATGAAGCCTTGCTGTCCTTAAATAATTGAAGAAGTAGAACCCGTTCGTGGTGGACGTGGCGTCGTTACCTCCCAACACTACATACCAAATTGACCGAGGTAGGTTTGAAATTCCCTCTCTGTGCCTGGTGCTGGTCATGTGACCCAATCTGAGTGATTTCATTGGCTGCCAGAAAGCTGGTCTAGCATTTCAGGTTTGTGTCTGACTTTATTTTTTTCCCACGTCAACCCGGCAAAAAATTGGGGGAAATTTCAAGAAGAGAAATTTGCCCAATCGGTAGAAAACAATGGTCAGGAAAAATCCTCAACTGAAAAAGTAGAACCCACCTTTGTTGGTGGTGATACAGAGGTTGGTGGCCTTGGAGCGTATGGAGTGGTTGGGTCTGTCGGCCCACCACAGCTGGTGCTCGGCCGGGGTGTCTGCCTGTCCTGTAGGTCTGCTGGTCACTAGCTCGGTGCCCGCTTCCCGGCTCGCACCTGCCACCTCTACAATGCAACCTGCAACAAGCGTAGGACATTGTACAGAGCAATAAGGGGGTAACTTC
Organism: Harmothoe impar; assembly: GCA_947462335.1. NCBI lineage: Eukaryota > Metazoa > Annelida > Polychaeta > Phyllodocida > Polynoidae > Harmothoe > Harmothoe impar. The sequence goes on along the minus strand of OX381721.1, from coordinate 7,662,647 downwards.
CTATAAAACTTTGCAAGAACAGAATATAATTCTAACCCTTTGAGTTGTCACCAAAGATTATGCTACTTGCTTTGGGAGCAACCTAGAATAAATTTAATTTCCTAGGAGGATGGACTTAATTGGAATTCCTTTACTAATAAAATGGTGTCACTTAATTGGTATTAGCCCTCCTATATTTGCACAGCGTGAACTATACTATAGTTATGCCAGCCATCGTGCCAGCTAGGCCAATAGTTGATGCTCGTCCTGCACTACTCCAAATATCCTGCAAAGGTTTTGTTTTACAATACCTTGAAAATACATGTATTAAGCTTCACTTAAACATGTCATAAAAAATAGTTTTTACCTGCGACCCCAGCAGGGGAGAGGGTGAAGAACTTCCCAAGGGGCATGGTTTGTTAGTGTGGCATCTTCCTTAGTTGTGGCTGAAAGGATTTCCAAGATAATCATGAGAACAAAGTCCTAAATAAGGGGTCTGAACAGCATAATCCGAGAGGACCACATTGCATTTTTCTCAAAATCAAAATAGGGACATGGGCCCTTATGACATGGGAGATGAGGATTTATTTGAGAATCGACATGTCTTTTTCTTATAACCGACAGGAGACATGGGGTTGATCCCCGTTGATCTATCCTGGTTAATAACTTATACCATATATAGAATAATAACTTATACCATAATTATATAGGATAATAACTTATACCATAGCTATCTATAGCTACACAGATGGCACAGAAAACAGCTATTAAACACACACACACATAGAATGACTGACCAACTTAATGAACAGATGTACACACATGGATTAAATCATTGATTTCATGCATGATTAGTCTAACGGGGTAAAATAGGACTATCTGTACCGTGCAGCCTAATGGAAATGACAGAACACTTTTGTACCGTTTTGGTATAGGTTTGCATCCTGGTATATACCGAAACTACTGAGATGAAACTTCCTATAGAGTAGATGCTGAATTTGGGGTATCTGCTGTACCTGTGGACCTGTATGCCCTGTATTTACCTGTGGGCCGGCCCGGTGGGTCACTACTGCATAAGAAATGCAAAGTTAACATACGCCTACTCTGTCTGATCATATCTTGCAACATAGGTAGATGGGGGTGCAGAGGGGTCCCCCCCCCCTTAGGTCTGAAAGTCGCCGAAATTAAGGGCCTAAGGTCAGAAAGTCGCTTTTGTGGACTATTTTTACTATAGCCAAATTTGTCCAAAAGTCGCCAGGTCGCTTAAATTAGTGTACCAGGTCGCCAGGTCGCCTGGAAAACAGCCCAGGTCGCCAGGTCGCTTTTGACCCGTCTGCAGGCTCATAGATGTACTATATACGTTGAGATCGCATATCTGGAAGATATGTTTCGAATAGTCAGTATCTAAGCACGACTAGTTATCTATCATCATCACGGGATCTGAGTGGGAGGGGTGGGTAGGGGGGGGGGGGATAGCAATATACCAAACTCAGTCCAAAGCTACAGAGCACACACTAGGTACAGTCAGAACAGAATACCTTATTGTTTGCATTACCTCTTGAAGCCAACCCTAGGCCTGCATGACCTACGTGGAGTGTGTAGTCTGATCTATCTGAATGAGATGGTTAAGCTACATAGGAAGGCCTTAAAACACTAAAATCTCACCTTATTTACAAGCTCTGGCCGCCATCAGTGTGTGTACATCACCTTCTGCCACAGTGCTGGCGTTCTGTTGACCTAGTTAAGACCATGACCCAGTTAGGGGAAGTGTTGTGTCACGTGATGTTTATAGGTCACGTCCTTACAGGTCTAGGATAGGGAATCCTATGGACCCCGGGGGGGGGCACTTGGTATATTTTGTATACACATGTGTGCGGCTGGCAAGGGTACTTTTTCAGCAAAATCTCCCTAGCAAGGGTCCTGTTTTGAAGGAAAAGTGTCCCTAGCAAGGGTCTAGTTTCAGCAAAATCGCCCTAGCAAGGGTCACTTTCCCCCAAAAATGACATGTTTTTCACCAAAATGCACCACATTTCCCCATTTTCCGCCCAAATTTCCCGGACATGAGTAAAATTTCTCGATAAAATGACCTCATAAGTATATGTTTCGAGTTTTTTCTCGCCAAAACAAGGATTTTTGGGCCAAAGGTGCCCTAGCAAGGGTACGTTTTGAACACAAAAGCTCCCTAGCAAGGGTAAGGGTTGTCAGAGGTCCAGCCGCACACCTGTATCAGAAAAAATCCAAGTACCCCCCCCCCCCCGGGCTATGGACAGATGATATGGACTTCCATACACCAAATCTTGTGAATGAGTATTGTAGACATCCGCCCCAAATTTGTGGAGAAACAGCACCCAGGAGATACCACTTGCAGAGAGCAACCCAGTCAGCCAAATCATGTTATATTGACGTTAAAGAGAAAGGTGGAGTTTTAATAAACTTTAGATTGACATTAAATGTAGACTCACTTTTACATTAATCTAACGTTTTTCAAACGTTTTTGTCCATACAAAATTCTAACCAAAAAAATAGAGTTTGAATATTGGGTCGTTTTATATGACGTTTTTTTATAGTTATGTTTTATGGGTTTTTTTTGCCTCAGAATTTCATGTTATTCAAGAGTTCTCTGCATGTAAACTCTTTCTTTTTACATCCTTGCTATTTATGATTTATGTGAACGTCCTTGATAAAGAGAGATATAACATCTCTCACATCAAGATAGATATCATGAGGAAAGCTTTGGATGAGTGAAACTTTATGTAACTGGGATGTCCCACACCATATGAGTGTCCATATGAGTGTATTCTGCTTTATGTTGTCTAGAAGTGGTCGAGATACATTTGATCTGTTACATCTTGATTTGATATCACATATTACAGGTGTAATTATTGAAAAATGGTTCATGACATATTAGGGCAGATATCCAGCTAAATACCAACCTTGGACAGTACTTGGCCCTGGTGGCAGATACTGGAACCAACAGAAGCGTTTATTAACGTCAAAATAACGTTGCTTTTACCAACGTTTTTTTTTCTAAACTATGCAGAAACGTTTTAATAACGTTTGAGATGCCAACAATGTTACATTTTGGCTCGGACCAATTGATAACGTTTTAAAGCGTTTCAAAACGTTCTTTGCTGACTGGGAATAGCATGTACATGAACGTCCCCAAGATGCGTCTGATCAGATCACATATCTTACCCAAGAATGTGTTGATATTCTCATGCTGACATGAACACTTTACTGAAGAAAACTGGTAAGCTGCCACACATTCCGATTAAATTGGTCACATCCACCATAGCACACTATATACCATACTACTACATAGGGCTCTGACCGAATTTTAATGTATGACACCTGATGTTAGCCACCCATGGGTGACATGGGTGCTCATAGTCCTCTATGGAGATACTGATAACCCTCACCCCACCCACCATGGGGATGTGATACGCCCTAATTACTGCCCTACAATTCTCTTGCCCAGTCCTTACACACGCATGTTCCTCAGGGACCAGTCATTTATTACTTGCAATAGAGGGGGGGGGGATTAATGGATTGACCCATCTGCCAAGAGGCAACCATAGAGAGGTGTAGGAAGCAAACCGTCGTTAGGAGGTTCACTTCAACCAACCTATGCATGATGGTGGATATTATATGCACACGCATATCGGAATTATATAAAAACGTATTGTAACCCCCTGCCCCTCCCTGTAGTCCCTTTTTACTGTATTCATCTAAATCTTAGTGTCCCAATTGGACCTTTTACAGAATACAAAAGAGTTCTGGTAGGTATATGAAAGCTATCCCAGTTAGCCTTTTAGATGCTTCGTTATTGGCATGATCAGGATGATGCCCTCTTTGGTCCTGATGCCTGAATCATATGGTCTGATGATTAACTTGCAGTGCTGCAATAGAAAAGAATTATGAGCATGGCCTTACATAATAATTCCTTCACATATTTGAATTAAGCAAACAATATTTATAAGCATGTTCACACATTTTCTCAGAAAATTGAGACCCCTGCCCCCGCCACAAACCATGCAGGTTTCGTACATATTGAAATAAAGTTATATATTTGTGCATCAACATCATGACCACGACAAAACCAATGTGTCTCGAGTGAAGATCAGGGTTGCACATACCTTTGATGTTAAATTTCAAATTTTGATATTGATTTATTTCCAGGAGCGCCACAACCCAGGCCGTTTGAGAGGTCTGTGTGGTATTGTCCCGGGGGGCCACTCCCTCAGATTTGAATACCATGTGTGAACACAATTCCAAGGGAAAGGGTCCGTTTTTTTTGGTCCTAGGCATGGGCCCGCGAGGGCCCTTGATAAGGGGTGCTTTTTAGACAAATTTGGGGAGAAAGGGGTACATTTTCAGAGCTTTAAAGGATAATTTTTACTTTTTTCCCCATATAATATTTCTTGGTCACCCTTGAGAAGGGGATTTTTTTCAGGGTCACCCATAATTAGGGTATATTTTTCAGGGTCATCTGTGATTTAATTCTGTTTTCTTGCTAATTTTCCCTTGAAAAGGGTATGATTCTTGAAAATGTTGCCCCTTGATCAGGGTACCAGATTTGAGGTGATGTTCACACATAGTGACTAAAGAAAACATAGGGAGTGGCCCCCCCGGAGGTTTTGTCTGTACTGTTGCTACTCTCCCGGGACTGTTGTTACCAGAGACACACAACCGCCCCCTACCAGAAACCATAGCTTAAGTAGGAGCAATGCCCCGGACAATGAAGAAAATCACCCCTGGTGAAGATTCAAGTGCAGATATTGAAAATAGAGAGGCACCAGATTAAGTAACAATAAACTATACTTGGCCTGTATGCAGCAAATACTTATTATTGTTGACATGTACAGAAAATAAAGTCAGTAGCCAAATCATAATTACATCTTTGTCAGTAGCCAAAACATAATTATATATCTTTGATGAATTGATGAGAAAATATTTCTATCACAAACAAAAACACAAAGTTTCAGGGGGTATCGATGACAGATATTTGAAAGTTTTTGATATAATTATGACTCTTCATCAGGCAAGATTTTTTATATATTAAATCAGTTTATGTGAGCATGATGATAATAAAGTTAACAACTTCCAACTCAAGTTGACCTGATTCAGGGAGAGGAGATGTCCTAGAGAAGCTTAAATGGTTAAAAGAAAACCAAGATCTCGGCTTCATGTCCAATTATGCTTTGATGCAAAGCTGCACTGTCAGAAGTAACTGTAGCTGCACAGTGAACTATACTGTAGATTTACAGTATAAAAGCAGGTATTTTTGGTTTATATACTGTAAATCTACAATAGAACTCACTGTGCAGCTCCAGCTACTTCTGACAGTGTGGTGTGTAACTCACCGGTGCTGATCCGTAAGGAGTGCAATAGCGGATAAGCCATGTACAGTCTCGGACTCCCATACCAACACTGCTCCGTTCCCTCTGCTGTATATGGTCTGGGAGCAGACATTCATCTCACTTGTTACCCATTTGCGCCAGTTTGGTGGCGCAAATGGATGTGTATTGGTCAACATGATACATGGCATGGTCTGAGTACTAGAACAACACATTATGGCTCTCTTAAGAAATGGTAACTGTTTTTCCTGGACTTAAAATGCCAACAGCAGTGAGTATGTACACGAATCACAACACACTAAATTTACTAAACTAGATCTAGTTATACGGTTGTACCTCAAGGTAGTAAAATTAATAGTGCTGTGAGCACAGGGACCACCTTATTGACCAAGACATGGTGAATCATCTAGCAGGGAATGAATGCAATGTCAAAGATATCACCTTATGCAACAAGGGGAATATAAGAGATAATGACATAGAACAAGGGCATGATATGCAAAATATTACTTATAATAATCGACAGGGCAACATGGGCAAGTTTTTTAATTGACAGGATGACATGGGAATTTCTTAAAATTGACAGGGTGACATGGGCAATCGACATGAGACATAGCGATCCCTCCCCACAAGACCCCCTTGACATGCTTTACCGAAAATTGCACAAAGACTAGCTTGTCCTGTTCCACTTAGAAATCTAGGATTATTCAGAGAAATGGAGTCACAGCATCAAGAAGCTTTATGATGAGCCTATGTTTTTTATCCATTGCCCCAAAATGGTCTTTTGACTAAAATTATATACCTCAGCAAAACCAAGGTAAATTTACCAAATAAGTTCTAACAGATTATGATTATTTATCATTTCACAGAAATTTAATTTTTGCTATGCCCACATATGTATAGCATGCATATGGGCCATGCAGTCAAACAATGCATCTGTGCATTTCTTTTTCTTCGTTGGCTTTGTCGCTCAAACAGAGGCCTACACATGTTTTGACTCCCTTCCGACCAAAATTATTTGCATTTAGATTGGCACTGTGTACATACGCGATACAGGTTTCTTGACCTCAATATAACTGACCCTCTTAATATATCTCCACCATCTCTCGCTTTCTCTATCTATCTATCTATCTATCTATCTATATATCTATCTATCTATCCATCCATCCATCCATCTATCTATCTATCCATCCATCCATCCATCTATCTATCTATCCATCCATCTATCTATTTATCAATATGTCTAGCTATCCCTCTCTCCCTCTCTCTGTTTGTCATCCTCTCTACCTTTTGTACCTCCTTTAGGTATAATTCCTTTCCGAAATTCAACTGCTATGTATTAAATCTCCCCAAGTCCACAATTGGTTCCTCTGAGGCCCCCACGGGCACCAAGTAGCCACTGCTGGATAAGTGGCAGCCATCCACTAGTTGAGAACCTCTGAACCCATGTTACTTTTATCTCGGTCCTTTGTGGAGACACACGTACACATTGATAACCCCCCCCCCCTTCTACCATGTAGTGTCATATGCTCTACTCTAGTTCCCTCTATTTGAATACTGCCCTACAGCCATTAGACCTCGTCCCTACACATCTCCGATAGGAATGAGTCATTTATTGTCAACAGGGGGCAGAGGCTTAGTGAATTGACTCCCCTTAATTTATATGGCCCAAGACCCCTAAATTCGACACGGCGACATGGGCCTTTTTGGGGCCTAGTGACATGGGACATGGTGAATAAGTAGATAGTGACATGGGACATGGACCATTTCTTAAAATCGACATGGCGACATGGCCATTTCTTAAGATCGACATGGCGACATGGCCATTTCTTAAGCACGACATGAGACATGGAGAACCCTCTATCAAGGGCCCCATTTATAGTTTTGACATTGAAAACTGGCCGCATACACCAGTGAAGTCATGCGTGATCGCAATGAATTTAAACTGACTTGAAATCAGTCAAATCAAGCCCCCCCCCCCCATCAGGAGCCTGCTTCAATGATCCCTCCTATATTCCCCACTTGATATACATCATTTTATTAATTATTTGATGTATATGGCGATACGGGAGAACTCTCCTTGTATTGAGATGTATTTTGCCTAATAAAACAATTAAACTCAAACTCGACTCAAACCATCCTCCCCCCAGCTGGCTGGTTAAAAATGACAAGTTCCTGATTCTGCACCAGGGAGATGTAAACCTCTGCCTGCCCCTTGACTTACCAGTTGGCTGTGGAGCATGGAGCCTGACAAGTTGGTGCAGCACCTGGGTGGCTACGGGCCATGGCAGCTCTCCATCACCACCCTACATGGACTAGTCTGGGCAGCGCTGGCTGTGGAGTTCTCTGTTGGACCCTATATGAGTGAGCAATTTTTCTGTATGGATATTTATTCAATTCTAGCTACATCTAACCCCCTAAAATTGTGTATTAACCATTGAGGGTGGAAGTAGATAGTGGTCTTCATCCATCCCAGGGCAAATATATACACTATTGTCTAGCATTAACTAATTTTGGTCACCCTAAGGGGGTAATGCATTATCCCATTGTTGCCATGATAGATAAATGCAGCACTAGCAAGTAGACTCAAAGGTGCTACAGCCATTGAGTTTGAGTTTGATCATTTTTATTGGACGAAGTTTCTATGCAAGTACAGTTTTTCAAACTAAGCCAAGAACCGGCTCAGGTACACAAGTCACCATATACACATGCACCATATACACATGCATGTCAACAAAATACATTTACAGCGGGTAATAGGTTAGAACAGGTGTATACAGGGTAGGCGGGTCACATTTCATCAACATAGCACAGTTTATTATTTGCAGCCCAACATGGCTATAATCTCCCAAAGCCAGTACACCCGTATTGACCACTATCATTCTCCCAAATTAATAAAGCACAATATCATCTAGTCTTCATTAACAGCCTTTCAGCAGTTATGATAATAGTATACAATAAATCGCATAATACATAATTCACAGGGTATATCAATGTAGTATAATATAGTATAGTTTCAGCATGGGTAATATACAATTACCATTAATATAGCACATTTGTATTTTGCAGTACCATATCTCACCCTAAGCTATTACAGCTTTATCTTACACATGAAAGCACTATAACTTTCAATTCTCTGGACTTCTGATGTTAATTTGTTCCAGGCTAATAGGCCCCTATACTTTGGGCTCTTAAGGTACAACTCGCGCTTAGGTCGTTGTGCCTTTATCTTTTTACTAGCATTCCCTCTCAAGTCTCTCACCGGTATTACTACATTGTCACTGATTCTAGTGTGGCAATACATTAAACTAAGTAGGTACTCCGTTTGATGCACCTGGAGAAACTTACAGCCACATCTAATATGTAGTTCCACGCGTGTAATTTCACGAGGATTCCAAATATGGGCACATGCACGCAAGCAGTGGTTCTGAATGGTCTGGATTTCCTCCACTAAAGTGGAAGGGCCACCATCTAGGACCAGGCTGCAATACTCAAGTACCGGTAGGACCATGGTCTTATACAAAAATAATGCCAGTGCCTCGTCCATATACTTACACAGATTTCTTAGGTAGGCCAGCTTCGTATTACCCGAGGCAATTATCTTGTTACACTGTCCTTTGAAACTCAGAGTACAGTCAATGACAACGCCCAAGTAATTGAAATCATCAACCACCTCCAGAGTCACGCCTTTCAAGATAATGGGATAGGCACTAAAGTCAATTACACAACGATCGCCATGACACCACAGTATTTTAGTTTTGTCACTGTTTACCGTCAGTCTGTAGTCATTACACCACGTCACAATAACATCTAGATCACCCTGCAGTAGGCTCATCGCTAGCAAAGGGTCTTTGTTACTGACCACTAAAGCCAGGTCATCTGCATACAGGTAAAAACGGCAATTAGTTATCTTTCGCACAATGCTATTTATGTATATGATAAACAATAGCGGCCCTAGCACTGACCCCTGCGGTACACCGCAGTTGATGTCACGCAGGGAAGACTGTTTCCGGAACCATCTCACTGCAGCCGCGCTACAACCGATTTTTGCTAATTCAGCGAACAGTAGGGAGTGATTAACCGTATCGAACGCCTTCCTTAGATCCAGGAAGGCAACGGCAACAATCTCATCCCTATTCCTACATTCATACATATCTTGGACTAATCCATAGACTGCAGACACAGTAGACCGACCCGGCATAAAGCCAAACTGGTTGTCGTCTATTATTTTGTTATTAATTAAGTAGTTCATTATTTGTCTATGAGCAGCTCTTTCCAGTAATTTAGAAAAAATATTTAGCTGGCTGACTGGTCGCCAGTTTCTGACTTTGTGTAGATCGCCAGTCTTAGAGAGTGGTATTACACAGGCGAGCTTAAGACAGTCAGGGAAAACTCCAAGCTCAAACGATTGATTAATCAATGTTACTACCAAACTAGGCCTGGTTAATAGCAAATCCTTCACTACACCAGACCTGACATGCTTTATACAGGAAGACTTAGTTACGTTAACATGTTTCACTATTTTCACGACCTCTTCGACATCAATCATTTCAAAGTCAAAATCAGACAAACGCCGATCTACTAAGCCAGACGCTTCATTAACATTGTTCAATTTCCTAAACTTATTTATTTTGTCTTTCAAACTCTGAACATTCATACATAGGAGTCGCAATTCCTTAAGCTTGCTGAACTGGTCATAGCTATAGTACGACATGATTAATTCGTACCATGGAAAATGTCAATGTTAACCCTATAGGAGGCCTGGATAGTTTCTGTACCCATGCAAAATCATACACTTGCCTTATAACTTTATATAAAACATTGGAGGTATATAAGACTCAAATATGAGAAATAGCAAGGGTATCATGATGTAATTATTATGCTGACAGAATGCCAGATATCAAGAAGGCATAATGCGACACGATCCGGGAATAGGCCCTATTACAGGGTGCACTAGGTTCCTATTCGCATCCATTTGACATATCTGGATCACATCCTCAGAAATGCCCGACCCCTCATGTGAACATGTATTATGAATTAGTGCAGTGATTTGGAACACATACTGAGCTAGCTTGCCCTGATAAATGTAAAAAACTATTGAAATGTAGGGTTATAATTATGATCAGTGATGATAGTCATGATATATTTTCCAAAGATAAAAGCATGAAAAGGGAAATGACAGTTGGGTTTATATCAGTGATCTTTCCACTTGACATGCTATCGCATGAGGTTTAAGTGCTTCCCATTTATCGGTTATTTGCTTTGGCATAGATTTCCATAAGGCCTACTAGAAATGGGTCATCGTCACACTCAGATTGGGATAAGAGCTTTGTGTGCATGGGGAGGTGACAAATCATTCAGAAAACCTTCTTTTACAACAATCAATGGCATTTGGCAACCATTCATAGCCTTTACTCAGTGTAATACTCGGTAAAAAAGAATCATTGTAGGCTATACTGGGGAAGTTCTTTTGCCACTCCAATGACGACCTCTGTGCTTTTGTATCTTTCCTGACACCCCAACCATTAATTTTAAACTTTTCAGTTGACACCCCTCCGTACCGTTGCAAGGTCCCTGACAACTCCACCTTCAATGAGACCATCCCCACCTGGTGGGAAAATGGGGAACTAAAATATGAGAAGTGCACGGAATATGTGAACCGGTCTGTCAGCAATGAAACACAACCCTGTAGTCATGGTTACTGGTTTGACCCTGAAGCTGGGTATGACAGCACGATCACCACTGATGTAAGCATAAACTCTCCTTAGAGTTATATCATATATTCTCTTGACATTATAGCACCAATGGACTTGAGAACCCCATATATTTAATGATATCATGTGCTGTGAGAAGGGACCTTATTGCATCCTGCAATAAGCTACCTTTGCAGATTTGCATGCCACATATACTTTCTGAATGTAAATCTAATACACCAGATACCAAGAATACAACATGCGTTTTCCCAACCTTCACAGATCAATAAACATTCATCTACTAAAATGTGAATCTTGATTGCAAAAATTCTTTATTCCCTGATATATTTTCACTTGCCCGTAAAAATGTTACTTTTTCAGTGCTTGTAAAACACTTTATTTTTTAAGTGGCTGTCTATCTTGAACTTTCCATGGTGATTACTTCCAATCACTTAGAGATCTCATCTAACCATTCGTGAACATGTCATTTAAATGTAATTACTTTTATAATGTATCTTCATCATCAGTTTGAGCTAGTATGTGGAGCAGAGATTTATATTGAGGTGATGATGATGGTAAGGACTATTATCTTTGGAACGTTGGGTATCATCGCTAACGTCCTGTCGGATCGTTACGGACGGAAGACAATGTACATGGTTGGCATTGTCTCCAAGCCCATTCTTCTCCTAATCAAGTCCTTCATGCCTAATTTCTACCTGGAGACTACCATCAGTACACTGGCAGGATTTTCTACCCTTGTAAGTACGTTTTTCTCTATGGGAGAAAACACATTGCTTGCTCCTGTGAGCAAAGTTTACAACATTAGAGCCCATGTATTGAGCCATTAAAGTGTTTGAGCCATCAGTGCCCACATCTGTTATAGTACATGCAGCGGAGCACATGCATAAGCACAACTTCAAACTAAGGCCAAATAAAAAAAAAGTTTTGTTTCAGGTAACATGGGAAGAAACTCTAGGGTCGGTAGGTCGGATTTTTTTTTTTTTTTACCTTTTTTTTTTTTTACTTCTTCTCTAAAATTGAATTGAATGATTGACTAATATATATTTAGCACAGCGAAAGAGGTGGCCATGCAAGAAAGAAATTTGCTGAATATTGCACCTCATCAATTAGGCCACCAGTTAACACCTGAACAGGAATGTGTTATCATGGACAATGTGTCACAGATTTCTGCATTTCTCAAGCTCTCAAGAGAAATTAGGATACCTGAATAGAGGTTTTATTATTTCGCCTTACTATTCTCACTGATTCTTGTTTATTCGATGAATGTAATACTATACAGATGGTTCAATCATTTCCTTCGCTCATGGTTTCAGTTTTATATGAACAATGCCTTTGTGCTAGTGATGGAGATGACTGCTGCTAAGAAACGCACTGGGCTGGCTACCAGTATGGAGGTCTTCTGGGCTGGTGGGCTCATTGCTGCTGTTCCTATCGCCTATTTTTGTCGCAACTGGCGAATCCTCAATATTGCAACAGCTGTGCCACAGTTTGTCTTCCTTATCGGCTTCTTGTGAGTAGATTTATTTTCATAGTAACTGCCACAATTAAAATTGAATAACATGATTATAATCTTTCTTTGTTTTTTTGCTTTGGCTATCCTTTTACAACTATCATTGTACATCCATAACTGTATCAAGCAGAGGGTTGCTACTCATATAATGATTTAAGTATCTTTTAAACTGAATTTTTCAAAGTGTGAATCACTGTAAAGTGATTTTCCCACCATTGTTTCACTGTCACTTTTCACTGTCAGGTGGCATGCAGCAAAATCATTTCTTCACTGTGTTAATATAGGGCTCCAGAGTCAATTGCATGGCTGGTTGGGAAGAATAGATTCACTCAGATTGAGAGGATTGTTCGCCAAGCTGCATGGTTTAACAGGATGGAGGTACCAGACGAAGCCATCAACATGATCAGGGAGCATAAGAATAAGCATAATCAACTAAAGGAAATAATTGATGAGAAAAAGCAGCTAAACCAGATGGACAAAGATGAGCATGATCAGAACAAGAGAGAGAAGGAGGATGCTACAATAGACGATACGGCCAAAGAGAAGGAGCCAGTTATAAAGTCTCCAACAGTTTTGGACCTTGTACGTACTCCACGTATCCGGATGTTTACACTCGTACAACTGTTCATCTGGTAAGTTGAAATTGCATTTTAGAGTAATATGAGGTTTAAGCAAATGTCATAAAAGATAATCAACATAATACAAGCACCATTAAGCCTACCATTGAATAATAGATGAATAACTTTTTATATGGGCAAGCATCAACTATAGTTTATGCCATGGTTGGTCAAGCATAAGGCTGTGTCTCACGACCTTGGGCCAATGTTTTTGTCTCTGACTGGGTGCCAGCTCTGACCGGGTGCCAGCTCTGACCGGGTGCCAGCTCTGACCGGCCTGAATAAAAACGGGTCATTTAGGGCAGATGATGATAAAAATGGACAACTAATGACTAGTTTAGAGCGTTATAACATCCATTAACCTTTTCAGACAAATTCTATCTACATCTGCCCTAAATAACCCGATTTTATTCAGGCCGGTCAGAGCTGGCACCCGGTCAGAGCTGGCACCCGGTCAGAGACAAAAACATTGGCCCAAGGTCGTGAGACACAGCCATAAACTCTTCATGCCGTGATAGGGCAAACACTGACTATGGTTTGGGCAGCCATTAAAGGGTTAAAAGGAGAGTTGACATCTCTGGTTGGATAAAATTTGAACAAATTCTATTCCCCCATAGGCAACTCCGGGAGGTTTACAAGTATGGAAAATGAGAAATTCTAGAGCTCAATTTCTATATACACTCCTACACCTGGTCTTACATAGAGATTGTTTTTCTAGGTCTACAAATGTGGTGACCTATGTGGCATTGATGTTAACCATGACGTACATGCCAGGTAACCGGTATATGAATCTGTTGTTCTATGCCCTTGCTGAGCTAGCTGCTGCCTTTTTCCACACTGTGCTGCTTATTAAGTAAGTCTGGTTCATACTTATATCATTGAGAATAATGACATGCACTGGAAATTCATGCCCTTTATTTTGCTGAGATTTTATTTGATTCAGTTTACTCTCATTTTGATAGATTTGGACGGAGGATACCAATGTTTGCTTTTCATCTGGTCGGAGGTCTTGGCCTCATGCTCACTACTATTGAAGTTTTCAGTAAGCAAATGTCTCCATACTAACCCCTGCAAAATATCATCATCTGATTTAAATTCATAATTAAACTCAAACCTGAGGTCAACTGGTCTGAGTAATCTATGTGTGGTTAACAAGCAGGTTCTGATTCAGGATTTCATCATCACATGATAGGTATCAGACTGGCTCATGCAATCTTCTGTACCTGTACTCCTGACTGTGTACCCTCCACAATTGTTGAATATAATATCTTAACTAGAACATAAAATACTGCCAAATGTAGAGAAACAGTTTTATGTATATGCACCACCTGATTATTTTATTCATGTATGGATATCAAGTGGTGAACTATCATTCCAACAATTAAAGGTATAAAAATTTCTTTTACAGAGGACAGCCTGCACTTTAACTGGGTGCCAATGATAGTAGCGTTTAACGTTTTGGGTAAGCTTGGTATCAGTGCCAGCTTCATGACCATCTACCTGTACACTGGTGAGCTGTACCCGACACAGATACGGAGCCTCGCCATTGGTTCAATTCAAGCATTTACCACAATCGCCCACATTGTGTCACCATACACAAGAGTTCTGGTAAGTATATAAAAGTCATCTCAGTTAGCCCTATATGCGACAAATGATGCAGCTTTATTGACATGATGCCCTTTATCATCCTGATGCCTAAATGCCCTGGGGATTAACTCTTTGGTGCTGCATTCAAGGAAAAACGGGATGTATTGAGTTGGTATAACAGAAGTAAAGGAGGCATACAGGTTTAACTGATTTGTGTTTTCTAAGAATGACAACTTCAACACTGAACAAGTTTAGGCAGTCTTTAGCAAGGCCTTATTTATATAATAACTTCCTTTTGATTAATGAAAATAATAACCAGACACGATTTCCAAGAGGAAAAGATCTGTAGGGGATTTGCATAAAGTATGTTTGGATATTTTCTCAGGAGATTGATACCCTTACCATGCAATGACACAGCTTTCATACAATATTCAAATTAAGTTACTCCATGGTGCTAAATTGGGGCATTTATTAGGCCTTTGAAGCGTTGAACAGACAGTTTGATATTCAATTTCAAATTCTGATTTTGATCCAATATTCCAGGAGCGGCACAAACCAGGCCTGCTGAGAGGACTGTGTGGTATTCTCTGTGTTGTTGCTGCCTTCTTGGGGCTCTTGTTACCAGAAACACACAACCGTCCCCTGCCAGAAACCATTGAAGAAGTAGAAAACATGCCCCGGACAATAAAGAAAAAGCCCCCCAGTGAAGATTCAAATGCAAATATTGAGAATAGAGAGGAGCTAGTTTCAGCCCTATGAAGTAGCATTATTAAACTGCATTTAGCCTACATGTAGCATATACTAACAATACTTTAATGTTAACATTCACACAAAATAATGATTTGGTAGCCAAATCATATTTACTTTAATAAATTGATGAAATATATTTTCATCACAAAAAAACAACAAGATGAGTGGAAATACCGTTAGAGTTTTTATTGAAGTGTAGTTGGCATTTGATGTGGGCTGTGTCTCACGAACTTGGGCCAATGTTTTCGTCGATAATCGGGTGCCATCTATGACCGGGTGCAGTCTATGACCGGGTGCAGTCTATGAAGGTAAAGGCAAATATAGTGCTAAAGCATACATCTTTAAGTATAGAACGGTACACATTCATGTAGAGCTTAGTAAAACCTAATAAAAATTGTAAAGAAACAACCTAATTTAGTTTTTATTCCTCCAAATATACCAATACTGTAGTGGCTCGAATAAGCACAGGGGTCTCAAATAAGTGCAGGTTTTGAATAAGCGCAGGGTAAATGGGGGTATTGAAATTTAAGACATTTTTGTATCTTGAATAAGCGCAGGTCTTGTTTAAGCGCAGGGTAAATGGTACCATCGAAATGTATAAGCGCAGGTGCGCTTATTCAAGCCACTACGGTATGTATGTGTAAAGGCGGTCAAAGTAAAGTACACTTTATGATTGACCAACATTTAAGCGACAGTAATATTAATTGATAGTAATAAAATACTAACATGTTACTTTAAATATTTTTTTATCCCCTAACATATCACAGTATAAAAAAATATATTAAAAAAACTTTTTTAGATAGCCGGTCATAGACGACACCCAGTCATAGATGGCACCTGGTCATAGACGGCACCCGGTCATAGACACATTGGTCGAAGTTTGTGAGACACACCCTGTGACAGTCTTTCGATAAATATCTAAAATGCAGCATTTAGAGTCAGTGGGAGGTATCATAGTGCTGTGCTATCTATAGTCAGAGGTAGAAGCATTAAATAGTCACCTATGCTCTTTCAGGTGTAGCAGACAAATCATGGTTCAGTGACACCTTGTGGCAAATAGAGGAACTAAATCCTATAAGACTTACTGTTTATCAAAAGCATCTTTATACATATATTACGGTGTTAAAACCACTGCAGCAGCTAGAAATAAAGTCAAATAGTGCTGAAGAAACACACCCAATACGTGCCTAATATTTACTCAGAATACAACACGAAAAGATTGTATGGAAAGCTGAGATATTTAGTATTACAGAAATATAGTTATATTTTATAATCCATTTAGTGTGTAGTTGAGGCATAATTAAAAGATCACTGCAACAGTGTTTTCCCAGGTCTGACATGTGCATACATATCCTAATTTACGTTCATAACTACTGAAAATACACTCTTACATGTAATAACTTTGTCAGAGCTGAATAATTACATTTTGAGATGTGCCTCCATCATAATTATCTGGATTTTTCATCTGGATCTGAGCTGCTTAATGCTAGTTCTCATGAGCAGATAGACTTAGAAACATGATAGAGAAGTGGAGCTAACACCCAGTTGTAGGGCAAAGTCTCCCCTAAAACCCCAGGGTATCAACATCATTTATTTTAAAGCCATAAGGCACGGATTTAGGATTACAGATGATGTGTCCAATGCAGAAGCTCCACAAATATACCTACTCAGTGCAGTAACTGTTGTGCAAGAGATTTTACACAGAATGACTACAATTATGCTATCAACACCTGAATTATTCTGGTTGCCCAATCAATAGGCTGATAACCGAAAGTCTTGGCTTTCATATGGTGTCAGAATAGTTCTGGAATTCCATTTATTTTTAACAAAAAAGGGGAAAAAACTATTAAAGTGGAGTAGAGAAACGGCCGTTTTCGAGGCTCTCAGTGGTACTGGTAAACACATTACAAAATTATATGCTCCCTCATGCTCCACAGACTATATTCATAAACCATAATATCATTCGCTTTAGATCGAAGTATATAGGTGCAGTAGACCTTCCCTTAATAAGCTATAGTAGCAGTTCAAAATTGTATAATTTTAGGCTCCATCGACAACCCAGGTGAAGAGGTCAACTGGGATGGATTTCTCTACTCTCTTTTCTAACTTGACATGTCTTTAACATACATTCAGAAAGTCTTGTTGCTGTTGATGTATGGCAATACTGTATGTTAGTATGCTGTGTTTTGACCATAAAAACCTAAAAACGTGAAAAAAGAAATGAGTAAAATGTCACCTGCAATAGTATTAGAGTAATTTTCCTAGAGCTGTTTAGTTGAAGAGCTAAGATATCAGAATTGTAGTTCCTTAGTTTTCCGTTAGATGGACCCCCTGCAATATATGACACCGCCTGTCTTGGCCCGCATCATATCCTGGAATTTTCCCTCCTGGGATCGTGCCCCTTGAATCCCCCCTCCTTGAAGATTTTTCCGGGAGGTGAACATTCCAGGGGAGTAAACGCCTGGCATCCTCTGGCCCAAAGAATCTACTATTTCAATATATTCCCTTTAAAGTTTAATAAGATACTGATCTCGTATTAACTGGTAGTGCAAATAAAGCACTGTTGATCTCCATGGTGGTAGTATTATTAACCCTCCAAGGATAACATGCTGCTTTAATAAGGCACTCTGAAAAGTGCTCCGAGTGCAACCTTATATACAGCACAAAAAATCGGATCCACTTCTAGCAGTCTAACTCAAAAGCTTTCCAAAAGTGTATAATTCGGAACAATCTGAAAAATAATGCAGGAACGAGTAATTTTTTGTCAAACGTGTATAGACCCCTAAAGGGTTAAGATATATTACATGGGATCTGCCAGCTTTATATCATAACCTACAGACTATCGTTATACAAAGGTGTCATGCTATATTATACCCATTCAACCATGGCCATTACCAGCCCACTGCTCCTATGCCTAATGGCGTTGACATTTTAATAACAGGGGTGGGGGCTGGATTTTGGGGATGGGAGGGGACCAAAACGATTTGGACGCCTTGAGAGGTGGGAACCCCCAAACAATAGTCACCCTCTATTTTTGCAGTCGACTAAAATCAATTTGAACCTGTCTGGGGGAAATGGAAAATATGTAGAAACCTATTATGGGGAGGGGGGCACAGTTTTGGCTCGCTCAAATGAACTCCCCACCCCCTCTCTTGTTGCTAAAATATGACCACTCCCTAACTGGGCTGCATAGTGTCTAAGCTTACCAGGATCCCTTCAACAACTATGGTGTAGGTCCTGATGGTACCACAGCCACTCTGTTAATTTTGCCATTATGATATCACGTAACTCTGCCTGTATTTTAGTTCCTGGAGCTCCCATGAAAAGGATCTAGGGACCACCAGCATGACCCTTTAGGAGCACCCTCTGAGAGTGAGTGCATTAGCTATATGTATGGTCAGCATGATGCAGCAATGCAGTGAAAGGTCATGGTCATACATGATATTATGCATATCTGTGGTACATGGCATCAAAGATTGCTTACAAACTGGCTGCAGTTCGGCCGGTGCCTACTCATTATGCCAACAATAATGAGCGATGTTTGAATGGCAACACACTATAAACTAGATCTAGCCATACATCAAGTAGTAAATATAATGGTGTAAGCACAGAGATTACCTTAAAGACCAAGTCAGCGAGACATGGTGAATCATCAGACAGAAAATGTATGTGATATACTCACAATATGTGCGGATTATTCCTGGGAAATGTGCTAATGGGTGTATAGTAACGTCACAAAAACATAAAGTGCTTGGCCGGATCTTCGAAAAGTAACACAATATACTGGCTCGGTATCTGGACACTGGATATGAGCTTCTCTATTATGAAATGGTTTTTCACGCTTTATACTTATAATAAGAGCAGGTGATGAATCTACGGAATGATGATGGTATTGTGCTGTACATGTTACGAGTATCTGAAACAGGTAAGTGGTGCGAGTCGAATTATCCTGTGTTATTTTTCTAACGTAAATCATAGCGCTCATCTCCCTACTTTCAAGTTGCTTTGTTATAATTCTTATATTTCATAAATTAAATGTATGTGACTTTTATACTAAGTTAAACTAACCGATTTTTATTTGATGCATGACGACTGCAGATTTTACTTATTACAAAAAATAGAAGATAAGCATTATTTTCAACACATAATTATGTAGATCAAGCCGGAATTTATAGATTCTCTATTTTCTAGTTGGCTATTTTCTCACTACTTCTACTTCTCAGATAATATCCAATTAACAATAGACGCAATGTAGTACTTAAATTGATTTCGTGAAGGTCTCATTTTACAGAATAATGTCTGCCAACACTACAACACCTGCGGCACAGTAAGTGTAGCAACTGTTAATCAAAATCATATTCAAGTATCTAAATATATACATAATGTATAGATATCCTTTCACATCAATTCAAATATGGGTTTATTATTTTATCCCTGTTTATTGTGTATCCCTAAAAACCTAAAACGTAATTTAATTTGAATGTGAATATCTTACTTATCGCCTACTCAATCTATATTTTCAGGATTCCTGCGGAACCAAGTAGGTGACTTCATTGGACAATTTAAATAGTAAATCTTAGGATGGGCTATCATTCTTAAACTAAGGGATGGTTGGTAGATTCAGCCCTGGAGTGTGGAAAGCGTTACAATGCTATAGGTTTATGTTTATTAAACGTAAACAATAATACCAGCAGGGGTTTTATTTGGTGTAGCCAATGCCCATTGTCCATCAGAAGATATGACTGATTATCTAGCACTTTCAATATCATTAAAACAATAAAATTCCCTCTTGTTGTTCCAGTTCTGGTTTCGGTGACTGTCTTGGTATGTGGCATCGTGGCAGCTATTTTAGTAGCCTACTGTATGAAGGTGGGATGTTTTCCATATAGAAAATATGAATTCAGAGGAGGTCAATAACATATTGATACTGAAGAGTACGGGTAGAACAGAAATTCCTCAAACACAATGTAGTAAAATCTTAAGGTTAATCTCAGTTTTATTTCAATTCAAAGTTACAATGAGTTTATTACACAAAAAATGCTGATACTGCCAAATAAAATATAGTTATGTGGACTTTTATTGATAAAAAGTAGTGCAAGGAATGCTGACTGTAAAAATGTATTGGCTAATATTGATTGACATCGACCTTTTGACTGAATCCGAATAAGTCTTCTTCAGGATGTTCAAAATTGGTATAGTTTTAGCAGTCTGGACCCTTGACATAACAATCAAAATTAAAGCTTTTCAGAATAGATCTGTCTTAGTTTGCGAAATCATACCTTTCAGAAAAAATCTACGTGGCATCGAAAAAATGGTTACCTCTGGGACAACACAATTAATAAAAAGCTGAGTCCACGAGTTGCTCCTGTCAAGACAGAGATGGTCTCAGTAATCCAAACTTCATACCCGACTCTGGTTGTGACCCAGGAGAGTAACTCTGATTACTCACTGGTTACTGAGATGTTAGAGGACGATAATAGAGGTATAAGGACTGTGGAAACAGAGTCAACGCCCACTGCAGAAACATTAGTGCCAGACGATAGTAGAGATATGAGGACTGCAGAGTCAACGCACACTGCTGATACTTCAGTACCTGACGATAAAAGTGGCATAAGGACTGTGGAAACAGAGTCAAAGCCCACTCCTGAGATATTAACACCAGAATTACCAGAAGAAACAGATGCGTGAACTAAGTTAATAACTATTATATTATATTATAATAATATTATATTATTATATAGAAATGTACTAAGCTGGCGTTTCCATGTAATAGTGTGCAGCTATAATTCTTAATAAAGGATTTCCCACATGGCTTATCATATAACCATTCTTTAACATAGATATGTTAACCCAGAAACATTCAGCATTGTTTTTGTTAGCAATCAACCGTTTCTCTGTGTGTATCTTAAATGTAAAACGTGTCATCACTTACGAGGTTTTTGAGTGTAGTGATAATAACGCTATCATAAAGGGCATCTAGCACGAGAAAGAACATTGCAAACGTTTCTATATTATATGTGTGTGCGCCACGGCTGACATACAATTAATTAACTGAGAAGATGCTGACTTCTTAATTTCATGGACATAGTAAGCATAATATGTATGTTACAGCCAATTTCCTTCATGGCCAATGATAAGGTCGTGAGACTATTTATTTATGCACGTGGGGATGAACTTTCAAATTGACAAGACGCCACAAATTTTACCTGTAAACTTAAAAAACCCACTTTTCCGGTAATCTTAATCAGTTTCCAGGCATATCCTCTAGATGGCAGCAATATAAGTTGGTAACATTGCAGTTAAAATGGGTGGCGCTTAGTCACTTGGCAAGTACATCCCTTGCTGCTTCCTTTATTGACCAGCCCACCTTAAACTTTATAACAATAGATGCCGTATACCTTTTCGCTGTTATAGTGTCTGGCGACTTACTGGTGGCAGCCATCCGTAAAGCTGGGGCTCCACATCCCGATTTTCTGGTGTATTCTCACGAAAGTAAATCAGTCATATTATGTTAACACGATGGATCAGTCGGTTTGTTTATGTTGGCATTTTTACATCAGTTTCTGTTTGGGTTCAATTTGTGAGAATAGCTCCGATCTTACGACAAAATCGGGTACTGTATATCCCCAGCTTATGAAGGGTATGGGTGCGCATACTGATTGAGAGACCACCAGACTTAGACAATGTAGTATTTGACTATTGATATTGTCTATTTTCATGATGATTATCAAATACATAGTGACTCTGAACGCTCTGGTAATACTACGGTAATAAATGATAACAAAAGCTCGTAGTAGGTTGATCATGTATGAAATAATCAAGATAATAACGTCCACCCAATCTTCTAAAACAATGGATAATCTGTGAACATCATACTTTTTTATCATGGGTGATTATTAGTAGCATAAATAATGAACCGATATTTTTTGTTCTTCTATGGTTAATGTGGGGGAGAAGGTTTGCACTCAGTGGTCACATGTATAGAGGCAATTTTGGGGATTAAAAAACATAAAGCTAATTTATATTTATACAGATAATTGTGGACATCATCATACACCAAATGAGTGCGTGCGAGCAACTGCACACAGAAAAGTAAAGGTGTCAACTGTGTCTCCCACGTGGCTCTGGTAAAATAGAGAGTCAAATAGCTGATGACTCTGCTTATATGAAGGGTCAACTTCAGTTGGCTCTTTACTTTCGGTGTCAACTTAAGTAGACTCTCTACTATCAGTGTCAACCGACATTGCCCCTTCATATAAGCAGAGTCAATAGCTGCTTGACACTCCATTTTTACCTGGGAGACACAGTTGACTCTTTTACTTTCTGTGTGTGTCTAATACTACATCAACACTGCATAATTATATACGATGCATGCATATGGGATTGGTTACACACAGGGACTGCATCATAAAAACAAAAGGGCATCACTACCCAGGAAACTGGGGTGAGGCTAGAGCATGCTAGTGCCAGCTAGGGCGAACTACTTTTGTGCCTAGCTCAAGGGGTGAGGTAGTGTGAGCTTTGGGTGAGGTGCCCTAGCCCTTCCACATGCCCACCCAATCCCACCCAGTGGCTAGCTGGTGGTGGGGGAACTTGGGTGAGAGGTGGGTGAGGGCTTGCACAAGGTGTGGGGTTGTCCAGTATATATCAGTTACTTATATGTCAACGCCTCACACCCACACTGTAGTATACTGGTCAGCACCGTCGCCTTGTACCCCAAAGGTCCAGGGTTCGTGACTTGGTCATGTCAACCTACCCACCATTTTTTCTTCATAAAAATAGAAAATTGAAGATAAAATGGTGGGAAGGTTGACATGGCTGAGTCACGAACCCTGGACCTTTGGGATACAAGATGTCTGTGATGACCACTAGACTACCATGTGGGTACAAGGTTGGGATATCTAAGGAACCTATATGTATTACATTGGAATGTTTTAACCTTTTGTTCCTAGCATTGCCCTCACACAAGCCTGAATCTTGTGCTAGCCCTATCTAGCTCTCTGCCATGTTGCCCAAATCCAGGCTTGATGGCTGGGACTGTGTGGCACTGTGGAAGAGTTACAAGAGGGGCTTGCAGTAGCATAAGGAAAGCCCTTATGCAGCTATGATGTGAGTTCTCCAAGTTGCCGCTTGTTTTAAGAACAATAGACCAGTGACATGTATTTTGTGGACAATTGTAAAGTTACATTAGTAAAAATAAGAAAAAAATGGTGGGTAGGTTGACATGGCCGAGTCTTGAACCCTGGACCTTTCACATACAAAGCGCCAGTGATGACCACTATACTATCGGATCTGTGTTGGGTAGCCATATAAAGGAACCTCTATTTATCCACCATGGAAATACACAACCTACTAAATACTGGTGTGCATGCTTGGGGGACCTTGGGTAAGGTGGTGTGCCAGCACACAGACCAGAGGGTCACCCTCAGTGTGGGTTTGGGCAGAGAAGGCTATAGGCACAAGGCTTGCCCAGTCTAGCACATAGGGTGAGCTTCTACACACAGGGCTCACCCTACCTTGCTCTATGGGCAATGCTTGCACTAGTCTCACCCTTCCTCACCCCAGTTTCCTGGGTAGTGCATTAGGCAACTACGCCATGCCTATTGGGTGAACCAATTATATATCTCATCTCAACCTAATTATTCGATGGTATAAAATCCTGTTTGAGCAGAAGTGCTGAAACGTTAAGCCCACCACCACCCACCACTGTCCCATACCCATAGCCATCCCCCATTATTTTGTCCCAGCTAACAAGAGAAAACGTTATTTTAGGACAAAATAACGTTTTAAAACTTTATTATCGTTATGATATAGTTAGGGACCCAAGAATCCGCTAGGTGCACCCATATGCACAGTGCACACCTGCACATAGCAGGTTGGTATTTTGGTGCAACTATCTATATAAGAAACAGGTGAAACCCCATGAAGTTGTGAATGCTACCGGTTGCTACTTGGTAAGTGATATTGTCCAATATGTTGTTATAGGGTGTGAAAGAATGGAAGCAAACAGAGGAAGCTCTCACATATTCCTAGGCCAAAACATGAAAATGATTATGAGTGGGTCATTAAAGGCCGAGCTCCCCTATATATACGGCTGAGTACCTGTCCCGACTGCGCTCTGACTGTTACTGGACGTGCAGTAAGAACTGTGGGTTTAAGACAATTTGTTTACTCTATAATTACACCCACTGAAGTGACTTCCAGTGTATTGGGTGATCCTGTTAAGAGGGTCTGTCAATCAGTAGACAGTATTAATGGGGGTTACTTTGGGTCTGAGATATCATGGTGCGACTTTTTAAAGTATCAGTCTGAGGCCTCATAGGCCGATGACTGATACTTTAAAAAGTCAATCCATGATATCTCAGACCCAAAGTAACCCCTATCAATACTGTACTTATTATTAAATGGTTTTTGGCCACGAAATAAGACATTTTTAGTTTGCTTACTGAAATGAGGCAGATGATCACCATTTAGAAATGTTATGACTATGCAGATAAAAATAGTCCCCTCTTTCGCCATCTATATTCCATTTATTTCTACAATTTGGGCTTACTGTTCGATTCAAATGTGTTAATTCATCTGAAAGGAACATGGTTTAACCAAAATACCTTGGAATTATCTAGATATAACTTCCATTTTACCTTCATTTTACTGTGTGTCTCGACGCCCACCCCAAAGCATGTCCAAAAAGGATAGACACTAGCCAGGATAGGACTATAGGGGGTACATGCTGCACTGATCATGTAGTTATTTATAGATTATTGTTTATCTTTACCCCTGGTAGTCCTACACCTACCCCTATATACGAGGCAGTCCTAGTACTCCTAGTTAGCAGAACTACCAGCCGTGGGCCGCAGCCACACGCTAGTATCCCCCCCCCTCCCCCTCTCCCCGACCCCAACCAGGTATGGGGAGGACGGACTCGACTCGGCAGTCATGGTTAGCTGCCACAAAACATCAACAACAGGTGTACATATTCATACACCAGTGCTAAGGCCGGAAGTAGCCTGATACAAACCCTTCCAAATAACCCTGATACAGGGGATAATTACCGGAAGTGGACTGATACGGCACTGCTGCTGTAAGCCTATGGGATCCCGTATTTAACCAAACCCATGTAATAATAATGGACCAGCCTGGCCAGTACTCCAAATATACTACTTCTTCCCACTCGCCAGCCTGAGACAAATAGGCACCACCACCTTTCAGATTGACTCCAAATCTAGAAAGCAATAATATAGAAGATGGACTGGGGGAACCTGGTGGATTTTGTTGACACATATATCTGATGATTGCCGGGTTATATAATAGATAGAAAGAAAAATGTTTTACATAATAGAAGAAAAGAAATTGACTTTTTAATAATTCCCATTTTTTTCTGGAGTCCATACCATAGTAAGGAGCCTTAGAGAAACGTTATATAACGTTATAAAATGTTGTATAACGTTTTTTGTTTACTGGATGTACATATATGTGTACACAGACACCGTAACCCACTACTGTCATAGCGGCCTATGCATGAGTGATGGGACATGATTGTGTAGAATTTATCTCATTATCCACACACAACTTTCTGCTCAAAATATACCTTTTTTATGGGGGGAGCGGTGCACATCTCCACCATGATATACAGAACTATAGAGGCCAACCCTTGGGGGCAGAGATACCCTGTCTCCCGTTTTCACCATCGCCGCAGTAGGAACCGATATAATATTGGTAGGGTAAGTATGGTAATTCTCATTTCAATGCCTTCACATTATTGTATCAGAAAGATCAGAACTGATATTTCTGATTGTACTGTAAGTTCAGGACTATTACTTTTCTTCTTATATCAACAATGGTGAGTGTTATTAATTAAGAAAAGTATGATAAAATACTCAAAGTAATCAACATAATAATATTAATTTATTCATCATATCATAGCTATTTAAGCATGACGCTGGTTATACATTGAAACTTAGAGGATAAGTAGGAGTCTTTATTTGAATATGATACTGTCAGCAGTTTGATACATGAGCTGCTCACCCCTTGGGGTCATGGCAGCCGGGCAGCTGGAGCCGGTGCTGGCCCAGGCTGTCGGGCCCTTATCCCACAAATAGATATGGCCCTCATCCCAAAAAAGGGCTTTTGTGATTTAAAGCAACTTTTGTAGGATAAGGGCCCGACGCCAGCCCTAGCATATGTCGGAAAATGAAACAGGTGTGTAGGATAAGGGCCATTTTGTGGGATAAAGACCGACACATGCACCATGACCTGAGGGTTACTCCAACCCTCCACCAGCCACGCCGACCTGGGGGCATCTCCCTCCGTAGACCCCAGGCTTAACCTTGATCGATATGATCCCTACTTACTCTCCCTATGGCGTCATCCCTACTTAACCCTTTAAGGGCGGCATATTGCATCAATGTATCATACCCTTGGTCGCCATGATACACGAAGGCAGCCCTGGCGAGTAACTCGCAAGTGCTGCATCCAATTCAAGTATCATGCCAACCCTATGGGGTTGCTATACTACCGACCGGTTTGCTTGATGGACCATATAGTAGTACCGGCCAGTTGCCGGGGTTGCATTGGTGTTTCATGACAACAAATCTGTTGGCGACATGACATCCCTGGGGGTTAAAAGGCAATCAATCCACTCTGCCTCCACCACGACCTGGGGGATAGGGGGAGACCCATTAGACATGACTGCAGGCTCGTCATCTGTAATCACCATAAGAGTTTACAAAAATGAAAAGGGATTAGACATACTAATAGGGCAGTGACCAGGGATTAATGCAGTGACCAGGGGTCGGAGTAGAGTCTGGTTGGCTATAATAGGAGAAGATAATTATATGAGCAATGGGATCTAGAGGGAGAACACAGTCATTGGAGATCACTGGACTGAAGTCTACTACAAGCTGGATATTTTACATTTTAGGGGTAAGGTAGAGCTGTTCTACTTACATCCATACTATAAGTTAAATGCACTAAATTGTGATCAGGTATTTGAAAATTCATCTATCATTTTTACGTCATAATATTACTCATACGTTTGCTATTTTAACAACTACATGAAACGATTTGATATCAATTTAGAGCTTTTAATTTCCTCCTTTTGAAAAGAAAAGTCGAAATTGTAGAACAAGTTACCATGGAAACATGACTAAAAACTATCCGAAATCTTGCATTTTCCCTTAACTCCCATGACCAGGGGATCAACCTTTCTCGCTGTAAACCCTGTGAATATTACACAACTAAATCATCTTTCAAATTAGACTATTAAGAGTGTTGCTCTGCCTATGACACTGTGGGCCTTTGAACCAGGAATTGAAATCTGTAAAATATCTTTCTGACCAATACTGCGACATGGCATTTTCTAGTCTGTCAAAGATTATATATATAGACTCAGAATCTTAAGGATTACGACAGAGTAGTCAGGATTGGACTCTTAAGACTGTTAAGTGCAACTGATATTTTCATTTGTATAGACCCAGAGGCTGTAAAGTCGTGTAGATGACGATGTTGAGGACAGAGTTGGTGTTGGTGGTGTGGTGCGTGCTGCTCGTCTACACCACCGCCTACAGCTACAAGAGACAAAGACAAGGTTAGTCACAAAAGCATGATGCTTTCAGGTTTTATTCTTAAATGCATCATGCTTTTTGTAATGATGCACTAACGCAGTGCAGGTGTGTCACTTGTCGGCACTCATTTGGATCTCCTGTCCATGATTTATCATGCACTTGCGTATATATAATTATGAAGGTTTTTAAAAGTTATGTATTGATGAATAGATTCGTGTATCACACCGATTATGATTTATATGGGGTTAGAAACACTTTCACAGGGAATAGTCATGTTGATGAGTTCAAAATTCCAACTGTGCGGCCCACAAACCGTCCAGCAATGAAGGAGAGCACTGCCTACTCGCACGTCCGTGGTAGCTCTCCTTTGTGCGCAGACAAACGTTCAGAGTGCAATCTTAATGTTATCTTAAACTATCTTTATCCTATCTTAATCCTATCTTATCTAATTGGTATATAATTGGTATATAATGGGGGGCTCTGCCCCCAACCCCAACCCCAATTTTTGTTCCTTCTTTTTCTTTTCTTTTAAATTAGATGTTCATGTTGTCTCTGCTGGGTGTAGGGTATATGCTGTAAGGGCAAACTTCAGGTAGCATAGTTTGGGTATGTGACACTAGGTGACAGATACAAGGGGAGCTATCAAATTATATAATAAGATTTAAGATCATAGGTTAAGATTGCGCTCTGAACTTTGTCCTCGCACCAAGGAGAGCTATCACGTATTTGCGTTATACACACACTAACATATATTAAAAGGGCATTCTCACGACTCGCACTTACCACATAGTAGACTAGAACAGTACTATTGTGAGTGGGAAACGCTCGGTGAGAATGCCACTTTAACATACAAAGCTCCCTCCTGTGAGTAGCAGTGGCCACACATGAGGGGGCAATAACCTGCCCAATATATACATGTTAATGCCTACATTAACTTAGGCCATTAATATTTTGGTCCTGATTCTGACTTCTCTATAAATTTGGTGTAGAGGGTCTAACATGTGAAGATGTGATCAAAGAAATGGAAGACGAGCCCCTACCCCAGGACTATGAGGGTCCCAGCTGTGATGAGTCTGGAAACTACAAGGCTGTGCAGTGCTACGGCATATGGACAGGAAGGGGCTAGTATGTTGAATTGTATTGAATATGATTTTGGGTGGGCCCCCCTTTTATGTTAAGTAAATGGAAGATTAATCTTTCATGAATCAATGTGGTCTTTTTAGACTTTTGATATCATTAGGTAGATTATCAGTCAACTCTGAATTGCGCCTCAGCCATACTTCAGCACACTGAACTTAAGAAAAATCCGTGTTGCTCGGTCGAATATTTAGTGGCCCAGATGCCCTGTACAGGGTGTTCTTATAGTAGGACGTCGGCTTATACCCATTTTATGTTATCATTACCAGGATGTAGTCCTACAGACCTTGATTCTACAATCTGGGTATCACATTACTGATGAAAGAAGTTGTTTTTTTATATAAAGCAGGACACAATGATTAAAGTCCTCATTTCTCGTATCACGTTGTTCCAACCAAGTCCCAGGTACATGCATCATACCGACCGTTCAGGAGTGTGTCCCCAAAGGGTCGGTATGAATGCAGCACTGTACCATCAATTATAGGTCATGATGTCTCAGTACTTCACATTTAGATATAACATTGTTTTATTATACACCAACACAGTGCTCGTTATGTATTGGGGTATCATGCTGCCTCAGAATTGCATCAACCCATCATCAAAGCATCATACTGATAAAAGGGCATGGTGCATTCTATTTTTCTCTCTAATTGCAGCTGTATGTGTGTTGACCCGATAACTGGAGAGCGGTTTGCGGATATTAAAGGTGTCGAGTACTACTCTATAATGATGAATGGAGGACACATGACATGCCGTAAGATATTATTATACATCATACTTGTTACACAGAGAGTGTATAAGGACAGAAAAGTGTTTTAGTGCAACGCATACTGTCAGCATGAATTCACAACCGACAATTGGCTTGGCATTAGGCCTGTGTCCACTATACGACAAGGAAAGTGGAATATATGACCGTTTTGACGTTCAGCAATATGTATATATTTGGTACATATATTCATCTAAATCACCAAGATGAACTTCGGTTTTACTGTGTCCACTAGGCGTGATAAATTACCTCCCAGACTGCCCAGGGCATACATGGATGAGGTATTATAATAGAATAAAGAGCATATTGCCCAATTTCCTCTTAAAAAATCAAACATGTTTGATTTTAATACTAGGGGTTTTGTCGTTTGCTTTCGATGGGCGATGGGTTACATAATTTCTATATATTCCAGATTTTTGTAGTCCACCTGTGTCCACATGGAGACAAAACATATATTTCATATTTGTATTCAAACTCACGTTTTAACGGACGACAAACGGCCTCATATATTCTTGTGGACACAGACCTATCGATGAATTCATGCCCAAAAATTAAGATTTAGATTTTCTGGAGTAGATCACACTTTCAGTGGCTTTCTTCCACATGGCACTTATATTATATTTCCCACATACCTTCCTACTCGCTCTGTGCTGACATTATTCCTGAATACCCCTTACATTAATGTATTACGGTAACCTTTCCAGAATGTGCCTTAGATAATAGTGACAGAGCCACCTACTGTGATCAGCAAACTGGAGACTATTTACCTGTAGTCTGTATTGGGGACAGGTATGTAAGGTCTACTAAGTCGTGTATCTGACATTTTCCTATTGTAAGCTTAACCACTGTTAACATGTCATTTACAAGATGTCTCTGGACAATGGTGAGAGGTTGTCAGAGCATGGGTAAAATATTAACTGCCACTTTATCCACAAGTAATTCTACAAAAGACATGGGAACTGGATTTAGGAACATCAGCGCCCCTACAATAAGGTCCCTTTTCGCAGATCACGTCTCATAATTATATACTTGTTTCTAACAGGTGCCGCTGTGCAGAAAGATGGGGTCCCCCAATGTATGATTATGATGAATTCAACAAGGGAGAATCGAATTGTTGTAAGTAGAACATACCAACTTTCCTAAACAACATTTTTTGTGCATGTAGTCCCATCGTTACTAAATGTGTGAAAAGTCGTATCCTTGCAATCTGGCACAAAGTTCAGTTTAACTTTGAATCAACGTTGAATAAAGATTGAATCAATGTTTGCAACCTGTTCTGGCATCTGTTGCCAAAACAAACATTTTAATTACACATAGAGGTCAATTTGAAGCTGGTCATCATCACCATGCTATTGATTCATGTATGGTATGTATATACACTGGTCCCAATATTTGTGGATCAACAAGGGAAAAGGGACCTCCGCGGGGGATTTTTAGTTCCAACTTTGGCCACCAGGGGGCTCCATATAGCCAACAATGTTCAAAATATCATAAAAATTGTTCTATACTACTTTTTGATGGAGAATACAATAGGCCACTTTAGAAAATTCCAACTTAAGTGAAAACCTTCCATATTTGGAATGCAAAAAGAACGTTTTTGGGCTTAAATTGATGTTTTTGCACTTGTTGGTTGCCATGGAAACATAATTTTCATTCCAAATTGAATTTTTCAAGAAATTAATGATTACAGGACCCACAAAGATTTCTATGCTGAAAAAGGAATGTAAATTCCATTATAGGATTAAATGCTGTGACCAAATGTTTGAAACAGTTTGGATATTTGGGAATTTTCGTAATTATGCTAATTAGATAGAGATATCTCTAAAACAAAGTAAGATAGAGCTTATTGGCACTTGAGATTGGACAGTGCCCACACATATTAAAGGAGCCAGTTATCAAAAACTAGAAGTGGTACCTGCTAATGAAATATATCACTGGAAAGCTGATGACCTCAATTTTATAATTGAGTTTAACCTTTGGAGGACCCTTTTCCCTGGACTATCCACATTTGTATATCCCCATGAATTTGAAAGATGGGAGTACCAATATTGTGGTTACGAGAAAGGATGACAAAACAGTTGTAATATGTGGACTACACTCCCAGTATTATTTTTAACATACATCTTCTCCTTCAGTGTGTGCACGTCGGAATTCGGATCAAGGTATTACACCTGGACAGACCGTGAACTGCAATCATCTGGGTCAGTTTGAAACCGTCCAGTGCACAGGCTCCATGTGCTTCTGTGTGGACAAGGAGGGAACCCAGATTGGAGATCCGGTGCCCAGAGAAGATGCCCAGGAGCTCAAGTGTTGAAGCTGCTAACCAGTGTGCATAATACTGCATGGATACCTACATTAAAACTAGTTTTATGACCTGTGTTAAATTTCATTATTGACACTGCTATACATATAGAAATGCTTTTTCATCTCTCTAGAAAATCCCCTTTCTATGTCACTTGCTCCTTAGAAATCCCTACATAAATAACAAAGTGACATACATTCAGAACTCTGTCACTTCTCTTTTATATTTACCCATATAAGAGGCTCTTTAAGTGCCTTCATAACTAATTCTTCAAAGACTTTGGCTTTGTAACCTTGAGGACAGTTGTCAGACGTGTTCCAGCAAATAAAGTATCCGCTAAAGCTTTAGGACTGTGTTGTGTTGTGTGATAATCTCATTAGGATACACAAGTGATCAGTCTGTCTATTAAATCCAACCCCGTTTTTAAACTGACCACTTACTAATGCATTCCTAAGTGTGTCCTCCATGCTATTGACGCGGCAGCTCTATAATTATCATCCATTGGTAATTTGATACATTAAACAAAAAGAGAAGTAATAGATGAAAAAATGGTTAGATTCACCCTGTCCACTATATCACGAAAAACAAATGCAAATTGCCGCCAAACCATAATAAATCCACTCTGATAATAATGTCTGTATGTGAGACTCTGGTGGAACTGTTTATGTCCCACAGGCTGAATTCTCTAGCTGTGGTGAAAGTCATCATCTGTACCCCAATCCACATTATATGCATACATCCCCCTGACCACTGCTGACCACAGAGGAACATGCCTGATCAAATCATGTGAAATACGATCTAACATAAGGATGTTGGCAAGACGTGATTTACGACGAGCCCTGCTAACTAGAAGTAACGCTATCATATTTTTGATCTATGTGTGCCCCCATTTTGTGATTCCCAAAAAGCGTTTATGCTGACATCGCAATTTCCTGGACATAGCCAACATAATAATACATGTTAGTTAATTTCCTTAATGGCCAGTGTGGAGGTCGTTAAAAGATCCACCTTCCGGTATTGCTAGACCTCCCCCCACCCTGCATCTTCTATATCAATAGCTTGCTCGTTCAATATGTGTCTTTTTGACGCAGTCTTTTTGAGATATACATTTTGGTATTATGTGTAGATGTGAACGTTATCATTTGTTAGAACCCGTTTGGGGTACTTGGCGGTGGCAGGAGTTGACACCGATAGCCAAGCTAGGAGGGTGGACTGACACTTCCATATATGGTATAAAGCTATAGTTTTATACATCCAGCAACGCTTGATATACCCAGTCCCAATTTTGCGGCTTTTTATGCAATTTTGAAGAGAATTTTTTTTAAAATTTTTTTACAACTTTTTAATATTCAGAAAAAGATTGAACGTGTGATTAACATCACAGATGACTCAGGGTCAGGGTGATAAAGTGATTGAAATGATCTGAATCCGTAAATATTATTTCAGGAACAATGAATTATTTGTCAATTCTGAGAGCAGGAAGAATGTATTCCTGGGTCAAAACTACCCTCAAATCATGTGTCACACTAGTATGTGATCATATTTCAGCTGCGCAGGTGGGTGTAGGCGAGCCGGTGGGTGTGGGCAAGCAAGTGCGTCTGGGCAAGCAAGTGCGTCTTGGCAAGCAAGTGCGTCTGGGCAAGCAGGTGGCTGTCGGCGTCAGCGCCTGGTGGGGCGTAACCGCCGTTTTACGTCTTGGCCAAAAAGCGAGTCCATCAGAGCATCAGCAGCGACACCATGTCCGGTTCTGTTTCGCCGTGTCGGCCGGATCCAGGGCGGCGTGTGTAACAGATCATTAACTCACCCCAGTCAGTGACCACTGCCTGCATATCTAGCGGGGGGGGGGGGGGGTACTCACATTTCCATATAGTCTTTGTAACAATATGTGCATTGTCAGTGCAAAGTGAATCAGGGTTATCACTGTTACAAAGAAAATAGCAAGTAACCTCCCCTGTTAATTACCTCTAGTACTTAAATGTTGAAAGATGTCTGAAAAAAGCGTCTCACCTACCCCTCCCATAGAGATAGCATTGGTTGTCACGAACTATCCAAATTTGGGTTTGTCGGTTATCTTCGCGCTCCCATAGAGCTCTATGCTGAAGCAAATTACCACCAATTACGGCCTTATATTATTTTTCGTTTTTTTAGGGGTTATAGTAGGAATTTGTGAAAAACAAATACACCACTAGATAGATATTGTAGAAAGTGATTTATTGAGACCATGCAAGATGCAAAGAGTGAAATATTGACCAAATGGGAGCAATTTCATTTTTTTCAAGGAAAAGAGGTGTCCAGAATCGTCTCACTTGACTCAGCGGGGACCCTGAGTCAATAATGTGAAATAGAAAGGTGGCATGATACACTAAGATTTATGAACATTGTTTGTGTCAATTTTAGGGTATGTAGAGGGACCGCCACTTTCATGTAAAAAAAAAGAAAAAAAGGAAAAAGATCCGACCTACCGACCTTTTTTGAGCCCTATGCCAGTAAAAGCTTTAATAAATCACCAACACTAAGCTAATATATAAAATCTAAGGTCATCCATAAGGTCAATCAAAGAGGAAATGATCAAGATAGTAGTCTCCCCCTCATCTGATGTACAATAAGTGGATATTTATTACATACATGAACTTATTTGACGTAGCTGCATCGCAGTAATAAAGAACCATATTGTGGTAGACTTGCGGTCCACCCTTTAAGGGCAACGCTATTGCCGTGATACATGCATGCCACTCTGGCGAGTAACTACATTCATAGAGATATTCGTCCAAATTGTCTGCATTTATTTGTCATGCTGACTTTACATTATGGATCCATTCCCAAAGGTGTTGGCATGATGCATGAGTGCATCCCTGGCGAGTACATTCAAGCATATATGACAAATGGTATTATGGTAGTGCACCGTAAAGCACTGTGTGGCACTATGAAGGAGCGGATGTCCCTGTACAGTGCATGTATATGCATGTGACATGTACTGGTAAAAGGGACCTTAGTGCACACTGCACTACGGTTCCTCTTCATAGATCACGTCGCATATTTGTGGCAATCTTAGGGATCCAATATCAACATTATGTTTTTCCTATCAACCGTGTTCTATTATTCTTGGCCTCCGAGATGTGTGTGCTCAGTTATTCAACTAACAATAAGCGTTACCTCTGTAAGAACGGTATGATTGTCAAGCATTCGTGCTTATTATAACGCCATAAAATAGCGCGTGATTATCATAACGCCATAACATAGAGCATGCTTATCATAACGCCATGACATAGAGTGTGCTTATCATAACGCCATGACATAAAGCTCGACGTTACTGTAGCACTACTACATCGGTGCATCATGCCGACTCACAGAATTTAGATAATGCACAAACCTAGGTCTCCAGGGCTTCACTCATGCATCATGCGACAAAAGGGCGTAAAACATTATGCTGTAAAGCGTTCTATTCTAATCATGAATGAACTCTTTTGTATCGCATTTCAAACAAAATTAATTTGATAGCAAAGGATATTTCTGTTTACTGTTGTATAGAGACAGTTTGGGCAGACTTGGTGGTACGTCTCCTATAAGACTACCACCTCCACCATCTGACCATTGCCACACCCAACTATCAGGTTTGTTTACCCCAAGTATCCCTCTTCTGCCATGGTGGTCTATGAGTGAGTGATGAGACTGTTAAGCACGTTGTAACTAAGGGTAAAACAAATGTTTCAGATTTCGCCCACTCCCCGAAAGTACTCCCACTGTCTAGAAGAAACACCCCCTTATTGGGAAACCATAGGCCTATAGCTACTTACCTCATCCCCAAATAACCCTTAGGCCAAATTTGTAAAAGGTGTGTTTCAGGCAAGCCGGCCCTGGCTTTAAAACAGGGCATATCGCAGTATTTTCCATGCAGATGTCTGAATAATTACTGGCTATGTCGCACTTTAGCACCGAAATACCCGTGCTTATGATCTCTTTTACCCTTTTACTGTAAAAGTAGAACGTTTACCTCATAAACGGAAGGCCTTATTTTGATTGTATTCTACCTTTATTGGGTTTATTTTCACTGAATAAGGGGCATGCTCTACTGTTAATATGTCTATTATGACCCTTATTCAGTGAAATACAGCCCCATGGGCTAGATGACTTCTTTCTATAGAAAAAGGGCCAAAAAATGACTATTCTGTGAAGTCAACCGGGGCCAAAGTGAGATGATATATAAGGGAATGAATAGACATTTATTCAGGAAAAATTAGAATGATTAACCCCTGCGGGGCTAACTTCTTTCTATAGGAAAAAAACTACCTCAAAATGACTATTTTAGGAAGTCAGCCGGGGCCAAAGTGCGATGATATATAAGGGAATGAATAGAAATTTATTCAGGAAAAAATAGAATGATTAACCCCTGCGGGGCTAGCTTCTTTCTATAAGAAAAGTAACTCAACATGGTTCCGTTTCATTGCTTCAGGATCCGTGTTTTCAATCTGGGGATAAAGTGTGATATGGCCCTTAAGGAATCGGTGAGTCATTCCAATAGGCTGATGTGGTAATTTACGACTGATTCCTGGTACATTTGACCTTTTGGGTCATGCATGTTACCTGAAACACACCAATTCTTTGCTGTATACCCAGCCTACATATACAAAATGCCCACCATGCCAAGAAAAGAAATTCCTAGAAGAACGCCTCTTAAATTAAAAGAAATAATTTTTAAAAAGGCCCCCACACTTCCTACAAATGCTGCAAATAACAGATGGAATCCCTTGGGCCATGACTAGTACTATCTCTACCATCTCCCTGACCTGAAACAAATTCTTGTGAAGGGTGGCCTACACATCCCCATCACTAAGGATGATGGAGGTGGCATCACGTACACACAGCACAATATAAGACCGCCGACCTGAGATGCCCCGTTTCCTGTATCGACTATCGTTGCTTACAGTAGGATCCCAAACAGAGCTCAGAGACGACCTACCACTACTTCATCAATCTAACAGTAAGTAGAGGTTCTCTTTACCATGATTAATGTATAATATTTTTAGTTCTGCTGACCATCTCAACAAGCCACATATTGAATGTTGTAGGATGTAGGTTAATCATGGAAAAGGAATTACTTTAGAGCTATAGCATAAGGGGATCTAACTCGGGCCCTTGTCTATAACAATTAATTTGATGAGTATTCGTTTAACCATGTGTTAGTCATCCACTTATAATTAGGCAGAGTAAATTGATTATAATCAAGGCAGATAGGTAAGCAGGCAAGGTGTTAATTCCTGCGTGGGTCAGCCTGGAAAATCGTGATGAG
The DNA here is from genome assembly GCA_947462335.1 of Harmothoe impar. Lineage (NCBI taxonomy): Eukaryota > Metazoa > Annelida > Polychaeta > Phyllodocida > Polynoidae > Harmothoe > Harmothoe impar. The sequence goes on along the minus strand of OX381721.1, from coordinate 7,625,081 downwards.
TTTTTTTAAATAATATTATTCTCACTGGCAAAATCTATTGATACTAATGGTGAGTCGCAGTTTCGTATTAGAGAGGGTTGTTTCCCACTAAACAAAAAACGTTATACAACATTTTATAACGTTATATAACGTGTCTCTAAGGCTCCTCACTATGGCATAACGTTATATAAAGTTTTAAAACGTTATTTTAGCTGGGTTTTAACAATCATGCTGAAATTCTTTTTTTGGTTCCCCCCATAAAAAGAGGTGATCTTTTAGGTCTCGCCCCACAGGGAGTGTAGATTTTGTTAGTCCTATCCTAAAATCAAGCTCCCGTCAGATTTCTTTTTTCAAGCCTTTAAGGATTGCATAATGCATTAATGCATCCTCCCTTGGTCGTTATGATGCATGGATCCACCCCTGGTGAGTGACTCACCAATGTTGCATTCAAAACATCATGCCGACCATAAATGGAGGGTCGGTATGATTCATCAATGCAGCAGCGGCGAATTATTCACTGGGGCTGCATTGGTGCATCATGCCGAGAATTGTCATCTTTTAGCGACATGCCATCCTTAAAGGGTCAACAGGTTGGGCCTGGGTCACATCTTAAGATGTGTCGACCCCGGATATTCTGTCTACCTCCGCCTTATAAGCTGTGAGTGTAGGTCTCCCCACACCGACCCCCCATTGTGTCCTGTAACTGATATAGCACATTGTTTATGTAGTGTCCTGTGTGGTCCCAGAGGGGTGACTAGTCTGCATTCCAAGTATTACGCATATAATATTATATATCATGGATAACAATATAATATCTCCTTAGGCATTTGTTATGATATTAAGGACCTATGAGTACACATAATTCTCTGTCTCAAAATGATGAATACTTAAGTTAAAATGCCATTAAAGTGCGTAATATCCATACACATGATTGTGAGGACAGAGATAAGGGATATTTACTTTGTAAACTCAGTGAAGAATCATTCTTCTATTACATTATCAAATGATAAAAGTTAATTTGGTGACATGCATTGTTAAAACTATGACTAAATTAACTATTTACTAAAATGATAAAATCTCTACCCAAAGATGAATGGCTGCCTTTGGTAGACGGAGGAGGGGAGTACTCCTGACTATCACATGATACTATAGTCGTCCTCCAAATAAAAACAATATCCTGGCCCCCATCCTCTACTGGCAAGCACCGTCTTCCCCTGTCACACCACAAAGGTTTCCCCTCTGACCACAACATCATCTGATCATGACAGAAATCAATTGCGTAGCTATAACATATTAACCCCTCCGGCAGTAAAATGGTGTAACTATAAGGTATGGTTAGGAGTGGTCAACTTCTTAAAAATGGAGAGGGGGGATTTGGAATGGTGACCTAAAACCTTAGATAGCTTCTTTGCCAAAGAAATTCAACGCTTTTTATCAAAACCAAAAGCAAGCGAGTTTGAGACCATAGAAGTTGGACCTTATACTTTAATCTTTCATTTGTAGATCCAGAGGCTGTAAAGTCTTGTAGATGACGATGTTGAGGACAGACTTGGTGTTGGTGGTGTGGTGCGTGCTGCTCGTCTACACCACCGCGTACAACTACAAGAGACAAGGTCAGTTTGTGCCAATTTGTGGTTTAAAGATGGGTTAAGGAGTTACCCCTTGGGAATATAAATAATATATTGATATTAAATAACATAATTTGCCATTATCCCTTATACATTTTGTATATTATATCATTTCAAGACCCACAGAAAAGCTTAAAATGATGTGAATTGGATAGTTTCCATGGTTCCCACTGCATGGTGGTGTGGTCGAGCCATTATCAGAGTTTGCCATAGGCTATAACATGATGTACATAACACCATCTGACTTATATTCTGAGCTGCAGGGCTCCTCAGGAAGTAATACTGTCGGGTCGCCTGTATTACATTTAGCATGATTTTCTATTCTTTTCATGTATTTATAATCATCAGGAAGATTTACAGGGTTACTGTAGATATGAAAAACAGGAAAATAGAAAATCGACCTGAATTAGCTCGTAACCCATATTTAACTTGGCGGTGCTGCATTGGAGCCTTAAGGGTAGATTCACCATCAGTCTGACACATACCCGGACGAACATTGTAATGTATATTCATCCATGTATGATGAGACTGGTAGTAGCTCTTTGATTGAAAAGTAAAACTTAATCTTTGCCATTGTTCACACATAAAGATATAAGAATGATTAAATCAACAAAAAGTCAAATGTCCGTCTCAGGGTATGTGTCCGACTAAAGGTGAAGCTACCCTAGCTGGGTAATCCAATAGGGTTCGCATGATACGCACATCCTGGATTCATGATGCCATTAGAGAGCTGACTTGCCTTCTTTAGGTCATTATTCTGGTGTAATTCTCAATAATGAATGATGATGTTGATATCATTTAGTAATGATTTAGATATAATGAAGTGATGATTCCATCTTAGTGGTTTAAATCTCCAAAGAGGTACTGGTACTTGTATACTTATAAAGGATGTTATAATGAGAACCAATTATATAAAAAAAAGTTTTTATTTGTTCATCATATGAATCCATCAGTGATGCATAGCATCATACCCATTTTTTTGACAGAAGGGTCATGATGATGATATTCTATGCCAGATGTGCCATGTGAAGGTGGGTCCCACACTGTGAGGTTGTACTACCCCATGGTGACTGCCATTCCATTAGGATCCCACACTGACACCTCACACCACTGTCAGTTATGAAAAAGTATAATCCCTGACGTGATAGAGCTATATTCTACGTTCTAGATCAACATTGGTGTTAAACGCTATAGTCACTGGGTCACTACTGGCATGATAGAGTGTGTTTTTTTATTCACAATAAACTAATGAATACCCTAATAACCAATAAACCTCAAACTACCAGTATTGATGATTCTGACTTTTCTGTTCATCTAGCGGGTCAGACATGTCAAGACGTGGTTAAAGAAATGGAAGGCAAGCCCCTACCCGAGGATTATGAGGGTCCCTCCTGCGATCAGTCTGGGAATTACAAGCCGGTGCAATGCTCTGGGAAATGGACCAGCCAGGGCCAGTATGTTGAATTTAATTGGTATTTTCCTTTTTCAAATCGTGTACATTATCAGGGTGGGTTTTGATAAAGGCTGTTAGGGATAGGATTTATAAATGTAGACACAGAAATACCAAGATGACTCAACTTTTATGTTTATAGTTACAAGTAAAAATGGGAAGCGGTGTATGTCTTTCATGACTCTAACCATCATAGTTCATACAGCAAAACAGTGCCAACCTACGTTCTATGCAATATTATATGTAATGTCTTCTTTTATTTTGTATGTTAAACAACAGTGGAACATGTGCCGTTACTCCAGAACTTGAATAAAGAGAAGATAAATCAAACCTCCCTATATTGCCGACTTGGTTACTGTACCAAATGCACCCCTCATGATATTTTCTACAGAGATCATCCTGTTGAAAAGTGTTTAATTTAATCACTCTCGAATTAGACAACAATGGCAATTAAGATATGATGCTGCATTTGTTCATCATGCTGATAAAAGGGCACATATGTTTCCCTAAAGGGTTGACTAGGCTTTCTTTTTTAAAATTAATTCTTTAATTTTAGCTGTAAGTGTGTTGAACCTGTAACTGGAGAGCGGTTTGCAGATATCAAAGGTGTGGAGTACCGCTCTATGGTGAGGAATGGAGGACACATGACATGCCGTAAGAACTTTCATCATTACCCATAAATGGTCTATGCCATTTAAGGCAGTATGACACTAAAGTGAACTAAGGCCTTTTGTCAGCATGGTACAAAAATGCGATACTGGTGAATTACTTGCATACATTTCTGAAGTCTTAATTTAGCCTAATAACCTTGGGACTCAAATGATAGTCACATAGTACTACGATGAATATAATCCTTTGTTCTACGTTATTCCACAAATGTTCTAAAGGTTTTCAAAATATTATTAGGCATATTTTGTGACATTCTCATATATTTTACATATCCTGCACTACTGAAGGTCTGGTTATATAATTTGTTATCTTTTATTTAAAATAGTACTTGTGGTTTCCTTGTCAACTTGCAATTCTTGGTATTGACTCCTGGACTCTACATAGCCCAACAGTGCTATCATTCACAATATACCCCCTATCCTCTTCATCATACATGACTTGTGCCATGCATTTATTTAATATGCATGTGATTCTGATTATTCTTGCAGGCTGTGCCTTGGACCATGAGTTTGAAACTGACCGAGCTACCTACTGTGACCAGTACACAGGAGACTATTCCCCTGTAGTCTGTATTGGGGACAGGTATGTGGCTGCTGTGTAGCACCTATTTAGGAAAAGCCTCGCTAAAAGGTGCACCCCATGCAGAGGAGTGGATTATTCTTTATGCATAGCTGTTCATCCAATTCGAAAGCAACAACAAAAATCATGATGACTTGCTGGAAATAATTCGAGTGATTTGAGGATTTTATTAATAATTTTACATTCCTATATATTCCAGAGAGTCAAACTTTATCTTAACATTCCCTTGCTATTTTAGGCATGGAAATTTGCTCCACTGATCTCAAACACCACTGGTAATGCTTTTGATAGTGTGATCTATGAGTTGTTTTACTTAATTTGCTTTACTTTTCAATGTGCATAATCCGTTGTTATAAAAGATTCTTTAAAGTAATATATTATTAAAGACACAGTTCAACTGTCAAACGGTGTTGGTTAAAGCATTTTTCATCTCCAGCAATACATATATTGCTTCTAACAGGTGTCGCTGTGCTGAAAGATGGGGTGCCCCTATGCGGTCATTTGGTGAATTCGACAAAGGAGCCTCCAACTGTCGTAAGTATAATTTATGAAATGAAATTGTCATTTCATAAATACGCTTTATAGATGTCCTAACACTACCATGAGATCATCTGTCAACTATAAAAAGGCGGGGGGCAAAATGGTTATGAGTGTCATTCCTGCACTATAATCCTGCAAAACTTAGAAAGTTGACAACGACCTAAATATGTATTGTGCATATCCCACTAAATAGGGGTTTCTTTACCGGAACAAGCTTACTATTGATGTTCGGCATCTAAAATAATATGGCAAGTCTATGAGAAAGGTCAAGATTGCATCTTATCTTCCAGTTGTATGCAATATCTTTGACATGCACTTTTTCCTTTCCCTCAGTGTGTGCCCGTCGGTCATCTGACCTTGGTGGCCGGGTTGGACTGACCTTGAATTGCGATCCTTACGGCCAGTTTGACCCTGTGCAGTGCACTGGCTCTATGTGCTTCTGTGTGGACAAGGACGGTACCAAGATGGGAGAATCAGTGTTCATAGGAGAGGCCGAGAAACTCAAATGCTGAAGGTGCAAAACGGTGTGCGTTCACCGGTATGATACGGAAACCCACATTAAATCTGGTTTTGTGACCATTGTGTAATTTGCTTATTAATATTGTACACGGTTATATTATATAAGTTGAATTGCCGTTTAATCTCATTTCCTAATCACCTAAAGATCATAAATAAATGGCGATCAAAAATAATGGCGATCACAAATAAATGGCTTTTGCTTATTCTGACAAGAACATACATGATATGCCTCGTTCTCTTTTAACTAACAGCGAATTTTAGATACAAATTGATAGCAGGTTCACCATCCATATAATTGTGGGATGCAATCATTTCAGGGAGTGGCCATCCCTACAGCTTGTGGTAGGCCGAAAATTACCTCTTTTCATAATACTGATGAGGAAGTAATTTGATAAATTATTATCAACACTTTCGAGACTAAAAGATTGGGGGTAGATTTAACATTAAACATCATTATAATGTATTTTCAAACTAATTTGATGATTAAGTGCAATATCAGTATGCAATTCAATTATGCAATTCAATATGCAGGGAAATAGTTATATTATTCCAGGGCCAAAGGTTTGCTGTATTGCCCTTTCTACACACTCTGCACAGGTTTATTGCAGTTTGTCTAGACTTTTGGTTTGACGGATTTATACCAGGGCGCTATTGCAGATGTCCCTTCTAGTTTTTGAGAAATTGCCTCATGGAAATGGGGCCATGTTGCTCTACCCCAGTGGCCAATAAGATATATTTCTATTTGTTTAAATTATATCTATAAATCTAATTAGCATGTTTATGCAAAGTTAAAATCCATAACCTGCAAAACCTTTAAAAGTTTTGGTAAAATTATCTGGGGACCAGATCATATGGTTCTATCACAAATTGAACGATCGGGCCTCTATTTGGGACAAGCAGCCCCACTACATGTCTAAATCACATTATTACTCACTTACATAGAAAGCCTGTCCCTATATCTAGGGTGTTCTATTGAAGTATATGGGTAGTATTTTACTGTATGAGGTGTAAGGGTGGTCTATCCATGGGTTAGGTCAATGGTTACGCACCAATACTTCAATGCATGTCCCCAGTATGTGCACAACATAGATAGGCATACCATGGGACCTTACTCTACATTTTACAGCAGGGTGTATCCATTTGTAATGGATCAATGGCCGGGTGACCATCTCAGATGTCATCCTTAGTCAGTAGGATGATAGCCAAATGTATCCCAAGTATATCTGTAAATATGTGCTCTAAATTTTGAACGGTTTAAAATGCCACGTCAGAAAGTGAAGGGGGGGCTAATCCAAGTTTAGAAGTTTCTCATATAAAAATTCTGTCAACTAGGCGACATACAACTATTCCAAACAACTCTTGCATATTCAGAGTTTTGAGTTTTTGAAATATTTTTATTAGCATAAATTCCATAACATGTGTGTTACGTGTCTCAGAGATTAACATTCACAAATATGACATCATAGTTCAATTCAAGTAGACAGATTCTGCAGACAGTCTACACAAGTAGAGACAAACACAGATATATGTATGAGTAACAGAATTAGTTGATGCTTGAAAGAGTTCTTGCTTCCCTTGTATGGACCTAGGTTAAAGATAATGGCTGTTGGGATAAACTTGGCCCTTAAATGATTAGTGCTTGGTGTAAAATATTCAGATCTATTACATCTATTATATCATATATTGTAGTGTATATAATAGTAGCTATCTATGAATAGTTCAAATGAATCTGTGCAATATATTATCCATATATGTGACAAAACGTGAAAAAACGTGACATAAGGGGAAAAGACCTTTATTTAAGTTCATATCTTCAACTACAATTTGATACTTCAAGCATCAAAATGTTTGAAATAGTTGTTGAGAAATGACATCTCAAACATGGGATGGTAGGGACATGTAGGAATTCGGAATAGAGTGCAATGCGATCACATATCAATCTATTTTCTAATAATCCATATAAATCATAATATTAGAAATTAAACCAATAAATGCATAATTATCATTGTACATAGATTTGGATCTGGTAGGAATATTGGCATTCTGTTTTCAGTTCAGTAATCCTCAAGGATAGGTCAATTGGATAGGGATGATCTTTATTCCAAAAGAATGAATTCATGGTTGCCATGGCAACCAAATGTCAACAAATGGGCTAAAAATGGCTAAAAACGTTCTTTTTGCATTCCAAATGAGACCAATTTAGAATGAAAATAGAATTTTGATAATAGCTTCAAAAGATTCCTTGGGAAAAGTAAGTCTATGGTCATTTTCTCTGAAGTATTCACATTTTTAGCTATAATAATCATGTTTAGAGCATTTATGGCTATTCCCCCTAATGTTACGAATTCCCAGGTTTCGTCACATATTATTGATATTATAATATTATTACAAAATCATGTATTCTTCACATGTATAGATTTTATTTAGACTATTTGCCATTCAATGCTTATTGGTGTTCAAAAGTCTTCATGTTTCTCTTGATTGTTAAAGAACCCACTCAGAGTAACGGATGCTACTATCAGTATACACCCATATACTTCAAGTACATTCTTTCTGCCATAGAGATTGTTACTCAAAATGGTGTATTGAAGTATGAGGTTGAGCACAGGAATGAGGTTGAATATCATAGTAGCATGTATGGGATTTATCATTTGACAACCGGCAACTTGACAAAGTAGAGCAGCCCCTGTGCTTACCACATGTATTGAGACAAGTAAGATAGTGTATGGCTCAGTGATCCACACTGGTTGTTCTAGGTAAAAGCTGCAAATGCAGCACATTGGTACAGCCACACCTGAAGTGAGGAAAACAATGAAGGCTGGTTTTACATTCTTTAAGTAAACCCCAGCTAATATAGTGTAGAAGTACTCACATACAGCAGCTCCAAATAGAACCAAGATACCCTAAAAGAAGCCAAAACGTGAGATCAGATGCTACAGATTTATTTGAAGTTAGGCTGACAATAGAAATGCTGACATTTTCAGACACAATGAATCCTGGTGTAGACCCATTGGTAAAATCCATCCACGGCTGAAATAGAGAAAACATGCCTAGTACACAGCCAATGATGGAGACTGAGATTATTATATTAAATGCCTTATTAAAAAGCACCTTCATTATCACAGATGTTATTATCACAAGAGAAATTGACATAAAAGACACATTGCTCAGCGGTACAAATGCCAGTAGTATAGTATGTATCGGAACGGGACTATAGTTAACTACTGTTTATTACTCAATCGACCTGCAGCCAATCAGAGGCCTCCATTTGGTCACGTGACCGGAAGTGACCTACTTAGGGGATTAGTGGTGACGTCACGTGACCTAGTTAGCCAATCAGAGGCCGCCATTTGGTCACGTGACCGGAAGTGTCGTCATATGACCTACTTATGGACCGGAAGTGACGTCATATGACCTACTTAGGGGACCGGAAGTGACGTCATATGACCTAATTTAGGATCACGTGACCGGAAGTGACCTGATGAGTCACGTGACCGGAAGTGACGTCACATGACCTAATGGCCAACCGGAAGTGAGTGACCTCATTGAGGATCACGTGACCGGAAGTGACCTGATTGACCACGTGATCGGAAGAAGAAGAAGAAGAAGAAGAAGAAGTTTTTTGTTTAGGAAGTGAGGGTCTTTAGGATCACGTGACTGGAAGCGACGTCGTCACATGAGTGACGCTTTAAGAGACTGCGCGACTTACTAGTAAAAGAAGACGTATGAAAATAAAAACACAACAATAATTTATTTTATTTTTTCTATTTATTTTTTTTCAATCTTGATAAACACTCTATTTTTGAAAGGATGCACTCAATCAAGCAATAACACGCTTATTTTTTTTTTTCATATCTCTAAAGGACTCGTTGTCACACCGTCAGAATGCACGCGACGCTTATAATACAAGTAGCGCACGCCGTCTTTCTCTATGGTGTAGGTGACCATTTTGTTTCGCACCACTTTGAAATTTCTATTTACAGCAATGAGAGTTTTTCGTTGGCGAAGAACATCCAAGAAGTCGTCTGGTTCCTTAGGGTTTTGTTTCTTCTGTACGCCTTTTGCACTCCATTTTTTGGATTTTCTTTCACCGGTGTCGCTGACTCGATCGTAGCAAATGTAAGTCTTAGGGTTGAGACTTAGGATCCCGTCACCTTCCCACTCCGCTTTCATAAGCCCCGAAGTTCTCAGATCGTGAAGGTACCGTCTCTCACAACATCCGCCGGGCGCCGGACACCATTCTCGCACTCTTTCCGTTTTTGTCTTCACGAAAAGCTCTAAGTGATCGTCGCACACCGCTGTCGGAAGCCACTTTCGTTTCTCTCTGAAGTACGTCTCTCTCAGGCGAGGTTTGACTAGGTCATCCAACGTGTCACCGCTGAGAGCCATGTAAAGACTGTCGGTGTCCATTTGACAAAGGGCATAATCGCGCCGATCGACGAATCTATCCAAGAAGTCGTATGTGAACTCTAACATTTTCAACTTCGCGTACTGGTATACCATGAACCCTATTTGAATAGGGAGGTTGTTCTTGACTGTTTTCGGTTGTAGTTCGACTTCAAACAGATCGGAACTCAACTCGGACGCCTTTTTGAAGCGCCACGAATTGGCCAATAGTTCGAACTTCCGACTGTCAGTGTATCTCACCGCCGTGTGTTTTTCTTTGTTGCAGATTGTTTTACCGTAAGTAGCGTTTCCCATTAACTTGTAACAGTCTGACAGAATTTTCTCGTTCTCGTTCACGTCGCCACGTCTTCGCGCCGCCGTTACTTCGTCCGCGAAACCGGCAAAGGAGCGTTTAGGTAGGTATTCTACGACCAGCTGCACTTTGGTGACTATCAAACCGTGCTCTAAATACCACTTGAGAAGCGGCGTTCCCAAGAGAATATTTTTTCCGTGGTAACTCCCTATCAGACATCTCTGAGGCGTGTTCAACAGCTTTTCTTCCTGCGCAAAGTCTGACATGTGAGGTCCTATGTCCGATTTTGAAACGGTCACGTTCTTGAAAACGGGGGTCATTTCTTCGAAGTAGTCTCGTAGGTGAGGCGGCGTAGTGATGTCCACTTGAACTAAACCGAACATTTTCCCGTCTTTCACAGCGGAAAGGATGTCGCTCTCGCTCATCGCGTTTCGAGACACTTTCAAAGCGTCAACCTTCCAGCGTTGTTGGGAGGCCTTAACCCGCTCATCTCGACGCTTCATCTCTCTCCATTCGCACTCCCACACGACGACCAGCTTGTAACCTAGCGCTTTCAAGTACGCGCTTACTCTAGTCGTTCTGTCGCGTCTCTCCTCCCTCAGTGAAGCGCACTGATATCGGTGCGACGGTATGCACTCGTGAGCGTGGAACCAACACCCGTGAAACTGGAAAACCGTATTAGAGGCCGCGTGAAACCCGTCCACGCGAATTCTCCGACAGCCTACAACCATCTCGCCGCCATTCAAAGCGTGGCGCAGTTTCACGTCGCGGTCGTGCTCTACGAAGCGTAACCACTCCAAAGCGCTGTGAGAGTTTCTTTGCCTAATTTCGGGCTTGAACTCGGTCTCAGGTCGTCTCACCGCGTAATAGCCCGTGCAGTGGGCTTCGCTCATGCAGCGCAAGTACAGAGAGTTAGCGTCTAGTCCTAGGATGTGTTGGCACGGTCTCGCTTCTTCGCCGTACTTGTGCTCCCTTATCCGCGTGGTGCCCTTCTCGTGAAATCTATGGAAGATGATGGAAGGACCGCCGACTAGATTTTCTTTGATCAGAGCGTGGAGGACGGCGTCGAACTGGGGGAACGTTGTGAACGCGTCTTCTAAGTTTTGGAAGAGGAACCGTAAAGTCAAACCGTCTTTCAACATGTCAATGCCGCGATCTTGGAAAAATTTAGCGTGATTTTTCAGAGCTTCTATGAAAGGTTTGACGTCTTTGTTGTTGTAGTGGATCAAGTAATCTTCCATAGTTTGCATCTTCTCGTCGGACCAAACTTTCTGACATGCGGCGTAGTCGGATTCAGACATTTTGACGCCCGTCAGTTCGCTGTCAAAAGCCGATCTCGGTGGCAGCGTTCTGTTTGCCAGTTTCCTGGTAGACGTCATCCATTCGTAAGGAAAGTGACCTTTCTCTTCGTTCCTGGTGAAAGCTCGCAAATAGGTCGCGTAGTTGTAACCGGGTGCCAAATAGTTGACTACATCCAAGAAAACCGTGTGCTGTGTGTAAACCGCCAAGTATTGATTGCTTCTCTTTATGACGCTGAATTCTTGGTTTCTTCGGTCTCCGGAGGCAAAGAATGAGTGAAGGCGTATTTTGATCAGGTTCAAGTCGTAACGCCCCGAGTTGAAGCCCACGACTGGAGCTTGACGGATGTATCTCAGAAGACGCTTCTTCAGTTGAACTAACGGGTGTCTGGTCTGAGCCGCAGCGAAGCCGCCTGGAGAAGGGGTGAATGTCGCCTCCTCCAGCAGGAGAGCTTCACCTATCGCCGCATCTAACTTCGCTAACGTCGGTCGGTAAAGTTCTAGCACAGCTTCCCCGATGACTTTGGCGTTCTCGTTTATGTGATTTAAAACTCGGTCCAACAAGGGGTCGGAATCTGCGTCGGATTCTCTGACGAAGCAGACGGGCCCCTCCCACCCCGGAAAGTCGGATGCGACGCTAGCCGACAAAGGGACGTGATCCCACAGCAGGGACACGTGTTCCGTCGACGGTTCTTTGCACGGTCTGAAGAAAGCCTCGAAATCGAAGGCGATCTTGTAAGGGTAGATTCCGGAATGTCCGTCGGGGGGAAAAATGGAGAAGTCTGCTAGCGCTTCGAAAATCGTTCTCGAATTTTGGTAGATGCCACCTACGTAGCGCAACTTGACTTGTCGGCAAGAGGAAAGCTGGTTCCTGTGTCTCTTCAGCAAGAACTCGGTGGTGAACGCCGCCTTACACTTGCAACATTCGTATATGCCCGCGTACGCGTTGAAGTCTGTGACGAGAGAGACGTGCAAACCGCCTTTCGCCGTCAGGTGTAGGTTGACTTTACCTCGGGCGGCCAGAGTTCTGGAAGGCGGTCTGATCAGAGTAACGCGTCTTCTCAACTTCCGCCCCGGCACTTGACGCGACGCGGTGTAGACCGCTATTTGTACGTCAAACAAGTTCTCTAACGCGGGTAAGTCGCGGATGTTCAGACCCGGAAAGGATTCAGGTGTGGCAGCGGGACAGAACTGACGTAACAAATCTGAAGCACGCTTGCTGGTGTTGTATAAGTGAAAGGAAATGCAGCGGAAGATGCAGAGGTTGTCCTTGTTGGGAAAATCTAACACGCCGCTTCTCTTTCCATCTCGACCGGCCTGAGTGATCCTACCGCCTATGGGGAATTCCCCCGGTCCCATGTAAACGCAAATGTTCAAATTGGTAGGAAAAAGAACGTGCCACTTGGTGTCAGCGTCGCAAAGTTTCCGTACTTCCTCGCAAGCGACGGTGTTTTCCATCTTTGAGAGGAGCTCTTCCAAAGTTTCTGAATTAGTTATAGTAGGGAGCGGTTGTATGAGAGTTGCGTTGTTCTGGGAGGCGTGAAAGTAGCGCAGTTTGCTCTTGTCTTCTCTGTGTTGTAAGAGTAAGCCTACCGAGAAACCCACTTTGTATCTGAATCTTTGTGTCAAGTGAATGCGACGCATAGTATCTACAGCGTCACTCAACTCGCCGGTTGGTAGCCTGAAGTTTGTTACACTCACGCGAGTCCCGTGCATCCGACGCCCGTTTGTATCGCAGGCTAATTCGCCTTGAACGTTTCCTCCCCGTTCAGTACAGCACGTATGCGCGGAGGGATGGTCACCCCGTCCAGAGATTCGCGTCGACAGGCGATCTTTCGGCAATCGCCTTCGCCGCATAGAGGGCAAAACTTAGGTATTACTCTACAACTTTCTACGTGTCTCTCGTGGTTGTACGGTCTTTTAAAAATTTTGAAACACTTTTCGCATACGTACTGCGTCATGTTTTTTCACTCAGTTACCAACTACTTAGCCGTCTAACTATCTATCTATCTATCAATCTATCTGTCTATCTATCTATCAATCTATCTGTCTATCTATCTATCTATCTGTCTGCTGTCTGTGTATCCGTCTGTCTGTCTCATACAGCGTACGTCAAACGTTGTGTGTGTGCGCGCGTGAGCGTTGAGCGTCTCTCATTCCGAATCTATACCGAGATATTTGAGAATAATCTCTGTTTTGTCATCCAACTCTTTGAGCGCTCTTGCGGACAGCGTCACCCCCTGCTGTGTGGGTTTTTTGTCAGGACCTTCGTACTTGCGCACGTGGACGAGGTTCTTACCGCTGTAGTAGCTCACAGCTGCGTACACTTCGCCCTCCTCATCCAGCACTGCGAACCAGGGGGTGTGATTAGGTCTTCCTTGCGCGGCCGCTGTGTCGCGTATGCGCACCACTGCGCGGATATCGGCGATGCGTGCTATTAGCTCGCGCAGTGTCGGCAGTGAAGTGCACTCGCTTGCTTCTGGTCAGAGACGCCTCTTTCACCTGGCCGTCTTTTGTGTAGCGCGGCCTCCTAGACAGTCTAGCCACGTCCTCCCAGATCTCCAGCGTCAAAGCCCCGTCTAAGCAGAACTCTAACCCGAGAAGATGGGAGAAGGGTTTCTCTGCTTCTTCTCGTCCATCTCGTTCTTTTTCTTGTATTTTTCTCTTCTTAGTAGGCCTTGTTGTTCTGGAACTCACCTTAGAACGTTTCAGACCCGCAAGAAGAGTAACACCATCAGCGTGAGCTGAATCAGCAGCAGAACCGATAACAGGAGCAGCGTCAGCGCTGGTGGTATCCGAGACCTCGTTGTTGGAACAGAGCAGCCACACGCCGTCGGTGCTGAGTGTAGCGGTAGAAGATGAAGCGCCGCCGCCCTCGTAAGGTGGCGGTGAGGGCGGTCGCCACGGACCGGACGCGCTACCAGTGGAAGTGAGGTCGAAAGCTGGGGAAGAGGGGAGCCGAAAAAACGTACCGTCCGCCCCTTTCCCTTCGGGTTCTTCGTACGCCTCGTCGTCAGCGTCGTTCTCTGTCTCACCCTGTTGCTGCTGCTCCTCCTCCTCCTCTTCTTCTTGGTTTAGGGGCTGAGTGTCCGAATAGCTGTAACTCTCAGCGCGAGCGGCGTTGAGGGCGTCGGTCGATGTAGTGGTGGAGGAGAGGGGCTGTGCAACGTGCGGCAGGTCATCAAAATCATCAACAGTAGTGGGGAGGTAAAAACCCGGTTGCCAGTACTGCGCTGTGCCAGGAGCGTTGTCGTCAGTAGTAGTAGCGGTAGCAGCAGGTGCAGCAGAAGCAGCAGCAGCAGCAGCAGCAGACGCAACAGTAGCAGGCGCAGCAGCCTCAGCAGGCGCAGCCGTAGCAGGCGCAGCAGTAGCAGGTGCAGCAGCAGCAGCAGCAGCAGCCGCAGCCCGAGGATCACCAGCAGCAGCAGCAGCAGGCGGAGCGGCAGTAGCAGCGGCAGCACGCTTAGCAGCAACGTGTACCGTCGCGAGTGTAACAACGTCGCTAGCACGACGACTACTACCAGTAGTACTACTACCACTACTACTACTACTACTAGTACTACTACTACTACTACTACTACTACTACTGCTGCGAGCGCTCGCTACAGCGGGAGGGTGATAAGACCAAGCGGCTGCGGCGGTAGTCTCATTTTCAGTAGCAAGAGGAGGCACTGACGCTAAACGAGCGCTGTTCCGCGTAGTCTTCTTGTTCTTGAACTTGCTTAGATCCTTGGACGGCGCTAGGTGTTGTCTTTTGCTCATGGTGGTGACTGTAGAGAGCAGCAAAAGAATGAGTGAGTGACTGGAGGTTTCCAGGCCCCTTATATACGCCTTCTCGCTTCTAGAGCTAAGCTACTTACTGCCCCTGTTCAGCTGCCGCCGGCTGCCCGGCGGCCATTCACAAAGAGAAACAAAAGACATAAGGTATGACGTTTTCAGCTGGATCCCTTTCCCCCCTTTTGAGAGATCGACTGTCATGAGCTAAGCTACTTACCACCCTGTTCAGCAATTCAACGCGCATTAGCTGTATAAAGGATTAAGCGGTTGCTGCCGCCGACTGACCGGCGGCCATTCACAAAGAGAAACAAAAGACATAAGGTATGACGTTTTCAGCTGGATCCCTTTCCCCTCTTTTTTGAGGGATCCGCTGTCATGAGCTAAGCTACTTACCACCCTAACGCGCGTTAGCTGTATAAAGGATTAACGGTGATGAGCTTAGAGTGTGTATACAAAAAAACTACAGGAGGCGTGTGGCGTGAAGCAGGACCCCCTAAGACGAACGTGTCTGTCTGTGAGTAGAGGCGTGTGCATGTGGTGAGCGACTTAAGTGTAAAACAAAAAAAAAAATCACCGCCTCCTGCCGTGGTGAGTAGACTGGGCCGGCCGGCGGCGGCCGGCTAGTTCAATAGGGAGGGGAGACAGCTGACTAAGGCTGTGCATGAAAAAATCCGATTTTCACCTGACCTCTGACGTTTGTTACAATGAATGTCAGAGGGAGGGAGACGTCCTCAGGTAGGGGGTAGGAGGTAAGGCTATGGATGAGGAAAAAACACCGTTTTCAGCTGGTCTCCACGGATAGCGATGACATACCCCTTGTCATCTAAGCTCTTAAGGAGCGGAGCGGCTGAAAAAGCGTCATGCGGACAGGTCGCTAGACAGCTGGAGTGCTGTTGGAAATAGGATTAAACTCCCTCTGTATAAAAGCTCTGATTTCTGTTGGAAAAAAACCATATCGCCTCTGACCACAGTAACGTCTACTACCACCACCACCGCCACCACCGCCGCCGCCGCCGCCGCCGCCGCCAAGACGAGACGAGATGGCTCAAGCTATTCCACTTTCAAGCTCGCCTTCACCGCCTTGTCCACCTGAAAAAAAGTTAATGCGGCTTGACGACGTGAGACGCGCGAGGCAGACCGATGGGGAGAACAGAGAGGTAGGACAGCGGCGCTTAGCATATAGCGACGCCTTGCTTCGTCAACTAGGTAAAGAGTTGAGCGGATCTTGGAGAGAGTTGGGCAGTAGCTTAAAAGTTACCGCCGCCCGTATGGATGCTCTAGTAGAGCGCAGTGTCAAGACACCGGAGGAGCTGTGTACGGCGATGTTCCGAGTCTGGTGGGGTGAAACCCCGCATCGTCATAGATGGGGAGAGCTCGGTCGCATCTTCACCCGCATTAGACGCGTGGAACTGTTGGCTCAGTGGATGTCCCTTCTCCACAGACAGGGGTTGGATTTCGAAAACCCCGACTCGCGCGCGATGCATAAGCACTTGGGCACCCTCGGCAGACGTCTAGGTAGCAGGTGGAAAGAGGTGGGGGACCATTTAAAATTGTCGCCTGAGAGGTTAGATAAGATCGCTGAAGAATGCAAATACGGAGGAAGTCCCGCTGAGTGGGCCTTCCGAGTGTTGAAAATGTGGCAAGCTGAAGCTGACGGTGCCGGCGGTACGCCTTTTGAACTCCTTCGAGTGTTGACTGAGGACATGGGAAAGTTTGACCTCGGCATCGCGATATTACTTGACTTTATCAAGCAAGAAACAACGAGAACGACGGACATGTGAATTGTTGTGTTTTATTTTCATACGTCTTCTTTATTAGTAAGTAAAAAAAAAATATTATAACAATTAAGACGCGTGTCCTCTTAAAGTGTCACTTCCTCCAGTCGCAGCTGATCGCCTCATCGAGGCACGTGATAAACAAAAAAAAATGAAGAGACACGCTTCTTCCTCTCGAGAGGAAGAAGCGTGTCTCTCGATTGAAATCTTTTCTTTTCTTTTTTTCTTAAAAGAGACAAACGCCCCTTAGAGTGCCCCCCCACCCCCCTAGAGTGCCCCCCTCCCCCCTCCCCCCCTCCCCCCCTCCCCCCCCACCCGCCCCATGCATCTTAAAAGCGCCCCCCTCCCCATGCATCTTAAAGGGGCCCCCCTCCCCCCCTCCCCTCCCCTCCCCTCCCCTCCCCCCTTATACACTCTAAAGAACGCTTCTACCTAGTTCAATAAGTCCCTTCCAGTCGCTCGTAAAACAATAAAAATGAAGAAAAAAACTTATATCGTAGTGTTTTTTATTAGTTTACCGAAACCTCCTCCTTCTTCTCCTCCTCTCCATCTCCTCCTCCTCCTCCTCTCCTTATCCTCCTCCTCCTCCTCCTCCTCCTCCTCCTCCTCCTCCTCCTCCTCCAAAAAAAAAAAAAAAATCACATTTTAAAGCGCGTGACCCCTTAAAGACGCTCATCTCTTCATTAAGTCGCATGACGTCACTTCTTCTTCTTCTTCTTCTTCTTCTTCTTCTTCCGGTCACGTGATCAATCAGGGCACTTCCGGTCACGTGATCCTCAATGAGGTCACTCACTTCCGGTTGGCCATTAGGTCATGTGACGTCACTTCCGGTCACGTGACTCATCAGGTCACTTCCGGTCACGTGATCCTAAATTAGGTCATATGACGTCACTTCCGGTCCCCTAAGTAGGTCATATGACGTCACTTCCGGTCCATAAGTAGGTCATATGACGTCACTTCCGGTCACGTGACCAAATGGCGGCCTCTGATTGGCTAACTAGGTCACGTGACGTCACCACTAATCCCCTCAATAGGTCACTTCCGGTCACGTGATCAAATGGAGGCCTCTGATTGGCTGCAGGTCGATTGAGTAATAAACAGTAGTTAACCATAGTCCCGTTCCGATACATACTATACTACTAATGCCACTGCAAAGAAATACAGGCAACTGAAACCCATGGTGCAAAGCCCCATCAGCAGTATATGTAGATAGGATTCCTTGGGTACTTCTAGTTCTGTTCTTTTGTTGAAGCACATGGCTAGTGCAGCAAATAGCACTCCACCAATATATCGCAGGACACCAAGTTGGAAGTCAGGCACACGTCTCCCAAGTACCTGCACAGCTGCTGCCGACGATGCCCAGAGGATGTCATGCAGCAGGAGGAGTCCACAGCCAAGGAGTGTCTTCTTCAAGGTTCATGCTTCTTCTGGGGGTTGCAAATAAACAGGTAAACGTTTGAATTGGGAGCATAGGGTTTGATCTAATTTTGGAAAGATTTGAACAAGGCAAACAGAAATAAAGTTTGGAAAACAGCTTTGTTTTGAAAATGGAAATATATAATTATTATGATTAAGTCTTCCAGTAGGCTACAAAGCGACCTAGTTCTGTCAAAATATGATGAAATATCATGAAACATAAATGGTCCCATAGTCCGAATACAGACAATTATATTGACGGCATTATGTAACTCCCACGTTGGCTGCCAATTTGACCCTAGAGTCACTTAACCCTTAGAGGGCGGCCAAAAATTGATACTGTTAGCTAGGAGGGCGACATTTTTTGCAGGAATTTTCCCTAAGGACGAGCCTATGCTAAATCCCATTGAGTTATGATGACTATAGTCGATGCTCGCCCTGCCAAGGCATCGACTATAGTCGATGCTTGCCCACCCATAGCATCAACTATAGTTGATGCCCGCCCACAAAGGGTTAAAGCTGCACTCTCACCACTATGGTATCACACGTTGGCTATTACTAACATTAACATCAGGATCTGGCCACAGCTAAATCTAGGGTGAGCCATGGTTAGACATAATCATGTATACCATTATGTTTCTGATTCCCCTATATATTAAACGGCATTATTTGGCTGCTGGTACCCACCCCATTGAATCAGCCTTGAGGTGCTTGACAGGAACAGGTAAACCAAAAGAGGCTAGATGAAAGTATGTATTTTTTCCGAAGTTAACTCGATTTTTGTAACCAAATTTCTTAAATTAATATTTTGATCCCTGTATGTGTGGTAAATGTTCTTACTATTGAACTAATCATCAGAATGCCATTGTAAATGAACGAAAATTAACATAAATGATATAAATACTCTCGTACTTTGGACCTAGCAACAAGAGCCAGAAAATTCCGCCATTTTTTGCTGCTTCAAAAGTGCATTTAAATAGCACATCTCTAAAAGAAAAGCGATAAAACACATTGCAAATCCATAGATAACACCGATTTAATGCTGTTTGTTGAATACCCTGTCATAAAGCATTAAAATGAGTGAGGTAATCGTGCCTAAACTTTCCAATCGGCGCTCCTCTGTTGACAAGGGCCAGGTCAAATGTCAGGTCACGTTACGTCACGTCACTAAGCAACATCACGTCACTAAGCAGTTCTACTGCGCCCCATTAGATGGCGCCACTGCCATCTTTTCCCGCCCATATTAGATGGACTAGAGGGGTGCCACTTTCT
Source organism: Harmothoe impar (assembly GCA_947462335.1). Taxonomy (NCBI): domain Eukaryota; kingdom Metazoa; phylum Annelida; class Polychaeta; order Phyllodocida; family Polynoidae; genus Harmothoe; species Harmothoe impar. The sequence continues at coordinate 7,605,480 of OX381721.1, read as the reverse complement.
GCTATCTAGGCCTACTAGTCTAAGCGTTTCCCGCATTACACGACAATGTCCGGCCCTTCGAGGCGGGGGGGGGGGGGGGGGGCACACAGGCACAGGCTGCTATCACGGACCATAGACTGTATTTTATAAAACATAATCACTGGTTTCATATAGATTGATATAATGCTAAAAACAATAAACTGTGACAATTATCTTTATCATCTTACCTGTGATGTGTAGAGAGTTACAACTTATAGTATAGTCTGAAAATGGGGCTCTCTGTACCTGCATGTAGCCCAGCTGCTGTATGGGGCAAGTACAAGTCCTACAAGTGAGTATTGCTCTACTTACCCCAGGCGATATATGAAATGAGTGAATTGTGAATATTGTCATAAAAGCATGAAATCGGATAATGTCTATTAACGCTCATGTCCATATGAGGTGTTTTGCACTGTACACACATTACTAGAGCCTTGGCAGCAAACTGTGGAGAATTTGAAGCCAGTGTGTTATTTGGTGATACTAAAACAAAGAGAGCTGTAATAACAGGTTTGCAAATCTCTGAAATGCTTTGTATGAACATGTACATGATATGAGTGAGGGAAATATTTGTTCCAGTAATTACATTCCCTTATGGGGAATGTGAAAGTGATTTGGATATACCAAATAAATAATCACATTCATGGAAGACTCCAACTCTGAATGACTATGTTAACCAGGGATTAACATGTGTATATTGGTTCAGAGGTAAGCTACCCTGTAATGGCCGCTGCTGCTGACAGGGTGCAGTGTATGTACTATGTTGATTATAGTATCTCAGTCCCTCACCAGGGGTCTCTGTGTCGCTATCTATTGCCGCTCGCCAGTCGATACAGTAGAACTTATTTGCATGTATTTGCACTTACTTGTATGTTGAACTAGTATGTTCTGTTGTATAAAATGCACGTAAGCACCATTACTTGTCTTGTGTTGTGTTGTCACTATATATATTCCTTCTTCAAATATGTTAGATACAATATATTCGTTATTAAGCTTATCAAATATCATGTGTTTAACACCTGGACTAAATTTTAAAGCAACCAGAGAGTTATTGATGATGCTTGTAGGTCCAGATCTGAACATTGTCTGTATATTCGACTTATTTGTCCTCCATTTGACTTATTTATCAGTAGTATATAGGAGCATATTCAGCGCGTAAGAAACGGTAGCAAGTAGGTCAGTTGACACTTGCAGAACGGAAGTGACCTTTAAGAGCCAATCAGAAGCTTCTATATGACAGGAAGTGACGTCACTGACCTAGATTAGAGGTCATGACATACTTTACAAGCTTCTGATTGGTTAATATATGTCAATATGACCTACTAACTTTGTAAACACATACACGTGCTATACACCACGTGCTATACACCACGTGGCTTTCAAATGTCAACAATGACATTTCAGTAATACCGTCACATGCAGATGGAATACTAACTTTAGTATTCGATAAATACCGTTGGTATATACACAGATACACGACACAATTTGTTTTTTTTCATTCTTTTTTTATTTCACACAAAGCAAAAAGCAAAGCAGTTACAAAGTGAATGAGTTATTGGCACAGTTCAACCCACACCCTCCTCCAGTTTTAGTTTTCTCCATTTCTGCCTTGTCTTGAACTTCTTCTAGTTGCCTCACTCTGTACATGAGCTGACTGATCATATCAATTATTTTATCCATGACATCAGCGTTACTCTTCAACCCGTCGATCACGTCTAATTCTCTCTGAGTGCTGTCTGCAAGTAAGTTGTGTTTAGTACTTGCAGCTTCTTGCTCTAGAGACTTTAGTATAGACTCATGTATGGCTGGACCATTCGATCGGTCAGGTTGGTTGGCAGTTGGAGAAGGTTGTGTAGAGTGTGTTGAGGGTCTTGGGTTCGACATGTTTCTATCAAGAAGTTGATGCAATGAGCTCCACAAGTCTTAGTGTATAAACTTTGTAGTTGTTGCTTGTTGAACGTCCCACGCTTGTCTGACGATTTCTTCAAGAACGCTCTGTGATATACACTCATAGGGGGTAAACCATAAGGATCGAAATAGTACACTACTCCATCACTCTGAACATAGAAAGCTATCCAATGTTGTCCAGGTTGTGTGTGGGGGTGTGTGTTACTGACAAAGCAAGTCAGAGGTGTTGCTTCAGCAGGGCACTCATCACTAGGGAAAGTACCTAGGAAGTATCGTCGAGTGTGAGGGTGTTGGCTAAGAACAGTGTTCAGTTGTGAAGTCTTCATCTTCTCAGGCCATGTGGTAGTCTGTGACTGGTAGTCTGTCAGCTGTGAGTTGGATGTTGTTGTCGTAGAAAGCACAGATGACAGCTGAGATGGCGTGATTTGTAGGGGCGTTGAACCTCAGAGACACAGTCAACTTCCCTTGCTTCACTAAGTTGATGCGTGGGCATTCAGGAGTCCTGTCTGGAGTCAGGTCGAAAGCGAAGACTGTGTACCCTGATTGGAACTGTTCTAAACTGAGACCACAATCTTGACCTACAGCTAGTAGACCTGTCTCTCTGAACAAGTTCCTGTAAGCTTTCACACAGTTCCCTGCAGCAAAGTCAGTCTTCACTTCATATTTATGGTCATCATACTTCAGACCTACTTCTCTCACTGAGTAGTTCTGGAAGTTGAACGGGTTCTCGCTTTTAGTGCCTGACGCTGCAGTCTCTTTGACTAAAGCTAGTAGGACACGGGTCGGGATCTGGCTTGTGTCGGGTTGAGTCCAACTGTACTCTTGTGACCCTCCGTCTAGAGTGTGTTTAGTGACTCGACACCTCGTCAGAGTGTAGTTGAATGGTCCGAACTGAGGGTTCATCACTGTTTTATTGTGGACTTCAGCTACTTCGTCTCTCACAGTCACTTGGCGCACGCTCATCTCAGCTTTAGTGATCTTCACTTTGAAGTCTAAGTCTGCAGCTTGCATCATGTAGAAAGCTGGAGAGCTACGTTCATATATGAACTTGAACTCACAATGTGAAGGGAAGAGCTTGCACTGCTTGAGGAGGTCGATGTGGGGTCTGATGATGACTCCGTGAGTCCGTCTTGCACTGAACTCTTTCCGGCGAGCAACGAAACCTGTGTTAGCAGCAACTCGTCCTTCCATGTGGCCAGCTGTGTCCATCATCCACTTCTGTAGACCCTTCAACCGAGTAGTCTTGTCGTTCACTTCAGTTCCTACTAAGTCTAACAATGTCGATTTCAGTGCATAGTCTTCATTGTTCCCTGTCACTTTCTCTCCGTTGATCAACAGTTGAACAGAAGAGAAGAGGGAGTGGCCTATGTTGTTCACAGGTGCAGCTTCGTCACCTACTGCTAGACGTGTCCCAGCAGCATCTACAACTTCTATTTCCAAGTACAACTCTGCTTCACTCAAATCTGTGTACAGAGTAGTTGGCTCAAAAGTAAAGTCGAAAGAGTCAGTGTGGTCAGTCAAAGCATTGTTAGTTGTCTTAGTGACTGTCTGACTTTTCAGAATGTCTTTTTGAGTCACTCCTACTGCATGGAGATCTAACTCTCCTACAGCACATGTCTGGCCATGAGGATGTAACAGACTCATGATTAGAACAGTAGTGCTTTATTGCTAGCCCGACTCTGCTTCTTCTTCTTGCGCCCTTTGCCTGTCTGCTGCTTAGTACGTCCTGCACGTCGGACTGTCGCACGGCGTTTGGCTGGAGTCGGTTGAGACACTCTGTTTATGTAGTTCTGAGCTGAAGAATGAGCTCTCTTCAATAGAGCTTGGCTTTGACCTCTGACATGTTTGTTTACACTCTTCTTGAGTGGTTTTCCAGCCATGACATCTGAAAGTACTCCTGCACCTGTAGAGAGTAGTGCTGTGCCAGCTGTCTTAGCAACTTTACGACCAATAGTGCTCAAAAGGGGGACAGCTCCTCGCAGTAATCCTGATATGATAGATCCAATACCATGACCACGTTGCCTAGCTACTCCACCGAAAGCTGGTAGAACACCGTGACCAAACTGAGATTTAGCATAGTAAGCACCATACTCCCCTCTAGGGGCTAAGTATGGAGGTGGGCCAAAGCGCTGAAGCATACTGTTACTATATGTGGTTGCTTATAGGCTTAAAAGCTAGTACTACAGTCACTGCTCCACGTTCAAATGGTATAGGACGACCTGTGCTGTCTCTTAAGTAGATCGCGATCTGTCTGAAGCTGCTCTTACTCACAGGTTGGTACATCAAAGGTTGGAAAGTGACAGTCTGTGTGTCACCTAGCAGTGGATTAATGTTTACAACTCTCAAGAGAGGTGCTCTCTTGTCTCCAACAATGTTATGTTTCACTATATCAGAGTATACATACACAGTCTGAGCTCTGAACTTCAAGTCTACTACAGCTTGACCTTCAGTTTTATTCATCAAGAAGACTCCACCTCCGAATCCTAACTGCACACCTAAGTTAACTGGTAGTTGTATCACAACATCAGGGGGTAGAGCTACAATACACTTCATTGTATACCTGTTGTATGTGAACACGTTAGATTTATTGTTCTTGTGGTGTGTCCTCAGTTTCTTGATGATACTAGGGTGTTTCCTGTTAATACACTTGTTCAGATAATTTATGAAGTCACTGTTGTCTTGTAGATATACACCTTGCAGAGAGAAAGCTGTATATGTCCGGACTGCTGGGAATTGAAAAGTGTTGACTAGTTTATCTAAATACTTCAACTTTAATTCTATTTTCACTACTCTGAGTTCTTCCTCAGTCAAAACTTCTGACTCTCTAGTAGTAAGCCCGTTTATGAATGCTGCTTTTTCTGTGTAATTTAAGTTGAGTGAATCTCTCACAGCTGAGACTGCTGCACTCGCACGGTTCTCAGGGTTCAAACCGCGTACTATTCTGTAAGTGATACTGTCTGCACCAGATGGCGGCACTTCTGCTAAAGGGTCTGGTTCAGTTTCGGTTTCGCTGTCCGATTCGACACTAGGTAGCGGCGCAGGTCGCGCTACTTCTCCAGAGCTTGGGTCTGATTCTACACTAAGTCTCGCTGTAGGTTGTCGTACTGGTACTAGTTTAGAGCGTTTGATCTCTACACCTCGCTGTAGACACTTCTTAGCTACGCTGTCGTGTATACTTGAACTTTTCCTATTCAACACAGGATCGTTCGCTGTGTAAGGAAAAAAGTCTGAGCTTCGCTTATGTAGTGCTTCTTGTAGTCTTTTAGCACTCATGACGCTCTTGGGTATAGTTGAGTCTGTTTCACCTTCTATGAACAACAATGTCTCACATTCTACGTTGTACCAACTAGTAGGACACGTTATTTCTTGCAGAGCACACTCCATTGGAGTACTAGAAGATACATACTCAGGTAACAATGTGTTGTAAGTTGTCAGAGTGTTGTCTGGGAAAACTTTCATAGACGAGTTGCTAGGTAGTGTCATTGTGAACGCCATTTTTTCACGTTCTTAGCAGGTTCCCACGTGTTGAACTTATCCCCGTAACCTTTCCACTTGACGTATGCTTGACGCTTACGACCTGAGCCTCTGTACTTCACTACTTCCTCTATGTCGTACCTCTTCCCTTGACGGACATGGACCTTTTGAACTTCAGGCTGGTAGAAAGTTCCTTTTATCTCTTCTCCTAGTTCATCTTTCAGTTGGTATCCTTTAGGTTTGACAGAATCTATAGTGTATACTTCTTCAGTCCAGTTAGGTTCGTAACCTCTGTTGAAAGCGCGCTTCTTAGCAAGCATGCGCACTTTAGAACCTTTCTTCAAAAGTAACTTGGGCACAGTCCTCTTGTCTGGTGGTTGTTCATATAGCCTGTAGAACAGAGCATCAGAGTTCTTGTCTGTGATGTCGACTGGAGCTGCACCTAGTGTCTTATGCACAGTACTATTGTAAGAGTGGACTAGATCTTGAAGTATGCCTGTCCACTTGTAGTTGTTGAAGTAAGCAAAGCAACGCCACAGCTTACCTTGCAGTGTGGCGTTAAATCGTTCAGCTATAGCACATTTCACGTCATCGTTCTCTCCAGTGAACAATTTTACACCCCTTTCTTCTAGATGACTTCTGAAAGTTTGGTTCAAAAATTCTTTTCCTTTGTCAGTCTGGATTTTAACAGGTTGTCTACTCTCAGTCATTTTCTTGTAAGCTTCTAATACATCTACAGCTTTCTTACTCTTGACAGGTTGAGCAAAGCCATATCTTGAGAAGACATCTATACCAGCTAAAATATACTGGTACCCTTTGTTCTCACGTGAAGACTCTCTCATGTCAATAAGATCTAACTGCCATTGTCTATCTATACCCCAAGTCTGAGTCTTGTGTCTTGTGAACCGTCTCTTGTAAGGTTTGTGTCTAGTGTAAGCATCCACATCTTCTAAAGCTTCAGCAATGTTTTTTAAGTCAGTCTTCTTAAAGTGATGGTGTCGCAATTTACTCACGCTAGTGAAACTTCCAGGTTCTCTGACTGAAGTATAGCGATCTACTACAGCTTTCTTCAAAGCTTTGTCCGCCATAACTTTGCTAGTTGACGAGATGTTATACCAGTACCACTCTGTGCAGTATTAGCTTTACGTTTACGCTTTGGTGTTACACTATATGAACGTCTTCTGAAGGGGGAGCCAGTCATAGAACTAACACTCTTGAAAGATTCTTTGTTTCTGACGAACTTGAGGTCTGGGTTCAACCTTTTAACAGCTGCGATGAAGTACTTTTGTCCTATGGGAGGTTGCTTCTTAGTTAGACTATTTTTCCGAGCTGCATCACCTAGTAGATCAATGATGTTACTCCCTTGTATACGCCGCCCGTGCACTACTAGTTCACCACTAGGAGTCCAGTTGATAGTACCTCTACCTTTGTCAGAGTCTGCTAAGTGTCTATACAGATTCATAGCAGTCTTCTGATAAGTAGTAGGTACACGCCTTTGAATTAAAGCATCCATCACCATGACACCTTGTCTACCTATAGGTCCTGTGTCTTCTTCTTCTCTTTCTTCTTCTTCTTGAGACTCATATTCATCGTCTCCACTAGCACCAGGTAAACTTGGAGTTGGAGTTTGATGACTAGTAGTAGAAAACATATCGTCATCATCGCCTGAAGTAGCTTCATCGTCTGCTTCTTCCCCTCTCCTACCTCTTTTGTGACGTTGTTGAGTAATATTTCTAGGGTTCATAGAAGAAGCAGCTCGACTCACAATTTTAGCTTTTTTGTATAGTATAGAAGATTTAGTCATGAGCTGGTTGTATCTACTGAGTCTCTCACTAGTGTTCAACTGAGAGTCATTCAATACTCTAGTTGCTTCTTTCTGTAAGTGACTCAATATCTCCACTAGACTACTGTGTGGGGATAGTTTTTCTCTGACTAGTTGACTCTCATAGAACTGAGTTTGAGGGTCTGGTAGCACAGCTGGAGCAGAAGACGCGAGTGTTGCACTAGGTAGCGGGTCAGTGTTAGTAGTAGAAGAAATGGGGGTGTCGCTTTTACCTACTAAATCAGGTCTCACTAAAGCCATACGTGTGTAAGACATGACTACCGTTTGACAGCTGATCCTATGAGACTAGTAATAAGAGGTAGTGCTACACCCAGTAGTGCACCTATGAAGCCACCGTCCTGCTGTAGTATTCGTCTCTTAGCTATGACAGTAATCTTAGGTTTTGTTATAGCTCTCAGCTGTTTCTTGTACGGCGATAACTTCTTGACTGCGTGAAGGTAGTTCGGTGTCAAGGTTTTGTTCATTACATTGACACATATGACACTCATTAGTCTGATCACTTCTTCACTGAGACCTCTCACTAAATGTTGACAGTCTGTACTACTACATTTAGCTATATGTTTCAACAGAGAGTAATGCCGACGTAAAGAAACTAACTTTTGGTAGTAAGCACTTCTCTGACGGCGCTTAAGACTCTTAGCACGCTTACTCTTAGTACTCCCCTTCATTTCTTCTGCTTTTTCCCAGTAGGAATGAATACTACGCTGTTCCAAGGTGTTGTTATACTGTTCCTCACTCGCAAGTTGTCAGGTGTGCTCTGCTTACAGTCCAACACTATGTATGAGTGTTTAGCTGTAGTCTCTTTGTTATATACCTGAGTCAAGAAAGATGGTTGCGCTGGGAAAGCTTGTCTAGATATATAACTTATCTGACTCATATCTCGAGGGTTTTTAAAAATAACTAGATAATGACTGTTCAAACTGAGAGTCCTGAAGTCTTTGTTAGCAAAGAATAAGTTCTGAGTAATGAATATTACATTCATGTTCATATGATGAGAACCTTTGATGAAGAGGTCTTTAGCTATAGGTGCATATTCTGGGTCTAACAAGTCGTCTATGATGAGCATCGAGTGTTTACTAGTATCTCGACTAGAGTTGAAAAGTTCATCCCTTGTGAGAAGACCTTCGTTGAATTTCACACCTGCACTTTTCAACTTTTCAAACTCTGGTTGCCACTGGCTGTAGCAGTAAGTTATATCGTGTACTTCAGGTGTGACGAGAGTCTTCACGTTATTTATCACTTCGAATACTAGACGACTCTTACCACAGGATGTAGGTCCAGCTATTAGCATAGTGAAAGGTGACTGTAGTCTAGGATCGAATTCAACAGATTCCACAGCGGTAGAGACGTCCATCTTAGTGCAGTGATCAGACGAGAGTGGTCAACACTGGAGTGACACAGCTCACTTTTATGGCTTTGGGTACAGCTGCATACAACCCTTGAACATACATTGCGACGTCGCTGCGACCCATGTCGTCTTGCAACACTTTCATCAGAGCTATAGGCTCAGACGTCTCGTTGTACTTCCAAGCTCTCAGCACTTCATAGACAGGGTTCTTGACAGTTCTGTCAGAAGGCACAGGTTGAGAGATGAAAGCTATTTCATGAGAAGTCAACCCTAAGTAGATCCCTATGGTCTTCCAGTCTCTAGGGCAGAGCTCAGACAAAAGAGAGAAATATTTCTGCACTTTCCACTCCATGTCTCCACTCTCTAAGCCATCCCACATGTCATGCTTGTCCATGTACTCACGTGAGAATTGGATGAGGTCCATACGGTAAGATTCCTCCAAAGCGTCTGCTAGTTCTTCCCACCTAGTAGTACAACTTTTCTGGTACCAAGTAGTGAACATTTCTCTAGCTTGAGTTATGACACTTCTCTCACAACTGAGATATCCCATGTCCTTCAAGTTCACTTTGAGGTATGAACCTAACCGTATGTAATCTGATGTCGGCAACTTACTACTTATTTTCAGTAGCATAGCGTCTGGTAAGTATCCTAACGGCTCTCCTTTGAAGAATGATGATACAGGTACTACCAAATTGAAATCTGCCATGATGAGCGAGTGTGTGAAGGAGTAGACAGGCAGGTAGGTAGGTAGAGCGTTGTATGGGGTGTTGTAGGTTAGGGGGAGCTTTTATATAGCTCTTTAGACTAGAATACGTAGGGAAATCGTGTAAAGAGTATGCAAAACGTTCTGAGTTCGAACTCCTCGCCCCCTATCCATTTCACACTAGAGGGGTGCTCCCCACCCCATACACCCTATGCTAATACTATACACACCCCCCACCCCACCCAACTCTATACGATGCACTAACGTTTCACTTTTTTATCAGAGTGTTTACAATAACATTCTGAGCGCTAAACCACTACGATGAGAGGACGTTGTAATATCACGCTCCCACTGACTTAAATAAGTTTTAACTCTGTATCTGTCTGCTTCAGTGTAACGTTCTAGATACGTATCTGGGATTTTGAAAATGTCTTCTACTTTCAAATCTGAACGACCTGCTAAGTTCCTTTGAAGCCGACAACCTAGCATGTCTATGATACTCTCTAACAAGTAATGTGTCGGCATGTCTTGATTAGAGTGGTACTGAGGATGATGAGGGTTGTTTGCGTAGTGATGTTTCAGCGCTGATTCCCACATTGCAAGGTGGTCAGAGTTCTTGAGAGGTTTTGAACTCTTAAGGCGGCCAAACTTCCACCCGTATCCAACAGCTTCTACAGCTGAAAACTTAGACAAGTCGTGCTTCATTATCAACTTGTCTATACATTTAGCTTCACTCTCATTGAAGCTATCACTTAGCAGAACCCAAGTGTAATACAACCATTTCCTATGCTCTAAAGTCTGTTTGAAATGCTTGAAAATGTACTGTAAAGTTTTTACAGTGCATGTGACAGACTCTTTTCTTTCACACACATACTGTAATACTAACTCGTCTTCAGGGTATCTAGCCTTAACTAGCGTGTAGAGGTCGTGAGCTGTCTTCATGATGACGTTGAAAGGTCGTTTGAATGAGTGAGTGCACTTACACGACCCTATATACTCTGAGTGATTTATGACTTGACAACTAACCGTTTAAAACACAGTGTGCATGTAAAATTTTTAAGAAGTAGAGTGACAGTTTGAAGGGGGGTCTCTCAATATATGAGAGACCAGAGTTAGTTTGTTAGTACACCTATACTTTTTTCACTTTTTTTTATTTTTTGTGAAGCATCTAATAGACTATTGGTCAAGGTTTTTTTTCATCAGTTAGGGGAGAAGGATTGAGTTGGAAAGGCTGTCACCAGTTCATACAAGACTCCTTGGCACAGTAGAGTAGGGTTTTGACAACGTTGTACAACTACTCTTACAACGTGACAACACCCGTTTGCATTGTGTCCAATCTCAGTCTTGTATGCTCTTTCATACAGAAACCGATCTGAAGAGTATTTAGCACGTGTTATCTTGTCAGGAGCTGATACTGTGTGCTTGATTAAGCCATGTACCATACTCGTAGAGATGAACACGGAATTTCCCAGCTGGTGTGATTCAAGCTGATTAATTTTGAAGTAGGGTTTCGTCCTACATTTTTGAAAGTTGATAGCTGAAGCTACTACACTATGAGAAGTTACACTGTGTTGTAACTTAGAAACTAGCAGTAACACGTTACTCACTACTTCAGATTGAGTAGCTTTCCCAGTAGAACTAGTTATGAACTTCTTGAGAGAAGGACTACTAGCATTTATAGGAGTCGTGTTGTTATGCAGAAAACAATTTGAAAAATCTAAATTTGGAGGTATGTAACTATCTCTGATGTACTCTTCAGGACAATATCTGAACAACTGCTTTTCCTCACCAGTCTCTACTCCACTCTTGACGTCTGAAATGAACTCCCAAACTGACCGCCTGTGTTTAGTGCTGAGTGAAATCGGTAGAGGTGTACAAGCTGCACTGGACATGTTGTCTCAGAGCTGCTCAGTTTGAATCTGATCACAGCCGGTTGTTTTCAACGTACACTAATCGTTTCCCCCACCCTCTCTAGAAAAGTAGTGTTCACAAATTAACTCACTTGAACGAAAATCTTTCAAACAAACGTCAAGAAGAAAATGTAAACTTCACCTTCAAACTTGTCAATCATATAATAAGTTTAAAAAAAAATTTAGATTGTATTTATATTTTTTCATCTTGAAAAGTGTAGTATAAGATACAACATTCATGAACGTTCCTTTTATGTTGCAACGCCCTATCCAGCTGACAGCCACTGTGCTATCTGAATAGAGTTCACATTTCCAACTGTTGTTTTTCAACTTTTTGTTTTACTCTCCGCAGAAGCACCAGTCTGTTATGGGTTATCCCGTGCTTATTTATGTAGTGTGGTTGATAAAGATACATTGTATCCAAACTCAGCCTAGTGCTTTACTATAGTGACATGTGCGTATAATTGTCGTACAATAACAATTAGAGATGAAATATGAAAAAAATGTCAGACGTCAAATGTTCGTCTATTGTCGTTCAACAAACGTGTGACAACGTTTGACAATCGTTGTCAGTAAAATTAGTATATATACCCCTTGATTTGCTCAGTTGAAATCAAACCGCTCCTGAGCTGCTCAACTGTGACGACTACTCTACTCTACACTTGCCACTCTACACGCTGCCTCCTCCTTTCAACTTCTACAAACTAACTGTTTTAGTTTAGGATGCGGTCTGCTGGCAACAAGAGCTCTAAGAAGAGTTCTAAAGTCGCTAAGAGCAAGAACTTAGTTCTGGACGTTTCTGTGGAGATACCTCCTACAGTGAGCAATGAAGTACAGTGGATTCATCGTCCAAGTACACCTGAAGAGCAGAGTGCAGCTATCTTGGGGTTACATCACGATCTGGACTGCATGCTGGCTCCTTCCACTGGCGTACTGGACCGTGATGTATCTACGTCAGCTCCAGCTTTGAGCTCTACAAGCTTCAGCAACCCTGAACCGCCCCAAGATGTCCTCACTTACCAGACCCTGTCACAGGTCATGCCCGTGGGCCGAGGCAATGGAGCTCTTCCCACTGCCGCTACTCCTCCAGTCATCATCGACTTGACTGGTGATGAGATACTTCTTCGACCCAGTACACCAATCGTCATCGACTTGACAGAGGACGAAGTAGAAGAAGGTGAAATCATCGGGCACGACTTGAATGAAGTACTAGATGAGTGGTTCCAGAGAGCTGAAGCTGAAGGACGCTGCGCGCCACCTACCTCACCTGTCACTACAGCTGTACCAGCCGACATTGTAGTGAGGGATAGTGCTGGGGCCGTCATCACTCCTGGCTTGACTGACACTGTTGTCGTCATCAACGGAGAAGCTACAGTAGTCACGGATGAGTACTACTCAAGAGTAGTAGGTGACACAAGTGGTGAAGTGAATCCTCCCAAGAGCGTGACGACTGCTACTAAAAGAAGTCCATCTCCACAGATCCAGCCAGAAGCAGTTGTTGAAAAAAAAAAGAAGCGAAAGTACACCAAGAGTGTGGCTACTGTAGCTGCAGCTGCTGCACGTGCTGCAAAGGCTGGTGTGGGAAGTGTTACTTCCCAATCTACGGTTGCTACTGCTGTTGTGACACCGCTTCCGCCGAGGAATGGATCCAAGAAAGTTGGGTCTAAGCTGGCTAACTTCCGCATAGTCCCTTTGACTGGTGAGAAGTGGCCTAGTCGGTTTGGATTCCCATCTCAACAAGCTGAAGGTAGCATTGTTCCTGACCAACTCTTCTACCCACCTGGAGATACATGCACGCTGCTTGAAGTATACAAGCTCCCCTTCATCAGTGGCGTCTCAATAAGGCAATATTTGAACAAGCCTTACGAGAGGCGCGTCAACTTACGGGCAAACGACTTCAGAGGGCTCTTCTACCAGAGCAAATCTATCATAGAGAACTATGACAGGATTAAAGAAGAAGCTAAGAAAGGAGCGCCAGCAGTCCAGAACTATCTGAACTACTTAGACAACCCTGTCAAGCACACAGGTATCTTAGTCAACCTCTACAGGGGCCAACCTAAGATCCACATCGGAACGTCGTCGTACGTGGAAGAAATGGATAAAGCACTGCCGGCAGGTCGAGCAACAACAAGTCCAATACACTGTGGGTACACGGTGACTGTCAACACGATCAAAGACATACTAGAACGTGTTGGGCCGATGCTGGAGAGTGACAAGAACTTTTACAGAAGTGTTACCACTTGCGATGAGACTGTCTAGGTGAGTGCTCAACAATTAAATTACATCAGTTGTAAGGTTCCTCAACACTGTATTGATAAGGCTGTAAATTCTTTGCATTATGTGTCTGTCTGTCTGTCTGTCTGTCTGTCTGTCTGCCTGTTTGTTAGTGAGTATGTTTTAGTGGAAAAAAGGAAAGAAAAAAAGAAGGAGAGAGTGTATATCTGAAGAGTTTTTAAAATGCATAGACACGTGAATACTATCAGTTGTATTCGGTGTAATGCACCTAGAATTCCTAGACAAGTTACTATACATAACAGTAGTAAGAACTTGTGTACTTCAGAGACTTGCTTGAGAGAAGTCTTCTCTAGTGAAACAGTTTTACCTGAAGAGATTGAGAAAAACTCTCTTTTCTTAGAATATTACAAATCAAATTTCAGATCGATAGGTCAAGGTTTAGTTGTGTTAGGTTGTGTACAAGCTATATATAACGTCAGATTAACTACTTTTGAATCTGATCAAGGAGTGAGTGAGATAGTGACAGCTCTCAGAGCTATACATGAGAACCAGTTATACAGTTATAGAGTAGCTGTGTCTTTTGGTCGAATTTTGACTTGCACTGAAGACGCTGAGCAAAGAGTCATGTATTTTCATGCTTCAGCTAACAACTCTTCAGTTTTTTATGACAGTGAAGACCATCAAGACCCTTACTTCTTAGTTAAGAACTCTGAGAGCTTTGAAAGTTGCATAGATCTATTGAAAAGTAAAGTGAAAGTTGACACAAGTAGACCTGACACAAAGTGGAAAGTAGTAGGTAATGTGAATGTGAATCTGACTTATATTAGACCTACAAATGTGTTCTTAGGTAAGTTAGAGAGTGTCCCTCCTAGTTTCAGGAAAAGAGGTATGTTACACTTCCACCGAGACTCTTACAGTAAGAGAGTGTACAGAGACAACTTGTGTTTCTTTAGATGCTTGTCACACCACTTGTATAAAACATTAGATAGAACTGTAGAGCTTTTCAAAGAAGCTTATCCAGACACTTGTCAGAAAAAGTTCAAAGGTATTCTCTTAAGTGATTTAGATAGATTAGAGAAAGTATTCAAAATAGACATACGAGTGTTCAAGCTGTCTAGTACTAATAAAGTGACTGTAGTGCGTAGCAAGCTTTGTAGTAGCAAGAAAGTCTTGAATCTCAACATGTACCGCAACCACTTGAGTCTGATAGTAGACATGTGTAAATATGGTCGCGTGTACAGTTGTGAAAAATGTTACAAAGCATTCTCTTCTAATTACAACTTGAAGAGACACACTGCTGTAACAAAAGACTGTACTAAAGTACGATTTATATACAAAGGGGGTGTGTACAAACCTAGTAGAACTATATTTCAGAAGTTGAGTGAGTTAGGTGTACATACACCTGCTCACTTAAAGATATACCCATATAAGATTGCTTTCGACTTTGAAAGTTATTTTGTAAAGAACGGTGAGAAAAGTTGTAACACAACTTTTGAGTTAGATCATGTACCACTGTCAGCTAGTGTAGCTAGTGACTTTCCAGGGTATACAGAACCAGTGTGTTTTGTCAGAGAGAGTAACAGGGAAAATGATGACTTAGTCAGTCGTGTATTAGGGTACATAGATATGTTAGCTTGTGAAATAGGTGAATGTGTCAGAGAGCGTTTTAAAGTAGTGACAGATCAGCTAGATGCTCTGCAAGCTGAAGAGGAAAGGTTAGAGAGTGCAGCTTTGAAAGCTGCTAAGTTAGAGAAAAGTAAGTATAATTTATCACCTGTCGTCAGAGCTAAACAAGCTCTGACAGCTTATATGAACAGAGTACCTGTAGTAGGTTTTAACTCAGGTCGATATGACTTAAATCTAATAAAGAGAAGCTTCCACACTTTCTTCTCAGAAAGAGAAAAGAAACCTATGACGACTATTAAAAGGTGCAACCAGTACATTGCTGTATACACTGAGCACTTAGTCTTCTTAGACATGGTGAACTATCTAGCTCCAGGTTATAATTACGCTAGTTATTTGAAAGCTTTTTTGAAAGACACAGAGAAAGGTTTTTTTCCTTATGAGTGGATGGACAATGTTCGAAAATTAGATAACACAACTCTCCCACCTAGGAGAAGTTTCTATAGCTCTCTGACTGGGAAAGGTATAACTCAAGCTGAGTATAGAAGCTGTAAAGAAGTGTGGGTGAAAGAAAAAATGAAAACAATGAAAGACTACTTAGTGTACTATAACAATTTAGATGTAGCTCCATTTGTCAGAGCTATAAATGAACATAGCAAGTTCTTCATAGAAAGGAGTGTCGACATGTTCAAAGATGGTTTGACACTTCCAGGTTTGACTTTGAAGTTCCTCTTTCAGAACACTGAGTTGAATGCGACACCTTATGTTCTCTTTTCACATCATGAAAAAGAAGTCCACAACTTACTGAGAAAGAATTTAGTTGGTGGACCTGCTATAATATTCCACAGACACCATCGTAGTGGTATAACTAGAATAAGAGAGCGTAAGTATGGAGTTGATAGTAAGAAGTGTGATCACATTTTAGGAGTAGATGCAAATAGTTTGTACTTGAAATGTATGGGTGAAGCTCATTGTACAGGTTTCTATGTAGTGAGACGTCACGAAGATGATTTCAAACCTGTTCTCAGTCAGCAAATCAGTTACTCAGCTGTAGAATGGCTCCGTTACAGAGCTATAGTAGACAAAGTACCTATTTTACATCAATACAACTATGGTGAAGTCAGTGTAGGTAGTCAGCGTATAAGAGTAGATGGGATAGTCCCTGATCGTAAATTGATATACCAGTTCCACGGTTGCTATTGGCATGGTCATACATGTCAGATCAACAAGACATTGATGACTAGTACGAAGGGTCGGGAATGGATAGAAGAGCGTTCTACTAAAACAGCTGCTGTAACTCTGTATCTGAAAAGTTTAGGTTACACAGTAGTAGAACAATATGAATGTCAGTGGATCAAATTACGAAAAAACACTCAGTGTTTGAAACTGAAACCGGAATGGAGTGTTAATAGACCGTCTTCAGCTGGTAAGATGAGTCAAGCTGAGATAATAGAAGGCGTGAAAAGTGGTTCAGTGTTTGGGTTGATTCAAGTAGATATTCACACACCTGAACATCTCAAACCATATTTTGCTGAAATGACACCAGTTTTCAAGAACATTCTTGTCAGCAAAGAAGATGTAGGTGATCATATGAAAAGTTATCTAGAAAGTGTAGGGAAACTGCGCCAACCTCAGAGACAGTTGATAGGTAGTTTCCATGGATCAGGTCTTCTACTAGGTACCCCGTTACTTAAGTGGTATCTAGAGAAAGGTTTAGTAGTTAGCAAAGTGCACTTGTTAGTTCAATACACACCTGAAGAAACTTTCAGACCTTTTGTGCAAGAAGTGACAGCAGCTAGACGGAAAGGAGATGAGAATGTTGACTGCAAGATCTTGTCTGACTTGTATAAACTGTTAGGTAACAGTTCATATGGTAAGACTATATGTAACAAGCAGAATTTCTTGAATACTAAATATGTAAGTCCAGATTTTGCTAGTCGACATTGTCTGCACTGGTCAGTACAACAAGTGCATGACATCAGTGAGAACACTGTAGAAATGTCATCTCTCCCGACTAGTATCACATACGACTTACCTGTTCAGATTGGGTTCATGGTATACCAGTATGCTAAACTGAAAATGTTAGCGTTCTACTACGACTTCTTGTTGAAGTTCATTGACTCAAAAGACTTTGAAATGTGTGAAATGGACACTGACAGTTTTTATTTTGCATTGTCTAAAAAGAATTTAGACGAAGCTGTCAAACCTGATATGCGTGAGCAATACTTCAGAGAGCGTCACAAGTGGTTACCTTCTGAATCTTGTGATAATCCTGAACATAGAGAGACGTACATTCAATGCAGAACACACAACTACCCATGGGTACAACCACCGTGTTGCTATCGCCGCCTGGTGTTTGACAAGCGAACTCCAGGTCTGTTCAAGATAGAGTGGGAAGGAGACGCTATGACATCTTTGAACCCTAAATGTTACATGTGTGTCAGTGAGACAGGGAATAAGACTAGTTGCAAAGGAGTTATCCAGAAGCAGAATAATCTTACTGAGACAAGTTATCAGAACGTTTTGAAAACAGAAAAGACTCATGTAGTGACAAACAGAGGTTTCAGAGTTATAGACCATCACGTCACTACATACTCTCAGAACAAGCAAGGTCTAAATTACCAGTACATTAAGAGAATAGTATGTGAAGATGGTGTCAGCACTGAACCTTTAGATATATGACTCTCTCTTTCTGTGTGTGTTTGTGTGTGTGTGTGTGTGTGTGTGTGTGTTTGTGTTTGTGTGTGACAAAAGACAAGTGAGTTGTATCACTCAAAAAAAAAGTAAAAAAACTAACAGTATTTTCCTACAGTAAAAAAGAAAAGAGAAAATAGTTAAAGAAAAGGGAAAATTTTCTGTGAAGAAAAGAAAATTTCTACAAATGGAAATTAAGTAGTACTAACTATATAGTAAAAAAAAAGAAGGAGTAAAGGAAAATTTTCTGTGAAGAAAAAGAAAAAATTTCCATAATTGGAAATTAAGTAGTACTAACTATATAGTAAAAAAAAAAGAAGAAAAGAGAAAAATTTTCATGAAAAATTTTCATAAAAATGTAAATAATACAGCTTCTATAAAGAGAAAGAGAGAGAAATTATAGTTGAACATTCGAGGAAATTATCCAATTTCTCTCCGAATGTTTCACCTCAATTTCTCTCCTAGTGAACTATATCGCTAAAAAAAAGCTCGTAAAATAACAAAAAAAAGTGAACTGTATCACACCAAAAAATAAAAAGCAGGCGTGAAAAGAGAGTTGTTACAAAGACGCCACTGACTGATTTCAGACTACTTTACTAAACTCTCTTTGTCCGTCAAATTCATCAGAGAAGATTATTTTTTTCTGATTAGTGTCAAGAAAATATATACAATGGCTGACAGCAAGTTGACGTCAAAAATAGACGATATCCTTGACTCTGTCAGTATGTACAGTTCTATATATGGTAGTTGTAGTTCTAGACTTGATGCTTCACCACCAACTCTCTCACCACGTGAAAGTGAGAAAAATGTTCATACACCCCCACGCATTACAACTCATGTAAAACCAGTGTCACCTCGTAACTTCGACACAGCTTTGACTTGTGGTTGTAGAGGTCATTTCTTCTGGGAGTTCATACCTGTAAATGATATTAGCTATTTTAGAGGAACCTTACCTGATGTTGTTGAGCGCTGTTTTTCCAGTATACATGTGTACAGAGATTTCCATGAAGCTTTCTGGGATGCATACACTCAGTGTATAGAGCAATCCACATTGAATCTGCCTATATTCGTTGCAGATTTCACCATTGCTGTGTATCAAATGCATAACTCTCTGACTTGCCCCAGACACTATGCTAGATACACTCTAGGGAGTTTCAAGAGCTTCATGGAGTTTAACGAAGTGTTACGTGAATCACCTATTATAGGCGCATTCTGTAGGTGTAATGTTCCGATGAACCCTTCAGATATCGCTTACAATGTGTGTTTCACGTGTCTGCAAGCTACTCTAGAGTTGAAAGCTTTGTCTCTCACAGCTGTGTTACAGCATTTCTCGTATGAAGTCAGTTTCAAAACTGATTACTTGAATGCCCTGACTCCAGGTGTGAGAAACAATCGCGAATACTTTCTAGCTCAGTCATTGTTTGATGTGAAACTATCTAAAATTGTGAAGATGGGGACTGGTTGGGTGAGTACTTGGAATACTCGAGGTGTTTCTTGGAAAGGCCAGAAAGGTTTCACAACCAATCGTTCTTTCTGCATCATGTGTAACATTGCAGGGAATGGTCATGACTTGTTTGTGTGCAAGAACTGTACAAAGTATAAAATGTGAATAAAGTAACCAAAATAATATTTCTTGCCTTGTGTTTGTCTTTAGCATGTGACGGCATTACTCAATGTCATTGTTGACATTTATTTCAACCACGTGGTCTTAAACACGTGTCATTGTTGACATTTATTATAAGCACGTGGTCTTCAACACGTGTACAAGTGAAGTAGGTCATGTTGACATTGTACTAGCCAATCAGAAGCTTGTAAAGTATGTCATGACCTCTGATGACGTCACTTCCTGTCATTTAGAAGCTTCTGATTGGTTGACAGAGGTCACTTCCGTTCTGCAAGTGTCAACTGACCTAGATGCACCCGTTTACTACGCGCTGAATATGCTCCTATATACTACTTTTATCACACACATTCATGAAGGCTGCAGTAATATAGTATCAGCCTCTGCAGGATCTACTGATATCAGTGATAATATCACTACACCTTTCATAAGGTCGTCTGATAAAAAATGTTGTATTGGTATTTTGTATGTTAGCGTGTATTTATTAGCTGAGATCGGGTCATAGGTGATTTGGCTAATGTGTTGTGGGAGATATGGAGTATTTAATTATGTTACATAATTACCATCCATCCTCATGGCCTAAATGACTCTACCAAATGGTAATCAGATGTACTAATTACCTTGGGAATAGAGAGGTTAAAGCGGCACTATAGGGAACGTTGCATAATACTTGATTGTTTCTATTTACATGGGAGGTAGGATGGACAAACAAATCACTGGACTGTGACCTGGGTAACTGACACATGAATGAGTCAGTTATGACATATACAAGTAGCCCCATTATGTATTTCATTTAACATTGATTTATGGTGGCATGTGTAAATTGCACCAAAGTAGGACATAATTAGATTTTTGAAAGGTAATATTTTACATTAAAATGGCACAAGTCTGGCTTTTTATCGTTTGGTACTAGTTGTAATACTGTAATGATGAGTGGACACGTGATTTTGTAAAGTGGCAGTTTTATCCTGTGAATATTTGTATATGAGCATGTTATACATTGACATTATATGTTAGTATTTCATGAGGAATACAAGCAAATTAAATGGGTAGTAATGTTATACCAGTAGGATTTAACAGACACAAATTTATGAATAAGTGGCACGGTGGTACATAGTGAATCCTAGCTAGATGGATACTTGTAAACACATTTTATATGAAATGAATCTTAGGTATCTCAAGTATCATCCGTAAATGTGGGCTCTAAATCTCTGAAAGATTTACAATGCCACCTCAGTAAGTGAAGGGGGTGGGCTAATCCAAGTTTAGAAGTTTCTCATATGAAAACAAGGAGACACATCCATTTCAACTAACTCCTGTATAATACATAATTTTGAGTTTTGGAATGTTTAATTGGCGTAACTTCCATAACATGTGCGTTATATATATCTCTCAGCGATAGCTAATGTGATAAACGTTCACAATTAATATGACATCACAGTGCAATTCGAGAAAACACAAGTAGATATATTCTGCACAGTCCATACAGGTAAAGACAAACACAAGTATGAGTTACAGAATCAGTTGATGCTTGGAAGAGTCCTACTGATACAGCTGAGTAGCAACTTGTGCCAGCAACCAAAAGGTGTTGCTAGACACCAGTTAGGGGATAATGCCCCTATCTATCTACTATAGAAATATGCTTTCATTGTATAAACCTAGGGTAAAGAAGATAATGGCTGTTGGTATAAACCTGGCCCCTAAGTATTAACCCTTAATTCATACCACATCAATTATTTTCTTCTATCCTTTGTTAGATCCCTAATTAAGAGGGGCAGTGGCCAGTACAATCTAACCACCAATGGCCCTGGTCATAGTATATAGTATACAGTGTAAAGTATTCAGATCTATTACATCTATAATATTATTTGCATGTTATAACAGTATCTATCTATGCAATAGTCCATGTACATCTATGCAATAATCCTTATAGATATTATTGATATCATATTTCGAAATCAATTGATATTCTTTACATGGAATCTATTTAGACTATTTACCATGCAATGCTTGTTGGTGTTCAAAAGTCTTCATGTTTCTCTTGATTGTTGAAAAACCCACTCAGAGTAACAGATACTACTATAAGTATACACCCAAACACTTCAAGTGCATTCTCTCTGCCATACAGATTGTTACTCAGAATGGTATACTGAAGTATTAGGTTGAGCACAGGAATGAGGTTGGATATCATAGTAGCATGTATGGGATTTATCATTTGGCAACCCGCAACTTGACAAAGCAGAGCGGCCCCTGCACTTACCACGTGTATTGAGACAAGAAAGATAGTGTATGGCTCAGTGATCCACACTGGTTGTTCTAGGTAAATGCTGCAGATGCAGCAGATTGGTACAGCCACACCTGAAGTGAGGAAAGTAAGGAAGGCTGGTTTTACTTCCTTTAAGTAAACCCCAGCTAATATAGTGTAGAAGGACTCAAATACAGCAGCTCCAAAAAGAGCAAGATAGCCTAAAAGAAGCCAAAATGTGAGACCAGATGCTACAGATTTATTTGGAGTCGGGCTGACAATAGAAATGCTCACATTTTCCGACACAATGAAGCCGGGTGTAAACCCATCGGTAAAATCCATCCATGGTTGAACTAGAAAAAACATGCCTAGTACACAGCCAATGATGGAGACTGAGATTATTATATTAAATGCCTTATCAAAGAGTACCTTCATTATCACAGATGTTATTATCACAAGAGAAATTGACATAAAAGATACATGGCTCAGTGGCACAAATGCCACTGCAAAGAAATACAGGCAATTGAAACCCATTGTGCAAAGCCCCATCAGCAGTACATGTACATAGGATTCCTTAGGTAATCCTAGTTCTGTTCTTTTGTTGAAACACATGGCTAGTGCAGCAAATAGCACTCCACCAATATATCGCAGGACACCAAGTTGGAAGTCAGGCACACGTCTCTCAAGTACCTGCACAGCTGCTGCCGACGATGCCCAGAGGATGTCATGCAGCAGCAGGAGTCCACAGCCAAGGAGTGTCTTCTTCAAGGGACTAATCATCTTCTCAATGCTTCTTCTGGGGGTTGCAAATAAACAGGTGAAAGGTCGAATTGGGGGCATAGTTTTTGATCTAATTTTGGAAAGATTTCCACAAGGCAAATAGAAATAAAGTTTGTAGAAACAGTTTTGTAATACAAATGTATATCGACTTAGCCTTTCACTAGGCTATAAAGAGTGACCCAGGCTTGTCAATATGTGATGAAATACTATGAAATAGAGATGGTCCTGCTAAATATGGTTCATTATATGTATATATATATATATATATATATATATATATATATATATATATATATATATATATATATATTGTAGTGGGCAGGAAGGGGGCGGCCAACTCAGGAACCCTCGCCGCTGCACTCTCGGGCGAGACGGTTCCGGATGAGTGTCATCTCAGTTGGATTCATCTCGGCTGAAACGGATTCGTCCAAGAGTCTAGGGGGCGAATCCCTCTCGGACGCTGGGAAGGGGGCGGGGTTTATGAGGAGGAATGCAATAATAATTTAATGATTGTTCAGTAACCATTCAATAGAGGATCTCTTGGAATATCCGCAAGGCAGGCTTTTTTTTATTCATTCTGGCGTCTCTTCTATGATATATGCTCATAATATCCTTACAAAATATATATATACATATATATATATGTCTATATATATATAATGTTTTATATATACATACATATATATATATATTCCTATTCCGCATTAGCGAGATACAGTGGCTCCACCTTTTGGACCACTGTTAACAGTCATAACCCTTTGCTCTGCAAGGACCAGCTCAGCCAAATCTCGTGGCCGAGAATAGGGTACAGGCAGGGTGCAGGTATTGTGAATAGGTTGTTACTGGACAATACTTGTATCACCTTGTCCGGGATAGTGTAGTGGTTAGCACTGTCGACTAATAATACTGGGAGCCCAAATCCCTACCAGGCCAAATAACAGTATGTCCTTTAAATATATATTTCTAAAATTTTCTTTAGTATTGTGAATAATGTATTCTGTTTCCAAAATTGCTTTACTTATGAATTTGATTACCAGGCATTGCCTGGAAGAGAATTGAACTCAGGCACTCTGCATCATAAATCCACAGTGCTAACCACTACACGATACTGGACACAGGTGACATTAGGAGTGTCCAGGTACAACCTATTCACAATACCTGCACCCTACTTGTACCCTAATCTCGGCCACGAGATTTGGCTAAGCTGGTTGCTGTGAGTACTGGGAATAGACCTAGTACCAGTGGGAATGGCGCTATCCACTGATCATCTTGCTAAGGCCCTATACCATGGCCTATAGGTGTACAATAATCTCCACCTAGATAGATCGTCCTGGTCTAGTTATCCATCCACTCATAGTGGTTATGATCACAAAGTAACAAGACTTTCAATGAAACATCATCAGCTCATTTCTTTGTAAAGCACATTACTGTACATTATCTTTAAGTGGCTGCTTAGGCTAGTGTAAATACAGCATTTATCTCTGGCTAGGTTTTTCCTGTATCTCTTTCTATATATTCTCAACCTGGGTGTTTGGCATATTGTACCTATTGTAGGTTTTATCCCATATTCTACGAATTCTACCCAGAGGAGGAGAATTATGAGCATTAGTCAAGGAGGATATTATGGAGACCTTTCCAGGAGGAGGTTATGGGACTAGTCAAAGAGGAGGCTATGTGCACTAGTTTGGAAGGAGGTTATGGGAACTAGTCTGGGAGGAGGTAATATGAACTACAAGTATTAGAGGAGGTTATGAGAATTTTTTCTTATTCAAAATCCTACTTCTACCCCTCATGCATATGCCATGAGCTCCCAGAAAGATGCTATTGTCCATGGCCCCTTTCCCGCCCTCTACTCATCCAGTAGTTAGCTATAGTGGTCTATGTAGGTCACTATCTTATCAGTCCTTTTAAATACAATTAAATTTGTTTTATTTCCAAATCTCACTCTATTCCATGCTGAGATAACTAGTGGTTGATAACCTTTATGCACGCAGTACCTTTGGTCATACCTCCTGTTTTAATGAAGATTGTACATGTCCCTTAGTTAAGCCTATAGGCTACTGGATACCACCTTATGGGAAATACAGCCTCACATTATCTTACCATATATCACAGATAGAGCCTAAGGAAACATCAAGGAAATTAAGATATACTTAACCAACCCCCTGGAAAGGTGCTTATTGACTTACAGTCTGCCAATAGTCTACAGAACCTTTGATAACAGAGGACCCCTCACATAGGAGTTATATAGATACACAGTGATCAGCCAGTGGTGGGAAACTGACCCATGGATGCACGCCTAGTTCTGGTGGCCAGGCCACATGCCTATGGCTCACTCTCACCAAACCAGTGCAACTTAAAAAGTGACGTACATGATCGGTGGACGTACATGATCGGTGGACGTACATGATCGGTGACGTACATGATCGGTGACGTACATGATCGGTGACGTACATGATCGGTGATCTATTGACTGCCCTACCCTTTCTGAAGATGATAAAACATAAATAAACCTTACCAAGGTGTACATATGATGTGTCTCTTGAAATGTAATATGTTAGCAATGTATAGATGCGACTATTAAGGTCATTTTTCATGGCATTTTAATACCGATCATGTACGTCATGTGACGTACATGATCGGTGACGTACATGATCGGTGATTTATTGACTGCCTTACCCTTTATGAACATGATAACTCATGAATAAACCTTACCAACGTGTACATATGATGTGTGTATTGAAATGTTATCTGTTAGAAATGTATAGATGCGACTATTAAAATCATTTTACATGACATTTCGATCCCGATCATGTACGTCATGTGACGTACATGATCGGCCATTATTTATTGACTGTCTTAATTACCCTTTCTGACCATATATAAAACATAAATCAATCATAGCAAGGTGTACATATGATGTAGGTCTAAATATGTATAATCATAGACATGTGAAGCAGTGGGTAATGAGGAAATGTTACATGACATTCCAAGCCGATCATGTACGTCATGTGACGTACATGATCGGTTACACATTGAGCCCCCCCCCTCCGGCCCCTATAAATATTTTGGGAGGTTTTTTTTCTAATAAACTCCCCAAAGATACATTACAGCCTGTAGGTATGGTTGGGAGAGTTAAACATCGTAGTGCAGGGGGTAAAAGATGGATTTTGTCCTCTGCCGATCATGTACGTCCACCGATCATGTACGTCCACCGATCATGTACGTCACTTTTTTAGTTGCACTGATTTGGTGAGAGTGAGTCCTATGCATATTATTTGAGAGTCCCCTATAGGCATAACACTGTACTCTCCAGTCCACCTCTCTAGCCTGGCCACAGAGGAAGGCTGATACGAGTGATGATGTGGCTATTTAGAGAATCAAGGAACTAGTCTTTTCACACTTTTGGAAGTCATGTGATGGGAAACCCATGACCTGCAGACTGATATATCAATGTACTAACCACAACTCCATCCATCCATCCATGCCAAGTTCATTGTCATACCTCCAAGTGATAAGTCTTATTAATGTATCAGTTCAGTTCATAGGCTCCTCCAATAAACTATTTTCACATCCCCTAGATTGAACTATGGCTACATAGGGGAGTAACAGAGAGGTAGCCGAGGCTGTCTTTTTACTATTATACAGTGTTGTATTGCTTCATCAGTTAGCCATTCATCATCAGGAAGAAAATGTCACTCCCTAAAATCCAATTCCTTTTGATTCATGCTCACTTTGTGGTAGGTCACCCTTGATGACCCAATTTTTATAAAAAACAATACAGGAGCATTAAGATTATTCTTTTTAAATCCTTAAAACTCCATGAAATATGTGAAAAAGGGTGAAAAAATGTTTATGTGAAAAAGGTTTATGTGATTCTAATCAACATTCTCAAATAAAAAATATTCAGAAGACAGAACTTTCCTACTGCTTATAGCTGCTTATATGATAGGCACAGAGTCTGGGGGTGGCTTATACACAAGTTTTTGCTCTTATAATACGGTACAAAAGTCACCATAATTAGATAGACAGTGCAGCTTATAGGATCAGCCTAAAGTCTGGGTGTGGCTTACATGCAAGTTAAGCTTATATGCGAGGTTTTACCATAATCGGGCCATTACAGATGTGGCATCTCTCTAATAGGAAATAATCTGATAAATTTAGGTCATCAATTGGCCTGTGATCACTGAAAGTAGGCAAGATAATATTATGATGAAGAGAACTTAAATAAAGCCACCATTATCTTCTAATACCCTGGACATATGGATGTAGGCAATTCAAAATACTGTTTATTGTCATTATTTGTATGGGTATGGCAAGAATTGTGTTTTTCAGTAATGGCTACCCTGACCAGGTAAAGAATATGCATGAGAAAGGAAATTTGATGCTCCCATAGTATTCCTAGACCCTGAAAATGGGGGTTTAGGCACCTTAATAGTATATCGTCATTATATACTATGATATAACCACAATTGTGAATTTTCATAATGGCCGCCTTTATCGAGCCCCATTTCTGAGAAAAAACATTTGTTCACATACCATCCACCCCAAACATGACCCGTATACCTCATATACCAACTTTGGTATGTGTGGTACCCTGCAACATTCCATACCCCATATGGTAAAATCTCAGAATTCTGCCTCCAGTCCAGCTGTCAAAATCATCCAAAATTGCTGTTTTAATGGCCACCATCTAGAAATTCATGAATGTATGGGTCTGATGAATGTATAGATAAGAGAATTAGGTTACTGACCAGTTAGAACACAGGTATAGATAGCTTCAGTAGGCAGAAATGTGAAGTCCAAAGGATGAAGAAAGTCATTTCTGAAAAAGGTGACAGGCCGTCACTTTGGGCGGCCATATTGGAAAAACGCACCAACGGATTTTTGTAAGAAATGGATTTTTGAATTTGGCAAGAAATTCTACATAAGAACCACCCCTCAAACCCTTTGGTCACAAAAACAAAAATTTAAAAGTGCCCTGGCTCTGGAGGGTGTTTTTCCCCATTGGTCCAATACGTAACCAATATGGAGAAAAAATACGGACCGTATACGGGACCCGCATTGGGAAGGCAAAAAACTTTTTTTTCCCCCCTCCGTATCACGACCGTATGTGTATACAAAATTGGCATTTTTTTCCCTGTTTACGGGTTACCAATGCGGGATCCCGCATTGGTATACCCGTATTGGCACCAATACGGGACTATGCGACACTGAAAGCGGGAAGCCACTTACCAAAACGGGGATACCCCTAGGGAATTCCCTGTCTGACGTCACTTCCAGAATCCGCCATTTGCAATTTGCCAACTGCTACTAGACTTCACAACACAACAACAAGTCACTTTAAACCATTTAGGGCGGAGCTCTTTTTTGACCATTTTTCTCTTGTAAAGAATTGTCTGGGCTTTCCAGAACTGAAAGAATTTTTCAAATAGTCCAATTATTAGTGAGATCATTAAGGGTCAAAGTATATCAAGGTTTCTCAAAATTAAATAACCCGCATTTGCATAAATACATTATCCACAAAGATATGACGTCATAAATATGACGTCCTGACGTCAACATTAATTGGTAAATTTCCCCTCCTTTAAACTGCAATATCTCAAATTTGGAGCATTGCAATTACTTGAAACCAATTTTACATGATGATGATAGGTAAATTGAATTTTAACTTTTATGTTGAGTGGCCATAGCCAAAGTGGTGTTTTTTGTTACCATGGCAACCAAAATCAACAAAAATTGCTCTTTTGGTATATTTGGTTGCCATGGAAACGGTTTTTTCCACAGAAGTGCATTAAAAATCATCAAATCTTTTGTTTCCATCATTTTCAGCATGAAAAAATATTCAAAGTCATTTTTGACCAAAATTAGTGATATTATTCGATATTTTTGATGATTTTGACCTTAAATATTGCTTTAAATATGGTAAAACCTTCATTAAATATCTTTTGAGTTGCCCTTGCTATATTTTCAAGGGAAAAGAATATAGATACAGACACCCTAGTAGCAACGACACTGTGGCCCCGTCCGGGGCCAGACTGTGTTTGCAAGTCTGGCCCGGAGTGGGCTAACCGACCGGCTCCCATCGGTTTAGGGCACTGGGCTTTGGTCTGGCCCCGTGCGGGCTTCCCATGTTGGGCGCAGATCGGGTTTTGGACGGGAAGCCCACTTCGGGTTCAGACCAGTTTTTGGACGGGCTTCCCACTTTGGGCTCAGATTGGTTTTTGGACGGGCTGAAAGTGGGTTCAGATCGGTTTTTGGATGGGCTGAAAGTGGGCTCAGATCGGTTTTTGGACGGGTTGAAAGCGGGCTCAGATCGGATAATTATGGGTCTTTAGAATCTATTCAATCATTCTCCAATGATTTCTTGTATTTGTTGAACCAGATATCCTAGGTCCTTCTGATCAACCCAAGATCCTATTATCATCAGGTTTGTGCCACATGCAGCATAGACAAGTGTCTATGGTGCACATTGGCCTTCTAAGCCATAGTTCATACCTACATGGGGCACATGAGTCTTATACTAAGCAGGTTGTAATGCCACAGAAATAGTGTTCACACTTGATAGCTGCTTAGAGAACCTCTTTTTCATCATTCAAATATATAGTCTATCTTATTTCCAAACTGTGAGAACATCTATCTATTGTTTCCTATTCTACATCACTTTAACATTTTATTGTATTATTATGTAATGTCAATTTCATCTGGTTTTGTTGGAAAACTCTAGATATTGTACTTAGTGACATCTGGTGTTAATCATCAGAACCACTAGACCAGTTGCCCTGTCCAAACCCAACCTCAGCCCTCATCGGCCCGGAGTGGGCTAACCGATGGGCGCCCGTTGGTTTAGGGCACTGGGCTTTGGTGTGGCCCCAAGTGGGCTGCCCGAATTGGGCTCAGAACGGGTTTTGGACGGGTTTCCTGTCATCTGGCCAACATGAACCAAAAGCGGGTAACCCTCTTTGAAACTGATCTGAGCCCAAATCGGGCAACCCGCTTTGAAACTGATCTGAGCCCAAAATAGGAAGCCCAATCAGGGCCACACTTCAGCCCAGCCATCTGCCCAACATGAAACCCAGCTCAGTTTTGCCTGACTTCAAACAGCAAATCCGAGCTAAAACCAAATTGGCCCCGTGCGGACTTGCTACTAGGGCACCTTGGACTTCCCAAAGTCCCAGTTCCATAGATCAAGCTCAAATTTTCTTTTTTTAATTTTTATAACTTTTTCACTGTAATTTGTTGCCTTAGAAATCCATTAAAACATGTCAAAAACATGTAGGACAATCGCCCTAAATGGGTTAAAAGATGCCAAAAGCAACTAGAAAGGTAAGGACAGCATGTCTTATGATGCATTAGGGTACAATGTAACACATACAAAGCTATGTCGGTCCGTCCTGTCATGTATCATGCTATTTTCATTCAATTTTCCCTGCCTGGGTCACGCTGAACATACCATTTCGGTTCCATCAAATGCAAATGCTATAATGTATATTGTTCAAAATGTGTACGCTCTGTCTCTATGGTACTTTTATCTTCTGCTATGGGCAACAGAATTAGCATAACTTAACGGGGGGGATGGAATGGCACAATATGCAGCTCCCTCACCCTGCCTCTTTCCCTATTGTATCATGGGATCACATTAAATTTTTCAGAAAACCCGACGAGATGAATCGGGACCAGGATCGGAAGAGGAGGTGGAGGAAGGGTTCCAAGGCTTCCAAGACTTTTTCCCCAGCAACTTTACAGGGATGGGCGGGTCGCAAATGATTGGATATATGGAGAAGTTACTAGCAGAAATGTGCAGAACAGAAGTGCGTCAAAAGGGTAAGGCCCCTTCAAGTGAACATTACACTAACACAGGAGCCCCCCCCCCACACAAGAAGCAAAAACCCTTGCCTCAGGACTATAAAAAGAAGGATCCCACTTACACAGCTGCTGCAGATGCGTCAAGTTCAACCGCCAAACCGCCTAAAAAGACATCAGCCAAAACTAAGGCCAAATCCTGCAAGAAACAATATGTGGGGCAAATTATACCCGGGTTAGCCAGTGAGCTGAGTCTCAGCATGTCAAGGGACAGCAGTAGGAATCTGTGCACTGTAAAAGGCGCCCATTGGCGTGCAGACGAGCTAGAGGCCCTTATAATGGGGGCTTACCATCTCAAACCGGTGCTTCGTGGTAAGTTCAAGGATGCCACCAGCGGGGCGACGATGGAAGAGCTAGCATGGAAAGAGCTCACAGGTAAGAAAAAATATTACATGTATTTTTTTATTAATTCTCCAAAAACAGTATTTCCTTTTGAATATCAACATGTACAGATAAAACAAAGGATCTCACTCTGCCATACATTACACAGTATACCACGCTATTTGTCCCTGTTGTGACGTCATGTTAAAACTCCGTCCTGGTAATAAATATTTGTAAACCTCTTTTTTGGCCAGATTATGTGTCTTCGGTAGGACTGAGAGCGAGGACAGTAGCACAGGTGGAGGACAAACTGGGGTACTACTGCCAGCAAGCCAAACGGAAAGTAAGTATATTTATATTCTTTTTTGGTTCAAATGTTTTTGTTTTTTTGGTGTTACACAATATGAACATCGTGATTTTGATATTGTAATGACCATAAATTAAAAAATTATACAATATAATATAACTACTTACAAATAATATTGAAATAGTAAATTCTGCTTCCTGTTTCCTCAACATATAAACGTTTTGGTATACCCTGTGATATAGCACAGATGAAGATTTGTCTTTCTTGTACAGGATCCTGTTGTACTGTGTTATCCATATTGTAAATTCATGTCCTTTTCCCTGTTGTAACAGAGGCAGAGAATGCTCCGGTCGGAGGGACCCCAAAGATTTCCTTGAAGACCTCGAACAAGCCGCGTGTGACTACTCCGGAGTCGACGTTGTGCTCGGTAAGTAATATAATTAATTTCCATTCTCTAACATACAGATAAAGGTACAGGAAAATATTTTTTTCACATACAATCACCCCAACTGAAACCAAATATGAAACGTACCATACAGTAAAATACCCCATATTTGGAATAGTAGTGATATGTTGTTTGTGCTTTGTTTAATACTTTATACAGCTATATTATACCTTCTTGATTACAACAGGTATAGACGGAATGCAGCCACCCAATCTGAAGGGTGGGGGACGGGCTGAGAGGAAATGGTCCTGCTATGACCCTGACCGGCCTGACAAAGGGGATTATGCCATCATAGCGATGCCCAGTGCCAGCATGGCCGCTGTACAGGAAAGAGAGCTGCTGGTCAGCATCGATGGAGGTAAGCAACATCCATTTTTGAACAAATATATATATGTACATTGGAACAGTAATACTTCTTGCTGAAAATAAGTATTTTCCTGTACTGTAAACTATCTACATATATCGGCATATGGCATAGAGATGAAGAAAGCCACTTTGCGACCTGATTTATGTGGGCAGTGTATACAGTGTTCTTTTTTAATATTTCTTTCTAGTACCGGTAACAGAAGAAAGGCCGGAAGACATGCGGGAGTACGAGCATGATGGCACTTACATAGAAACGGAGGAAGGGGACATTATTCCAGACGAAGAAGAGGAAGAAGAGGTGCAGCTGCAGAATCCACCTCCCAGTGACTCTGAGGAGGAGTCCACTGCCCCGGTCCCCTTTGAAAGGTTCACTAGGGCTCAACTGTTAAGGCCTGTCTCCTCCCAACACCAGAAATTAAAAGCTGCTCGCAACTTGGTAAATCCAGATCACCGACCCAGTGCCGCTGCCGTATCTGCTGCCATGTTGGCCGTGGACCAGATAAAAGTACCAAACGTTCCACTGAAGAAAGTGTCCTTATATTCTGCCAAACCTAAACCCCTGCATTTACCCAGAACTCAGACTTCTACCAAGTCCAGCAACAAATAAAAGTTATACAGCGAAGATGAAATACAGGAGTTGATACAAAAAAGGAAGAAACTTGCTCCTGCCCCCAGTTCTATGTATACAGAGGAGCAAGTACAGGATTTCCTGAAACAAAGCATATATGAAGAAACTCCTTCTCCCACCCCTGTTGTCAATACAGGCCCTACAATGTACACAGCAGAGCAGGTAGAAGAACTGCTGCTACAGCAGAGAAGTGAGCCCAAGAACGCTAGCACCCACATACGGGAACCCAGGCCGGCCATGTACACAGAAGAGCAGGTCCAGGAATTTCTGAAGGATAACAAACCGGAAGAAAATAAACTTCAACCCCTCGGTCAATGAACCCCGTTCTACCACTTATACGGAACAGCAGGTACAGGAATTGCTGAAAGAGAAAAAAGCAGAACAAGATAAACCTCCCACCCCTGTGGAACAACCCACTGTTAAGAGTTATACTGAGGAGCAGGTTCAGGAATTGCTAATGCAGAAAAAAACAGAAGAAAATCAAGCTGCGACCCATATCAACCAACCCGGACCGACTATGTATACCAAACAGCAGGTGGACCAAATGATGAAGGAAAGCAAAGCAAAACAAAGTAAACCTCAGACCCCTCTTAACCCTTTAGGGCCGAGCATCGACTATAGTCGACGCCATGGCTGGCCGAGCATCGACTATAGTCGACGCCATGGCTGGCCGAGCATCGACTATAGTCGACATAACTCTATGGGAACCAGCAAAGGCTCGGCCCTAGGGGAAGCTCCTGTGAAAATGTCTCGCCCCCATCACCAGAAAAAGAAATTTTTGGTCGGCCTTAAAGGGTTAAGAAACCACCACAGTATACAGAGCAAGAGGAGCAAGCTCATAAATTCAGCACTAGTACACCCACCAAATTGTCCCCAATACGGCAATCCTCCCCCCTTCCTACCCCCGAGCCTGTGAGAAGAGAGAAATCCCATTCTCCCACTCATTCATCCCCGGATGAGGATATTTTCCAATCCCCTGTGTTCAAGAAAAGAAGAAGGGACACCGTACCTGACTTCTCAGCGTTCGATACCCTCACTTCTAAATTAACTGAATTTGCTAACAACATGGCCACTACACTTCAGCAAAACATGCATGCCATGTCCACCTCCAGTAAAAAGGCAATGGAGAAGCAGGCAGAGGTTGAAATGCCATCGCTACAGCCACCAAACGTATGGGAGACCGGTATGAGTCATATGAACTCAAACTGTAACAATGCATCAAAACCTGAACTGATAAACACGAAGAATCAATGCAGGGAATAGCGTTAGTGGATGAGAAAGTAGTTGATCACATATTGAAAAAGAACTTGGCAGTGATGAAGAACATGGACTCGTTCAGAATCCCCTAAGTAGGTCACGTTGCCATGGTAACGCGGTCACGTGACCAAATGGAGGCCTGTGATTGGTCTCTTGTCGTTTGGACCATTCTAGTAGCTGAGTCATAGTCCCATCCCGATACATACTATACTACTGATATAGCTACCTGCTGGTGGTGAGAGGGTTAATGTACCTAATTCTATGAGCAATTCGTGTGGTTTATTACAATAGACATTATCTTGTTAGCAATTATGTTACCTCTTCATACACAGGTCACACACCCCAACTGGAATGACACAGATACTAAGTGTAAACTCAATGAATGGATGTTAAAGTAAAACTTTGTTACAACAAAAACCTTACAACCAGGTTAAAAATCTATTGCAACTGTCACGGTGGCTGTCTATAATGCGTCACAGTTATTTCATTTACCACAAAACCTTCCCAAGATACCTTGTAATGATTGCAACCACGTGCACATTATGACGTAGCCCCCCCCCCTCCCCGAGCAATAACACAAGATGGATGTATATTATTTAGGATTGATAAAATTGATTTTAATAGAATTGATTTTATGTTTAAAAGGCACACATTAATACAATGACATATATAGATATGAATTGAACACATGATTTTGTTGATATTAACTGAGAATATATATGTCGACGTAATGTATATAGATATTGAAGTAATTGAGATGAATATTGAAATGAAGGTGTGGGTGGATGGGAATTTTGGATAAGATGTAGGTAGAAGGAGGGTAGGACGAAGAATGACCAATGGAGTGACCTGGGCGGAAGTAGGGCCAATGGGGGAATGGAAGTGGGCATGGGGGTTGTATATAATAATCCCAGGTGGAGCCCTATGTAACAACCACAGGAGGCAGGTGTGCGTGGTTTCCTCCAGGGGGGGGGGGGGCACAATGACTGCCCGGTCTATGGCTAAAGAGCAGTGCCACAACAGTAATGAGAAAAGTAGGGGGTCCCGAGCTCCTTTTTAAAATATAGAATTATAAAAATTTAAATCATTCCATTAGATTAAACCAGGAAATCATTTATTTGGTGAATAATGGTAGTAACAGAATTGTATGTCTTCTTTTTAAACTCACCCAAAACATTCTTCAGATCATTTTGACATATGGTCCCATGCATAATTCAGTGGTTTTTGACATTTGAAATTAGAAAAATAATAATAATCAATCAATCGAAAGGTAATCTACAGGTGGTTCCGAGTACAACTAGGTGGTGTTATTGAATCAATGCAGGGGTTGTGAGTTGAGACTTTGATTAACATTAAATGAGACACATACACAGAGGAAATGACACAAATATCATAGTTTGTTATGGTATATAATTATGACAAGTTATTATCAATAATACAGACATAATCTGATATAGAGACACAGAAATACTTGAGGAATAATTGTGAAAATTGTACTTACATGTTCTTTGATATGGAGCGTTTGGAGCCTTGGAGGCTAGGAGATAAAGTGTGTGTAAAGTCTACTATTAGGAATGAGAGGCTGTGACCTATTTATGATATAAGCCAGTGTTGGAGGGATCAGTCTGCATAAGTAGTGGTGGGGGCGCTCTCTGTGGCTTCATATATTGCTCCATGGCGCCATGGTCTGTGTTACCCTGAAGCCATGTGAATAGCATTGGCCCTCAGAACCTAGGCCTACTCACTGTATGATCAAGTCCTGGGAACCACTGCAGACAGAAGCAATAGTGACCTGCCCTGTGATGTCACAACCCCTAGTTAGCTGCTCTACCTAGTGGCTAAGGGCCTGTACTGAAGGTTCTCAACTTAGCACAAATGGTGATGCAATCAATATGGAATTAATCTTTACTACTCCAGGTGCGCATGGCTTTGCCAGCATCAATTCCTCTTTGGCATGGTCTTACCAGTGTTACTTTCAGGTGCCCTATAGGGAATGTTACACATACTTGATTGTTTCTATCTATATGGGAGGTGCAGTGGGCAAACAGAGTACTGGACTGAGACCAATGCGTCAGGCAGATATTGCAATATGAATAACCAGATACTCATTTTATGAGGCAAATACAATGATGCACATATAACATATATCTTGCATGGTGAAAGCTTCACATTACCATATCCCATGAGCAATTAAAAGTGAAGTCTACAATAATAACCCTGGTTTTTGCCTATCATGGTGAGGTTACCTGAGCACGCGCAGACTTGCAGCAGCTATTTTAAAGCCCCAGCTCTCCTATAAATAGGGCTGAGTACCTGTCCCGACTGCGCCCTGACTGTCGGTGGAGGGGTACCGAGATCTCCGGGTTTAAGAGAAGGTTCTAATTCAAGGGATAGGTAAGGGGCCATCTACGTGGTTACCCGGCCCCGACCATCCCAAGAAGCCACCGGGGTGGGGGGTGCTGAGTACAGATGCGTACAGGGGGAGTGGGGGGGGGGGGGGCAAGGGGCCAAAGTTATTTCCCCTCCAAACCCACCACCCCCCATCCCCCCGTTGTTAAAATATAATCACTCCCTAAATCTAAACTTATCATTATCTCCGCCACCCAACCATCATGACTAATTAGCGGGCCAGCCAATTATGGCAAAAATAGAAAATAAATCTGCCAAATATAACAGGTTAATTTCCCCATACAAGACACTTAAATTCACTCGTCAAACTATCTTTCAGTTATGGCCAATGTTGACAATTATTTGAATACCATTATCATGTGCTGTTGCAATGCGATTCCCACTACCTTTTCTATACGACTGAATTGAATGTTTAAAGATCCAAAGTAGTGTTAATGTAAAGTTCTGTATGGGAATTGTACATTCTTATGGTATGCATGTTACGATATGTATTATATTGTAAGTTCTTGTACCCATATTTCACATTACACAGTCTCCATTCCTCTACTGGAATGGCACATATAATGTGGACAATTAGTGTTGTTTCTGGAAGGGTATGTCCATTTGTTGAAACAAGGTTACCGTAGAATTAGATTGATTGACTGTTAAAACAGAAATGAATTTTTTTTTAATGAAGACCCTGTCTGTCAGCTCATATCCCTGTACCACTTTGATATACCTGTATGATATA
The DNA here is from genome assembly GCA_947462335.1 of Harmothoe impar. Lineage (NCBI taxonomy): Eukaryota > Metazoa > Annelida > Polychaeta > Phyllodocida > Polynoidae > Harmothoe > Harmothoe impar. The sequence goes on along the minus strand of OX381721.1, from coordinate 7,568,752 downwards.
GATATGCTCTCAATGCTACACAGAAAATCTAAATGTGCATGAGCAAGTACTATTAAAAATTACTCATTGAAATGGAGAAAACTAAGGTGAGTTGATCAGTAGGGTAGCGCGCCCATGAGATGACTAGTTGGTCTGTTGGTACCAGGAGTAGACCGGTATGTCTCAATCAGGCGTCATCAATCATGGGGCGAATCTTCCATAAGGTTATTAGACATAGGAACGATCATCCTCAGGGCCAATTGTCATACGGCCTATTGTCCACAGCTATTCTGTTGGTGCCATGACCAGCTAGTCATCTCATGGGCGCTCTACCCTGCTGACCACCCTGACAGTATTAACTAACCTAGGTTGGCTGTATAGGGAGCCAGAAAATGACCAACTAGGTTAGGTACTATATAGGTTAGGTCCTATATTATGCACGGCTCTCTTGATATGTTTTGTGGTTCACTGAAGAGGGATCGCGTGGTACACATATAACTTGGAAATGCAAGCTTTCACAGAGAAATTGGGAATGAACAAGAAACTTTATTGTAGCCAACATAATTGTGATATTATAATATTATAGACCTCTAAATGCAAATGCAAATGCCAATAATATAGCATTAGACGCCATACGTAAGAGAATAGACAGATTTCTTGAAAGTCACAGGAGATGTGAAATTTATCTAACTGGAAATCCTGTGGGAACTGAGATTGAGATGGATTGCAAAGACAGAAATGTCTTTTTCTGAACTGATTATATTTGACAGTCATGGCCTCAGCATGTTTGTAATCATTTAGGTGATTGCATAGCGTTGGTTCATATCCCTAAAGATCAGTCAATGCCTTAATGAGAACCACAATATTTAGATAACCACATGGACAATGCTAAAGAATAGTCAATAATACAAATTGCACGTTGGTATTTGTCTGATATTAGTGTTCGTAGCATTGGTACAATACTGTAAAACCATATGTTGACCCCGGATCTGAATTACAATGTTGCCCAAATGTTTGATTTCCGGCCATGAAATCATGTTGCAACATTGTAACATTGGCCCCACATTGTTGCCAGCATTAAACCAATATCACCATCTGCAAGCATGGGATATTACTGCGGCAGGTATAAACCAATGATTCCAATATTGGCCCACTCCTTATATTCACATTGGCCTAACCATGCGGCAATGTATATCTGCTGCCTTGGGAGAGTTTATATAGACCTGATATTGGCCTTTAACTACATATACAACCACAATGTCTTCTCAATACCTAATATACCGTATTCGACGTAATAAGCTAAGCGCACACTCCCTAATAAGCGCACATCCCTGTTTTGGGGCGATTTTGAGACTAGAAATAACCAAAAATATCTCAATTTTTTACCCCAATTAAACTCTTAACTACTAAAAGGTGTCCAGAATAATTTTTTAAGCGCACTGTGCGCTTATTACGTCGAATACGGTAACTAATATTAATCAAAAGTCTTCATGTTTCTCTTCATTGTTAAACAACCCACTCAGAGTAACGGATGCTACTATCAGTATACACCCAAACACTTCAAGTATGTTTCTTCTCCCATACAGATTGTCACTCATAATGGTATATTGAGATATTAGGTTAAGCACTGCTATCAGGTTGAATATCAGAGTAACATGTGTAGGGCTTATCATTTGACATCCAGCGACTTGACAAAGTAAAGCAACTCCTGTGCCAACTACATGTATTGAGACTAGTAAGATAGTGTATGGCTCAGTGATCCACACTGGTTGCTCCAGATAAAAGCTACACATGATACAGAATGGCAAAGCCACACCTGAAGTAAGGAAAGTAAGGAAAGATGGGTTTACTTTATTCAGGTAAAGCCCAGATAGTATGATGTAGAAACACTCAAATCCAGCAGCACCAACTAAAGTGAGGTATCCAAATACAAGCCACCAGGAGGACCTTGATTCCCCAGATTCATTTAAAGTATAGCTGGATGTGGAGTTGGAAGCAACAAATCCAGGCATAAATCCATCAGTAAAATCTTTCCACGGCTGAACTACAGAGAACATGCCAAGTACACAGCCAATGATTGAGATGGACACTATAATGTTATGTGTCTGGTTATACAATACCTTCATTATGACAGATGTCATTATCAGTACGTATACGGAGATTGACATTAAGGACAAATGGCTCAAAGGCACAAATGCCACTCCAAAGAAATACAGGCAATTATAACCCATTGAGCAAATACCCATCAGTAGAACATGGAAGTAGCATTCCTTAGGTACTTTAAGTTCTGTTCTTTTGTTAAAGCACATGGCTAATGCAGCACACAGAACTCCACCAATATATCGCAGGACACCAAGTTGGAAGTCAGGCACATGTCTGTGAAGTAACTGTACAGCTGCAACAGACGATGCCCAGAAGATGTCATGAAGCAGCATAAGGCCATATCCAACTAGTGTCTTCTTCAGGCGACTATCCATCTCTTGATATGGTTGGGAAAGCTACAAGTATACAGATAAGGATTTAACGTAAGCATACACAATAAGAGATTTCAAGGTCTATGGGTTAGGAGGGAAGCTGGGAATGTAATGTTTCATAATACCAATAATAACACTCATTTCCTTGAAAAAAGTATGGAGCTTAATTCTATTCAATATATAAATATATCATTTCCCTCTGACAAACCATGATCTGACAGGCCATTTTCATTATACAGCAGGTGAATACTAATTATATGGGCGCTGCTAGTTTAAAGAGGGGAGGGCCGTCTTAATTGGTACTATAAGGTATCATAGGGTATTTGATAGCACTTAAGAGAGCCGGACTATTTATCTGTTTCTACTACAGATATCAGTGCGTTTTTGGTAGTCCCCCAAAGGAAAGTACTGGCCATCCTACACTGTCAGAAGTTAGTGTAGCTGCACAGTGAGTAACACTGTAGATTTACAGTATAAAAGGATGTATTTTTATACGTCCTTTTATACTGTAAATATACAATATAACACATTAAGCTACACTTACTTCTGACAGTGTAAGGGTGTACACGCCCTATGTATGGGAAACATTTCCCCTCACATGGATTAGCAGAAATGTCACTGGCACTATGAGGTATTTAAACTCCAGACCTACAGATGTTGATTTACAATGTAATTTAAATAACATAGTTCTATAAAAACATAAACTGACTTACTGTAGGTCTACATCACAATCTACTGGAACCAAAGTTGCCTGCAATATTTCCTATACAGAAACGGTATATGTATATATGTACATATATACCTCTTAGTCTTACTTCTATACTACCTTTCCCTTAATTGACCCCTATCTTCCCCCTGTAACCTATCCCTCTCCATTCCGCTTTTCCACCAACATTATCCCTCTCCTTACCTATCTCTCTGCCTCCCCTCCGCCGAGATGAGATTGGAACAATGTATCATATAATTATGTGTAATAGCTAAGGAGCCTCATCTCCATCAACCTACCTAAGTTTTGCAGATGCAAGCTGTCTTCTGTATATCTGCACGTCGACTAGTTGTGCTACGGGGCAAAAAGAAATAAGGGCTACATAAGGACATACCGTAAAGTCTCACGTATACGCCTAACTCGCATGTTAGCCACACACCCAACATTGCAAAATTGTATAAGCCTAACAGGAGATCTGAAATTATTAACTTAGTACTGTTGTATACTTATTACAAAAAACACTTGTATAAGCTGCACCCGACATAGACATGTGTGGTATCAAATGAAACGTGACTCTGGCCTGCGTACACGCCGCGATTTTTACCTGAGGATTTACGGCAGCTGTGTGAGTAGAACAGTTGGGGTGTGTCATAGAATGTGTAATGCATGACTATCTTGCATTATAAATCAGCTGACAAAAACACCGTAATTGTCCTCAGCTAGTTTTACCAAACTGTTTAGACATAGACAGAACTATATATTTCCCTGCCAATTACATGCAAACCAGGAGGCCAACTACAGGTGGTTCAATTACAATTAGCCTGCATAGTGGACTTCATAGTGGGTTCATAGTGCTTTAATGCATTATCCCTTTTGTCCAGGGCTGCATTCATCCTGACCCTACAGGGTAGATATAATCTCAAAGGGTCAGCATGATGCAACCTTGGTGAGTAGACAGGGCTGCATTCATGTACCATGATGGCCAAGGACAAAGCACATCAAAGCACATACAGACGGCCTTTAAAGGGGTCAGACTCTGATGGGCTGTGGGAAATGTAAGTGTCGTGGTAAACATCCTATTTTTAGGTCATTGCCAATGTAAGCGTCATGGTCTAGGTCACGAGGAAGTAATTATTATTCCTCTATGTTTCTATATAGCACAATGCACAAAATTAGCCATCCACAAAATGTGTTGACCATAGTCTTAGCCCTAGTCTGATTAATCAATTCCTCACACACAATATTTCAGCCTCAATAGAGAGCATGACCGTGAAAATCTCAAAAAAGTCACTTTTACCCACAGGTGGTCCCATTTTGCCCTGTTTTGGGCCTAAAATCGACCTTTGGCCACATCTCTGCCTCAGAAATTCCCCAACCGTTTATATAGCATAAAACTACATGTGCTATTCTATCCAAAGGGTAATTAGGGTAAAACAAGAAAAATGTGGCTTTGCCCACGGTCGGGGTTACCACCCCGACCGTGGGCAAAGCCCCACTTTTCTTGCATCCGCTGGCTTTGGATAACAGAATGTCCCGATGTGATTTGTATCTTGCACAACAATGAATGATTTATTAATATTAAACACATCATTTGATTTAAAGTTCAATTTTCCCTGGGTTATTTATATGGGAGTAAAAGTGATTGATATACCCCTTTTACAGTGAATAATTAACTCCCCTATTCCCTTCAAAACGCTTAATTATCAGGTTTCTTTTTCACCAAAAAGGCCTACCCATTTTTCTAAAAGCACTGAATTTTGAGTGTCCAAAATCACTCTTTAACTTATAAGGCTCAGTCTCACGACTTTGTAACAATTGGATAGTCTTTGACCGGGTGACGTCTTTGACCGGGTGACGTCTTTGACAGGGTGACATCTTTGACCGGGTGACGTCTTTGACTGGGTGACGTCTTATTTTTTCCCAATATCTCTACTATTTGAATAAAATATGTGGGTGGTTATTGTAGCTCTTCAAATTCCACCTAAATATAGAAAGTGACATCTTTGACCGGGCAGAGGAAAAAATATAACATCGTGCTATAATGGATGTAAAAGGGCATACATATTGTAACTGGTTCAGGATACAGGGATTGTATCCCGAGCCAACAGATTCGAAGAATAGGTTGTATTAATTATATTTCTTTATTTCAATAGATCAAGCACAGTTACAGAATGAGATATATTCTCAGGTCTTATTACTTCAGTTCACTCCCCACTCCCATACTCATGTATGCCTCAGAACCCCTCTTCTACAGGAATGGGGGATAGGGGTTCTATAGTTGGGGCTATGCTGGCTTCATACAGAAAGGTTCCTCCAACAGTTCCCACTCCAGCATGGGAGTTGGGAAGGTGGAGAGTATACCTGTCACAGCATTCTCCAGGACTTGGAGACATCTGTGACAGCAACCAACCTGTAGGGAGCCCAGCTCCAACAGTGGGACTACAGCAGGGATCTAGGACCCACTGCTGTGTAGCACTCTATGGACTGGCATGAGCCAGCCTCAAGGAATACCTTGCTGGTGTCCTGGCAGGCAGGCCTTATATACCTGCCCCTGGTCAAGGTTCAGTGGGCAGAAATCCGGGAGTCCCAGGCACCCACCACTCCCAGCAGCAGGGGGGAGGGGGCCTGTACCCAGTGACCCTGGGGCTCTGCCGGGAAAGTTCGGGTCAGGTCCGGCAGGACCGGCGTGAGGGTGAGAGGAGTAAGGCGGATCACTACACTACCCCCCACCAGACAATATAGTAACCTTAAGCAACCGAAAGAATTGAGTATTGTTATATGAGTAACATGAGTATAACAATATATATTGTCGAAACTATATAATAGTAGAGACGGCTTACTTCTCAAGACCTCAATAAAAACAATACCAGGAGTTTAGAAAACTCCTCTTACTGAAAATACTTCAATAAAATCATATATCATCTCTCAATATTCATACATTTTCAATTCTAGAAATGCTCAAGAATATGAAACGGATAATGCAGTGATGAATATCATAGTGATTTCACAAACCAAAGTATAGCTACACATACTTATTAAACACACATCTCTAAGCTTGCTAACCCTTCTGGAAAGTCAAACTGAGGAAACAGTGTTACAGTATAAAGCACATGGCATTAACATACGAGTATTAAACACACATCTCTAAGCTTGCTAACCCTTCTGGAAAGTCAAACTGAGGAAACAGTGTTTTAGTCCAAGGCCTCTATGGTAACCTTCACGAGTATATCAACATATGTGCAGTCCCTGGTTTCATAAACCAAATAATATGTAGCCACCTGTAGCATAGTCTCTGCTTGGTCTCAAAGAGATCCAAATATCAGCAGATTGAGTGTTCACTGTCCTTTTTGATTCACGCATATCCTGCTCAAAGAGAAGGCTTCTCAAGCATGGAGAGATATAATGTTGTATCTCCAACACAGAAAACACACACTAGCATATAAATTGGGTACTAGGCACAAGATATAAAAGTTCTTAGGAGTGTCTTTTCATATTTGTACCCTTCACACCATACAACATTATGATAGTGCCTCTATAAAATTTAAAGTACAACAGTCGTGTTGCACTGTGCTCCATCGATGACTAACCACTGGATACAGGTAACATAATCCAACTGGAAGTCCATAAGTCAACTCTCATATAGAACAGAGTTGCTGGAACACTGAAGTTGTACCGGAACAGTTCATAGCTGGTAGTAGGAGAAGCGTGTATGTGTATCATAGCTCACATAACGCTAATCAGTTCATCAGGATGACAGGAGATTGGAGGAGGTAGAGTTCTGCAGTATTCCACCATAATCCAAATCTCCCACCACAGCTGCAGCTTCAACAGACTGTCAAAGCCCAGCAGTCGTACATCATAAGGCTTGATGGATGGCAGAGGGACAGGCAGGTCCGTACGGTAATTGTCCAGACCATCTCCAGAACCGTACCCTTCAGCATACTGTAGAGGCAGCATCCCGTCCACGACGAACACTGACTGTGAGTGTGGCGAAGTGCGTACCGGTCTATGTACATGACTATGTACATGGTTGCGTACCTGACTCAGATTTTTCATATCTGATTGCGTACCTGTCTATGTACATTACTGTGTACATGATTGCGTACCTGACTCAGATTTTTCATATCTGACTGCGTACCTGTCTATGTACATTACTGTGTACATGATTGCGTACCTGACTTTTCCACCAACTTGCGTACTTATGTGAATATAAATCACAGTGACATGGCATATCACCTTACAAAATCATGTAACATAAGTAAAAACTTCCATCGGAGATCAAGGCTTTAGACTTAATGGCTCCGCAAGAAAATCTTTGTCTTATGCACTTAAAACCCAAAGGTTTTGGTTAGAACTTTTACCCAAAGGTTTCTGACTCCTCAATTCGAGTGTCAGCCGACATGGACTCTCCTCAAACTTACTGGGTTTGAGTTTCTTTGCAATAATGAATTCCAATGAGGAACATACTCTGTGTACCCGGGCCGGCATAGCGTCCGATCCAGGAAGGTACCCAGAGACCATATAGTCCCATTAGAATTATCTATAGGAGATTATAATTTCATCTCCTGATTCATCTTATGTAGCTGCAACTCCCGGTGCAGGAGAGGGGATCAGATTGATCATCTCCTAACACACCATTGTAGACTGCATCACTGTACCATAGATGTAGTGGAGCAGAACTCCTGTCCACCCTATAGTACTCTCACCAAACCACGAGACTGCATCACTGTACCATAGATGTAGTGGAGCAGAACTCCTCTCTACCCTATAGTACTCTCACCATACCACATAGTAAGTGGTATTATTATCGCAGTCCTCAAAGAAATCAGTAATCTCCGAGAAGCACTCATCGTCCTCTTATGACTGTTTTGTCAAGAACGGAGTACTACTCATGCAGATCAACCAATTTTACCTTAAGAGACTTTACTTGATCAATTTAAACTATAAGATTAGACTACAAGGAGTAGAATTTATGCTCCCACATGGTAGTCATGTCTTTTAACTATGTCTAATTGAATTATGTGGTTTGTGGTTAGGATAGTATAAGCAACCAATTCCAATTGCTTCTCTATCCTAATTTTCTCCACCAAGAGTTCTAAAGTATACAAAACATCTCTCAATTCGAGATCAGTCTTGGGTACTTCTGTCTCTTATTCCTTCTTCTTCATACGAGAGTGGAGATCAGCTTTCACTGCCTCCAACTCATGTTAGTTCAATTTTGATCTTTGGACTACACCCTACTAGGAAAATACAATTTCCCTGAGATTAAAGACAAATTATCAGTGAATGAAAAAGTGGCAGGAGAGCTCATCCTATCACCTCCCCAAAAACTGAATCATCACCAACAATCTCTACTGAGGGAGAAAACACAACATCCATGTTTGCAACCATGAATGGTGGTAGATCCTCACTCTCATCGTTGAGTTTTACAATGTTTTTAAGAGTGCAAGGAGCGTTTGAGTTAACCTCCTAAGCATTCTTGCTGACATAAAACAAGTATTGATGAACAATGCACTGGATGTATTCATGATATTCTGAATACAATAAATGTTGAAAAAAATTTTGGTGTTCCGGAATTACTCCGGGGGAATGTTTCTTAGTTTTGGTTTCCTCACATTTAGGAATAGCATCTCCTCATCTCAACCATTCTGGTTTCCTCATATTTAGGATTAACACCTCATCTCAACCATTCTGGTTTCCTCATATGTGGATCAACAAGGGAAAAGGGACCTCCGCGGGGGATTTTTAGTACCAACTTTGGCCACCAGGGGGCTCCATATAGCCAAAAAGGACAAAGATATAGCAAAAACTTATCTATACTACTTTTTTATGTAGAATATGATAGGCCACGTTAGAAGATTCCATCTTTGGTGAAAACATTCCATATTTGGAATGGAAAAGAACGTTTTTGGGCCTAAATTGGTATTTTTGCACATGTTGGTTGCCATGGAAACATGATTTTCATTCTAAATCGAAAGTTTTAAAAATTTGAATGAAAGAAGGCCCCAAAACGATTTCTATACTGAAAACAGAATGTAAATACCATTTTTGGATCAAAAGCTGTGGCCAATTGTTTGAAAAAGTTTGGATATTTGGTAATTAGCATAATTATGCTAATTAGATAGGAATATCTCTAGAACAAAGGAAGATAGAGCTTATTGGCATTTAAGATTGGACAGTGACCACACATATTCAGAGAGCCAGTACTCAAAAACTAGAAGTGGTACCTGCTTATAAAAGATATCACTGGAAAGCTAATGACATCAATTTTATTATTAAGTTTTTACCTTGGAGGACCCTTTTACCTCGACTGTCCACATATTTAGGATTAACATCTCACTTCAACCATTCTGGTTTCCTCATATGTAGGATTAACATCTCCTCATTTCAACCATTCTGATTTCCTCATATTTAGGAGTAATATCTCACTTCAACCATTCTGGTTTCCTCATATTTAGGAGTAACATCTCCTCATTTCAACCATTCTGATTTCCTCATATTTAGGAGTAACATCTCCTCATTTCAACCATTCTTAAACACCACTCCTTCCAATGATATAATAGGTTGGATTCTAGGGACAAATAACCCGACAATTACTAAGGTTTAGCCCACTACACAGATCACGGCATGTAAGTATCTTAAATAATTATTCTCATTCCAAATACCGGGAATCCCAATGCCCTCTACTGAGTAAGCAGCACCCGTTCCTGCCACATCAATTTATACCAAGAATCCGGGTTTCTCGTTGTGTTTTCTCGACAATCTGCACCAGCTGTTAACTTCCCGGGGTTCCTCGGATAAACCTCGGAGATCCGAACAAATTCGGACATCCCGTCCGGCATATCCAGACCCCTTATCTGACTAAGTAACAGCACCCCGGCCTGCTATGCGTACACTTCTACGCACAGAATCCGCGGGTACATCCGTTTTAGCACTAGGAGGAGTCTTCCCGACCCTCTCCTTAGCAGCTAACTTCTTCTGCTTCTTCTTCTTTCTACTCTTAACCTTCTTAGCAGGCGCTGCTTTTGGGGTCTTTTTAGTAGACGTGGGTGCCACTTCAGGCTCTTTCCGCACCCACCTGGATTTAAGCAAAGGTACTTCTACCAAGGGTCCATCCTCATCGCCTGGTCGGCGACCCAGCCAAGGTTTCAGGCGGTCCACATGGCCAGCAACAATTTTGCCTCGGACATCTTTGAGTAACACAGTGACGTCAGATATCACTTTTGTTACCTCAAAGGGTCCATCCCATCCTTTAGAGATCTTTCCATGGACAGGTGGTTTCAATCTTACCACCTTCTGTCCTACCACATACTTCCGTTCCCTCAAGCCTGTATCATAAACAACCTTCTGATGAATAGCAGCTTTCTTCAAGTGCCCTCTCACCAATGCATAGCTTTCACGCAGTTCACGCCGGAGGGTCTCCGTAAATGCCACACGACATGGGAGATCCTTCCTCCGCAGAACACTGCCAAAAACTAAATCAGCTGGCATGATGATCTCAGATCCGAACACTAGGCTATTAGGAGTGCAACCAGTGGATGCATGCACTGTACAATTGTAAGCATGGGCTACATACTGAGAAAAGGTATCCCAGTCATCCTGCTTAGAATTAACTAACGCAGTCAGCCCCTGTATCAATGTACGATTGAACCTCTCAACCATCCCATCCGACTGCGGTCGATAGGGATTAGTGCGTGTCTTCACTATTGCCAACTCATCCATCATCCCTTGGAAGAGACGAGATTCAAACTCCCTGCCTTGGTCTGAATGCAGCATGAGGGGTGCACCAAATGTTAGGACCCACTCCTTAACCAGAGCTTGTGCACAAGTAAGCGCAGTATGATCTTTCATAGGAATTACCCGTACAAACTTGGTATAGTAGTCTTGTACCACCATCATGCACACATTGGAGTTAGCGGTTGTCTGGAAACCAGTGATGATGTCAATGGCTATCCTAGCAAATCTAACTCGAAATAATTCTTGTACCAGCGAACTCTTACCTTTCCCAGGGCCAGGCTTAACCAAGCAACACGTTGGACATTCTGTTAACCAACGTATGACGTCCTTAGACATCCCAGGCCAGTAATATCTCCTCCCTAGTTTGTCCAAAGTCCGTTTCCTGCCAAAATGAGCGGAAGTCTGATGACCATGGTAAAACTCGAATACTTCCCATCTCAAAGAAGCTGGCAAGACTATCTGTAGACTCCTCCTGGCTTTGCCTTCAAGAGTTTTCCATCTACACAATAGGCCATCTCGTACAATCAACTGAGACCACTGGCCCACCAGATTCCTCACCTCCACACTCTCCAATGACAGAGCAGGTCTGACGGGACGAGCAGCTCTCTCCAGGATCAGATTCCGTATCACGTTGATACCTTCGTCCTCCTGCTGAGCTTCAAGTATGGACTCCGCCGACCAGAACACCAAGTTCTCCTCCCAGGCTGGATCAAAATTCATTATTGGAGCCACCAACGCGTTATGTATGCCACAATCTTCACAGTCCAATCTCGCACACCTTCGGATTGGTCTCCTAGACAAGCAATCCGCATTCACGTGCTTCACTCCGCTCCGATGCTGGATCTGGGCATTCTCTATTCCCAATTCAGACAACGCGGAGATCCATCTACCCATCATCCCATTTGCTTCCTTGAAATTAAGGAGCCATCTCAAGGATGAATGGTCCGTACGCAGAATGAAATTCCCACCATACAAATAATGGCGGAATTTCTTCGTGTATACTACTATGGCTAACAACTCTCTCTTGGTGGTGCAATAATTGCGTTGAGTTTTACTCAAGCTATTGCTAGCAAATGCCAAGGGCACTTCCTTCCCCTCCTGTACTTGGGATAAGACAGCGCCTATGCTGTCGTTGCTAGCGTCGGTGTCTAGGATGAACTGATCACCCTCAGTAGGATAGCTCAGCACAGGAGTTACCGTAAATAACTCCTTTAGCTTCTGAAAAGCCTGTTCAGCTAATTCCGTCCAAATAAATGGAGGTAGCTTCCACATTCCCTTCCTTTTTCCTACTACCAGCGCCTGTAAAGGAGCCGACACCTCAGCAAATCCGGGAATGAAATCGCGGTAGTATGAGCAAAAACCCAAAAACGATCTTACTTCCTTCTGATCTTTTGGCGTTGCCCAACTCGCTACTGCCTCTAATTTCCCTGGATCCGCCGAAATACCTGTGCCACTGACAATTCGGCCCAGATATTCCACTGATTGCCTGAAGAACTTGCATTTCTTAGCTTTCAGTCTCAGGTTATAGGATCTCAGTCGATCCATCACCATGGTCAAATTTGATAGACACTCCTCCCGAGTTTTCCCGAAAACTATGATGTCGTCCAGATAAACTAGACAGTTTTTCCACAACAATCCCCTTAGCATTGTCTCCATCATATTCTCGAAAGTAGCTGGAGCATTGCACAAGCGAAACGGCATCACATTGAACTCAAACAACCCCCTGTGGGTTGTGAACGCTGTCTTTTCCTTATCCTCTGGGTGCATCCCAATCTGCCAGTACCCTGACTGCAGATCTAAGGTACAAAACCAGTGATTGCCACCCAAGGAATCTAGACTTTCATCAATGCGTGGTAAGGGGTAGGCATTCTTCCTCGTAATCCCATTTAGTCTCCTGTAATCTATACAGAACCGACAGGTGCCATCCTTTTTGGTAACCATTACCACTGGACTAGCCCATGGACTATCAGAAGGCCTTATTATCCCTTCCCCTAACATCTTGTCCACCTCATCCTCCAATGCCTGTTTCTTAGACAAAGGCAGACGCCGGTAAGGCAAGCGTAACGGCGGGCTAGAACCGGTGTCTATCCGATGAGTTACTCGGTCGGTTCTACCCATCTGCTCTCCTGGAGCAGAGAACAAGTCTGCATTCTCACACAACAACTGAGCTAGACTCCCTTTGTCCTCTTCCTTCTCCAGGTGGCTATCTGTCACTAATGGTAAGAGATGCAGTGGTAATCCATAGCCTTCCTTCCTATCCTGCTCTCCAGTGTCTTGTAACACCACTGGCATAGCGGATGGATCCAAAGCTCCTAATTCCACTGCCCTCTTTGCTGCTAACTCCACCTCTGGTGAGTCAGCTCTTCCTACCACATCAGCATATGTTACGTCCCCAAAGGTCGTCCCTTTTTCCAGGTACACATCCTGAAAAGTCATATTACTGACTGGTACCACTGTTCGTCTTGAACTTTGTACCAGGGTACAAGTTGAAGTCAGACCAAGCTTTCGAAGCTGCTCATTGTCTGGCTCAACCACACCCATGCGATTGAATTCCACATCTCGGCTATATACAACTACATTGCATACATGGCGAGGAGGAATTCTGACTGTCTGAGCAACGGAAGAGACGCCTGAAATCCTTCGAAGGACACACCTAACTCTCAATTCAGATGGAAACTTTATCACCACTTCACCAGTGACACTGTCCAATCCTACTCCATAGAGAGCACAAAAATCCATCCCAAGGATTCCCTGATCCGTTATCTCAGCCACAATCGGGGATATGACGAAAGATGTCCCATTCGTCACCAGTGATAGCACTTGTTTGCCATATGTCTGCATATGAGATCCATCCGCAGTCCGAACCCGATCGCCCCTGAAAGGTTTATCAGGCAGGTCTGCAAACGTGCGGAAGAAATCCCTACCGATCATGGAGTGGCTTGCCCCAGTATCAATAAGAAATTCCGCCGAACGCCCATGAATCTTTACAGGCAAGTACCAGCGCCTTCCCTTTAAAGGGGAGGGCATGTCTGCAAAGCGTTGGAAATCCCCATTACCGCCCAGATCAAAACCACGTTTCTGTAGAAATTCCACTACAGGATCCTCTGGGTTGAGTTGCATGTCACAAACTTTGTGCACCATACCTGCCAACTCATTTTCACAAGCAGCATCAGGGGGTGCTACCTCCCCAATGCCTATCTCGCTTGGTTCCTGGGGCCCCGTCTCATCCTGTTGGCGTCCCAACCCGGATGCGGCCTTACCCAGCGTTAACAGTAATGATTCTTCCTCAACTAAGCAGGGGCTAGTACCCTTAACGACACAAGTTGGGGCTGTTGTTTTGTCATCAACAACAGCCCTTTTCAGTTTTCCGGCGGTGGTGGGGCGGAGTTGGAAGCAGGCAGATCTTTTTGCTCTCTCAAGACAATCTCTGTCTCAGGACCTTCTGTCCCACACTGTTTAGCAAAATGCCCTCGCTTCCCACACCTATGGCATACAGAATCCTTACTAGACTTCGCCTTTTTAGGATTTGTCTTCTCACCCCATTCAGCTCTACCCACTCGCTTCATGACCCTTTTGATCATGGACTCCATTTTCTTGTCAAGTAGTAACTCCTCTACCATACTAGTAGACTCTTCTACATCTGACTTGGAATGGGGTGTATGTGCTGCCACCTCTTGTGACTCAGAAGCAACTTGACCCTCACTTAATACACAGGGTCTATATGCTCCCTCAGGTGTCACATTGACAGTTCGCAACAGCTTTCTCTTCAACACACAGTCCCCAGTGAGATCAATGATGTCTGCTAGTGACATCTTTGTCTTCCACTGGGATCTTACTTCAGCCCGTAAGACATTGTCTTCCAACCCATCGATGTATATCCCCCCTAGTTTCCTCACTAACCAGGGATCGCTCGGTGAAAAAGACTCAAATGCCTCCCTAGCCAAAACCCAAAGCGCCATGCCAAACTGTCGGTGTCCTTCACCCTTCCGTTGCACACGGGCCTCCAACTCAGCCTCTTGGTCGGTTCCCGATTCAGAACCTAGAACCCAAGCAGCACATACGACTAGGCCTTCATATGTGCCATCGCCGTCGAGTTCGAAGGCGGTGAGAGCGGCGTCACCAGGACCATCACGCAGACACCATGCCAAGGAGGCCAGGCATTCCTCGCCGGCCCATCTATTATTACGCATGTCTGCAGCGAAGCGAACAAACCACCTTCTCCATGGAATCGTACCATCAAATAGCTTCAGCTCATTTAACCGGCGTCACACCTGAACTCACAGGTCTCCTTGCCACTGCTAAGGACCATTCCACAGATCTACTGTTCCCAACTTCACTATGCACAGCATCAATCCCCATTGCCCTGATAGCAGGGTTAGATTGATACACCAGTTCCTCAGACATAGACATCTTTCTATGTTGCCCTTCTGGTGGGGTCACACCCATTCTGTGCTGCGTCCCATCATGACCCGCTAAACTACAAAGGGTTTCCTCTAACCCTTCCTTCTATTCAACTACCCTACAAGGAGATTCCCCTTCATCCTGTTCCCTTCTAAGTCCGAGTGTCATGGCACTATCCATTATAACCTTGCTCCCATCTGGTTGTCTCTTAACCTCTGGAGCCTCAGATTCCGGGTTTTCAATTACACTTGGCCTAACCCTGAAAGTAACCCGGTCCTTAGGATCCACAGCCGGAGTCTCATTCCCCATCTCCTTGCCTACCTCCCCTCCGGGAGTAGGAAGAGAATCAGTTTGAGCCTCCTTCCCTGTATCACCACTGACCGGCATCAATTCAGATGTGCCCTCCACGTGTAACTCTACTGACCCTAAAACCGACTGTCTCATGACCAGCTCACCGTGTGTTACCTCCTGCGCACTACCCGGATAAACTCGGGAGAAACCGGCACGACCCGGAGAAAGCCGGGAAGCAGCCTCGGCTAACTCCCGCTTCTCCCCGGCGCCCAGTGTAGTATCCACTACCACTCCCTGAGTTACCTCCTGCGCGCTACCCGGATAAACTCGGGAGAAACCGGCACGACCCGGAGAAAGCCGGGAACCAGCCTCGGCTAACTCCCGCTTCTCACCGGCGCCCAGTGTAGTATCCACTACCACTCCCTGAGTTACCCCATCAACCTTGTAGTTTGGCCTCATGGCCAGAGGGAGTTCCAGTGCCCCCAAGTCTATCTCTAGACCGGGCCCACCTTCAGAAGGCTCACCTCTACCAATCCCAACAACTACCATCCTGAAAAAAACAAAATAACCACACACTTTTCACCTATGGAACCTTACTCCTACTAGATAGTCACACACAGAAGCAATAAATATATCAAACTCTGTCCTTACCAAACTTATAGAATAAAATTCCTATAATACCTATGTATATGTACAGACCACACAGTGTTCAGGGTCCACGTAAACACTTCAGATTACGTGTCCCTACCAATCAATGTATCACCTGATACGGTCACAGTCTAGTGAACACAATCACAGACCCTATAGGGTGAGTTGCACTATAGGCCTACTTGCCAACTTCACGGTGCACTGCCAACAATCCCCTACCAGTCTATACCTACAGGAACCATCCTTAAAACTCTAAAGTTAGTAGCTTGACCTATACCCTAAACAGAAAATATAAATTTTATACTTACCTAAAATGGTCACGGCACCAGTGTAACTGGTTCAGGATACAGGGATTGTATCCCGAGCCAACAGATTCGAAGAATAGGTTGTATTGATTATATTTCTTTATTTCAATAGATCAAGCACAGTTACAGAATGAGATATATTCTCAGGTCTTATTACTTCAGTTCACTCCCCACTCCCATACTCATGTATGCCTCAGAACCCCACTTCTACAGGAATGGGGGATAGGGGTTCTATAGTTGGGGCTATGCTGGCTTCATACAGAAAGGTTCCTCCAACAGTTCCCACTCCAGCATGGGAGTTGGGAAGGTGGAGAGTATACCTGTCACAGCATTCTCCAGGACTTGGAGACATCTGTGACAGCAACCAACCTGTAGGGAGCCCAGCTCCAACAGTGGGACTACAGCAGGGATCAAGGACCCACTGCTGTGTAGCACTCTATGGACTGGCATGAGCCAGCCTCAAGGAATACCTTGCTGGTGTCCTGGCAGGCAGGCCTTATATACCTGCCCCTGGTCAAGGTTCAGTGGGCAGAAATCCGGGAGTCCCAGGCACCCACCACTCCCAGCAGCAGGGGGGAGGGGGCCTGTACCCAGTGACCCTGGGGCTCTGCCGGGAAAGTTCGGGTCAGGTCCGGCAGGACCGGCGTGAGGGTGAGAGGAGTAAGGTGGATCACTACAATATAAATATAACAAACTCTAAATAAATTTCCTTTTATATAGTGTGAAGGTATCCTTTGACTTTTTCCACCCATATTAGGCCTATATAGGTCTAACTTATGCTATAATAACATTTCCCAGTCAAAGACATCACCCGGTCAAAGACGTCAACCGGTCAAAGACTATCCAATCGTTACAAAGTCGTGAGACTGAGCCATAAGAGAGCACATAGACCTGCAACACCTCCATGAAATTGTAGGCCTAGGCCTATAAAACATAGCTTTGGGGAAGTTTCCATTAATTAGACTGGGGGTTGGAGGATTTTTGTGTGAGCTCCCCCCCAGGGGTGGATCCAGGGCTATAGGATAAAATGTTTTTAAAAAGCATCCCCCCCCCCCAACTATAGACCCAACACAGGAATTTACCATTTAGCTATAGGCCTAGGCCCTACCGGTAGGCCGTACCCCACCCCTCTCAACCCAACCCCATAATAATATTTACCACCCCCTGCCCCCCCCCCTTCCCCCGTTCCATTAGGCTCTATTCAGGCTCTCTCTCCAGGTCTATGATCTCCGCCACCCGGAGTTGGAGACTGGAGGTACGATCTTGAGTCTGTGAAATACCGTCACTAAGGAAGCGTGCATGGTTACTACGTGACATGTGGTTACTACGTTATGTGACGTCACCAATATGAGCGGGTTGTGGCTGCAAGGAAAGTAGTCTCCAGAGCATACACTCGCAAGTCCATTTGTGTTGCTTCGCGTTACTGCTGGGAACGGAGACGTCCACTGGGAAGTCTATGATTTGCCAGTGTTTGCTTTGGAGACTAGCATGGAAAGTGTACCGTTCCGGTCTTTGTTTACATATTTGGTATGTCGCAAAAGCTTGCGACCTGGATGTCCGCAATAAACGCATGCGCACAACTCTCTTACAGACCACGTTGCCTCATCGTGACAAGTTCTTTACTGTAGATGTTTTGTTAGTTAGAATTATACTTTAACAAGACAACACATGGTGTCAGGAAGTGAATCTAAGAAGTGGAAACCAACAGAGAATCTGAATAGGTTTGAAACTTTGATGAACTTTGGAGGGAAGTAAGTGAATTTACTCTAATAATTTCTACAGTACCTGTTTGAAGCAAGACAAGATGGAGGTCTATGGCAAGCTGCCAGAGCCAATGTCATTCCTGGGTAATATTGACAGTAACTGGAAAGCCTTCAAGCAGAGATTTGAACTGCACATGAGTGCCAATGGTCATGATGAACTACCCACAAATAGAAGGGTGGCAATGTTGTTGTCGGTAGCAGGTCAGGATGCTATTGACATTTATAATACTTTTGAGTTTCCTGAGCCTGAGCCCCTTGCTATCCCAGCTGCTGTAGCAGATCCTCCCGCCGAGGGGGAAGGAGATGGTGACGTCGGAGAAGCTGGTGCAGACAAAATCATCCCACAGAATCTGCAATATGAGGTTGTGATGACTGCATTTGACAATTACTGTGCCCCAAAATCAAATGAGACCTATGAAAGATACATGCTTAGGGCTAGAGTGCAGAAAGAGGGGGAGAGTTGTGATTCATTTGTCACGGATCTCCGTCTCAAAGCCAAGTCACGTAACTATGGAGACCTGAAAGACAGCATTATTAGAGATCAGATAGTGTATGGAGTCAGGGATCCTAGTGTCAGAGGCAGAATGCTTAGAGAAGGACAGTTGACGCTTCAGCGAGCCATAGAAATATGCAAGGCTAGCGAGGTGTCCCGCAAGCATATGTCAGTATTCGCAGACGGAGGACTCGCCAACGCAGTCCATGCTGTGAGTAGGGGTCACAACAGTAACAAGCACAAACACAACAACAGCAGGCAACAACATGATGGAAAACACGATCATAAGAATAAGAAGAAGTGCACGTACTGCGGTACCAGCCATCCGCCGAAGAAGTGTCCAGCATACGGGAAGACATGTGACAGGTGTCAAAAGCCAAATCACAGCTCCACAGTGTGTAAGACTGATATGTCAGGATCGAGCGGAGATAGGCGTAGTACCGGTAGAAGGAACGTCCACGTTGTAGACGAGGGGTCCGAGTCTTCAGACGAAGATCAGCTGTTTGTGGGAACAGTCGATAAGTTCATCAGTGATGTAGATGGTGGTGGCAAGAATTGGATCATACCCATCAGCGCTAATGAACACTCAGTGCCTTTTAAGATAGACACTGGAGCTCAAGTGAACTTGATTCCCATGGAACACTACTCCAAGATGCAGGATCGCCCTAAGCTTGTGAAAAGCAAGATACAGCTTAAGGCATACAACGGGACAACAGTCGAGAACAAGGGAACGTGCATGGTGAAACTGAGCTACAAAGGAAATAAGCTCAATACTACATTCCTTGTCGTTGACAACGACCTACAGCCAGTCATAGGACTAGAGACCAGTGAAGACCTAGGACTTGTAAAACGGGTCCAGACTGTAAGTGGTCCAGTATTTGGCGCTGATATAGCCAAGATCGTACAGGACCAGTACAAGGATGTCTTCACCGGAATCGGGTGCCTACCAATCAAACACAAGATTCGCCTGAAGGAAGGAGCAGTGCCTACAATAGACGCAACCAGGCAAGTGGTAGGACCCATAAGAAAGGACTTGAAAAAAGAACTCAAGAGAATGATAGCTCTGGACGTCATCAAGAAGGTTGATGAACCGACCGAGTGGGTTAGCAGTCCAGTCGTAACCAGAAAGAAGACTGGAGATATCCGGGTGTGTCTAGACCCTCGTAACCTGAATGAGAACATTATGAGGGAGCACTACCCTATACCAGTCAAGTCAGAGCTTACCTGCGAAATGGCAAACGCAAAGTATTTCTCGAAGATGGACGCTAAATCAGCTTTCTGGCAAATCGCACTGGATGAAGATAGCCAGAAGCTGTGTACGTTCAATACCCCATTTGGTAGGTTCTCATACAAAAGACTACCCTATGGGATTACTTCAGCCTCAGAAGTGTTCCACAAAGCAGTCACGCAGCTGTTTGATGACCTAGAGGGCGTCAGCGTTTATATCGACGACCTCATCGTGTGGGGTACCACCGTGGAGGAACACTACCAAAGACTACTCCGTGTTCTCGATAGAGCTCGACAACACAACCTAAAGCTGAATCGAGATAAGTGTGAGTTCAGAGTGCAGAAAATCACCTACCTAGGAGAGATACTCTCCAGCAAAGGAGTGCAGCCTGACCCCGAGAAGGTCAGAGCCATCACGGACATGCCGACACCCACCTGTAAGAATGACATACAGAGATTCCTCGGCATGGTAAACTATCTGGGCAAGTTCATTCCTCACCTGTCCAGTAGGACCAAGTCAATGCGCAGTCTCCTAGAGGAGAAGAACACCTGGAGCTGGGGACACGAGCATCAGCGTGAGTTCAAAGAGTTGAAAGAGCTCTTAGTGAACGCGCCAGTCCTGAAGCATTATGACTTCGACCGTGATATGAAGGTGGCAACTGATGCTTCAAAGAAGGGAATTGGAGCAGTCCTACTTCAGTCGCACATGGAAGAATGGCATCCTGTGGCGTATGCGTCAAGATCCCTGACCGCCACAGAGCAACGATATGCCGCAATCGAGAAAGAGGCATTGGGGCTAGTGTTTGGCTGCCAGAAGTTTGAAGAGTACGTCTATGGCAAGCACATAACACTAGTGACTGATCATAAGCCCCTGATATCAATAAGGAAGAAGCCCCTTGCTGATGCCTCACCGAGAATCCAGAGACTGATGCTTAAGCTGCTCAGGTATGACTTCGACCTGGTATGGGTTCCAGGGAAGCTGATGTACATACCAGATACCTTATCACGTGCATACCTGATTGACACTCAAGTTGATTCACTGGAAGCAGAAGTAGCCGAGCATACAGAAGGTGTGATCAGGAATCTTCCAGTGAGTGACAAGATGTGGGCACAGTTGGTCCTAGAGGCTCAGAAAGACACCAACATGTGCAAACTGCTGCAGCACGTCCGAGACGGATCGGAAACTGCATCCAAGAAAGACCCGTACTTTACATTCCGAGAAGAAATCACTGAGGTGAACGGAGTGATCATGAAAGGAGAGCGCATCATAGTCCCGCTGGCGATGCGCCCCGAGATGCTCAAGCTAGTTCATGAGGGACACTTGGGTATCGTAAAATGCAAAAGGAGGGCACGTGAAGTTCTATTCTGGCCCACCATGAACACTGACATTGAAAAAGAAGTTGGACAATGCTCTGTATGTCAAAAATACAGGTATCAACAGCAAAAAGAGCCAATCATCGAACATGAGAAGCCAACGGAGCCATGGCGAAAAGTAGGAACCGACCTCTTTCATCTGAATGGTCAAGACTACCTACTTGTGATCGACTACCACAGCAACTACCCCGAAATTGCTCTTCTAGTGAACACTAAAGCAGAGACCGTGGTAGCCCACATGAAATCCGTCTTCGCCAGGCACGGCCTCCCAGAGATCGTTATATCCGACAACGCTAGACAATATGACTGTCAAGAGTTCAAGGATATGGCTGAGAAATATGGATTCAAACATATAACATCAAGCCCCAGATATCCTCAGTCGAATGGCTTAGCCGAAAAAGGAGTCCAAATCGTCAAAAGACTACTTAAAAAGTCAATGGAGGAAGGAGAAGACCCATATCTCGCTCTTCTCAACTACAGGGCCACACCACTAGACGGTGGCCTATCCCCAGCAGAACTGTGTATGTCGCGCAAGCTTCGTACCAGATTGGGCTGTCCCAGGAAAGATCCTGATCCAACGTCTGTCCGCGTGAGGCAGAATCAGGCCCAGAGGTACAATCAGCACGCCGCACCACTGCCACCACTGATAGAAGGAGATACAGTGAGGGTGTGGAACGGTCAGCACTGGGCACCTAAGGCCCAGGTCATACAGAAAGCTGGACCACCAAGGTCATATACCATTGAGACCGAAGAGGGACAGCTACTCCGACGTAACAGGAGACATCTGCTGAAAGCACAGGAGACCGCCAAACATCGCATGGTCCCTGAGCAGGTACCAGAGCCGCCTGCTGTGGTACCAGATATACCTGACAGGCCACCATCACCAGCACCTGTCATACAACCGGTGCCTGTGACACAGACACCACCAACGCCCAAGCGTACCAGATCCGGCAGGATGGTTAAACCACCATCCAGATTCACTGACTAAACATTGCTATAACCTCAACTTTAACTTTGAGAGACAGTTGTCTTCGGTTCATTGACTGCAAAAATGACTTTCATTGCATTATGTCATGTTTGAATATTTGTAACGCTTTAAAGAGATAACTTCCTTTCAGGACAAAGAGATGTTTTACTAGTCTAACATGCATATCACTGCCAAAGAGCATTAATCAAGATAATTTCATTACAGAGACTTTGAAAGAACTTTCAACAACGAACTGTTCATATATAGAACACTTTGAGTTACAGGTCCAACATATGTGACTTTATTACCACTAGCATCTATTGTTCAACATTGTACTTTCTACCATAAAAAGGGGGATGTACCGTTCCGGTCTTTGTTTACATATTTGGTATGTCGCAAAAGCTTGCGACCCGGATGTCCGCAATAAACGCATGCGCACAACTCTCTTACAGACCACGTTGCCTCATCGTGACAAGTTCTTTACTGTAGATGTTTTGTTAGTTAGAATTATACTTCAACAAGACAACACAGAAAGTTCAAGTGCATCACGGAAAGTTGTTTCTCCTCTGAGATAGGCCTACGTCGTGGGACATCGTGGGAAAGTGGTGGTATTGGCATCGCCAATGCCAGGGACAATCTACTGTTAACTTAGGCCTAAAAGCTCAGTTCTAATACGGAAATCCGGTTAGAGTTGATGCGGTGTTATCATATGTGCCAGGGGGTCAAGGTAATGTGGTTACTATGTAACACGTGCTGGGTACTACGTGAAGCACTGCGTCGTTACGTCACACTTCCTTATTTGGGACAAAGCTGGATGAAGACCGGAGGCAGTTGGCGCAGACAATTTGTAGGCCTATAGGCCTACATGGCGGGGGATATTAAGCTCATAAAATGATAGCAATCCTTAGTAGGAACCGGGAGCAAAAGCATATCTAAATAGCACAAATGCTTTCCGAAATTTATTTAGGTGTTTGTCATTAGCACAATCGGCCCTGTGACGTCACTATGCACCACGAGACTGTCATGGCGGCGCCCATGAAAAATGTTTCTAACCCCAAAACAAATGATTACAAAAATAGAAACCCTTTTTACAGCTCTACTGGTTTATGTTTGTGTTAAATAAACTATTTGTAATTATTTCCATTGGCAGAAACTGCTGCCATATGAGATTATGGCGCTACCTTTGTTAGTATTTTCATTGCCACAATCTGTCTTGTGACGTCACACTGCCCCATATGCCTTGGCCCTGGAACATGTATAATGTAAGTAAAATGAAAACATTAATAGGGTTGCGGCGATGCCTACGGCATCGTGGCGCTGGCGCGCCAGGCAGCTAAAACTGCCCCTGCAACCCCCAAAAAAAAGGCTAAAATTGTGAATTTTTTTTATAATTTTAGCCTTTTTTTCATCTGAAATATAACCCAATCAGCAGCCAGAACACCCTTCGATGCAGACCAGAATACCTCTAGCTGTGACCATGCATTGGTTTATTACAATAAACTACTATAAGTAGTAGAGGGCATGGAGAGGCATCACACTGATATTTTGAAAGTTGCTACGTTAGTCATGCAGTAGCGCCTAACCCAGGTTGGTCATAAGGGTATTGGTCATTTGGACCAACTGATATTCAGAAATGACTAAGTGTCTAATGCACAAATTACACACCAGATGGCAACACAATTTGTTAGGATTATATTTCCAGTGGGGCCAAACCCACGCTGTGGGATGCAGTGATTCTACCTTGTGTGACCTATAGCGCACAAAGGTCTCACAAAGATACCGCAAAAGGCCCTAATACACATACGTAATTCTTTTTCTGGTTCTAACTAAAAATACATGTAGGGTAGCCTAATTAGGTCCCAGATCTGAAATATTAAAGCCAAACTCTTCATATTATTGGAGATATATGGAGACCAAATTTTCACCAATCCTTCAAGCTTGCGAGCCAAAATGGGGGGACCCGGGGACATATTTTTCTCACACGTTCTCGTGAAACACTTACGCACCATACAGCTGAAGCTAGTTCCTTGCATCTCCAAAATCGGCAGTTTTAGGGGTCATAACATTTTGAATCAGTTGTATATTCTGTATGTTACCTGTCCAGATTGGGGAAGTGGTTAGGACACTGGCTTACCAATCCAGGGGTTATGACTTTGAATCCATGCCAAAGCTGCATAGTTAACTGACCATTTTTCTTAGTTGGTCAAAAATAGCAATAGTATTTAGGGAAAAAAACTATATGAACAAATCATTTTAGATTACCGTATAAATATGTATCTTGTATAATGGAATTTTATAACCAAATGTACTAATTTTTTACTAACCAATAAAAGCATTTTAAAATGGTGTGGGAATAATCTTGTCATGGATGTGTGGCCTGGACCCCTCAATTGGTAGGGTAGTGTCTTAAGCACTCCCCCCCCCCCATCTAAACAGATGACATAAGGACCCACTATAACTGAAAGGTTTATTTCTCCTAAAACTCCATATCCCAGACATGACAGGAACTAGCTTCAGCTAATAGGCTGGCTGCTATAGTTAGCAGAGGAAAATGCACTTCATGCATTTGAAATTGTTCAATTCAAACTTACAATAAAACAGAAATAGGCCATATAAATTGATAACCCTCTGAAGGATGTTGTTCTAGGAACATGAACACCTCTTCTATGTTAAATGAAATGTTATGCCTAATATATCCACACTTCTACAAATGCTGCTTTACAATAATGATAGAGCAACTTTGAGATTGAGGTTGTGCATGTATGTGATATGAAGCATTTGATGTGCCTTTCAGGTGACTGCTGGGTGTGGGTAAATTTTATCACTGGAAATACATCCTTGATTCCAAACAAAATATGACCAACTAGGTTACCCAGCTAACAAAAAACGTTATTTTATGTCAAAATAATGTTTTAAAACTTTATATAGGCCTAACGTTATGCCATAGTAAGAAGTCTTAGAGAAACATTATATAACGTTATAAAATGTTGTATCACGTTTTTTGTTTACTAGGTAGTCATGTTGACTTACAAGGTTGGTCAAAATAACCAACCCTGATACACCTATCATTCCTAGAAATGAGAAGATTTAGGTGGGATGGTCAGTATTGACTGACCTGACTGACCTGTGTTGGTCATAGAAGGAGCCAAAAAATCACTAAGGAAGTTGGTCAGTATTGACTAAGGGAGTGCTCATTTTTTAACAACAGGGGGGGGGTGGTGGATTTAGGGGGGGGGGTAAAAAATTTGGACCCCTTGACCGGGGGGGGGTAAAAAATTTAGACCCCTCTTGGGGGGGTGAAAAAAATTCAACCTGTTTTGAGGGAAAAAGCCCGCGCGTTACTATGCTACAAAGGGGCGCGAACGCGCGCGATTTTCGGCCTGCCGGGGGGGGGGTAAAAAATTTCGACCCCTCTAGCGGGGAGGGCCCCCCCCCTGTTGTTAAAAAATGAGCACTCCCTAAGGTCTCAAGCATAACGAATAACAGTGCAGTCAGCAGAAGGCTACAGCTTTCATGTGATAATTATGGTTGATTGTCGCGAGATGGTGTCAGACCTACATTCTTTCAAGGGATAAATGTAGCAAATAACCCAGAACAAGCATTAAATCTTTCTCTGATTATCACTATGTCAGACTAGTTAGTAGGCCTACTTATTTGCTTCTACCCTATTTTCTAAGGCTTTTTTCACATATTTCACGTTTCTTTTCTTGTACTATCCACAGTAAATAAAGAACACAGTGTATATGATTTCTCTTTTTATTTTCCCATGAGCATGGGAATGACTTGAAATAGATGCAATTTGCAAGTAATTCCTTTTACATTTTATACTACGGAAGCCGAGGTGTGCCACACCAGACATGCACTATATCTCTTACCGAAACAAGCATAACCATTAAACAAAAAAAAAACATAATATGTATATTATAGTGTGGCAAAATGTTATATAACAAGGGATAACCGGGAAAACATGTACTGTTTGTTTGTCAATTTCTGCCCCGCAGATTGTGACAGGTATCCCTTAAGTCTAGAAGCACTGAGGTAGGGAGGGTTGTGTAGGTGGGTGGGTAGGATGATGAGCTTTGGTGAGTGTGTGTGTATGAGGGGGGAAGAAGGGAGGCAGGCAGGCAGGCAGGCAGGGAGAGAGGGATGGAGGGGGGAGGGAGAGAGGAGGGGAAGAGAACAGAGATGGGAGTGAGGGATGGAGGGAGGGTTAAGGGGAGGGAGAGTATGCCTCAAGAGAAGTGGAAGGGAAGGAGAGTGAGTGAGTGAGTGAGTGAGTGAGTGAGTAAGTGAATGAGTGAGTGTGTGAGTGAGTGAGTGAGTGAATGAGTGAGTGAGTGAGTGAGTGAGTGAGTGAATGAGTGAGTGAGTGAGTGAGTGAGTGAGTGAGTGAGTGAGTGAGTGAGTGAGTGAGTGAGTGAGTGAGTGAGTGAGTAAGTGAGTGAGTGAGTGAGTGAGTGAGTGAGTGAGTGAGTGAGTGAGTGAGTGAGTGAGTGAGTGAGTGAGGGAGGGAGGGAAGTAGGGAGGAGTGAGACGGTACTGAGCAAGCGAGTGGGTGAGTGAGGGAGGGAGGGAGGGAGGGAGGGAAGCAGGAGGGAGGGAGGCAGGGCGGGAGGCAGGGCAAGGGGGGATAGACAGGGAGGGAGGTAGAGAGGAGTGAGACGGGAGTGAGGTAGGTAGGGAGGAGTCAGACGGGAGTGAGGGAGTGAGTGAGAGGCGAGTCATAGATTCAGTGAACCGGAGGGAGAGTAGGTATGCTAGAGAGGCTAAGAACTGCCCTTCCTCCCTCCTAATAAGGAGGTTGAAAGACAATTGAATGGTTGCACGCCACTGTAGCTAGGATACGAGCGGCCGCGATGCCATGAAGCTTAGACCTGAGCCATGACAAACTAGATATCCCACGTAGTATTATACTGTGTGAATTTCTGGTTATGAAAGGACTTCCTTGCAATGCTTGCATATGCCATCGCCATTGTTTTGTGGATTTTGAAGATCTAGAGAGTAAAACAAAAGGGTGTTAATGAAGATACGCAATTTCAATCAAAAATAGTCTGTTGTTGCTATCGGCCCAGTGAGCAAGGTTACTGGATAAATAGAATGCTTAGGCATGATATTGAGAGGGTGTGAGTGGTCAGGTATAACATTTGACACATATGGCCAATGTTTTCGTCTTTGACTGGGTGCCATCTTTGACCGGGTGCGATCTTTGACCAGTTGGAGATAAAAAATATTGGAAACAGGTTAATAGGTAATGTAAAGGATGAAACATGGTAATATATTCCTTAATGTTTTATAAAAATGTGTGTAGCGCTGTACTAAATAAGTTGAATAATATATTGTAAAATCGGTCAGGAGATTACCTTTCTCCAACTACAACTGATATATAAGGTATACGAATAACAGTTAGTACTAACAAATAA
This sequence comes from Harmothoe impar, assembly GCA_947462335.1. Lineage (NCBI taxonomy): Eukaryota > Metazoa > Annelida > Polychaeta > Phyllodocida > Polynoidae > Harmothoe > Harmothoe impar. The sequence continues at coordinate 7,540,967 of OX381721.1, read as the reverse complement.
TTAAATTGTTGTCCTTTAATTTCTCAACTTTATTATAAGCTCAAAAAGAAATTCCAAAAATTACTGCAAACCCTATATTTGACTGGTCAAAGACGTCACTTGAACAGTTGCATGATCTTTAACAAACCCACAACGGTAATAATGATTATAATAACCACCGCCATTATATTTTTTCAACCCCTAATATATGAGAGAATAATAATATTAAAAAATAATTTCGTTTTGCTGATACCCAGTCAAAGATGGCACCCAGTCAAAGATGGCACCCAGTCAAAGATGGCACCCAGTCAAAGATGGCACCCAGTCAAAGACGACCACAATGGCCCGATCTCAGGAGACACAGCCATATAGGAACTTATTTTTTGCCTTTTTTCTCTATTTCATAGTATTTTCAAAATTTTGCAATCCATCCCCGCCCAACTGAGGGAGCCCACCTGAGCCCCACTTAGATCCTAACAGACCTAACCTTCAAATCTAGGCAAGGCCATAGGGGTCCACCTAATAGCGCTAGTCAAAACTAAGTGGGCTCCAGGTGGGCAGCCCATCTGGGTTCCATGCATGTGGCAGCCCATCTGTGACCCACCTGGGGCCCATCTGGCTGTGTTGGCTGTGAGGTAATCCTCAATGGACCTGTGTGCCGTCTAGAGAAATGATGCAGTAAGGCTATGCAATATATGCTTTTTAGGACTACGTGGGACAAGTTTGTCAAGGCTCACTTTTCAGTCCATCCCAGGGTGTATGTTCATCCATTACATCTATCATATTATGTGTAGTATATATAGTAGTATCTATGCAATAGTTGGAGTATATACTTGATAAGTATTTGATACTTTGTCTATGGGAAAGGTGTCTATCGGAAATAATAGCCATGCATACTTTACAAAATGGCTCATTTTTAAAATGTTGGAATCCTGTGTACATTCAGAGCTTTGAAGTGAGAATGGGGGGTTACCATGAAATCAAATCAAAATCCTGTCATATCACATGAAAAGCACGTCATATCAAGAAAAAAAATCATGTTTTATTTCATGGTGAATACGGTATAGACTGCACATCTATTTAAAATCATGCAGCTCTGTCCATATATCACATGAATCCAAGAATCCTGTGATTTATTTTCAAATGGAAATGCTGAATATGAAGTCAGGTAGAGTATAACACTGAGCCTCGTATTTTGCAAAAGCTGAATAACCAGCCCCCGTATTTCCTCAAACCTCCGTATTTCGCGAAAACTTCACTTCCGGTCTGGCGCAAGGATACCAAAAGTCAGAGGGTCAAAATTAAACTATAATAATGCTTGCACATCATGCGTGGCCGAGATGGTGTAGTGGTGATCGCTCTCGCCTCCCACGTGGGAGACCCGGGTTCGATTCCCGGACTCAGCGGAACGTTTTGGTTACGATTTCGTCGTCATGACACAAATTTTTCATTGGCTTCGTTTGGGGGTTAAAATACATAATTTCCAATGGAAACAAAGCCCAAGCATTATACAAAACATCCTATATTTACACCTACAATAGCTGAATTAGGCCCTAGCCCCCCAGAAAATTTGGTTGAGCCTAAGTTGTATATTGGCGAAAAAATGGATCAACTTGTCAGCGGCTCAGTCAGGGTCTTGAACTTAAACTTGACCTAGATAGATGAATGCAAGTGGAGCATTCGATCGTATTTTTTTTACTCGATTATCGTTTTAATTGTCTTCCTTTTCGACAAATTAACATTGTAAAGCAGGCATAATGGGTACAAATAAAGAAGATAGAGACCATGAGGGGAAGGGGACTCTTTTTTTCAAAACCAAATTACGCATGGGCTGAGACCGGAAATGAGGGCGAGCAAGGTGTCATGGCGGTGTCCGGACGTGTTTGGAGACGAAGCAGGTTAATAAAATGTATTTTTCTCCTTTAATACTTGACATCTGCATTTAAAAATATATTTTAAATATATAAAAAAATTATAAAGGGTCTCAACAAAATACGGGCCCTTTCGAGGTGAACCTGTGGGGGAAATACAGAACTTAAACAAATCCTGTATACTTAATGGGAAACTCTGCTCACAGAATACCATGAAATAATGGGAATAAATCTGGGGTAAGTCTCAGGTCTGCCCCAGTTTAACCCACATTAGTCAGGAGAAAGTCTGCATTGGTTTTCCATCAGATGTAGAAAGTTATTAAGTAACACAAAACTAACAGAAAATAACCTGGGCTAAATAGGCTTATAGGCTATTCTAAAACAGTCAACAATCTAAAACAGAATACAATTAAAGATATCAGCTAAAATGTCCCAAAATTAAGTTCTATTATAACCTTGCACATACTTTGATTAATCATTTTCCAAGTGTTAAACATTAATCTGTGTATGACATTAGTGTTTTCTTTGTTGTAAATTGGAGGCAGGAAGTCACTGAAGGTTGTGATATTCAATGGGAAAGATTGTTGTATTTTTCTTGCAGGGCAGCGCAGGGGTAATTCAATGGTGTTATAATGCAGCCGTAGCAGCTCTAGATTTCTGTGCACCGACAGTAATTCATTTCTGACAATATATTGCAGTTTTATTATGCTAGATGATGAATTAGAGCCTCAAAACTTTTCATGCAACTAAACGGAATGTGTTATCATACTAAAAGGCTTTAAGCAATGCACCAGTTCACAATTACTGCCACTTAATTAAAGCAGAAATTCATTTAAATATTGTTCATATCATATTTCAAAGTGAATTGATATTCTTCACATAGGTTTTGATTAGACTCATGCAATGCCTATATATTGGTGTTCAAAAGTCTTCATGTTTTTCCTCATTGTTGAAGAACCCACTCAAAGTAACAGATACTACTATCAGTATACACCCAAACACTTCAAGTACATTCATTCTGCCATACAAATTGTCGCTCAGAATGGTATATTGAAGCATAACACTGAGCACAGGTGCTACGTTCATTATCATAGTAGCATGTATGGGGCTTATCATTTGGCAACCAGTCACTTCACAAAGCACACCAAACCCCATTCCAACTACATGTATTGAAACCAGTAAGACAGCGTATGGCTCAGTGATCCACACTGGTTGTTCCAGGTAAAGGCTGCAGATGAGGCACATTGGTACAGCCATACCTGAAGTAAGGAAAGTAAGGAAGGCTGGTTTTACCTTTTTGAGGTAAACCCCAGCTAGTATAATGTAGAAGGACTGAAATATGGCAGCACCAAATAGGGCAAGATACCCAAAAGGAAGCCATGATGTGGGACTCAATGCTGCAGGTTCATTTGTGTTAGGGGTCTGTTCCTGAGCGCTGAGGTTGTCTGTAAAACTAATGAATCCCGGTGTAAATCCATGACTGAAATCCATCCATGGCTGAATTAAAAACAGCATCCCAAGGATACAGCCAAAGATGGAGATGGATGTTACTATGTTTTGGGCCTCATGAAAAACAACCCTTGATATGATTGTTAATATTATCATAATGAATACAAATTCAAGGGATACATGACTCAGAGGCACAATTGATACTGCAAAGAAATGCAAGCAATTGAAGCCCATTGTACTAATCCCCATCAGTAGTACATGCAGATAGGATTCCTGTGGTAACACAAGTTTAGTCCTTTCATTGAAATACATGGGTGGTGCAGCACATAACATTGCACCAATATATCGCAGGACACCAAGTTGAAAGTCAGGAACCTGTCTCCCAAGGTCCTGTACAGCTGATTCAGATGAAACCCAAAGGATGTCATGGAGCAGTAGGATTCCACAGCCAAGGAGTGTCTTCTTCAAATGAGCATTCATCTTTCTTAATGTTTTTTTCTGAAAAACATAATTACACAGATCAGAGGTTGAATAAGGATTTTAGTTCCTGAACTCATTTTGTTAAAACTAACATTTGACAAATGTAGCAAAATATATCTGATTACAGATGATTAAATTAAAGCACTAAACTATCATCACTCCATCAGTGTCTACTATCATTTTATCACAGCTTTTGACATTATTATTTTCCATTTTGTTTCAGCATAGAAATCCTTGTCCGGTCTTCTGTCAATTGATTTTTGAAATATTTCGATTAAGAATGAAATCATGTTTTCATGGCAACCAAAATGTGCAAGAGCACCAATTTAGGCTCAGCATAGAAATCTTTGTGCGGTCTTCTGTCAATTGATTTTTGAAATATTTCGATTAAGAATGAAATCATGTTTCTATGGCAACCAAAATGTGCAAGAACACCAATTTAGGCCCATAAAACGTTCTTCTTACATTCCAGATATGGAAGGTTTTCACCAAAGATGGAATTTTCTAAAATAACCTACTGTATTCTACATTTAAAAAAGTAGTTTAGATCAATTGTTCAATATTTTGAACATCTTTGGCTGTAAGGAGCCCCCTGGTGGCAAATTGGGTACTAAAAATCCCGCACGGAGGTCCCTTTTTCCTTGGTGATCAACAAGGGCGCCCTGATTAATCCCCTGATTGGTGTTCAGTCTTTTTGGTCCCTGTCCTACCTAGCCACCTGGCATCTGGCCCCCTCGTATATGGCCCCAAGATGACCTACTGTAAATGTAGATATTTTCGTGCTGGACATAATAATTATTGTTTTTCGCAGAATATGTACAGAGCAAAAATTTATCCAATATTGCTCTAGTACTTCCACATATCAAAGTCCGCAAATTTAAATTCCAGCAAAATTGTACCTTTTAGCAAATCCGCGTAAATCTATACCAGCGAAAATATCTATGTTTTTCCCGCTTTTCACTTAGGGAGTGATCATTTTTTAACAACAGGGGGGGGGGTGGTTTTCCGCGCGGAGCGCGCGCAGGCCCTTTGAAGCATAGTAACGCGCGGGCTTTTTGGCCCAAAACAGGTTAAATTTTTTTGACCCCCCCCAAGAGGGGTCCAAAATTTTTACACCCCCCCCCCCCCCCGGTCAAGGGGTCCAAATTTTTTTGCCCCCCCCCCCCCAAACCAACCCCCCCCCCCCCCCTGTTGATAAAAAATGATCACTCCCTTAGTCCCCAGTGCTCTCCCCCCCCCCTTAATAGTACTTAAGGATAGTGTGTCATAATAGTGTAATGAGGTCAACTGGCGAGCAGTAGATGTCCAGCTCAGAATCTAGGTCACCAAGCACTCACACTGTATTATCTATGGACAGGGTGCATAGGGGCCCCCAGTCTCTGTCCCCTCCCCCAATCTGTCCCCTCCTTCCAACCTCTGTCCCCTCCCCCAATTTGTCCCAACACCCGGCCCTAGGCCGTGCCCCCTCCCCCCGCAGTATCCCCAATACTCCTGCCATTATTATGTCCCCTCCTCCTCCCTAAAGTCGCTCTCCCCTCCTTCCCCGTTATCTGTCCCTTCTCCCCTTATCTGTCCCCTCCCCCTCCAGTATATGTCCTCTATTCCCCCCATATCTGTCCCTTCCTTCCCCCATTATCTGTCCCCTCCTCCCCCTATCCCCTCTTCCCTTGTATCTGTTCCTTCCCCCGCCCCCTCCGTATCTGTCCATATCCAGCCCCCCATCACTGCCCCCCCCCCCTCATATACCACCCCCCCCCCCCCTGTATCTGTCCCGCCCTCCCCCATATCTTCATTTCCCTGTCCCATCCCCTCAAACAAATAGCTCCCCTCCCCCCAGTCACTGCCACTTCTTCTATTTTTGTAAAACTGAAATTGAAAATTTACTTCAACTTGCAAAAAAAAACAAGCGGACTTGAAAGTGAAAAACGCATCTTCATCTATCTACTGTCACCTGTCAACTGTGTATTTAAGTAGACCAACTTGTGACTGTTATCTTTCAACACTACATGAAACCAAAAACAATGCAAATATCAAAGTTGAAAGTAGTTCTAAACAAAGGTGAAAAAAGTGAACGATTCTATTTTCATGCTTGCCACATGCTTGTCATATGTGTGTCATATGCTTGTCACATGCTTGTCACACACTTGTCACACATTTGTCATACATTTGTCACACACTTATCACATGCTTGTCACATGCTTGCCACATGCTTGTCACATGCTTGTCACATGCTTGATACATAGCAGCCTGCAGTAGTTGCAGCCCACTAATATATATATATTATATATAAGAGGGCCTTCTTAGTAGTATAGGGTATTAAATACCACCTAAGAGAGCCGGTATATTTAGAGGGCCGTTTCTACGACAGATACCAGTACGCTTTTCGTAACCACCTAAGAGAGCCGGTATATTTAGAGGGCTGTTTCTACGACAGATACCAGTATGTTTTTGGTAGTCCCCCAACAGAAAGTACTGGTCACCCAAAAGATGTACACCACATATGCACGGGAACATTTCCCTCTCACGTGGACGAGTAGAAATGTCACCGGCACTATGAGGTATTTAAACCCCAGACCTGCCAATGTCAATTTACAATTAATTCTGTTGTACTCTTCATCGACCTACCTATTAAAGTTCTCCAGTTTAAAAGCGGTCCTCTGTATATCTACACGTAGACTGGATCTGCAACGAGGCAAGAAGAAACAAAGTTTACATAAGGACATACCATAAATTCTCACGTATAAGCCTAACTCACGTATTATGTGGTTTGACGTTGCAGTACTTCGCTCAGTATCTATGTGACTATACATGTACATGGGTGCCCAGAATTCTGAGCGTGTCGCCGTGTCGAATTTTATCCAAAGTGCTGTGTCGCCGTGTCGAATTTTATCTAGTGCATTACTCTCTATTTGACTGTGTCCGTCGAATTTTAAAAGTGCCGTGCCGCACGTGTCAGATTTTAAAAGTGCCGTGTCGCCGTGTCGATCGTGTCGAATTTTAACCCATGTATAGTCACATCTATTGTCACGATTTTCGTGCACCTACCTTGGTGCAGGGGGCTGTAACAACTCCCCTACCCTGAACTTAAGATATAGAACACACTCCCCCCCCCCTCTCTCTCTCTCTCTGTCTTGACCAAATTGAAATTGCTCCCTTCCCACTCCCCACACACACTCCTACAAAAAGGAATCGTTTTAAGTTAACACAATAGAGGTGCATGGATAGATATGTCATTTGTAATTACGACTGACAAAGGAATTTGTTTCATAATGCATTTATGTTTTTGGCTGCACAATCCTTGATAATTGTCCGATTTACAAGCCGTAAAAACTGACGCATAAAGCTAAGGATTTGCTCCTTATAGGTGCGTGAAAATAAAACTGCGCGAACCTGTATTTTTATGCTAGGTGCAGGAATATTTAGCTGCGCGGAAATAAGTATGTTTATAGTACTTATTACAAAAACGCTCTTATAAGCCGGACCCGATATAAGCAGGTTTGGTATCAAATGAAAGCTGCCTTTGACTTGCACACAAGCCACGGCTTGTACCTGAAAATTTACGGTAGCTGTGTTTGTAGAACATTTGGGTCATAGAGTGTGTTGTATTTATGTTAAATGTTTATAGTAAATCAGCAGATCAAAACACCATTTATAATTGCCCTCAGGGTAGCTTTGTTGTCTGTTGTTTCTTTTATTTTTATCATGAGGTGGGTACATATCCTTATAGAATATTTAGGTGTCCTCCACAGCATCTGAGTTAGTAACTTTACCCAACAAACTGGGGTGTTGTATTGTCTGCTTGGATCATCCATGCGTTGGGTCATAACACAGGGGGTCACCTTGGGTCATACCAATTACCATGTCACTCTGACACGTATTCACACAATCTGACCCATCTGACAATAGTGGCGATGATATAGTCGGTCTGTGTGGGTAACCCCAAGTCAGTTGTAATCCAGCATGATGCATTCTGACCCATCTGAACATAGTGGCCATGATGCATTTGGTTGACATAACAACTGAAGTGCAGGAGTGTACCCTGCGACTTCTGGCAGTACAGTACAGTACAGAGTACTGGGAATGGTAATCAATGACTGTGATCACAGGGTTTGGGGATCCTAGGAATTCGGCTTGCAAGCAGATAAACTTACAAGGCAAAAACTAGGCAAAAACTAAGCAGATATTGATCATACCAAAAAGTAAATTAAGAAAATGAGCTATACATGTATCTGAAAGGGTATGATTGATTATGATCTATTTCTAGCCAACATTCTTGCAAGTACATTGTTACAATAGCTGTTGCTAGGCAACAAATTGTCCTAGCCTAGCAACAAACGTGTTACACTCTTAAACCCCTTAGGGTCATTATACTGAAATATGCCTTAATAGAAGCATACTGATGAGTATTTGACAAGTGAGCCACATAAAAGGCTATGCCTGAATGACTAGGATATAAAGGTTTAATACCATAAATAGTACAAAACTCTAAATAATTCTTTATAATCGAAGCGCGAGATTTGTCAGTATTATCTGACGTATCGTTATCCAATAGGAGCCGAAGTCAAGTAACCAATCTAGCACACGGTCCATCTGCAATTACAAATGACTATAACAGCAAAGGGAATCTGGGGAAGTCACATTATAATAACCGCTTACTTGCATCAGACTCAGCCCACCTGCTTAAGGCATCACAAATCACATTATCCTTAGACCTTATGTATACATATTTCTTTTTAAAATTATTTTTCACAGCAATCCAAATAATTTCCTTATCCAGGCCATAAATGACTTATTCTTACTCCTACTGGTATTCAACATATGAAGAACCTGTGTATTATCAGTTACAAATACCAACTCCTTGTCAACCCAAAGATCACCCCACCTCTTAGCACCCCACAACTGAGGTGGCTCATGCTGGCTCATTGCGTGATCAAGCAAAAGTATGGTCACTCAGCATCACCAAACATGACTCAAGGTGACGCCAGTTTGCTGGGAATAGTTTTTGACAGATTACTTTTAAAACTCATATTATTGTCCATAATAATTCCAAGATATTTATAATTCTCTAACTCCACACCTTTAACATATACAGGGGGTGAGCTGATTTTCGTCACACCAGGAAACAAGGCTATTCAGATCTTTTTGTAAGCAGTCTGTAATATTGTGCAAGTCATTACCAGAGACAAATAGTACAGTGTCATCTGCATACTGAAAAAACTTACAAGACATCGCCAGATTTGATAATTCATTAACATATAATATAACTTATATTTGGCTTAGGATAGATCCTTGGGGGACACCATATGACACATTCTCCCACTCAGAAGAGACTGCATATTTTCCAAGTAGCTCTTATACCAGCTAGTGATACTTTCACTAAAACCATATTTAGGCAACTTCTTTAGTAGTTTATAATGACTTATTGTGTCAAATGCCTTCTTCTAATCAATGTAGACAGCACCCGTGTACTTTCCATCATTTAATGATTTAACCCATTAGGGGCGAATGTGGACTATAATCGACACCCACCCCTGGCCGGATGTCGACTATTTACTACACCAGGTGGGGCTGGATGTCGACTATAATTGACTTAACTCTATGGGATTTAGGAAACTCCCGGCCCCAGGGGAAAAAATTGGAAAAAAATCCGGCCCCCTGACTAGAATTTATTTTCTTGGGCCGGCCTCATTGGGTTAAAAATATTATTATTCAACACTAACACAGTATTCTATTCTTCCTAAAACCACTCTGGTTTGGTGTTAAAAGCGAATTCCCTTCCAGAAATGAGTAAGATTGTTTATCAATGATCTTTTCCAAAAGTTTTCCTGTTATTGGCAGCAAAGAAATAGGCCTTAAGTCACTAAAATCACCAGGATTTTTTACTTTTGGGATAGGACAGATCTTAGACTCTTTCCATTTTTTTGGAGAAAATCCCAGTTGCAATAGACAAGTTTAATAGATGCAAAAATTCCTCCTTCCTTCCAATCAGGGATTCCTTAAGCACTTTGGCAGAAATGTTTTCTAAACCAGACGATTTGTTTACATCTATTTGTCCTAACTCCTTCTCTAGGTCCTCTAATACAATGTCATTAAAGGTTAAAGTGTCTTCAGGAGGTACTATGACTGGTGGATCATATCCCACGGGGGCATCAATTTTATCAGCTAGTCTTTTACCAACATTTGTGAAAAAAAGGAATTTATATGATTAGCAGCATCTTCTGATGGTATTAGAATTACAATCTGGCATCTAGAAGACAGGGGAAAGGGAAGATGAAGAGAAGAGAAGGGAAAGAAAGGGTAAAGAAAAGAAGAACAGAAAAGAAATTAGAAATTAAGATAAGTGCACGTGGTTGATTCATGTGGGCCACATCAGTGGCGCAGATGAATCCACCATAATATGTACGCAAGGGTCTATGTATGTATGTAAATTCCTTTATTTAGACTGATAATGGGTAGGCATTATATATTTGCCTGTGATTGTTCCATTTCCAGTTGATGGTTTATACAGCAATAAAATGACTTAGCTATGTGCTTTTCAGCCTCTTCTTATAAACTGATAGAATAAGAAAGAATGGTTTAGTGAATTTATAAAGGACAGATGTTATTGTCCTTATGGCATATGGCCTCAGTTGAGCCTATAATATTATGATGTTAAGGCCAGTTTGACAATTAATTCTACGGAAACTACTATGTGTATCAATTACTTTTGCTGTGTAGCATTAGAAATCCCGATCTTAATAGTACATGAATACTTTGAAAGGGTTTCTATACATATATGTTACATTATATTGAATATTCATAACATACTGCCACAGAACCATACCCTTTTAATAATGTATGTGGTATGAATATCCGTGTTGTGCCACATGATATATATAGAGGCTCAACTAGTGTTGTAGATATCATTTCTTGATGATTAACACGTTCACACAGTGCTATGAGATCTCACTCCTCCCCTGTTGAAAACCACATTGATGTTATTTCTAGCATATAGAATTATAGGGAATACAACATTTTAGCTTGTTTATCAATTATTTCTCATGAAATATACATTTGCTATCGAGGCCCATTCAGATGTACCTAGCTGATAACATAATACATCACTGTAGACATTCATTTTCTGGAGCGAATAATGGTAAGCCTACAGCAAATTGGGTTTTCTCAATACCATGTTATAGGATTGTATGAAAATCGTTCTTTTTCAATGTTAATATCCACAGAAGCAGATAATTGGAGTGTGCCCATTTATACATGATCTTGATTTTTGTTTGGATTTGAGGGAAATCCTTGGAAAATGTGAAAATGTAAAAATATGGAATCTTCTAACGTGGCCTATCATATTCTACATAAAAAAGTAGTATAGATAAGTTTTTGCTATATCTTGGTCCTTTTTGGCTATATGGAGCCCCCTGGTGGCCAAAGTTGGTACTAAAAATCCCCCGCGGAGGTCCCTTTTCCCTTGTTGATCCATGTTAGCCCTGCACCCACAGAGATCAAGTGTGTAGTTCCATATCCATATAGTAGGTGGCCAGGCTACACTACATAGCCTCTCACTGCTGCCCCCTGGATAGTGCATAGCCAACTATATAACCTGCGCCAAAATCGACTCAGTGCATGTATGTTTGAAGGTAGGCAGCTACCTTAACATGCACATTGTATCCCCAGTGCGATAGGGAAGGTAACAGATGTCGATTGCTTCATACGATTGGAACCTATGAAAAAGTGTAGTAATCTAATGTATCAAGCATGATATATGCACGAGTAAATTGTGTGATTTTAATTAAGATTATGTTGATCAAAACATTACAACATCATGGAAGGAAGAGGCATGGATGTTTGGTTACGTGAAAATGAATATAGGATAGCCAGTAGTCATTTTAGTATAACCACTGTAAGCTGGCTGGCACCCTTATAGGGTGCCTGCCAGTCTACAGTAGTCATATTTTGAGTTAGCCTCACATGACCATTGTCTATCTGTTTTAAACCACAGCTGTAAGGTTATGTGAGTCTACACAGAAATAACCAAGGTGTGAACTTCTTTGTCTTAGCCCTACGCTGTGGTTTAATATCCTAGGGAGTGATCATTCATTATGAATGGGGTGGGGTGGGGCTTATCTAGATATTTACCAGCTAAAGAAATCCGTTATAATACGTCAAAATAGCGCTTTTAATGTTATACAATGTTTGGCCATAATAAGCATCCACAGAGAAACGTTCTGAAATGTTGTACATATAATGGGTTTTTTCTTTACTGGGTTCTCACTTGCCACACTTAAGTTTATATAATGTATATTGACCATATTCTTATCATACCAAAATATACCAGTTGATGAGCATGTAAACAGCTTCTTTAAAGGTGAATTGTGTCTATTACGTCTCTTTTGTCTGTCACTTATATTACACTAGTAATGCCTAGTATCTCCCTCGCGAGAGGTTATAAGTGAAAATGATATTCTTCACACTCTCTCTGCTAGCCATAGCAGAGGTTAGAGTTGTAGATTGCACCCAATAATAGAACAGTGGTGGGCAAACAAAAGCCACGTGGGTGATACGTTATAGGGTATGTGAACCATATCCCAACCAGCAACGGTCATATAAATGCATTGGTAATTGATATAAAATGAATTATGTTCCGGTATTCTCTTATACTTGTTATAATGTGTAACTATAGTAAAGTTTGCAAACTGTATTACGACCCAGGTAAGTAAATATAATAAAGTTTAACCCACGGGTGACGGCAAAGACAAAGGATTCCCACCTTGGTTATATTGCATACCCGAAGGTTAAGTCAGATAGACAATGGTTATGAAAAGGTAAGAGGATTAACCACAGCTTTCTGGTAGGGCGACTTGGGCTTCGCCCTCGTCTGGCCCCACCAGAAAGCTGTGGTTAATTCTGTATACCTTTTCATAACCATTGTCTATCTGTTACTTAGTCTAATGATCCTATCATGGTAAAACTACCCAACCATGTGGATGCATGTGTTTGCCCCCCACCTAGGATCCTGTGACGTAGTAACAGAGGTAACTCTAACCTCTGCTATTGGCTGTCATAAGAAAGCCTGAAATAGATATTTGAATTGTTGTTGGCAAGCCGTGCCTTTACCCATCCCCCCACAGCAAATTAGCAATGACTAGTTCCACAGTCTATGAATGATACTGTCGGGCCAGCTGTACGAGGGCAACCGCCACCGCCCCCTCCCCTACTTCCACCACCATTTAGTGATGCAATAATGGTTGATTGTGAAAGAACGCGTGAGGTATATCTGGCAATAATGCACAAGCCGAAGGCGAGTGCATTATTAGACAGATATACCTCACAAGTTCTTTCACAATCAACCAATAATGCGTTTATACCACCATTTCTTCAAATATATAAATATAATATCGTATAAGGCCTACCTTTTTCAAATGTCCATTTTGTCTCGCGGATCGACTGGCAGACTCGCCGAGCGCCATGCTTCTCCCAGCGGTACCACATACGTAGTGAATAACATCCAAATGTGGCAAAATTAGACCTTGTCAAGCTTATTCCTTCAATCCAGTACAAGTTTAGAGCTCCTTCTTGATGTTCCCGTGCAGTATTAGCCTTTTAATTGCATAAATTCCTCATATTTCGACATTTTGCGAAGGCCGCCAACCCGGTAAGAGTTGTAAACAGCGGGACGCGTCCGATCACGTGACCGACTGACCTAGTTTCCGCGGTGGCTTCGATCAGCTGATCGTCCTCCGCCCGCCCCAAATACAACCCTAACCGGCTGGCGGCCTTCACAAAATGTCGAAATATGAGGAATTTACGCAATTAAAAGGCTAATACTGCACGGCATCATCAACAAGGAGGTCTAAACTTCTACGGGACTGAAGGAATAAGCTTGACATGCTCTAATTTCGCCACATTTGGATGTTATTTATTATGTACCGATCGGACAATGAACGATATCATGGCGACAAGGTAAGTAAAGCTAAGGTTTCATCTCCATTTTATTGTCCAGCCCCGTGGCGCTGAGGCTTACCCGCTCGCTTATGGCGTGCGCGGTCCGGGTTCGAATCCCGGACGAATTTCGTAGCCAAAATGGCTATGCCTATCTTTCATTACCTTGTTAAAATATATAGAAGCGTCTTGGTGTAAAAAATAAATTCTGAGCGTGCGTATATCCTGAGATAACCGAACGGCAAATATCCACTCTCGGCACGGGAAACGCCAGAATCGTGGTATAAGCTCACCTAACCAGTTATAATGGGTCGAGTTTATAGCAGGGGTTAGAGTTGTAGATTGCACCCAGTAATAGAACACTGGGGGCAAACAAACGCCACGTGGGTAATACTCTAAAGGGTATATGAACCATATCTCATACAGTAACAGTCACATAAATACATTATGAATTGTTATAGAATAAGCATATATGTTTCGGGACTCTCTTATTATGACTAAGTCTCATGAACTTGATGCAACTGGGGTGGTTGGGGGGGGCCCAGAGTAAATCTGGTATATGGTCAATTCCTTTCATATTAGTATACTACAGGTATGGGGGCACACTACTGTGTCAGTGGTTTTGATTAAATATGTCTGCGGTTGCCATGGCAACCATTGAAATATGATCGGTCAAAATCATTTCACAATCTGACCGGTCAGATTGTGAAATCCTATATATGGGTGTATTTCTAGGTAGGGAAGATGTAGCAAATTTCTATCACTGTAAATTATAGGGAATATCAATGCACTTTCAAATAAAAATAGCAGTTTACCCATAATGCATGACTTTCTACCCTACCATGCACCTCAAAAAATGGGTTTTTTCACATTTTTTCACATTCCCGAGCTTAGAAATATCAACCAACTTTGCACATTTCTCCTGCCTAACCTGTGATACATGTATTCTGACTTTTTGCTTTATTCAACTACGCAATTGCCTCTTCTTTCAATCTGTATCCAACATTATGCCATTTCTTTTCATTCTCTGCTCGTATTGTACACTTCCCTTATTGTATTAAAGCGGTCAGATTGTGAAAATAAAACGGTCAGATTGTGAAAACATAGATGTGGCTGTACTGAAGTCATGGAATATATGTAGCATGTTTCTATTTATGTAAATGTAGTGAATATCAGCAAACTTTTAAACAAAAAATAATTATTGCCATACTCCATCACTGTCTACCCTACCATGCACCTCAAAAAATGGCACTTTCCCCTTTTTTCACTTTTCAGAACTCAGAGATATTCATCAACTTTGAACATTTCTGCTGCCTTAACTGTGATACATGTATAGTCACTTTTTGCTTGATTCAACCACTTAAATCCCTCTTCTTTCCATCTGTATCCAACATAAAGGTATTTGAATTCATTCTCTTTCAGTATTCTCATCTGCCAGAAAAATTGCTTAAGGTGGTCAGATTGTGATCAACCCGGTCAGATGGTGAAAAAAATATGCAAGTCTCAAAATAGGTCATGAAGGGTCATAAATCATCTATTTTCTACAAATGTTTATTTTTTGTTACCATAGTGTCTGCCTTACCACATATACCCATTTACTCATACATTGGGGCTCATAATGTGTAGTGTGGTAAAAGTGGTCAAATAGGTGAAAAAGAGGTCAAAAAGCGGTCAGATAGGTGAAAATTTGAAGAGCAGAAGTCATGAGACTTCCCTCTATACAAAAACATAGGACAGTGTTCATATTTGTTGCACCTTATGTACCCATATCGCCTTATTGGGACAAATTGGGTATTTTGTTCAACATTACCGGTCAAAATCATTTCACAATCTGACCGGTCAGATTGTGAAATCCTATATATGGGTGTATTTCTAGGTAGGGAAGATGTAGCAAATTTCTATCACTGTAAATTATAGGGAATATCAATGCACTTTCAAATAAAAATAGCAGTTTACCCATAATGCATGACTTTCTACCCTACCATGCACCTCAAAAAATGGGTTTTTCACATTTTTCACATTCCCGAGCTTAGAAATATCAACCAACTTTGCACATTTCTCCTGCCTAACCTGTGATACATGTATTCTGACTTTTTGCTTTATTCAATTAAGCAATTGCCTCTATTCTCAATCTGTATCCAACATTATGCCTTTCTTTCATTCTTTGCTCGTATTGTACACTTCCCTTAATGTATTAAAGCGGTCAGATTGTGAAAATAAAACGGTCAGATTGTGAAAACATAGATGTGGCTGTACTGAAGTCATGGAATATGTAGCATGTTTCTATCTATGTAAATGTTAGCGAATATCAATGTACTTTTAAACAAAAAAATAATTATTTCCATACTCCATCACTTTTATAAACCTTTCTTTTCAATCTTAAAAATGATCATAAGGTGGTCAGATTGTGATCAACCCGGTCAGATGGTGAAAAAAGTATGCAAGCCTCAAAATAGGTCCTGAAGAATCATAAATTATCTATTTTCTACTAATTTTCTTTATTTTTGGTTACCATACTGTCTGCCTTACCACATGTACCCATTTACTCATGCATGAGGGTTCATAATGTGTAGTGTGGTAAAGGAGGTCAAATAGGTGAAAAAGCGGTCAAATAGGTGAAAAAGCGGTCAGATAGGTGAAAAAGCGGTCAGATAGGTGAAAATTTGGACTGGAAGCAGAATTTGTGAGATGTTCCTCTGTTTACAAACATCTGACAATGTTCATATTTGCTGTGTGTTATGTACCCATAGGGGCCTTTTTTTGGACAAAATGGATATAGTTATCTAACAT
The DNA here is from genome assembly GCA_947462335.1 of Harmothoe impar. NCBI lineage: Eukaryota > Metazoa > Annelida > Polychaeta > Phyllodocida > Polynoidae > Harmothoe > Harmothoe impar. The sequence continues at coordinate 7,524,468 of OX381721.1, read as the reverse complement.
CACCCTCAATGGTACTAAGAGATAGTTGTAAAGCGGTCAGACAGGTGAAATACAACACGTGAAGTTTACAACATGATGCAAGGGGGAGATAGGAGGCATATGTAAGTAGGCTACCCTTAGTAATTTGTGGTGTATAACATCAGATAGTGTATGCACCTAGGAAGAATACAGTATTATACAGTGATTGGTTGTGGGGAGTGCATATGTATTTTATTTTGTTTACTATTTACAGGCGGTCAGATTGTGAAAATTGATTTATTTCAGGAAAAGCCCTGGGGTACTTGCTGTAATCAGAAAATGTATTGGATTTTCACTAAAAACGATGACAAAGATCAATAAATAACATATAGATAAGAAAATATGTACAGTTCAGGTAAAGCTGTTTTTTTATAATATTTTTCATTAAAAAAGCTTTAAAAAACGTGAAAGTTTAGGCTCTTTTTGGCCAAAATTTCCTGGGAAAGTGCTCAGATAAGGGGTAAACTATATATTTCCTGGTAGAACTAAACAAATGCTAACATATAGGGCCAAAAATATAGGTGACATAAGGATTGGGTGGAAAATATTTGGGAAAAACCCCCAAAAAAGAGTTGCATCACGTTGGTGAGAATGAGTCTTATATCATGTGTATAACTGTAGTAGAAGCAGCGGACTATACTACGATCCAGGTTAGTAAATATGATAAAGTTTGGTCTAACTATCCTCCCAGTAAACAAATAACGTTAAACATCATTTTATAACGTTATATAACGTTATATGTCAAATGATATGATTACAATCATTGCAATCATCATAACGTATTTGACATGTACATGTAGCGATTTCATTATACTGTATATAGAAAATCATCTAGCGGTTGAATATACATTTAAAATTCGAAACTACATTATACATATGATCTACTCCTCTCCTCCACCAGTACAGACCTCATTTGTTTATAGTAGAGGGGCACTACTTTCAATATCATTGACATGCTAAATGGACATTTAGCGCCACATACCACACACATAAAGTCTTTCCTAAGATCAACAGCAAATAGGGTTGACCTACTTACTGACTGAGGTAAATCCCGTGATTTTACAGGATTTTGCATCAGCATGGTAAATCACCAGTTTAGATCCCGGGATTTTCACGTGAACTTTTGCTCACAGAATCCTCAAATAATCCCTAGAATTTCTCGTTATTTGTTACCAGGGTTGGATACGTTAGTCAGTAGTGCCTAACCCAGGCAGGTCATGAGGGCATTGGTCATTTGGACCAACTGATATTTAGAAATGACTAAATGCACAAATTACACACCAGATGGCAATACAATTTGTAAGGATTACTTTTCCAGTGGGTCTAAGCCCATTCTGCACCAGTGGGATGCAGTGATTCTATCTTGTGAGACCTATAGCGCAAAGATACCGCAAGATGCCCTAAAAACACATTGACGTAATTTTTTTTCTGGTTCTAACTGGAAATACCCACATGTAGGGTAGCCTAATTAGGTCCAAGATCTAAAATCTTAAAGCCCAAATCTTCATCCCAGCACACAAGGATACGTTGGGCCAACATCGCACAATTTTTTTTTTGATTTTGTAATGCGTATTTATTCATTAGATGATATTTCAAAATACAACAATCAAAAATACATGTGAGCTCCATGGCGATATGCCAGCTTTGTCACAATCAATTGGGTCTAGTGCCCTCATTTGTTGCTCGTAACATACTATTATATTATTATAGTAATAAATCATGAATACGGTGTATACGGTATGCAGAATACTAACATGAATTCAATTTTCTTTTGACACACGCTTACGGACATATCATTACTCCCTTACGGAGTCTCAAAAAACTTAGCCGGCACGTCGCAAGCAACATTTCTACGTTGTGCCAACGTTGGTCTGCCAATGTTGCTACAACGTAGATGTATGGTAGATGGTAGATGTATAATGTTGTACCAACATTGGGAATACTCCCAGTGTTCTGCCAATGTTGGTACAACGGTTATGCCAAGGTTAGCCCAACACTGTATCTGCAACCACCACCAGAGGGCATTGAAGGTTGTATGGAGATACATGTACTTTGACAAGCAAATCCTTCATTTTTCCTTATCATTGGCCATTTAATTAGGCTCTATGTGGGATATTAATAGGATTAAATAAAATGATGATCATATTGGAATGAGAACACCCTTTTGTAGGTAATGGTTGGTATATAAGTTCTAATGTATGGGATGGCAATGTATCACCTCTTAGCCCTTAAAGCTATGATTAAAGTGAAATGCAAATACAGAAATGACTGTCATTAAAATGATGATTTTTGACAGTTTTTTCGGGAAAACATTACAGAGATGTTAATTGAAAATTAATGCCTAACTTTGAATTGACATTACTATCAAACATCAGATCAGAGACCATAGATTGGTTGGGTGAACGTTGGTGGTGAACGTTGGTACAACGTCAATATCTGACGTCAGTATGACGTCATTAAGACGTCATACCAACGGCGACATTGGTGACATTGGCAAATATTAGAAATCGCCGGCCAAAAGGCAGTTGTGACAATGTTAATGTACATCATGCCAACATTGGCTGACGTTGTGCCAACGTTGGCACAACGTATCTTTGCTGGCTGGGATATTATTGGAGATATATGGAGAACACCATTTTCGCCAATCCTTCAAGCTTGCGAGCAATAATGGGCCGGGGGGACCCTGAGAAATCTTTTTCTCACACGTTCTTGTGACATACTTATGCACCCTACAACTGAAGCTAGTTCCTTGCATCTTCAAAATCTGCAGTTTAGGGGTCATAACATTTTGAATCAGTGGTAGTTGGATATTCTGTATGTTACCTGTCCAGATTGGGGGAGTGGTTAGGACACTGGCTTACCAATCAAGGGGTTATGACTTTGAATCCATGCCAAAGCTGCATAGTTAACTGACCATTCTTCTTAGTTGGTCAAAAATAGCAAAAGTGTTTATGGGAAAAAATTATATGAATAACCAAATAGACTATCCCAATTTTTTACCAACCAAAAAGGATTTTAAAATGGTGTGTGAACCAAATAATCTTGTCATGGATGCGTGGTCTGGACCCCTGGATTGGTAGGACCCTGTCTTAAGCACTCCCTCCATTTAAACAGATGACATAAGGACCTACTATAACTGAGAGGTTTATGGCTCCTAAAACTCCATATCCCAGACATGACAAGAACCAGCTTCAGCTAATAAGCTGGCTGCCATAGTTAGCAGGGGAAAATGCACTTCATGCATTTGAGATTGTACAATTCAAACTTACAATAAAACAAAAATAGGCCATATAAATTGATAACCCTCTGAAGGATATTGTTCTAGGAACATGAACACCTCTTCTATGTTTAATGAAATGTTATGCCTAATATATCCACACTTCTACAAATGCTGCTTTACAATAATAATAATAGAGCAACTTTGAGATAGGCTGTGAATGTATGTGATATGAAGCCCAACAAAATATGACCAACTAGGTTAGTAATGTTGACTTATAAGGTTGGTCAGCATAACCAACCCTGATATACCTATCATTCCTAGAAATTGAAAGACTAAGGAGGGTTGGTCAGCATTGACTGACCTGACTGATCTGTGTTGGTCATATAAGGAGCCAAAAAATCACTTAGGAAGTTGGTCAGTATTGACTAAGGTTTCTGGCATAACGAATATCAGTGCAGTCAGCAGAAGGCTACAGCTTTCATATGATAATTATGGTTAATTGTCACGAGATGGTGTAAGACCTACATTTTCTCACTGGACAAATGTAGCAAATAACCCAGAACGAGCATTAAATCTTTCTCTGATTATCAGTATGTCAGACTAGTACTTATTGCTTCTACCTAAGTTTACCCACTTATCTTTTTATTTTCCATTTAGCATGGGATTAACTTGAAATTTATTCCTTTTACATTCTATACTAGGGAAGCCGAGGTGTGCCACACTAGACATGCACTATGTCTCTTACCGAAACAAGCGTACCCAGTAAACAAAAAAAACATTTTACAATGTTATATGATGTTTCTCTATGGCTCCCTAGTGTGGCAAAACATTAATATAACATGGGATAACTAGGGACACATGTACTCTTTGTTTTCCTTAAGCCTAGAAGCACTGAGGTAGGGAGGATTGTGTAGGTGGGTTGGTAGGATGATGAGCTTTGGTGAGTGTGTGTGGATGATGAGCTTTGGTGAGTGTGAGGGAGGGAGGGAGGCAGGAATGGAGGCAGGGAGTGAGAGAGGCAAGCAGGCAGGCAGGCAGGGAGAGAGGGAGGGGGAGGGAGAGGGGAAGAGAAGGGAGAGGGGAGTGAGGGATGAAGGGAGGGTTAAGGGGAGGGACAGTAGGTATCCCAGCTAACAAGAAAACGTTATCTGACGTTACAATAGAGTTTTCTGATGGTTTGATAAACGTTTGGGAATGACAGAAATATGAAGTTATCTGACATTAATACGTTGACTCAAAATAACGCTTTTTAACGTTATATAGAAACGTTTAAATGAATAACGTTATTACAACGTTATTTTACGTTTTTTTGGTTTTTTGAATGATCAACAGCCTTCAGAATGGGTAGCTGTCGCCATGCCACCAAAAACAACTTTAAACATTCTTGAAATTATTTCTAAAATAATTGAATTATTTCTACACATGGTCCCGTGCACAACTAAGTGGCTTTGGGTCTGATAAAATAATAAACAATAATAATCACTCAATTGAAGCGAAGCCTATATATAGGTATAGTACCTCTTCAATAAGTAATGGATACTGTCTAGCTCTTTGGCCCCGCTGTCTATGGCGTGGGGTATGTAATCAGAAGGTAGTGAGTTCAATCCTCACCACTAATAAACTATTTTGTGAGTTTCGTTATTATGTACTACATATGAAGAGTTTTGATGCCCCCCCCTTTGTCACGCTTTCCCCCATACCTATATCATTGGGGACCAAGACACCCAAACTTGATGAATCACCCCTACCCAGTGTGCACAAAATGCTGTAGGCCTACAATGTTGAATCAATGTTTAATCAACATTGAATCAACGTTGACAACTATCCATCAATATTGATTCAATATGCTGTGCCCACTGGGTAAGGGTACATGAAGGTAGTCATGCTAACCATTGGGCCACGGAGCCAACACATCTGAATAGGGCTTTGAAATGTACCTATCAATCAAGGCTATAGCCAAAGTGTTATTAGGTTACAGCTATTGAGGACCTTTAGCAACCATGTAAAAGCTCATTAAACGCAGACGTAGCAGTGCTGAAAGTATAGGATATGTCTGGGTTAAATGGGCTACGTCGGGTTTGCTAAAGGTCCCTAATAAGGTGGTTGCCCACCATCAAGAACAGGTCCATTGTGACGATTTTCGCGCACCTGACGTGTATAGCTCCCCTGTGCAAAACTGAGAAGTGGACTGACCAAGGAGCGAACTCACAACCCTTGGTGTAAGGGTTCAGGACTGATCCTACTGCGCCACAGAGACTGGTCTACTGCTGGTTATACCTGTGAATATCTCTACACTGCACGGGACCATATGATGAAATGGATATCATTAATTGAGAAAGGATCTGAAGAATGCTTTAAGGAAGTTTTAAAAATATGATGATACTTTTACTACCTTTGCTCTCAAAATAAATGATTCTCTGGTTTAATTTTATAGAACTACCGGTACTTTTATTTTTCAAAATTCTATATTTTAAAAAGTAGCCCTGGACCCCCTACTTTTCTTTTCACTGTTTGGTTCCAAATTATGTAAGGTATATTGGGTAAATATTAGGAGTAAATCTAGATACTTTTGACCCAAGATAGGCACCCACCTTAAAGGATTTCCTTGTTAGCGTGGGACACAGAGCTGTTTTGCTGTTTAGCATATATATACTCTGAGTGTATAGATACACTCACAGGCACATTGTCACAGTGTCCTGTTATAATGAGATTCATGAGGCATTCTATTTTTACCCTAAATTATAACCAATTTGTGATCTTTATTGTGAATAAGTGACATAAACCACTGTTCTGATATAATATATGGATATTCTGTCTTAAGACCTGTGGATGTATCATGTTTGTGTTATGTTGCATTGAAGAGAAATATGTACTCAGATTTCACAGTCAACAGCGCTGTATATTGCAGAGGGGGGAAGAGCATTGCATATCCAGCTATATGTTTCAGATAACCCTATAGAAACGTTAAATAACGTAAAATAACGTTGTGAATACTAACGTTTGTGTGGGTAACCATATAAGAACGTAAAATAACGTTTTACATGCAACGTAAAATAACGTTATACATTGAAACGTTCCCAAACGTAAAAATACGTTTTTTGTTCACTGGGATGCCTCAAGGCAGAGAGAAGTGTAAGGGAGGGTGAGTGAGTGAGTGAGTGAGTGAGTGAGTGAGTGAGCGAGTGAGCGAGTGAGCGAGTGAGTGAGTGAGTGAGTGAGTGAGTGAGTGAGTGAGTGAGTGAGTGAGTGAGTAAGTGAGTAAGCGGGCAAGTGAGTGAGTGAGTGAGTAAGCGAGCAAGTGAGTGAGTGAGTGAGTGAGCAGGTGAGTGAGTGAGTGAGTGAGCAGGTGAGCGAGTGAGTGAGTGAGCAGGTGAGCGAGTGAGCAAGTGAGCAAGTGAGTGAGTGAGCGAGGGAGTGAGGGAGTGAGTGAGCAAGTGAGCAAGTGAGCGAGTGAGCGAGTGAGCAAGTGAGTGAGAGTAGGTATGCCTTAAGGCACATAGAAGTGGAGGGGAAGGAGGGAGAGTGAGTGAGTGGCTGAGTGAGTGAGTGAGTGAGTGAGTGAGTGAGTGAGTGGGTGAATGATTGAGTAAGTAAGGGAGTGAGTAAGCGAGTCAGTGAGTGGGTGAGGGAGGCAGGGAGGCAGGGAAGGAGGCAGGGCAAGGGGGGACAGGCAGAGCGGGAGGGTGGGAGGGAGAGTAGGTGTGAGTGAGGGAGAGTAGGGAGGAGTGAGACGGGAGTGAGGGAGTGAGTGAGAGGCAAGTCATGGAGTAAGTGAATTGGAGGGAGAGTAGGTATGCTAGAGAGGCTGAGAGGTTGCTAACTCCCTCCCTCCCGCCCTTCCTCCCTATACGAGCGGCCGCAATGCCATGAAGCCTAGACGTGGACATCTTTTTTTTTGGTATGAGAAGATGTAAATACATCATTCCCGTTTATTTACCCTGGCAACATAAAGAACTTATACAGCTCGAAAATATATATCACCAGCAAATACTTGAACAACACATAGCTGATCTATTATAAAGTATAACAATATTTCATATGAATGTTAATGGTATGTAAAATCACAGATATTTAACAATGAATTAGTTGGTTTTCATTTAAGATTACTTCAATATTAATGTTTTACAATACAAATATATCAAAAAATATATTATATTTCCACTACGTATCACAAATCCTCATGTATTTAACTCGAATACACATTTTTTAAACTATGATTGAGGTTGATGTCAGGAATGGGTAACTCCCTGTTTACAGCTTTGTTCTGAATGCATTTAACAGTTTTCACATATTTACATTATTACCGCTTATTAATATAATACACTGAATATCAATACATACCGGTAGTTATTAATTATGAATATAACTTAGGTATATTACACTGTTTCAAACCGAGACTATTAATACCCTTATTACATATAATTAGTACTCCCCAGCCACCTTTTCCTGTCCAGTTTGAATTCTTCATAAGACTCAATATTACGAGTGTTTACACCTAAAGCATTCCATAACAATGCCCCTCTATATATAGGACTTTTTCTGGCAGTCTCGTTTCTTGGCTTTATAGTTAGAAACAATATAGCGTCATGAGCTCTTGTAAATATTTCCCTCCTATTTACAATATCAATATTGCTCCTTTGTTTGTACATAAAATTCACCATATGCATTTGACGTCGGGCTGATAGAGAAGATATTTCAGCCTCCTGGTGTACAAGGATAGTCGGGTATCTTGCATCAACCCCTAGGCACATCCTTAATGTTTTGTTCTGTGCTACCTGTAGCTTATCTAGTATATATTTACCAGCAATTGCATAAAAAATATCGCCATAGTCCAAATGGGGTAGAATCATAGTTTTATACATTTTTATGCGAATGAGTGACGTCATGTTTTCTTTCAAGAAAGCAAGCTGATAAACCTTGAAGATAACTTTCTTATACGCACATTCTGCATACATATTAAAGTTTAGCACAGGGTCTAGGATTATACCCAGATACTTGACACTTTGTACCCTATCAATGACAGTCCTACCAAATCGAAGGGAATGGTGGTGAATCTCCTTTAATTTACTTCTAAGTCCAAATATTACATAATTTGTTTTTTTAGCATTTAAAGTTAATTTATTCTTTATAAACCATGCTTCTAAAGTCACCAAATCCTCCTCCATATCACTTGTAAGGGTATTCAGGTCAGGCCCTGTTTTTGACACTACCGTATCGTCGGCGTATAAGTATAAACTACAATTTTTCACAATATTACTCAAATCGTTTATATACACCAAAAAAAGGGTAGGTCCCAAAATGGACCCCTGTGGGACTCCACATACCATATTACCTTCCCTAGACCTCTTACCATTAGCTGTAGTACACTGTTTTCTGTCCTTTAAATAATTAGAAATCCAACCATGAAGAAGACCTCCGACACCTAATTTCGACAATTTTTCCAATAAAATAAAATGATTTACGGTGTCGAAAGCCTTCTTCAGGTCCACAAAGGTAGCCAGTGTATATTCTCTACAATTAATGCCCTTATAAATTTCATCTACAAAGTAAGCAACTGTATCTATCGTCGAGTGTCCAGCTCTGAAACCTCCCTGTCTTTTTTCCAAAATATCATTACTTTCCAAGTAATTCATTAATCTATCGTTAATAATTTTCTCTAATAATTTTCCAATTATGGGAAGTAACGTCACTGGCCTCAGATTAGACACGTCACTTCTATCTCCATCCTTCTGGAGGGGTACAATATTACCAATTTTCCATGCGTCCGGTACCTTTCCAGTCTCAATAGACTCATTAAACAATGAAGTAATTCTATCCGGTACAGCTAACATAGCATCTTTAAGAGATGATGAGGATATGCCATCAATACATGATGCTTTTGAAGTATCAATCTCCTTGATGAATTTTTCAACTTCAATCACATTTGTCTCAATAAAATCAATGCTAGAATCAGGCACTCTCCCCTCGAATGTCCATGGCTCATTATAATTAGCTGCTAAATTTGGACCTATGTTCAAAAAGAAATCATTTATAAAGTTCGATGTGTCATCATCATCAATCATTATATTCCGTACCGTATCTTTCAATTTGAAATGTGTACTACCTCTATCACCTTTGACCAGACCATTTATAGTCCTCCAGAATTTCTTACTGTCCTGTTGATATTCCTCCAAACTGTCTCTAATAAATTTAGCCTTAGCTTTCTTAATAAATTTATTAACAGAATTCCTCAGTCGACAAGATTCTTGCCAGTGCAGCGGATTTTTGGAGGAGATAGCCTTTTTCAGAGCCTTATCCTTATCATTGATAAGTTCAAGAATGTGATCAGTAATCCATGGAGCTCTATCTTTTCTAACCTTAAAAGTACGTACAGGACACATTTTATCTAGTTCATTTGTAAACATACCAAGAATAAACTGCCATCTGGCGTTGACCTCCTCACAATCGTCAATGGGGCCCCAGTCAGCGTTCTTGATACAAGCCTTAAAGAGCTCAGGATTATATTTCCTATAAGATCTACCTTCAAACGATATTTTTTCATTAATGAAATAATGGTCAATAAGTATGATTCCCACCATTAAATGGTCACTTAAATTCCATGTCCTCGTAAAACTCTCATACAATTTGGACGTATTTGTAATGACCCAATCAAGACATGTGGCCGTGACCTCATTAGATCTAGTCGGCTTATTTATAATCTGTTTGAGGCCTAGAATACTAATACATATTTTCATTAATCTTGTCGATACTTTATTAACATTCAGGTAATCTAGTTAAAGTCACCCATAATCATCAAATCCTTGCGTCTTAGGTGCGCTTTACCAACCTGGGCATTAAATTCTTCAATAAAGCTGGCTTTATCACCATCAGGAGGACGATAAACATTGGCTACTACAATATTTTTTTTCCCATTTCTAATAATTTCCACCCATTGAATTTCAATATTATTACTACTTACATTTAAATGTTTATAATTAGTGGTTGAATAAGATAATTCATCTCTTATATAAATAGCTACGCCACCACATTTTTTATCGTCACCCCACGAACGGTCTAGTCTCTCAAGCCTATAGCCTTCAATGTCCACCATGCTATTCACTACACCCTCATGAAGCCAGCTTTCTGAGATCCCCAGTATAGCGTCCTTTTTATCAAGCATATGTACTCGTAAAGTTTCAATTTTCGCTTTTAAGCTTCTAATATTAATATGAGCCAATGAAAAATCTTGTTTACTACCTCTAACAATATGTCTACCCACCATGATAAACAAGGGTACCCAATGACATCATATCAATCATATCAAAATACATATATAACAAGGTTTGCAGGTTAGGGCAACTCGTGCCACCTGCATAGAGATTTCTCCCTGTCATGAGGATAAGTCTAGAGTGATCAACCTTTAAGAAAAGTGATACGTCCCCCCTCCCAAATACTAATATTATGTTACCTTACTCATTGGCTTTGTGCCCTTTTTTGAATTTAGAATTTGTTAAATTAAATTTTTTTTTTCTAATTAAAAGTTTTTTTTTTAAGTTGTTTATACTAGAACACATTTAATCTGTTCGAAAAGTATGGAACTCCTATATACCATTTGAAATCTTGATACAAATTCAGGTTACCGGTAGTCAATACCTCTATAAAACAGTTTGTGTATAATATCCATTGTTACAATTGAAACATGATTCAATCTATCCAGTATGAACACACTCTGGGTATCTCTATACATTAATACTACAATGCCACCACTACCGGTAAGTTTTAGTAGAACATCGCTGTCAGACCGCACGCACCTTAGTGGCGCCATCTGGCGTTACATTACCAAACCATTGATCAGCTTCAACTCTTTATCTTTGACAATTTGAAATCAAGTCACATTACGGTATGTATAATTTCGACATCAGACCATACAAGGGTCTACACATGAAATGTTACCTGTGGATGGAGACATACATTATGTATCATGTTAGAATGTAGTATACAAAGGCCACACTCTGAGATTAAGTATGTCCATATAATAATGAGGATTACGGTACATCATTAATCAGCTTGTCTCTGAGGCTCATGAGGATTTTCCCCATTTTGTTCTCCTTTATATTGTCCTTGGTAATCAGGTGAGCTTGAGCGATTGTGAACCCGCACCCCCAGGCTTTTTCTAGGGTACATTCGTAAATCTCCCCCTTGATGGCCTTCAGGCGTTCTCCCAAATCGCCATTTTGCTCAAATTTCAGTTCGACTACCTCAGCCATAATTTCGAATTTCTTTGTTGCGGTATCTTGCTTGGATATCTTGATCTTGTAAGATAATCTTTTCGCCGCATACCCGTCCTCACACATCATTATCTCGTTCGCCATTTGCTCATCATCATTGTAGACTGCTATACGGTACCAGAATAGTTGTTCTGTACTAGACCACTCTAACCCATTGTATGTGATCTGGCACTTGAACATGTTAGACAGGTAGGCGTGGTGGGACTGAAAGCACACTCCTAGGGGTATGTCCACCAGCTTAGCAGCCTCCATATCAATACCAGGAGGCAGGAGGTACAGATCCCTGTACGTCAGCGTGTTTTCCCCCACCTCAAGTTTCCCACCTTTGACCTTTGCACCCGGATATCCTTTTTGCTTCGCCACAGCCGCTAGACATCTCAGGTCTTTTCGTTCCGCCTGCTGTTCTATTGATAAGTCATCTGACACGTAGACATCTTCCCACCTTTTAATGTGTTTCATCTTTTTTATTTCCTGGAAAAGGCGCATTTTATGCTCTATGTCCTTAAATCTCACCATTATGTTGCGTGGATTTTTTTGATTAGGCTTAAGCTTACCAATACGGTAGGCAGCGTCCAGGTTGACCCTTTCGGTACCAGTGATTGCCCCAATGTCCGTTAGTAGATCCACTATAATTTTCTTGGGGGTATCACCAGCCTTCTCGTGGACCCCCTCAATTATGATAGCTTTAACATAAACGCCGATGATGGTGGATTTCCGCACCCCTTCACTCTCGAGTCAACCGCTGCCAGTCGCCATTCGCTTAAAACTCCACACTTTCCCACGGTGTTTGGTCAGTGCCTGTAGGGGGGGCACTTCCTCTTCTTTTATACAGGATATCCCGCCAGAGGGGGGTTATTTTGGCCAATATAGGGCAGTATCCCCCACTAAAATGGGCCTGATTTGCATATCTTAGGCAGAGGGGTGCAATTTGGAGGAATTTATTTCCACTATAAGGGTTTACTTTTTAGATTGAAGTAGAGACAAAGTACATGTATCCATAAAATCCGGCTTAAGGGATACCTGTCACAAACAACAATGCAGAAATTGACAGACAGACAGACAGGGGGATATTTCCCAGTTAGCTGTTGATATCACATGAACATGCAGTATGCATACATACTACCTCAGGATGTAGGCACATCTCAGTAAGAGACATAGTGCATATCTAGTGTGGCACACGTCGGTTTCCATGTTAAAACAGCTCTGCTCAGAAAACATGTGGTGTAGGCAAAGGGAAGCCTACCGGCCTCAATATTCAATGTGCCATAGTAGGGGAAATAAACTACCCAAATCTTATTTAGATTGGTATTTAAGATACCTAAGGTGTCTACTGTATGACAGGTAATAAAGAACATTGAGGTACGTAATATGTAACTCAGTACTGAGTTTTGACTATATAACTTATAAGTCAATTACACTGACGAACATTTTTGCACTTTCAGATTTTAGCTTAAAGTTAGTATCCCGATACTAACAACTGTATAGCAGTGGCGAATTTCCACTTCCGCCATGGGGATAAGCATGATGATATTCTAAGACATATGTGGAAGTATTAAAGCTCTATGAAAACTATTTCTATACAAAAATCCACACACAATAACAAAACCCAATTTCCGTTGAGCAGTCAAAAATAAAGCAATTAGCATGCCTCTCTTCTAAACCACAAGGTGGCAGCTGTGTACATAGTGTGTACAAGATATTCCCATTGCAGACCCAGTAGCTCATTCCCATTCATGAACACCTTAATGCATTGACATTTGCACAGGTGGCAGCATATCTCAGATGGTTTGCCAATGCTTGAGTTTTCTCCATGAATGCTGGACATCTGGATGCTATTACACACTTTACATTAAAGCCTTTAAGACTCTTGGTAACCAGAATTATGCACCCATTTCAGAGGAGAAGTATATATTCAAGACTTTCAGGTAATTATTGAGAGAGGTCAATTCTAGCCACCCCAGTTGGGATACCAACTTTAAAATGTGATAAAACGCCCAATACTAGTGTAGAATCTGGCAGGACGCTTATTTATTTCATCATTAAATTCATGTATTCTGGGTAATATATGTCTTCATCATCAAGAAAAAGTGGTATATGGCAACTAAGAACCTATCCCTTGCCAATAAAAAAACGATTTTTTAACTTCAGATTCTGTGATATCAGATAGCTGTTTGATAAGAACATCACACACTTCATCATATGTACTGAATATCTTCCTGTGGGGGTTCTCTTGCATTGGCATGCTAGATAATCATCATAAGGCTGTGTCTCATGAGATGGGGCCAAGTGTGAACGTCTTTGACCGGGTGCCAGCTTTGACCGGGTGCCAGCTTTGACCTGGTGCCAGCTTTGACCGGCTTGATAGAGGGCATTTGAAAATAAAAAATTGGCTGTAAAGGTTAATGGATGTTACAACACTTTACATTAGTAGTTAGTAGCCCATTTATATCTCAATCTGCCCAAAATAAACCCTTTTCTATCAAGCCGGTCAAAGCTGGCACCAGGTCAAAGCTGGCACCCGGTCAAAGCTGGCACCCGGTCAAAGACGTTCACACTAGGCCCCATCTCATGAGACACAGCCATAACAATATTTTGTGACCCAAAAATAAGAATAAAATATGCTTTGTCCTGTATATAAGTCAGTAGTAGTATATATATAGATGCAGGGACATTGACACAGAACTTGAATAACTTAGTTCACCTTGAAGACTACTGATACATATTGTTTCCTTGCTACAGATCATCTTCTGTGGTTTCCTCTGCCCTAGGGCCACATGGGTCTTTTATGCTTTGATTACCGGCTACCCCATATAAGGGTCCTTTATTTGTGGTGGTGTTTGGTTATGTGGACTGTGAGGAGCAGGCTAAACAATCGCCCAGCAGAGTTAGACAACCCAATACAGGACACCATCGACAGGGTACCAGGGATGATCTCAGTGGGTCATAGGCTTTTAGTTTAATTCTTTATATTTATACCAACCAGGCATTCTCTATTAGTGAATGCTATTCTTTTCTGAAATAAACATTCGTTAAAACAATTAGTAATATTAAAGGTATATCAAACCTACTATAACATGTAGAACATGTAAATGTACATGTATACAGATGCAGTATGTCCAGTCCCCTCTGCTACCTACGGCCAAATCCAGGTTATGCCAAATCCAGGTCAACCAGTGTCTTAGTGATAGGGGTCAGCCTCACACCTGGCTGGCTTTCTAACAATAGCTCACCTGTGGTGATTAGAAGTGATTATGCTCTCTAATTAGCAAAGACTACATATTCTATAGCACGTGGCAAGGTGCGTGGGAAATCCAGTCATTTTCCAGTCATTTTCTCTCATTTCTATAGATCTGGAAAGGGTACTACATTTATATTATAATCAAATACAACCTGTCAATAAAGGGGCTATCTATAATGGTTTTGTATATGTGATAATCTAAATTCTAGTAATGTAGGTATATCGATTCTGGATGTATCAATGACATCCTGGGGGGGGGGGGGCAGGGCTCTGTGGGGGCCTCTCTCTGTGATGTGAGGGTAGGAGAGCACCTGTGAGCGGGGGAGGGGCAG
This sequence comes from Harmothoe impar, assembly GCA_947462335.1. Taxonomy (NCBI): domain Eukaryota; kingdom Metazoa; phylum Annelida; class Polychaeta; order Phyllodocida; family Polynoidae; genus Harmothoe; species Harmothoe impar. The sequence goes on along the minus strand of OX381721.1, from coordinate 7,509,393 downwards.
GGGGAGGCGGGGGGGCTCTGTGGGGGCCTCTCTCTGTGATGTGGCAGGGTAGGAGCGCACCTGTGAGCGGGGGAGGGGCAGCGGGAGGCGGGGGGGGGGGGGGGCTCTGTGGGGGCCTCTTTCTGTGATGTGGCAGGGTAGGAGCGCACCTGTGAGCGGGGGAGGGGCAGGGGGAGGCGGGTGGGGGGGCTCTGTGGGGGCCTCTCTCTGTGATGTAGCAGGGTAGGAGCGCACCTGTGATCAGGGGAGGGGCAGGGGGGCGGGGGGGGCTCTGTGGGGGCCTCTCTCTGTGATATGGCAGGGTAGGAGCGCACCTGTGAGCGGGGGAGGGGCAGGGGGAGGCGGGGGGGGGGGCTCTGTGGGGGCCTCTCTCTGTGATGTAGCAGGGTAGGAGCGCACCTGTGATTGGGGGAGGGGCAGGGGGGCGGGGGGGCTCTGTGGGGGCCTCTCTCTGTGATGTGGCAGGGTAGGAGCGCACCTGTGAGCGGGGCAGGGGCAGGGGGAGGCGGGGGGGGGGGGGGGGGCTCTGTGGGGGCTTCTCTCTGTGATGTGAGGGTAGGAGCGCACCTGTGAGCGGGGGAGGGGCAGGGGGAGGCGGGGGGGGGGGGCTCTGTGGGGGCTTCTCTCTGTGATGTAGCAGGGTAGGAGCGCACCTGTGAGCGGGGGAGGGGCAGGGGGAGGCGGGGGGGGGGGCTCTGTGGGGGCCTCTCTCTGTGATGTAGCAGGGTAGGAGCGCACCTGTGAGCGGGGGGGGGGGGCAGGGGGAGGCGGGGGGCTCTGTGGGGGCCTCTCTCTGTGATGTAGCAGGGGGGCCATCCATTAATTACGTACGCATAATTTAGGCCAAAATTGACCCCCCCACCCCCCCTGTTGCACCATGTACGCATTGGGATGCCCCCCCCCCCATGCGTACATACTCAAATCTCGTGGACCCCCCCCCCCCCATTGCCAGCCTCAGGAGGGAGGTGGGGGGGGGGTTATTGGGGGATGAAAATTAAGCGATGCATTTGGGTACCAAATTAAAGAGGAGACATTTGCCCCCCCCCCCCCCCCTCACTAAAAAGAAATATACTAAGGGAGTGTTCGAGAGCACATAGAATGTTTCATCCACCCTTTTGAACTATAGTAACGCACAGGCTTTTTTGCTTAAAGGGGGCTGAATTTTATAAGCCCCCCCCCCCCCTCAAGAGGGGTCAGAATGTTTTACCCCCCCTCTCCCTCAGGAGGGGTTGGAAGTTTTAACGCCCCCACCCCCCACTGAACACTCCCTAAGTAGAGGGGATTTTACCCAGAGGGAGGTATCAAGAAATGTGCCATCTTGAGAAAATCAACTGAGCATCCCCCACCCTCTCAAGCTATACAAAGTATTTGACCTTGTGCGTAAAATACCCCCCAGAGTTGAAAATTGAGTGGTAGGTACAAGCCCCCCCCCCCTCCGAACTAAAAATCTCATCTCATCTCATCTCATCCTGATCAATATATGAATGCATAGCACTGTACATTAGTACGTTAAATATTTTAATAGAAATGTATGTTATACTAAGTTATGTCATACCTGGACTGAAAATGCAACATGATTGTAATATATGTGTAGACAGAGGTCCTAGTGGAAGTAGGGCAATGCGCCCGTGCTGGGTTTAGATACTTTTTACATTTTATTTTTATCATGTAACTGTATTTATTCAACCTAATAAAACATAAAAAAATAAAAATAAATTCTAAGGTTCAGATTGTGAAAAAGTTAAAAAGGTACAGCCTGCCTTACAGCAAATACACTTGTTAGGCCTCCTACAAGAGGATGTCAAGGGGATATAGGGGTATGTTTCTCCTGGAAAACTTTAGAATTCTGGTTGCGTTTTGGGGGCCAAAAATACCCCTTTTGGTCCAAAATAACCAGGAAAACGACCCCAATGCGTACACAATGCGTATGCCCAAATTGGCCCAGACCCCCCCACCCCCCCTGTACACATCTGTACGCATTTGGCTTGACCCCCCCACCCCCTCTTGATGCGTACGTAATTAATGGACGGCCCCAGGGTAGGAGCGCACCTGTGAGCGGGGGAGGGGCAGGGGGAGGCGGGGGGGGGGGGGCTCTGTGGGGGCTTCTCTCTGTGATGTGAGGGTAGGAGCGCACCTGTGAGCGGGGGAGGGGCAGGGGGAGGCGGGGGGGGGGCTCTGTGGGGGCTTCTCTCTGTGATGTAGCAGGGTAGGAGCGCACCTGTGAGCGGGGGAGGGGCAGGGGGAGGCGGGGGGGGGGGGCTCTGTGGGGGCCTCTCTCTGTGATGTAGCAGGGTAGGAGCGCACCTGTGAGCGGGGGAGGGGCAGGGGGAGGCGGGGGGGGGCTCTGTGGGGGCCTCTCTCTTTGATGTGGCGGGGTAGGAGCGCACCTGTGAGGGTCATGGACCTGTACAGTATCTTGCACAATTCCTTGACTTAACTAAGAATTTCTTTTAGATATGTTCATTGCATCAGGCCGCCTTAATTTTATTTTATTTAAATAATGCTAACAGAATATACCAACTATAGAAAATATACTGCTGTTTGCTACATTTGTATAGTATACTCAGGTCAGGTGAAATCGTTATAAGTCATGCTTTCTCTTTCAATAGATAAGATCATGATAAAACATGATGTATCATAAATGATTATGGCTACCGTATTTGACGTAATAAGCGCCCTGGGCGCTTATGAAATTATTTTCATGGTAGTTTTAGTACTTAAGAGTTAAATTGTCTCCAAAATAGTGAAATTTTAGCCTTTGTTCTAGTCTAAAAATGCCCCAAAAAAGGGGGCGCTTATTAGGGGGAGAGCGCTTATTACATCGAATACAGTAAGTTGAATCATAATAAATCATGATATATCATGTTTAATTATGGTTAGGTCAAATTATAATAAACCATGTTTTCCCTCTCAATGGGTAAAATTATATTAAATCATGATGTATTATGATTTATCATGGTCAGGTAAAATTGTGATAAATCATGTTTCCTCTGTCAATAGATAAGATCATGATAAATCATGATATATCATGATTTGTTATGGTTAGCTATAGTCATAATAAATCATGCTTTTCCAGTCAATGGGTGAAATCGTATTACATTATGATGTATTATGATTACTCATAGTCAGGTAAAATCATGATAAATCATGTTTTCTCTCTCAATAGATAAGATCATGATAAATCATGATATATCATAAAATATTATGGTTAGGTTGAATCATAATAAATCATGTTATTCTTTTTAATGGGGGAGGTCATCTCAAATCAGGATGTATTGTGACTTATCATGGTTTCCCTTTTCATGAGGTTAAATTATTATAAAGTATGATTTATCGTGATTTATCATGGCAGGAGAAAACATGACTAATCATGATTTTGCCTCTCAGGAGGTAAGATCATAATAAAGTATGATTAATCATGATTAATCATGGTAGGAGAAAACATGATTTATCATGATTTTGTATCTCAGGAGGCAAGACCATAATAAAGTATGATTAATCATGATTAATCATGGTAGGAGGAAACATGATTAATCATGATTTCCCTTCTCAAGAGGTATTATCATAATAAAGTATGATTTATCATGATTAATCATGGTAGGAGAAAACATGATTAATCATGATTTTGCCTCTCAGGAGGTAAGATCATCTAAATCATGATTTCCCTTCTCAAGAGGTATTATCATAATAAAGTATGATTTATCATGGTTAATCATGTTAGGAGAAAACATGATTAATCATGAATTATCATGATATATCATGATATACCATGATTCAACATGATATATCGTGATATTTATCCTGATATTTTTTTACCTGGGCTAGTCTTTGCTTTGTGAGGCCCCAGAAGCAGATAGCCAGTATGCTGGGGCTCACCCTGCCTTAATACTGGCATGAAAGGCCATGACGTCTCATGTCAAAGTTAAGATAGTAATTGATAATCAATATCAAATCAAATTATTTATAATTAACTCTAGGGATTTACATAGTTCATTGTAGACAATAGATGATAATTATGTCATGGCATCTACGATCTTGGAATAAGATCTAATTAATCCAGGAGGTCACCTGAAGTAAATAAAACCATTGAACATGGCCAAAATAAAGTAGTAGGTGGAGACTAAATTATATGGTTCTATCACAAAATGAACAATCGGGGCCCTATTTGGGCTAAGGAACCCCACTACATGTCTCAGTCAGTTATTACTTACTTGCATAAAAACCTACGTGTATATATCATATAAGGGGGGGGGGGGGTAATTAAATGATTACACGCCAGTAATGCTACTTGAATTATCCCCTCTAGTATAGTGAAAGTAGCTTGAATGATCAACCAATAGTACAACAGCAAGGCTGTTCACTCCGGTCTGCCATGCATGTCCCCAGTATGACTGTACACCTACTCCACATTTTCCATTAGGTTGAATCCACTTATGAAGGACCAACGGCTCACTGGTAACCGTCTCAGATTTCATCCTTAGTTGATAGGATGATAGCCCAACCCAGTAAATATATAACGTTATAAAACGTTTCTCTCAGGCTCCTTACTATGGTATAACGTTATGTAAAGTTTTAAAACGTTATTTTGACGTAAAATAACGGGTTTTTTTGTTAGCTGGGAATGCACCCTGAGTATTATCAGTAAATATTGGCTCCAAATCCTGAACGGTTTTCAAACACCACTTCATTAGGGAAGGGATGGTGGGCTCATCAAAGTCATTATTAAAGGGGGTCCAGTTTCAAAAGTTTCTCATATGTAAACTCTAGATCTGTCACCTAGGAGACACACAGCGGTTCCAACTGTCTGTATCTGTATTATAGTTAGGGCACAATACGTGTAGAACTGTGGATATCCCTCTATTAGTAGGAGTTGGAGGATTTGGAAGATTTGGAAGAGGCTGCTGGGATAAACTTGGCCTGTAATTATTAACACTTAATTCCTTTTTTAAGGAAATATACAGCATAGTATGCTTAAAAGCAGACAGCCATCTACCGGACTACGGCTACGCTGCTACGCTGCTACATCAACCGGGCCTTCCATTATATATGTTATAATGATTATTGTATGTAATGGTGACACTCTCATAATAACACGCAATTTATACTCTATGAGATGATGTATACAGAACATATCTGACGGGTGGGGGGGAGGCAGTTGGAGGGAGGGCAGTTGGTTTTATCTCAACCTTACAGTCATATTTTTAATACAAGCATTATGTATAAATAGTTCAGCCAGTATAACAACAAAAACTGCTGGAGAGCAGGTAATAACACTATCTCATTTTTCTCAATAATAGGGAGTTTAAGATCACGACGTGTATACGGCAACGGCAACGTGTAACGTCACAGATCACGTGGGTGGTATCCCAAGTATAGCGCTTCTAGGCTTGATGTTTTGGACGTGTAGGAGACTGTTTACACGTACGTGAAAAGTAATTTCATATGACAAAGAAATGCATGCATATTATAGATTAACCAAACCTGTTCAATGAATTGGGAGGTATATAAGTAGCTGTTGTTTATGTGGATTGGCCTTGCAGAAAGTAAATACCTGTGTAATTAGCACCTTATTGAGGCCCACATATTTCAGTCTTGACTGGTCTATAGCAAACAGGGATTGCCTTAAGGTAGGTCGATACCATTGACTCAAAAAGTTTAGAACTCCTCCAAATTTCTTCCAGAGGTACCTTAGATCATTCAGAACAAATATCTGAAGAGAAAATAGGGGGGTCCCACGCTACTTTTAAAAATACAGAATTTTGAAAAATTAACATATTTCGATTTTTCTCTAAAAAATAGAAAAAAATATCACAAGTTCCGTAATTTTATTTTGCCACAACCTGCAACCACAGAAATATCAAACATCACACAATGAGCGCCCAGATATTTTTCTTTATTCCAAAAATACTTTCAAGGTTCTGTGATGTGGCATTCTGGGTAAAAATGTTTGGTTGAAAATATGGATTAATTTGTAATTAATTGAACACAAAATCGATTAAAATCAACAGAAAAAAAGTTGTCATTTTTCGTAAACTTCATGAATTTCATTTGGAAACTAGTAAGACTATATTTAACATAGGGTCCTGCACATTATTCTGGTGTTTTGGGCCTTTGAAGTAAAAAAGTACTGCAAAAGTGTGCTAAATAAGATATTTGAAGTATTGCATTATGGGTAAAATGCTAATAATCATGTTATGAAATGGTCTCATTATGTAGCCCAGGATATATCTAAGCAATCTATTCACCTTTATAGTCCGAATTATATGATTTTTTGGTTTGTAAATATGGTTGATAACAAAATGTCAGAAATGCAAAAAACAACAACTTTGATTATTATTATTATGATCAAAATTGTCCAAAAGATTACATGGGTCAGGAGGATATACGACCAAGCACTCACCAAATATGATGTCATTCTGACATGTTTAAGGTAGATGCGCGGAAACATGCGCAGTGGTCCCGTTTTCAATGGTATCGAGCTACCTTAAACCCGCAGGTCTCGGTACCCCTCCAGCGGCAGTCGGAGTGAAGTTGGGACAGGTACTTAGCGCTATATATATAGGGGCACTGGGCCTTTAACAACTTTACCTGTACATGTACTGCAACCTATACTTCTAGACCTTCCCATTCCTGTAGATGTACACGTTCCCCAATCTTAAACTCTCTATTGTGTAGATGTGGTCTAAGAAGGCTTTGAAACCAGGGAGAGGAACTTACCAGTTTTTAAATGTTAAAGTTTTTGGTTTAAAGAGAAAGAAAAAAGAATAAAAGAAATATTTGGTGAGGAGAGGGGTCCAGTTAATACTGGATCCCTGGATTTATCATATGGCACTGATAGTGCGGGACCTTATGTCTCAGTCTCATGAGTTTGTAACAGTTGAAACGTCTTTGACCGGGTGTCGTCTTTGACCAGGTGTCGTCTTTGACCGGGTGTCGTCTTTGACCAGGGAGTTATAAGATGGAATAAATGAGGCTTATATAGTAAGGAAATCGTTGAAATACTGCAATAATATGTTTATACACATTCATTGGAAACATAAGTAACATTTTATATATTTATATACGGCACTTACTATGCACAGTACAGCTATTTAAACTCAAAGTTATTTATAAAGTGACATCTCTTACCGGGCAGAGGAAAATAATAATATAATGTTCTATTATGCATAGTATGGTCAGTATATGAATATAACAAAATTCACTTATGTTTTCTAAAAACGTGTATCAATATATGGGTGTACTATTTCCCCGCTTTTCCTATTACATAGGCCTTATTTCTGCCATTTTAATGCTGCCTGGTCAAAGATGACACCCGGTCAAAGATGACACTGGTCAAAGACGACACCCGGTCAAAGACGTTTCAATTGTTACAAACTCATGGGACTGAGCCTTATGTATTTTTGTGGGAAGTGAATGTTAGAGTAACCCATTAAACATAAATTTGTTCCCAGATTGTCCGAGTCTAGGAAAGAATATGATTGGAATTTTCTCGACAACTTTTAGTTGTTATGGAAGCCATTTTCCTTGAAAATACTATCAAATAGAGAAAAATGCTAACAATGAGCTCACAGGAATGAGCCTTGACAAACTATGTAGTCTTAAAAAGCATATATCACATAGTCTTACTGCCTCATTCCTCTAGATGGCACACAGAGCCATTGAGGATTACCTCACAGCCAACACAGCCAGATGGGCCCCAGGTGGGTCACAGATGGGCTGCCACATGCATTGAACCCAGATGGGCTGCCCACCTGGAGCCCACTTCCTTTTGGCCATAGTAGATTGTCCTTCTTCACTATATTTAATGATTCATACACAAATTATTACAAACACAGTGAGGGTAACTCTGATGAAATAAGTAATCTATAATGTTAATGTTATTCACAATACTGTTTTATGTAAGTCCTGCCACAGAATTATTGTATAATCACTCTCAAAAATAATCATCTAGAACTTATAAATTGCGATCCATAATAGGCAATGCCCAACATCCATGTAGAGGTATTTTGCACATATAACCCCAGAATTTCAAGTGGTACACCTCATTTACACATTATCATGAACATTCCTACCATCTCTTCATTAAAATAGTTAAGAAGATAAGTGTCCGACTTAAGGTGAAATTCATCCTTTTGAAATTCAATATTCAATTATATATTTCCCATAAATAACTCTTTAAATCAACCATAAGTATCAGTGATCCATAAAGAGGGCAGTCTCCCCTTTCCATAGGTACCGCTATGACAGCATCCATTTCTTTTATACATGGTTATCCCTTTATAAACCTAAATTCCAGGTTTATTTTCTTCATATACCTTCATGAAAGAAAATCTTAAGGCCCTTGCATAATCATCATTAGTATTATCACCCCTACCATCTCATTAATAACATATATTAACATGTAATAGATATACTTAACATACTAAGCATACTCATCTCTATGCTAATGAACATCAATAGCATATTATTAGTACCAGCCTCCATCATGATACAGGTGTGCCAGAAACCACCCCCTCCCATAAGAGTTGGGGTTGGTCTCTGTGTTACACATATATACATACTGTTCTTTATCATAATACAGGCTATAAACCTACTTATTGGACAGTCTAAATAAATAATAACAAACAAACAAACCTGGGCTAAATAGGCCAGCTGGGTCGACTGGTTATACAGCCCCTAGGTAGTTATAACCAAAGGGCTAGACAAGCCTCAAGTAAACCTACTACTATAATCCAAGTAAACCATTTTCCAATAGTAGGGTTATTACCTGAAGTTATGTGATTGCAAAAAGAAATCCACCCCTGTGCCATCCACCCATACCATCGGCTGGGGTGGTTGGAAATTTTTAGCAGGATGTGACTGTAGCCACGAGGGATGAATTCCCTGGGCAAGGTTTGCATGTACAAAATAAGAAAATGAGCCAGAATTACCTCCTTATAATATCAGAGGTTAAGGTTAAAACAGTAAAACACCTCGATCTAAGTTTTCTTACTATAAAAATGTATCTAGGGAGAAATTGGCACCACACAAATCTGCTCCTTATAAGCAAGGTCTCCTTATATCAGAGCTCTTTTTAACGAAGTTTCACTGTACTTATAATTTGAGTCTCATAAACAAAATCTTGACGAAATATATTAACTTAATTATAGACTATGGAATCCGCTTTCAGATGGTGCTACCAAAAGCATTAACACTGAGATCTAGTTACAGATTATCCCAGGGTGAGCCATGGTTAGACATCTAGATATGATTCCTATTCATTTGTTTCTAATTTGACATGTAATAATGATAAATGAAAGAAGCCATGAGCAAGATCTCCATCAACTTACCTGTGATTTACAGAAAGTGGTCCTATGTGTCCTATGTATCTGTACGTATAGACTGGCAATGGTATTGGGTAATGACCGAAAGAAACATTACAAGTTCTATAAATGGTATTGCTCTACTTAGCCCAGGGAATAAGTGAAAAAGAAATTGTGTAAATAGTGCATTTTGTCATAAAAGTATGAAATTAGGGCTCAGTCTCATGAGTTTGTAACAGCTGAAACGTCTTTGACCTGGTGTAGTCTTTGACCGGGTGTAGTCTTTGACCAGGGAGTGATAAGATGGAATAAATGAGGCTTATATAGTAAGGAAATCGGTGAAATAGTGCAATAATATGTTAATACACATTCATTGGAAACATAAGTAAAATGTCATATATTTATATACTGCACTTACTATGCACAGTGCAGCTGTTCAGACTCAAAGTTATATATAAAGTGACGTCTTTGACCGAGCAGAGGGAAATAATAATACTATGCTGTACTTAACATAGTATGCTTAGTATATAAATATAACAAAATTGACTTAGGTTTGCTATAAACATGTATCAATATATGGGTGCATTATTTCCACACTTTTCTTGCTATTAGTATCAGCATGAATGTCATTCTCATTTCTGCTATTCTCATGCTGCCTGGTCAAAGACTACACCCGGTCAAAGACTACACCCGGTCAAAGACGTTTCAATAGTTACAAACTCATGAGACTGAGCCTTAGATTTCTTAAAGCCCATGTCCATATGTCCAGTGTTTTGCCCTGTGCATTGTGGTGGTTGCCAGGGATGGAATGTGTGGAATTAATTTTAATGTTGTTAGGTAACATGGTGGTCCTAGCAAAATGACAACAGTTCCAATGGAAGCCCCAGTATCTGTATACTTGGGGTTAGGTATGGTCAAATGCCTTCTATTCACAACTACTGTATGTTTTCTGGGAAAGTGTAGTCTGGGGTAATTGACAGGGATGGCCCCATGTCATCCAATAACCCGGGTTCAGACCTGTCAATCAAGCCAGGATTCTAGTTAAAATTTTGATCACCGCAATGAGTAAAAATGGGTGCCTTGCACAGGTATATTGAGTATCAGCATGAATGTCAAGTGTCACTTTTTTTTAATGATTTATTTTGATCTAATTGGTTTTGCAACCAAAAGCTAGCTCGGCACATTGCCTTTCCGCCACCCACCAGCACCCCTGACTATACATGATTCTTTGACAGTCTTGAATATCTAATATCATATTGTTACAAGTTGTTACAAGTGAAATTCAATATAATGTAAAAACATAATAGCTCTAGGAGTGAGCATGTTGGTAAAAGAGACATGAAACATGGAATATAATTTATGTTGTATGACAACTAGATTGCATTAATAAACACAGTGGGTAATCCTTTGTAATTTCTAACTCAAATTTCCAAAGGGTCTCGATGGTGGTGTTTATACAGGTTTAAAAGAGTTACATTATGCTAGAGTAGTGTAGTGGGCAGGTATCGCTCGGGGCAGCCCAAGAATGCCTGGAGAGTTCACTACCCACTTCTGTGGCTCAAGTACCATAGCAGAGCGGGTTTGGACCATTTCACGATACCTGTTACACTGGTGCACGTTTGACCAGGAAGATCCAAACCTGGGGTTGTGTATTTGAGCGTGTTCAGATTCTGCTGTGTGGGCGTCCAAAGACACATGTTCAGGGGCAGGTGACTGGCTTCACCAACTATTCCTAAGTATGGGAATAGTCTAGTTCACAGATTGCTGCGTAACATGCCTGTCAACGGACCTGGCAGACAACTGAAGGGGAGTAGTGTAGTGGGCAGGTATCGCTCAGGGCAGCCAAAGCGTGCCTGGAGAGCACACTACCTGCTTCTGTGGCTCAAGTACCATAGAAGAGCAGTGGAGAAACAGCTAGCCCGGTGGTATAGTGGTTAGTATTCTAAACTATGAGCAGAGCGACAGGGGTTCAATTCCCCGCGGGGCTGGACTATTTTCCGCTTCCTGTTACAGTAGTATAAATTTATTGGTGTGAAAGCACTATTTCCTACGGCAGCCAATCAGGGACCAGGTATTGTCATGTGATGCTAATTTTCATATTGTGTAATAACTATAGGTCACGATATTATCATGACATACTTTCAATGCCACTTGCGCAGCTTTTTTCATTTTTCTGTGAATCAAAAAAATACTCCATTATGATGGTTGTCTGACAGGAACAAGGAACTACGCCCGGCCCAAACGTCCCTGATGAGTGCACAAGAAATTACCGCACCACAAACCTGTCACACTCATGTCTTATAAATAAAGCTAGGCTATATAAGGTAAATAAATCGCACAAGTTCACATTTTCATTCACAATTTCACTACAAAAGAAACGCCAAAAACTATTTGGCTTATAACCCAGATTTATCAGTATTTACTTATGATTTAGTGACAACTTTTAACGTTTACATGATCCTGAATCTGGCCATCAGTAGCATATAAATTACTTCTCAATGTTTAAATTTACTGTATGTTTTCATATGTTTCTACATGTTGAATCTGACCATCAGAAGAAGAATATGAAAATAATTTCTCAATGTTCAAAGTTACTCAAAGTCTTCATGCTTCTCTTCATTGTTGAAAAACCCACTCAGAGTAAGAGATGCTACTATTAGTATACACCCAGCTACTTCCAGTACATTCCGTCTCCCATACAAATTATCACTCAGAATTGTATACTGAAAGATTAGGCTGAGCACAGGTGCTAAGTTCATCATCATAGTAGCGTGTATGGGGCTTATCATTTGGCAACCCGTCACTTCACAAAGCACACCAAACCCCATTCCAACCACGTGTATTGAGACCAGTAAGATGGTGTATGGCTCAGTGATCCACACTGGTTGTTCTAGGTAAAAGCTGCAGATGAAGCAGATTGGGACAGCCACACCTGAGGTAAGACAAGTAAGGAAGGCTGGTTTTACCTTTTTGAGGTAAACCCCAGAGAGTAATATGTATAAGGACTGAAATATGGCAGCACCAAATAGGGCAAGATACCCAAAAGGAAGCCATGATATGGGATCCAATGTTGCAGGTTCATTTGTGTTAGGGGTCTGTTCCTCAGTGCTGAGGTTTTCTGTAGAACTAATGAATCCAGGTGTAAATCCATAACTGAAATCCATCCATGGCTGAATTAAAAACAACATCCCAAGAATACAACCAAAGATAGAGATGGACATTGCTATGTTATGGGTCTCATGAAAAACTACCTTTGATATGATTGTTAATATTATCATGATGAACACAAATTCAAGAGACACATGACTCAGAGGCACAATTGATACTGCAAAGAAGTGCAGGCAATTGAAGCCCATTGTAAAAATCCCCATCAGTAGAACATACAGATAGGATTCCTGTGGTAAGACAAGTTTAGTCCTTTCGTTGAAGTACATGGGTGGCACAGCACATAACATTGCACCAATATATCGCAGGACACCAAGTTGAAAGTCAGGAACCCTTCTCCCAAGGTCCTGTACAGCTGATTCAGATGAAACCCAAAGGATGTCATGGAGCAGTAGGATTCCACAGCCAAGGAGTGTCTTCTTCAAATGACCCTTCATTTTTCTTGATATTTCTGATAGACAATGCAAATACACAGATTAGAATTTAAATGAGTATTTTAGTTTCTTAGCTCAAGAATTTGACAAATGTAACAAATCATATCAGATAACAGATGATCATATTCAATCATCAAACTACCATCACTGATATACCCCCCCCCCCCCCACAGACACAGGCACCTAAGTAAAATAACCAGTTTTGCCTCTGAATAATAATTATAATGATGAAATGGAGGTGTCATAATCAAATATGCAAATGTGATAGTTAAAAGGGACTAACGAGAGCTCTATTCTATGAGCTATACTATCTTCTATAATTATATACCTATTCTCTAAACTAGTTTGCTGAATTGGTTGCGTAGTGATACCCATGTTATATCAGTTCCATTTACTTGCTCTAATACCATCCGGTTCAAAGGCACTTAGTCAGGGTCTTGCCATGCAGTATTTTTTTGTTCTGTGAATAACACCATTATCCTGTGGTGTTGCACCGTGATAAGCATGGTGTACAAAAAGTAGAACCAGCACTGGATAGGCTTATATGAATCTAAGAGGAGGACACGTGGAAAGTCTAATCCATTCTAAGAAGTTCAAAAGACACGAGGAAAAGGCCCTTGCAAAATTATCATCATCATCATCTTTACCATCTCATCAACTGATGAATTACTAAACTAGCTTATTAAGTAAAATTAACATGGACAATAATTCACCCATATGCTAATTAACATCTCTAGCATATTATATATACCTGTTCCACCTGGTATAGATGGACTCACTGAACTAGCTGAGGTTGGTCAGGGATGTCCACATATTATTTGTTCTTTATAATAATACAGGCTATAAGCCTACATATTGGAGAGAATAAATAAACAAATATAAACAAACAAACTGCTTTTATTGTTGACAACAGTTAACTAACAACTATGTGAGACTGAATAGAATGTTTTCATTGTAACTATGGCTGTGCATGTTATGACCATTGTACATTCTTTATTACAATAGACATTACATTGTAAGTACTTGTGTCACCTCTTCATATACAAGTCATGTGGAATGGCACAGATGCTCTAAACACTCAAAGAAGTTTCAGAAAAGGGGTGTTACAATAAAACTTGGTTATAACGAAAATCTTGGGGACAGGGTTAAACATTTATCACAACTATATTTTGATTAAAAAAAAACACCGAGTCAATGAGACTATAGCATGGACAGAGAGCATAGACTCTTCAAGAACAACTTATGAATGGCATTTTTTTCAAATATATGCAGGGTTGAACAGAATAATGATGTGAATTCCATACTTCTTAATTAAATTAGGAAGGAAGCCGCTCCTTTCAGGGATTAAGTGGAGCGACCCAGGGAGTTCAGGCTGGCCTTTACATTCACTCTCCAAGCAGAAGGACGGTCAGTAGATTTCTAAATGCAAAATAGTCTTGGTGGCGTGGACATCCCTAGTACCTACCTATAGGCTGTACAAATTCCAGCCCACACTCAGCGAGGGTCCTCTAACCATCCAACAGTATACGTAGTAAGAATAGTATCAATGCCATGACTTCTCTAAATGAATGCTTGCAATAGGTGCTTATTTAAAATTGTACTCACTTTCAGAGCAGATCCGTAAGATCCTATTGTTGTACCCCTTCAATACACCTCTTTACCCTGTGGAGGGTATAAATCGCACACCCTTTTCTCGTCTCAGGTATAAGTGCAGAGAGATGTGCATTAAATTATCGAATACGGGTAATAATCCCACAGACTATCAAAAGTTAAAAGGGGCTTCCAGTAATAGAAATAATTTAAACCAACCCCCATATTAGAGAAGTGTTCCCATTATTGCATTCTTTTGTATCCGGCCGCTGGGAGTATACCAATGATCATTAAGTCTTTTTTTTCAATGATAATGCTTGTATGTTTCAGGAGAATAATGGGAAATGCAGTCTCACAAATGGATTCATAGCAATTATGCACAATTACAATACGGGCCTTAAAAGCCCCCTGTGATAGTGTAAAAACGCTGCCCTTTCACTGTTTGGGTTCAATTGTAATTATGAAAGCCTCTGAATTCTCTCAACAAAACTAATATGGCCAATGATATCAGCGAAATATCTACTGAGACAAAAGTGATCACATCTGTCCCTAAGTGAAGCTAACCTATTATCAAAGGTACGCACAAATACATATAATGAACTTTTGTGATGAGTGCCCCTTTGCTGAGATGAACCCTTTGTCTGTTGCTGTTTTATTTGTGCTGGTACCCATTGTACCCAGAGCAGTCAGCTGGTACCAGTGGCAACGCATTTAATAGAAAAGTGCATTAATTAATTTATGTCAAAATCATCTTTTTAACGATATACAATGTTTGGCCATAATAAGGAGCCATAAAGGAAGTTCTGAAGCTTTGTATAACGCATTTTGTTTAGTGGTAGGTAATTAGCACATAAGACACTTTCAAGTTGCCATGGAAACCATTCCATCACACAAAATGGGAGATAATTGTCCTAATTTCTTAGAAATCCCATCAGTTTCGCAAAACTGGAAACAAATGCTTTGATCAAGTTGATGTTTTAGTATGTGCACGGGACCTATAACAATCTGAAAAGAACGGAGAACACATGTGCCTCCACATGGGTAAAAATCGACACGGGCGACACGGCGACATGGCCCTTTTAAAAATCGACACGGGCGACACGGCCCTTTTTAAAATCGACCGACACAGACATCTTTATAACCTCCTAGTCTGTTGTATATGTACAAAAATCGACACAGTGACGCAGCCCTTTAGCTAAAAATCGACACGGCGACACGGTCAAAATTGTGGGGACCCATGTAGAGGCACACACATCGTATGCTCATTAAGCTTTTAGTATGTTTTGGCACGAGCTCCATCCATCCATGACTGTAGCCTAAACCCGAAGCCTTAAATAGGTATGAAGATAGACTTAGAGTTCTAACATAATTGCTATTAGATTGATGGTTATACATAACTTTAGCATTGTGTCATTCAATTATTAGTAATTGTATGATTAAAAAGTTTTGTTTTACCACTTGTGTATCATTATGTAATTTAGGCAATGTATAGGCCTAGCCGCTCATAAGAACTGTCCATTCCGCGCACACATACCATGACAAGCAATTTGATCAAGCCTTCTGTGTGAAATATTTAATACATTCTGAGAAAATAGTTGTGTGTCTCATGGCAAATAATTTCTATTTAACTAGATTAATGATGCAGGAGACTACACAACCTCAGTGGCGAAGGTGTAAAGTGGGTCTCATCGAAGCACCGTCACAGAGCACTGGGCTTAAAAATCGGTGAGTCTTCACGTACATCACGGGAAAGAGAGATTCAACATGGCCGACACCGAATGCTAGCGTAATCCGAGGAGGAATATATCGCCAAATTAAGAGACTTCCCAATCACACAGCGTATCGACATTAAGCAAGAACCTATATAAAGGGTTTGAGTACATATAGAAGGTAAATTTGGTAGACCTTTCTGTACAACTTGTCTAATGTCGAACAACTCTCGGAGAGGTGGAACAGCGCCAGCACGCAGCAGCGCCTGTGTCAAGACACAGTCGCTGTCAAAGGAGAGTGGCGCAGTGACTCCTATACCAGCCGGTAAGCCAGACGTAAACATGGGAGACGACGTGTCAGCGCAACTATTAAAAACAATGCAAGAAATGACTGAGTCTAACCTAAAGATGGTAGAGAAATTTGACAATCTCGACTCCATTATTACCACCAATGCAGGGGTTATGAACTCTCATATTGAGAAGGTAGAGAGCCATATGTCAACTGTCATGATCACAGATGATATTCAAGCACTGACAGAATGACTTGACAGTGCGGAAGGTGAGATTGCGACAGGCGCATCAGAGCGTAAACAACTGATGGTCGAAAATATGAGGCTCAAACACAAATGTGAGAAAGACTCTGTTAGGCTCAGACAAATAGACGAAGGGCGAAAAAGAAAGAACATTATCATTGAAGGATATCCAGAAGCTGGAGGCGAGACCCCCAGAAAAATTCTGCACGACCTTATGGTGGACACGGGAGCAGTGGCAGCAGGTACTAAAATTTGCTTGGAAAGTGCGTTCAGGATTGGGAAAAAGCGACCAGCAGCTACTACCCCCAGGAACATTCTAATTAAATTTAGAGAGATGGAAGACAAGATCAAGCTGTTCCAAAAAGTAAATCAGATTGTCTGGATATGTTGCCTGGGTATAGATAGAAAATCATAGTAGGGTAGGTTCACCCTGAGTCAAACTCATACCTTGAGTCAACCACTTTTGACATGAAATTACAAGTTCAATATGCATCTGGTGACAATAAACTCCCACTGATTTAAGAATTCAAGTGTTTTCCAAATATATACTGCACATTGCATCCACATCATCACTCTTTTTCATACTGTAAAAGCAGTCAGAAGTACTCCTGTTTGACCTGTTTTGGCAAACAGAGAATGAAAATCTCCCCACTGTTCATACTCTTTGGTAGTTGATTTGAAGTGTTTGTCCCTTTCATACACAGTGTCAATTGGTTTTGTGAGCTGCATATGTATCTAAATCACACAAATCATGTATTTATTGAGCAAAATTAATTTCCTAAATTATATTTAGGACTGATTTCGTCAGGTATACCCATTTCACCTTAAGTCAGCCATGAATTCACCTTAAGTCAGCCACATCATACCTTAAGTCAACCATGTGGTTTTCTTCTCGGGAATCTCCCCTGGAATTCTCTCACCTTGAATTTCTGTCCAAGAACATTCCCCCTACCCTTGTGAATACCTCCTCCTTCCAGAATACCCTCTTCTACTACAGGGTTAAGGATAGCAGGCCTACTTGTGTAGGGCAAGGGTGAAACGCAAAAAGAGGGGGGAAAAGGGGGTGAGAAGGCAGAGCCCCCAATATATTCAATAGAACTCCATACTGCATGTCTATAATGTTATATTTGGTCCTCATTGCTCATACAGGTAATATTTACTTCTATTGATAGCTCATAATGCAATTGTATTCACCTAAGGTACAGTACTGACTTTGCCTTGACTATTCCATATTCAATAAATCATTTTCTTCTCTATTGTTAGTTGTAACATATTGATACATGATGCATGCATTCATCCATTTATGAAAACCAGAAAATTACTGGTTTATTCCACATATTTCTGGTGGTTCAAATATGGCTGACTCAAGGTGCATTTTGGCTGACTTAGGGTGAAAAGGGGAAATTCTGAATACTCTGATAAATCATGGAATTAAATACTGTAAACTGATATATGGCATTGTAAAACATCATGAAAGTGACTCTCCAGAGCAATACCTAAAGTTTGGTTCAATTGTGAAGGATATGCACAAAAAACTCTTGGAGCAGTTAGACCTGAAAGGTAGCTCATGAAAAAACATGAATCAGACCGGTTGAAAGTGGTGAACCTACCCTAGGCCTATGACACTACCCTGTCCGGCAGGGGCGTGGCAAGCTGTTTCAAAGTAGGGGGGACTGAGGGGTATTCTGACCCTTTTTGACCCCTTTTTACTTAATCTTTTTGGTTTGACCTTTTTTGGGGGTGGTCAAAAGTGGGGGGACATGTCCCCCCCGCAACCCCCCCCCCCCGGTTGCCACGCCCCTGACGTCTGTCCGACATGAGGTACAATATGATAAAACATACTCTGCATTAGCTTGTCACCATATAACAACCTAATTCAGGACATGGCCAGATAATACAGGGTTATGTCATTACATTCCTCCGGTGGTAAGAAGAACACGTCATGTTTACTGTGATGCTCACATACTGTACATAGAATTCGCAATATATCACCTTTTATTTTAATGCTATATGTGTCAGACTTGAGGTGTTTGCGCGTCTTATGGTGAATCTACCCTACTTGCTGGCACTGCATCAGTGGCTCACTACACCAAATGGATGTGAGTCTTTAAAGGGTTAATCATGAAGGGATTAGTAAGGATTATCTGGCTTTAGTCATATGTATGGCCTTCTCCTCAGTGAAGAAGTGTGAGTCTAAGTATATAGGTCGGTAGCAAGGTGTGGGCAGGTGATCAATAACAAATACTTGAACATAGAGTTGAAATAACATATAATATTGTGAAGTCGTGGAGGAATGTACCATGGAGATATAATCTGAGTAATGTCTTCAGCACATGGACTGGGAATGTGCAAGGAGGAGCCAAGGTATGAATGAGGAGGCGGAGTAATTCAGATAAAGAGAGCTGTCCTACATATAAGTCACATTACACTGTGTTATTTGTGACCACTAAACCACTGCGAATTGGGCCTGTAATCACAAGTATTCTAGGAGACATCTGGATATTTCAAACCCCACTGTCCATTTATTTCGAAATAGTAGTACAAACAGTGATTGATACAATGTCCCAATTCACAGGGATTCTTGGCTTGCACATAACTAAACATGTGTATACGGTCTGAGTGTTTGATCCCAATTCACAGCATGACCCTTGCATTTATGCTTTACTGTAATAGCCAGAGCTGTCATGATTGATTTGTAGTAGGCTATACATGTACATGTAGTTCATGTTCATAATTAGGAGGAGTACTCGATCACGTTGTGACGTTAGAAGGTAATGGGATACAGGAGGCACAGAACAACTGTAAATAGTTCAATATAATTCAAATTTTGAAATACTTTTATTTAGTCAAATAATACAGTAAAGAACACATAACAGCCATGAACATTATCTAATTTAATAACCCTCCCATAAATAAGGCTTGGCTTTGGCTCAGCGATCATACAGTCCTTGGCCATGCGCCCATGGCATATGGTATGTATAAATATATTCCATGGCCTTTAACATCACTAAATTATAGCTTTTAGTCTATTTGGCCCAGCCCAAACTCATGAAGTTCCAAAATAGACCCCAACATCTATGTCTATCACTTCCAGATGAGCCTGTGGAACCCTGAAAACTGGGTGAAGACTAACCAGCCTAGAGGGGAGGCCCCCATCCTTCCCACCTACAAAATACTACAAAAATCGCCGGTAACCAGCATCTATAATATACTTTGTATTTTATCGCCGTGATGCGAGTTACTCATTCAGGTATCACGCTGGCTCTGCTTTGGGTCAAGATGCCCCGGGAGGTTCATTATGATGCCCGCGAGTCACTCCCCGGTGCTGCATTGACGCATCATTATTTTCAAAATAATTTCCACAGGAAGCTCTTATAAACTGTTGAATCTAACTATTATAGGTACTTGGATATAATTTATACATCATAAGATTCAGTCTGGCTCACCTCTCCTGGTATTATTTTGTAGATAAAATACATTATGACTATTTCAGGCGCACGAGCTGCGTTTCTACCCAGCCTCGTATTGGTGTACCACTCTCCTCCATGGCCTAGAGGAGGCCAGGAGGATCGGCTTCCGGCGCCTCATGGACTATGTCTCCGGCTACAATACTAGGGGTGAGTGTTGTTGTGAGCAACATAGTCACATTAGGGAGTTTTCATTAACAGGAGGGATGGTGGACTATAATGGCAGGCCGAAAATGTGGACCCATTGACGAGGGGGGGGGGAGTACCCCTCTTAGTAAGTTACTAGCTTAGTAACTTCTTAGACCCTTTTATATTGAAAAGGCCCGTGCATGTCCTCTTTCATGCATTCCTGGGGAGGCATGTTTTCGCACTAAAATCTACTGACAAATATTTACATAAAAATGTGTCGTAGTACCCTTATAAGGGGGGCTTCTTTTCATTTCTAGAAACAGTTTTGGGTTTTTGTTTTCATGTGATAATTCAAAGTTTATGTATCTAATAAAATTACCGGAAGTATGATAGAAATAATAAATATATTATAATCATCTTCTCTACCTGACAAAAATAACAGGGGAGAAGTTCCACAAGACCTGGCCTATTGTGTGGGCTGTAGGTCCTAAGGGTGAGGTGGTCAGTGTATCCTTCTACATGGGGCGGGGTCCCAAAGCCCTCCCTAACCAGAATGCTTGCCACTGGGCACCTCCCCGCCCAGGTCACCCAGCAGTTAGACTGGAGTGTTGGCCTCCACTGAAGATATATGCCAGGTAAGGGAAATTACAGAAATCAACAAACTAAGGGTTTTGAAGATAAACCTTGAAACTAAAATTAACTTGTATTTGGTACCTATAATCCAAGGTCCAATTTCCAGTGGACCTCTATAATTAGTAGTATACTTTTCATGCCTATGCTTAAAGATACATTTTTTCACCAAAAGTAAGGATAATTTCAAATAATATAATTATGTGTCCCTATTGGTGTCCGCAAAAAATGCATCAAGCATTCTTTGTAATAATAATTACATGAATTATTGAAGGTTTTTCAAATGGTTTAGGTTCTCAACCAATTGTGAATATGGTTAGAGGATCCTTCATCATGATGTATATTTAGTCATCTTTATTTGCGCACCTTTACAATAATAAGTTCCATAAATATAGTCTAATAAGAATAATACCCTGTGCTCACTTTGTATTAATTTCCTACACACACAGGGAATTTGACAGACAGGCTACTAAGGAGGATTGGGCCTTTGAGACCATTATGTTGACTAAAAGACTGGGTCCAACAGAGCCATATGCCACCTACCAAATGCACTGTGAATATAACGACGTTGGAACTGCACCAAATAAACGACGCAATGAGATATGGCTTCTGGCACTTGCATAGGGCAGGTACATCTGCTGGATAAATTGTGGTTTTGGGATCTTTTCTGTAAAGTGTGACTCTCAAAGTAATTGTATGAGTGTTATTTAACACCTAAGAGCAGTATAGTGCTTCAATTTACTAAGCCTTAATTTTGTCGCCATGGTGCACAAATGCAGCCTTTGTTCTTGAGTAACTAGCCAGTGCTGCATTCATGCACCATGCCGACCCTTCATGGTTGATGCACTCTCAGAGGCTCTGCATGATGTGCCAATGCAGTCCCAGCGAGTTACTAGTGACAATTCAATGCTGCGTCATGATGATACATGTTTCACGGAATGAGGCAGAAGTCTTTGTTATGCTTTAGATGAATGATGAATAAACGAGATGAATTTGAGTACATGAAGGATTTAATCTTATACAGTGCATTATATGTAGATCTATCCTATCAGAATCGATAAATGTATAATTAAGTGCAATTCCAGTCATAATATTAATCATTATCATGTGATATTATTGTTACTATGGCAATACTTCAAGCGACAGAAATTGGTCAAAGTGTCATCATATAGCTGCAGAGCAGTGCCACCTAGATGGACAATACATATAGGTTGTGTTTATAGTTAGAATATACCCAAGCTATTCACACACGTGTAACTGTAAGGCAGACAGAACAACCCCCACCTCCACCCCGGGCGGGTCCTGGTGTCTGTCAATCATAACATAGGGCACAAGATCGATGCCTCTGTCCGGGGACAGTCCCCCTTTAAGGACGATATTTTGATATACAAATGTACAATATATGTGTCTTCAATAAACGAGAGTCTAAGTAAATAAATAGGATGTGATTGTCAACATTAAGTGACTAATTCACCAGAGCAAATAAGAAAGTCGGGGATAACTGCACCCCAATTTTTGCTGAACGATTTGATTTGTATTCGTGTGTTATGCCCCCAATGGCTCCGACAAAATAAAAGATTGCATCGGCAGTCCTGAACAATCTGATGGCTCCTGATCATCCCCAAACCAAAATCCAAGGATGATCAATCCTGGTGGAATCAATGCTTTAGAATACCCTATAAAATAGTTTCTAGGAACGTTTTTACAGACTCAATGATTGTCGTTGAAGTTATGGTTAGTCAAATTAATCGTTTCTTCCACCAAAAACTAATTTGTGGCCAATTTGACAAGCTGGCAATATCAGGTGGGTGCCCTTAGTCTAATTACATCCGACACATTTGAGGGGTTTTGGTGCTTTTTTTTTTATTGGGCTCAAATCGGGCTTCGGACATTTTAAAGGTTAAAAAACAAAATAAAATCATTGGGATTAAGGGTCTTAATTGGGCCAATTGGTATTGGGATTAAGGCCCAGAATCCCATCATTATGTTTTTTTTTGTATAAAAATGCTGATTCAAATTAAAATGTTCACAATATAGCTAAGAAGTATGATACTATATGATGCAGTTTAGTGAAAGTCTTGTAGTAAGACAAAGGAATATACTAATTAGAAGAGGGATTCGAAGGATTCCTCTGTCATTCCAATAATAAGCAAGACGGCATAACCCAGGAGGAAGCCGAAATTCTCCAGGAAGAAGATCCATAACCGCCCCCGCCGTGTGGGTGTCTTAACCTGCATGTCCACCATCTCAGGTACCTGTAGATGGAGATTGATAATTAGAGTAAAAGACATATATGATGATAAATGTCCAATATAATTATGTACAATAAGGGATGGTAAAAGTGATGCATATTTTTGGGTTAATCTAATTATAAACAGTTACATTTATGTATGCTAAATGAAAATCATTTAAAACAGTCATTCTTTATCAGTTTGGTTCACTGCCATAGTCAATGAGGTAAACCCAAAGCAAGAATTTCCCCTCTTCAGGTCTGAATTTCTCAGGATAAGAGGGACTCCTTGGTCATTTTATCCGAAACTACCTGATTCAGGTTGGTACACCCTTAGCCTTACTGTCACATGTTGAGCTGCAAGTGTCTAGACCTTGACTCAACTATGTTATGCTATATAATTGCATTTAATTGCAACAATGGTTCCACCTACCATTTCCACAAGTGACACATAGAGGAACATTCCCACAGCAATGGTCAGGATCCACTTCTGGACGTCTTCATTAAGAAAGGATATACTACAGCCAACAAACAGACCGGCCATGGCTGTCATGCCAGACATAAAGTTCCAGAATGCTGCCATTTTGACTGACATCCCAGAACTCAACAAGACTGCAAAGTCACCTACAGTGATTCAAATAAGATGGTGTCATTCAAAGGGTCTACACACAATTATTATTCATGATTTTGGCTTATGTAAAAGTGCTTTAAAAGACTTTCCATGGTAAATTACAGTGGACATTTATTTAAAGCATTTTTACATATAGTGTAACATATTACACAAAAACCTTATAATATAAGCTGATAGCCCCTCGCATATAAGCTAAACTAGAAGTTAACAAAAGAAACATGGTGTGGCTACTATGGCAAATAACTTACCTAGCTCGTGAGGTAGCTCATGACAGAAGATTGCAAATGCAGTTGTCACACCTCCAGAGAGACTGATTGTAAAGGCTGCTCCAATGGCAAGGCCATCAGCAAAGTTGTGGATGCCATCTCCCAGGATGATCATCAGGGCCACAGGTTTTATGTCTGAAACTGTTCACATGGTATATATAGTTTGGGCTATAACTTTATTAGAGTTGAAATTTGTGCTGTCGTGTATGAAAAGATATATCAAACAATATAAGGAGGTTGATAACCAAATTGGAGGAACAAAAGCTGATAAAGTTGCCATTGATGTTAGTATATTAACCTACTCACAACAACCTCCGTTTGTAGATTTAACATCTGTGAGATCCACATCGGCTGTCGATGCATCTTCATTCTGTAGAGAATATAGTGATGTTTTAGAAATATATTGGGATTTACATGTTGGCTCTTCAAAATGTATTGTACCCACACGACAATAACAACATAAATGAGTGTCTATTTGCAGGACAGTTGTTTATCATGACCAATTTGGTGTTGAGAGAATATGATAATATTATTTTCAAATGAATTTAATGACGAATTATGAGCCCTACATCACCATAGACTAGTGAGTTAAGGGAACGAATTGGCATTTTATTTCATCACTGGATAAAATGCCAAAGAATGTTTACAGATGGTTTAAACTAAGAACTTTCATGTTTTTTCTTGCGCAAAAGGAAATTTCCATGCTATCACCATTTTTCAGCCATTTTAAAATGTGATCCCTAAAGTCATTAAAATAAAGAGGAAATCTTGATCTGAAGAACTTTTGTAGAAATATTTAGGACTGAAATTGTTAAAGATGCTTAACTGGTAACTATTATATGTAGGTTAATATCCAAATCAAAATCAATGCATCAAAAATTCAAGATGGCTGCCCTTTGTAAAGATGACTGTCAGATCACATGAAGCCATATTTTTCAGGTTCATTTAGTTCTTTCTTTAATTTGAATACAGCCCTATAGTTGAATAGAATATTATATACCAAGAACAATATCATAGAACCCATATATGTTTATGGTATGACAAGAATTGTCAGATAAATGTGCATAATATTATAGAACTGATAAGGAAACAGCAGCAGTAATATTACAAGTCACTGCCCGAGGTACCTGCACCTGAAGGGTGGTGATAGACACTGCAAGATGGTCAGTGCCGAACTGACTAAGTGCAGCTGCAAATCAGCCCATTGGAGGATCCAGGGGGTGGTGGGTCCAGGCCTCCCCCCCCCCCGGCAAGAAAAACGGAGAGAGGAGAAGAAAGGGGGAAAAGGGGATGGAAAAAAACTGGCCGTTAATTAACAAACAGTATTTCAGGGGAGTAGATGCCTTAAAGTTTAATTCATAATATGATATTTAGATTTACTGAATTCAAATACCATTTAGGTGCCATTCAAAATCTGACAGTGCCATGTAATCTCGACATACGTATTACAGTGTTACTGCTGCATGGTTACATCAGTGCAGTGCAGGGCTACTGCTCAGTGACCAGTGGTATACTAACCCTGCATACTACGCACAATGCCCCACTTATGATAAGGAGAATTTGGTTAATAAGTGTTAATATAATAATGATATGAGAGATCTCCAGTATTTTTGACAGCCAATTCCAATACAGATAGACATGATAGATATGCACTTTAAAAATACACATATTGAATCAATGTGTACTTACCGTTGATGACGGACTATTTGAGAAGCCATCATTGCCATGGCCACCATTTTGCATATTTTGTCTCTTATCTACTGCCACAACATCAAGTGTGTGGCTATGCCCATGTGAGTCCCCCTGGAATAAAATATAAAGTACAATATGGCAATAGTTATCCAAAGCACTCGTTGTAAACAGATCACTGAATTAAGACAGGGATCTATGGAACCCTGACTGTGACTGTGGTTTGAACTTCTCCTTTTTTAAATCTGATGGTTTTTTTCAAGTTATAGTGCATCAGATGCTCAAAAGGTTGCTTACAGAATACTCCACTGTCAAATGTCAACAAAAACTTCAAGTTCAATTTAAAATCGTCCCTGTCTGGTTTTCTTCCGAATATGTGGAATGTCTTAAAGAAAGTTGACAACTCACTGATTGCGTTGGCAGAAGGATAGCCATGACGGACTCAACTATGAAGAAGAAATATATCGCTGCAATGATAAGGAAGAACACTTGAAACAAAGGAAAATTTAGAAACCCATTGTAAGTCTATGAATCAATGTGTATTGCCTTATCCTTTGTCAACATTGAGTCATTTATTGTGAGGGCCCTGAGGGATCTGTGAGTAAACCCCTGTGGAAGTTTGGTCTTCATGGCTGGTAGCAACCAGTATGGTAATTGATGGGTTAGTCGCTTAGACTTTAAGCACGGACCACCACATTGTAGGTCCTTATTATTTTGCTAAATTCTTTGTAGCTTCAGTTCTGCTGTGCCATCGTCATGCTGTACACTGACAATCTAAATGCCCCGGGCCTTAGTCTGTAGTGACTATCAGAGATTAGTCATAGAGACAATGGTTAAAATGGCGACCTGACATTCAAAAATGACCAAAGGCCCAATACTTATATAATATTATGTGAGATGCGGAGACGGTGTGTCCATCCTAAGCTGCCCCATTAGATAATTAACAGTTCATAGACCGTGATGAAGCAACTTGTTTTGGAATTATTGAAGTAAGGATATGGCTAATAATGATTAGGTTTATATTCTTACATGCTGCAATTCCTAATCCTGTGCTGACGTGATCCTCAAGAACAAAAACAGGCCTATCATGTCCGTGTCCATGTGCATGCCCACCACTGTGTCCATGAACTCCAAAGGCCTGTGGATATAACAAACATGTATGCATAATCAGTGGCATACAGAGAGAAAGAAAGAAGTCAGTTGCAAGGGAAACTACACATTAAATATCAAAATGAGATCATTAGTTCCAATGGTCTTCTTAATTTGCAATCACTATCTACTCTTGCTGAACAGCTAATTGAGAGAGGACAATAGTGACATAGGAAAGTTCTTAAAATTCTGTAAGGTGTGTAGCCTATCCAATATTAAACCTGATGTCATACGCCTACCTGGGTTGATATTGAATGATTCCCATAGTGGTAGGAACGTGTTGCATGCAAAGGGACAACCATCACTGGAACATTACGCTGAGGTTGTAGGTGGGCTTTACATGATGCAAAACACTGTGTCATTGATACAGAAAAAGCATATGCTATAGCCTTACCGCTGGGAGAAGGTGGAACACTGAATCCCCTACCAGGGAGCCTACCGCCAGCCCTATGAATACAGCCACAACCTCTCTGTAGAACCTAGTCCCTGCACATGGCACGAGCACCACCCCAAAGAAGCTGCACAGGGATATGACGAGCACAGAGAGCACACCGTAGCTGTATACTGAAAGTAAACACAAAAATGTTTAACACAGAGATCCCACAGACGTCCTTTACTGGAAATGAACACAGTAAAGATATAGAAATAATACAGAGATTACCTTATAGCCAGAGACACAAAAATAAACAGAAAATTCTAAGATAAACACAGTAATATAATAATGATATGAGAGATCCCACTGTCAAACCAATGTAATGACTGTAAGGTGGAGATCATTCCATACCTGTATTTAAATATCTTTTTCATTTTACATTCAATGCAACAATCCAAGAGTAATGCTATGCTAATGCAATTAGAAACACTCCTTTTATCCTTAACTTGAAATGAAGGGAACCACAAAATACCTTGTAGGGTGGCAGGGTGTTTGTCAGCCTGGTCTGTGGCTTTGGAAGCTGGATTTGGCACACAGGCCCCAGACACCTGCTGCTGGAGGAGGGCAGGGGCCAGGTCCTCCAGGATGTCAGAGGGTAGCCCACCTGAGGCATTCACCCTGTACACGGCCAACAAGTCTGTCGCACTCAGACACTGAAATAAAGCACTTAGACACTGTGATAATGCACTCAGACACTGTGATTGAGCACTCAGACACTGTGATAAAGCACTCAGACACTGGAATAAAGCACTCAGACACTGTGATAAAAGAGCTTGAAGGTTAGACACTGGATTAGAGTCTTTTATCCGTGAAATGGCACACTATAAATAGTTAACCCAAAACTATTGTAATAATGTGCTAAACATTATCATCTGCTACTGACTGGAGCACCTACCTACCAACACAGGAGTTCTGATAGTTAGCCTGTAATTTCACCACATATGCAAGGGGGAGGGGCCTAAAAGTGTCTGTGGGTTTGTATGATATTCCACCATAGCCCCAACCCCTCCCCTGCAAAATATCGTCCACTCGCTAAATATACAAAGTCCAAGCCTTGACATGTATATGGCTATTGCTACTAAAAACTTTAAAATACATACCTTTTCTATCGGACTGGTGGTGGTGGTGGCTGTGGCACGCCGTTTGCGTTCTGGGGGCTGTTCTTCCTCATGACCATGTTCCTCATGACCATGTTCCTCATGTTTCTCGTGTCCATGCTCATCTGTTGTACCACTGGACGACTTCCGTGTCTCTCCTATATTCAGCTTCTTCAGTAGTTCCTGTATGTCTAGAAGAATAAGATTATGATAGGAGGAGGCAGCATAGTAGTAGTATTGTATGTATCGGAACGGGACTATAGTTAAGTACTGTTTATTACTCAATCGACCTGCAGCCAATCAGAGGCCTCCCTTTTGGCGGGAAATTCAAAAGCAGCCAATGAGAGGCCTCCCTTTTGGCGGGAAATTCAAATAGGTCACGTGACCGGAAGTGACCTACTTCCGGTCACGTGACCTTTGGGCGGGAAATTCAAATAGGTCACGTGACCGGAAGTGACCTACTTAAGAGGGTCACGTGACCACCATGTTGGCGGGAAATTCAAATAGGTCACGTGACGGGAAGTGACCTACTTAAGGGGGTCACGTGACTACTAGGTTGGCTTTCAAAATAAGTCACTTGAGATTTTGATGGATAAATAAATTTAAAAAAAGAAAAAAAAAGCAAGCTGAAAAAGCTTGCTAAAAAATAATTTAAAAATGCGGCTCTTTTTTTCTAGGAGGGGGGGAGAGGGGCACTCTGGGGGGCACTCTTTAAGATGCATGGGGGGGGAGGGGGGGAGGGGGGGAGGGGCAGGGTTTTTTAAGAGTGAGACTCGCTTCTCTGCCCTCTCTAAAAGAGAGGGCAGAGAGGCGAGTCTACTTACAATGAAAGGTATCATGATTGCGTTTATGATGATGTGCATCTCTTGCTGGCTAGACTTTCAAGCAAATTTGCCAAAGTCCAGCCCGTTATTGAATGTCCGGCCTAGCCTGACCCTCAGTAGAACAGGCCTTGACCCATCTATTATAGTCCAGCAGCGCCTGACCCTTGTATGAGAGTAGTATTGGTGACATTGGCTGACTCTGATATTTACCTGTGTGTACGGAGAGAGGAGAGGGTTCACAGCCACAGCTCTCTTAAGGCAAAGCTTGCGCTTATAGAGCACTACTAGTGGAAGTCTGAATAAGGAAGCTATGGCGGTTGTCTTCAAAAAAAATAAAAAATAGCCATGGCGCATGTCGATGTCGCTTAATTATGCTCATATCTCATGTCGATTTTAAGAATTGCTCATGTCACCTGTCACTATGTTTTTCAAGCTTCATGTCAAATGTCACTAGACCTCATGTCGAATGTCGATTCTAAGAAACAGGTATGTCACCATCTCGAATTTAGCGGTCCACATTGCTGCTGCTGCTGCTGCTGCTGCTGCTGCTGCTGCTGTTGCTGTTGCTGATTTGCTGTTGCTGCTGCTGTCGGTGCTGCTGCTTGTGCTGCTCGTGCAGCTGCTGCAGCTGCTGACAGCTGCTGCTGCTTGTGCTGCTCGTGCAGCTGCTGCAGTTGCTGACGATGTCACGGATGCTGTTGACAGATGCTGCTGCTTGTGCTACTCGTGCAGCTGCTGCTGCTGACGATGTCACGGATGCTGCTGACAGATGCTGCTGCTTGTGCTGCTTGTGCAGCTGCTGCAGCAGCTGCTGCTTGTGCTGATCGTGCTGCTGCTGCTGACGATGTCACGGATGCTGCTGACAGATGCTGCTGCTTGTGCTGCACGAGACCGAGTAGCCGCTATTACTAATGCTACTAATACTAGTATGAGAAAATACATTTAGTCAGTCGACTAAATCAAGGAGGTTTTCTGACTTCAGTGGATCGTTTAGCCATCGGCCACAGGCAAAACTTGAAACCATTTTATACATGGGGCAATTGGCAGAGTCGAAACATGTTGGTACGATGGGGTCGATCATGTTCATCATCAGTTCAGGCAAAGGAAGTGTGTCGACAGCACGCGAAAACTTCATGTCCGGATGTTTCAACACAACACTTTTTATCACACTCACACAGCTGCTTTGAAGAGTGAATCCTTGACCAAACTTGAGCTTTTCCAACACAGCTTTGGCCTCCTTCTGTGCAGTAAGGGATCTCTCTTTCGGGGTCATCGCAGTGCTGGCTAGCATGTCCTCAAAGTCTTTAACATAATGTTCCAACGGGCTACAAATGATGTACTCCAGATGATCGTCCGCATATGTCGTCTCCTCGCACCATATTGTGTCTTCTCCTGTTTCGAATTCCGTCATTTTCTGAACAATCTCCTCGTGAGTGCGTTGCATATATC
This sequence comes from Harmothoe impar, assembly GCA_947462335.1. Classification (NCBI taxonomy): domain Eukaryota; kingdom Metazoa; phylum Annelida; class Polychaeta; order Phyllodocida; family Polynoidae; genus Harmothoe; species Harmothoe impar. Next base: position 7,478,666 of record OX381721.1, on the reverse strand, counting down.
GAAGCTCCTTCAAAGACCAGATAACTTGTATGCCGAACCCTGAAAAACCTGAAGGAATTTCACCACTACAGTCACGCCAACTATACGGAGCTAAGAAAAATAGCTCCAACAAAATTTTCTCCCTCTGTCCAAATGAAACTACTTCCGTTCCGATGAAGTTGAAGCATGCTTCTATCCATTGCTCCTTGGTGACGTCCTTCCAATGTTTCTTTACCTCACATGCATCATAGGGCACTGTTTCTCTTCTTGCTTCTAGTGGGAGTTGCTTTTTCTTTCTTGGACTCATTTGGAGAGTTTCGATGCTCTGTAGCGTCGACACTTCGATAAGAAAAGAAGCTGTAAAAGTAGAAATAACCCTCATAACATGCTGAGCGAGCGTGGAGTGGACGATGCTACGATGATGAAGGGCGAGTCGAGAAAGTGTGATGGGTGAGAGCGACGTTTCACTCCTTATGTACCCTGTCCTAGATAATCCTCTTAAACAGCTGAAAAGACTCTCTCAGTACAGAGTCTCTACTCAATTAAGTGATCTGTTAAGTAAGTTTTCACATGCTACTTGACTACTGCAGGTGGGTTTAGACTTAAGCAGCTTAGTGCACACACGTGTCTGTTAGAAAGCTACCTGCACACCTGCCTTCCTTTTTCACTAGTATTTACCCCTTGCCGACTAATAAGGCGCCTATACACGTGTCAGCCTCCTTATATACGTCATTCTTCCTCTCGAGAGGAAGAAGCGTGTCTCTTCGTTTTTTTTTTGTTTAAGAAGTGAGGGTCTTTAAGATCACGTGCCTGGAAGCGACTTGATGAAGCAAGTGACTAGAAGCGACGACGTCACATGCTTTAATGAGGCGATCAGCTGTGACTGGCGGCGGCGGCGGCGGTGGCCGCGGCGGTGGTGCTGGTGGTGGTGGTAGTAGACGTTACTGTGGTCAGAGGTGATATGGTTTTTTTCCAACAGAAATCAGAGCTTTTATACAGAGGGAGTTTAATCCTATTTCCAACAGCACCCCAGCTGTCCAGCAGCCGCTCCGCTCCGTAAGAGCTTCTTAAGAGCTTAGATGACGAGGGGGATGTCATCACCATCTTTGGTGGCCAGCTGAAAATGGTGTTTTTTCTTTATCCATTAGCCTTACCTCCTACTCCCTACCTGAGGACGACTCTCTCCCCCTTTAGCATTCATTGTAACAAACGTCAGAGGTCAGGTGAAAATCGGATTTTCATGCACAGCCTTAGTCAGCTGTCACGCCTATTGAACTAGCTAGCCGCCGCCGGCCGGTCTACTCACCCCAGCTGTCCAGCAGCCGCTCCGCTCCGTAAGAGCTTCTTAAGAGCTTAGATGACGAGGGGTATGTCATCGCCATCTGTGGTGGCCAGCTGAAAATGGTGTTTTTTTTCCTTATCCATTAGCCTTACCTCCTACCCCCTACCTGAGGACAACTCTCTCCCCCTTTGGCATTCATTGTAACAAACGTCAGAGGTCAGGTGAAAATCGGATTTTCATGCACAGCCTTAGTCAGCTGTCACCCCTATTGAACTAGCCGGCCGCCGCCGGCCAGTCTACTCACCACGGCAGGAGGCGGTGATTTTTTTTTGTTTTACACTTAAGTCGCTCACCACATGCACACGACTGTACTCACAGACAGACACTCCCGTCTTAGGGGGTCCTGCTTCACACTACACGCCTCCTGTAGTTTTTTTGTATACACACTCTAAGCTCATGACTGCTTAATCCTTTATACAGCTAATGCGCGTTGAATTAGTACAGTCGGTACACCGCCCGCTCATGGCAGTCCATCTCTCAAAAAAAAAGGAGGGAGGGGGGAAAGAGATCCAGCTGAAAACGTCATGACTTATGTCTTTTGTTTCTCTTTGAGAATGTCAGCAACTGCTTAATCCTTTATACAGCTAACGCACGTTGAATTGCTGAACAAGGCAGTAAGTAGCTTAGCTCGTGTCAGTCGATCTCTCAAAGGGGAGGGGGAAAGGGATCCAGCTGAAAACGTCATGCCTTATGACTTTTTGTTTCTCTTTGTGAATAGTCACCGGTCAGCCGGCGGCAGCTGAAGAGAGCTGTAAGTAGCTTAGCTCTAGAAGCGAGAAGGAGTATATAAGGGGCCTGGAAACATCCGTTCACTCACTCAGTCTTTTGCTGCTCTCTACAGGCACCACCATGAGCAAAACACAACAACTACTGTCGTCCAAGGATCTAATCGAGTTCAAGAACAAGAAGAATACGCAGAACGGTGATCGTTTACTGTCAGCATCTCCTCTTGCTACTGAAATTGAGACTACCGCCGCAACCGCTTGGTCTTATCACCCTCCCGCTGTAGCGAGCGCACACAGCAGTAGTAGTGGTAGTAGTAGTCGTCGTAGTAGCGACGTTGTTACACTCGCGACGGTTGTTGCTGCTGAGCACGCTGCTGCTGCTACTGCTGCGCCTGCTGCTGCTACTGCTGCTGCTGCTGCTGCTGCTGCCGCGCCTGTTACTGCTGTGCCTGCTGCTGCTGCTGCTGCTGCTGCCGCGCCTATTACTGCTGTGCTTGTTACTGCTGCGTTTGCTGAGGCTGCTGTGCCTGCTGCTGCTGTGCCTGCTACTGCTGCGCCTGCTACTGCTGCACCTGCTAGCGCTGCGCTTGCTCTTGCTGCTGCTGCTGCTGCTGCTGCTGCTGCTGCTGCTGCTGCTGCTGCTGCTGCTGCTGCTACACCTCTTGCTGCGACTACCGCTACTAGTACTGACACGCAGCACGTTGCACAGAACCTCTCCACCGCTTCATCAACCGACGCCATCAACGCTGCTCGCGCTGAGACTTACAGCTATTCGGACACTCAGCCCCAGCAGCGCGTAGTAGACATGCATGTCCTAAAGCAACAGGGTGAAACAGAGAACGACGCTGACGACGAGGCGTACGAGGAACCCGAAGGGTCACGGGCGCACAGTCCGTTTTTCGACCTCATTTCCACTGGTAGTGCGTCCGGTCCGTGGCGACTGCCCTCACCAATACCTTACGAAGTCATGTGGTTGCCCTGTTCCGACAACGAGTCGTCTGATACCAGCGCAGACGCTGCTCCTGTTATTGGTTCTGCTGCAGTAGTACCTGTATCATCATACTTCAAAGCAGAGCCGTTAGGATACTTGTCAGACGCTATGCTACTGAAAATAAGTAGTAAGTTGCCGACATCAGATTACATACGGTTAGGTTCATTCCTTGAAGTGAACTTGAAGGATATGGGATATCTCAGTTGTGAGACAAGTGTCATAACTCAAGCTAGAGAAATGTTCACTACTTGGTACCAGAAAAGTTGTACTAGTAGGTGGAAGGACCTAGCCGCCGCCTTGGAAGAATCTTACCGTATGGACCTCATCAAATTCTCACGTGAGTACATGGACAAGCATGACATGTGGGATGGCTTAGAGAGTGGAGACATGGAGTGGAAAGTGCAGAAATATTTCTCTCTTTTAGCTGAGCTCTGCCCTAGAGGCTGGAAGACCATAGGGATCTACTTAGGGTTGACTTCTCATGAAGTAGCTTCCATCTCTCAACCTGTGCCTTCTGACAGGACTGTGAAGAACCCTGTCTATGAAGTGCTGAAAGCTTGGAAGTACAACGAGACGTCTGAGCCTATGGCTCTGATGAAAGTGTTGGAAGACTACATGGGACGCGGCGACGTCGCAATGTATGTTCAAGGGTTGTATGCAGCTGTACCCAAAGAAATAAAAGTGAGCTGTGACACTCCAGTGTTGACCACTCTCGTCTGATCCCTGCAGTAAGATGGACATCTGTTGAAATCGATCCTACACTACAGACGTCTTTCACTATGCTAATAGCATCGTGTGGTAAGAGGCGTCTAGTATTCGAAGTGATAAACAACGTTTATTTTTTTAATATTTGGTAAATAAGTGAAAAAACAAAAAAAAGAAAAACATGCCGCAGGACGTTTGCGAAAAGTGTTTCAAAATTTTTAAAAGACCGTACAATCACGAGTGACCCGTAGAAAAATGAAGAACAATACCTAAGTTTTGCCCTCTATGCAGCGATGTCGGCTAGCGTCGCATACGACTTTCCGGGGTAGGAGGGGCAGCGTACGTCAGAGAATCCGACGCAGATTCCGACCCCTTGTTAGACCGAGTTTAAAATCACATAAACGAGAACGCCAAAGTCATCGAGAAAGCTGTGCTAGAAGTTTACCGACCAACCTTAGCGAAGTTACATGTAGCGATAGGTGAAGCTCTCCTGCTAGAGGAAGCGACATTCACCCCTTCTCCAGGCGGCTTCGCTGCAGCTCACACCAGACAACCGTTAGTTCAACTGAAGAAGCGGCTTCTGAGATACATCCGTCAAGCTCCAGTCGTACGCTTCAACTCGGAGAGTTACGACTTGAACCTGATCAAAAAATACGCCTTCACTCGTTATTTGCCTCCGGAGACCGAAGAAACCAACAATTCAGCGTCATAAAGAGAAGCAATCAATAGTTGACGGTTTACACACAGTTTTCTTGGACGTAGTAGTCAACTTTTTTAGCACTTGGTTACAGCTACGCGAATTATTTGCGAGCTTTCACTACAAACGAAGAGAAAGGTTGCTTTACTTACGAATGGATGACGTATACCAAGAAACTAGTAAACAAAAAACCCCTGCCACCGAGATCGACTTTTGACAGCGAACTGACGGGCGTCAAAATGGCCGAAATCCGACTACGCCACATGTCAGAAAGTTTAGTATGACAAGAAGAAGCAAACTATGACAGATTACTTGATCCACTACAACAACGAAGACGTCAAATCTTTCATAGAATCTTTTTTGAAAAAATCACGCTATTTTTTTCCAACATAGCAGCATTGTCATGTTGAAAGACGCCATCTCTCTCGCCAGTTTGACTTTACAAGACCTCTTCCAAAAAACCTATAAGCCGTGTTCACAACGTTCCCTCCGTTCGACGCCGTCCTCCACGCTCTGATCAAAGAAAATGTAGTCAGTGGTCCTTCCATCATCTTCCATAGATTTCACGAGAAAGAGTGTATAGGTGTCTTATAAGTCGGCAGAGGGTGAATACTAGTGAAAAAAGGAAGGCACGTGTGCAAGTAGCTTTTTCTAACAGACATGTGTGTGAACTAAGCTGCTTAAGTCTAAACCCACCTGCGGTAGAAGCTCTGTACTTAGAGAGTCTTTTCAGCCGTTTAAGAGGCTTATCTAGGACAGGGTACATAAGGAGTGAAACGCCGCTGTCACCAGTCACACTTTCTCCACCCGCCCTTCATCTTCGTAGCATCGTCCACTCTACGCTCGCTCAGCACGTTACGATGGTTAGTTCTGCTATTTTCTTTATTTATGAAAGTGTTGACGCTACAGAGCATCGAAACCCTCTCGAAATGAGTCCAAGAAAGAAAAAGCAACTCCCACTTGAAGCAAGAAGAGAAACGGTGCCCTATGATGCATGTGAGGTAAAGAAACATTGGAAGGATGTCACCAAGGAGCAATGGATAGAAGCATGCTTCAACTTCATCGGAACAGTAGTTTCATTTGGACAGAGGGAGAAGATTTTGTTAGAGCTATTTTTCTTAGCTCCGTATACTTGGCCTGACTGTGGTGAAATTCCTTCAAGTTTGTCAGTCTTCGCCATACAAGTTATCAACTCCTTGAAGGAGCTTCGATATATGCAAGGCACTCAGGAGGAGATTGTCAAGAAAATGACGGAATTCGAAACAGGCGAAGACACAATATGGTGCGAGGAGACGACATATGCGGACGATGATCTGGAGTCCATCATTTGTAGTCCGTTGGAACATTATGTTAAAGACTTTGAGGACATGCTAGACAGCACTGAGATGAACCCGAAAGAGAGATCCCTTACTGCACAGAAAGAGGCCAAAGCTGTGTTGGAAAAGCACAAGTTTGGTCAAGGATTCACTCTTCAAAGCAGCTGTGTGAGTGTGATAAAAAGTCTTGTGTTGAAACATTCAGACATGAAGTTTTCGCGTGCTGTCGACACACTTCCTTTGCCTGAACTGATGATGAACATGATCGACCCTATGGTACCAACACGTTTCGACTCTGCCAATTGTCCCATGTATAAAATGGTTTCAAGTTTTGCCCGTGGCCGATGGCTAAACGATCCACTGAAGTCAGAAAACCTCCTTGATTTAATCAATTGACTAAATGTATTTTCTCATACTAGTATTAGTAGCATTAGTAATAGCGGCTACTCAGTCTCGTGCAGCACAAGCAGCAGTATCTGTCAGCGGCATCCGTGACATCGTCAGCAGCAGCAGCAGCAGCTGCACAAGCAAAAGACAAACGCCGTAGTCTCCTCATCCAGACCTCCGCTAGTAGCGCTCTATAAGCGCAAGCAGTGGCTGTGAACCCCCTCCTCCCGCCGTACACACGGGTAAATATCAGAGTCGGCCAATGTCGCCAATACTACTCTCATACAAGGGTCAGGCGCTGCTGACCTATAATAGATGAGTCAAGGCCTATTCTACTGAGGGTCAGGCTACGCCGGAAATTCAATAACAAGCTGGACTTTGGCAAATTTGCTTGAAAGTCTGGCCAGCAAGAGTCCGGCATACTCTCCCAAGAGTTCAGCATTGCCAGACTATGGCATGAGGATCCCGCATGGACAGACTTTCAAAAGCAAGTTTGCCAAACTCCAGCTTTTTATTGAATGTCCGGCGTAGCCTGACCCTCACTAGAATAGCCCTTGACCCATCTATTATAGTCCAGCAGTGCCTGACCTTTGTCTGAAGGTAGAATTAGCGCTATTGTGTGCCTCTGATGTTTGCCTGTGTGTAGTCAAACCTCGCCTGAGAGAGACATACTTCAGAAAGAAAAGAAAGCGGCGTGAGAAGGTGACGGGATCCTAAGTGTCAACCCTAAGACTTACATTTGCTACGATCAAATCAGCGGCACCGGTGAAAGAAAATCTCAAAAAAAGTGTACAGAAGTAGTCGTCTTCTTAAATGTTTTCGAAAACGAAAAACTCTCCTTGCAGTAAATATAAATTTCAAAAGTGGTACGAACCAAAAATGGACACTTACACCATAGAGAAAGATGACGTGCGCTACTTGTATTATAAGCGTCGCGTGCATTCTAACGGTGTGACAACGAGTCCTTTAAAATATGAAAAAAAAGTGTGTTATTGATTGATTGAGCGCATCTTTTCAAAAAAAGAGTGTTATTAGAATTGAAAAAAAGAAAATAAAAAAATAAAATAAAATTATTGTTGTGTTTATTTTCATACGTCTTCTTTTATTAGTAAGTAAAACAAATATAACAATTAACTAGCGTGTCCTCTTAAAGTGACACTTCCTCCGGTCGCTGCTGAATCGTCTAATTAAGGCATGTGTCGTCGTCACTTCTAGTCACGTGACTCATCAGGTCACTTCGGGTCGCGTGATCCTAAAATCGATCACTTCCTAAACAAAATTAAATTAAGAGACACATTTCTTCATGACCCAACCAATCAGAGGTCTCCATTTGACCAGAAGTAGGCCCCTCATTTGCATAAATGGGTCACTTCCGGTGTACCAGCCAATCAGAAGCCTCTAACTAAGTCAAGGTCACTTGACGTCACTTCCGGTATGCCCTTATATGTACATGTGAAGGTCACATGCCGTCACTTCCGGTATGCCCTTATATGGGCGTGTGACGTCACATGCCGTCACTTCCGGTATGCCCTTATATGGGCGTGTGACGTCACTTCCGGTCAAAATGGAAGCCTCTGATTGGCTGAGTCATGACCTTGACCTCTAACTAGGTCAAGGTCACGTGACGTCACTTCCGGTATGCCCTTATATGGGCATGTGACGTCACTTCCGGTCAAATGGAGGCTTCTGATTGGCTGCAGGTCGATTGAGTAATAAACAGTACTTAACTATAGTCCCGTTCCGATACATACTATACTACTCATAGTCATTGGTTGGATACGAGTCCCTTGTCTCCACTATTGGCGAGGTTGTTCGCGCGCGCCAATCCATGTTACCCGGTAAGGGGCGCCCCCTATGTTCTGTCGCTATGTTGCTTGTGTACGTTGGTTACCGCCCGGAGAGGTGGGACAGCTCGCTGCTCACTTACATTGTCATTTATATATTGTGGAATTTTTTTTTTCTCATTGGCTTTGTGTCGAGTCAAATATATACTATAATAAATAGGCAGGTTAAATCCAGCGCAAGTCCATATAACATATTGTGCTTTATTTAGAATCCAGAATTACCGGTAGTCAATATCATTTTTTGATTCAACTATGTAAAGCACAATATATCCAATAGAGCTATTTTAGATTATATCAGGGTTCATGAGTGCCAAGCTTTGAGGGTACGGTCCAAACTGGTCCGTATTGTGGAATGCAAGGCAGACTGGAAGTAGGTATACCTTTGTAAATGACCTGTTCGCTCGCCTTGGCTGGTATTTAAACTACCAATCTGCAATCCAAAGTGAGGTGAACACTCTACAACCAGGCCAGTGCTGCAGTTCCACAAAATGTTATTTGCTTATGTCATGAGACCGGTATTCCATGCATATCACACAAAGAGGTTTCCAATAGCCCTACTGTCAAACAGGGTCAGATCAGCTCAATTCAGAAAATGTGTGATCTAAAATCCAATGAGGGATTATAGTTTCAATATCTCATCTTACTGTGAATATAACCAAAATCTATTATATTTATGACTTTAACTCTTCTCCCATTAATTGCTCATAAGGGGAAGAGCATCAAGCATTGAGTGAGTATAGAAGATGTTCATGTCTAGAGAAGACAGAATGCAGCACTAACCTTTGACTGTGAGCAGCTCATTACCATGGACACCGATCTGTGTGAGCAGGTTTGTGAGTAGCTCCTCTTTATATGGCAGACTGCTGCAGTGGGCACTGATATTTCTCCCTGCAAGAATGATCAATGTTGTTTTTATAAAGGTTTGTTTAAGAAAAGGGTAGCATTACTTAATTACTTTCTCACCCTCTCTCCCAATCTCTAATCAACAGCTGGGCTACTTTGAATACAACAAAAATAAAATCATATTATGTTCACATTTTTCTTTGTGAGATAATTATATATGATTGTTCTTGGCTATGTATTTCATTTTATTGTCTACATAACCTTTATGAAAATATGTCACTTTTTAAAAGAATATCCTGATATGACTGCTCAGCAGTGAATCTAAGATGGCTGCCACCCTAAAATGAATTTAGCCATTACCTGCAACTTTGCACTGTACAAAGTAAAGTGTCACTTAACTAATCCATTAAGCCTGCTTAATTGGAAGAGGAATACACCAACAAATAATCCTTTTCTTTAAAGAATTTCTATGGAATATTCAGACACTCCATTGATTTCTTTTCTTTTCTTAAAATTCGAGGCTACTTTGAACGCTAGCAGGAGCACTATTCAAAGTTACCATTTCAATCAAAAGAATTTTTCATGTTTAGATAAATCCATCAAAATTGTCACTGCTCGTCATTGTCACTGTTTAGGTCTGGGAAAATGACAATAATTTTGATACATACAAACTTAATTGCCATGGCATGGATATGCCTTTCATCTTGCATGAGACCCCGATTTCCCATGAATGTATCAACAATAATTGCACACTCACCAGACCTTGACCCATGTAAGGTAACACATGTAGATGTGGCACTAACCTTGCAGCATGTATAGAAGGGTTAGTGCTGCCACCTGAGAGGCCTGGATTGAAGTAGCAGCCTCAGTAGTGATGCCAACCGCTGTCAGGAGTTGGTAAGAGTCAAAGCACTGCAAAACAGTTCCATACAGCCTTTTGAAACAAGATATTTGTGCTCTGCATTTCTATGTGCTGTAACAGGAAAGATTGCCATCCACAAAGTTTTTGATGACAACCTAAACCCTGAGCACAATTACTGTTGACATAATTCACGTATTTGAAAGGGTAAATAGGGTGGGATGGGGTTCAATTATGATATCTGCATGCACATATTAATATTCAAGTTTACATTGCCTAAGAAACATTATGTATACAAATCCTCTCTATTTGGGACTAAAATACTCAAATTCCAAGAAAGTTATGAGATATTGACCTGGTCATTGTCTGCAGATTCCTCCCCTTCTCTTAACGATTTAGGGATGTAAGACTTTTTAATTCTGTCCAAAACCTCCTGCACCAATGCCCTGAAGCTCCTATCCTTGCTGCCATTGAAGTCATCACCTTTGACAAACCAGTTTGTGAGGTCCTGAGGAGTTTGACCTTGAACAACCTCTTCACATGACCTTGAGACATCATGGATGTGGAAGAGTAGGACAGGAGCAGCTGTGATGAACTGTTCCTCTGTGAGACCAGCTGATGGTGCAGCACCCATCATGGACAGTCTGTTCACATCTAAACACTGATATCAGAATGAGGAAAAGAATTATCTGAATTGTTTGAAATTAACTTAAGTATTTATAATACTTAGTATGTAGACGTACACTACTTGGTCCATGTCAAGTAATATCTAAAATATCCATTCAAATGGGCTGAAAATATTCCTTGGTGAAAAAATTGTACACGTTCCAAAGTTTTATTCAATGTATTTTTCTGGCAGAAATGCATTTTATATAGTTGCTTATTTGAATCCAAGGTTAAAAAAGAATATCTCAGAATATGTGTTTAATGTCTTTATGTATTTTATAAAATAACACAATTATCAAGGTGACATTAATTTCCTCAAGAAAGGGACCAAGAACGAGTGCTGCTGTAATACAATTTCATGTTTGAGTAATAATAATTTATTCAATTCCCATAACTGCGGTTTTAGTGTATTAACTACTACCCAGCAAACTGGCGTCACCATGAGTCATGTTTGGTGATGCTGAGTGACCATACTTTTGCGTGATCACGCAATGAGTCAGCATGAGCCACTGCCTGTCAATTGTCACTCATCATAGAGCATCATCACTCATCTTACAACAACTGTGAGTTAGCACTGCGTGACAATGAGCCACTGCTTGTCAGTTCTCACTCAGCATGGAGCATGATCACTCATCTTACAACTTGCCCTCTGTGGCAGAGGCTCACATTTGAAGTATGGATGCTTGTACATAGTAAAGGGGTATATCAGTCAAATGTTAATTTCCTCCCATAAATCAACTGGGTTGGTTACATGATTGTAAACATATGTAATAAGGGAATGTAATGATAGTCAACAACAAGGTGTTTAAATTCATTTTCAATGCATAACTGAGGATTACATTTGTCTATGGGGCATAGCACTGAATGGCAATCAACTACATATTACAAAGTATTAAGACATTGATTGACCTAAGTCTAACAAAAATCTGAAAGTCTGGTGATCAGTGACCAACATGGTCACATACAATCATGTGAAAGAGTTAAGAACACTTAATATGAGGGCAATACATTATGTTGCAGGGGGTGATAATAGGGGCACATGCTATATCTGACCAAACATGGCAGGTTGTCACGGATGCGTGACTATGAGTGACTGCCTGTCAGCTCTCACTCAGCGTCACGCATCATCACTCACAATGACACACTATATAGGTTTCCTGGGTTCTGATTGGTTAAATTCAAATTTCCCGCCATTTCCTTTGTTCTCAGTGTAGAGTAGTAGCTTCCACAGCAGACAGGCAGAGACAGTCAAGGAGAACAGTTGTAAGGTGGGTTGTCCTACAGTATTTCAATTATAATGTGTACTTCTAGATTGTGAATTTTAGAGTAACATATAATATACTACTGTTGAATATCATCTGCTGCTGGTAAGCCATATGGTTAACAGACATGAGATATATATTGGTTTCAAGGGGCATATATGTTCTGGTGAACTAAGTCTTTATATTTGCTTACATTTCAACAGGTACTCCCAAAAGTATTTGAAGGAACCCTACATTTACAACAGATGCATAGAGGAAGACAACCAAGCCAGCAATGGAGAAATTACCAAACAAGTAACCCTGGAAACAGGATGAACAGATTAATTGATGAACAGTTCAATTGATGTATTCAATAAAAAAAAAATCAAAATGAAATATGATCCCCTGACGCAAACGGTTTAATGCGTGATCCTTGGTGACACTGCGTCATCACGCATGCGTGAGTACGAGTGAGGCTGCGTCATCACACATGCGTGAGTACGAGTGAGGCTGCGTCATCACGCATGCGTGAGTGCAAGTGAGGCTGCTTCATCACGCATGTGTGAGTGTGAGTGAGGTTGAGTTAATATTGACAACACATCACTCATTTGGGATTTTACCAACTCAATGCGTGAGGGACTCACTCACAGTCACTCAATATCACGCCAATTTGCTGGGTATGTAATCTTTTCTTCAGGCAGTAGTTAATGTTATGGTAATATCTAGGGAGGGCATATAAAACATCAATGTAGATGGAGGCAGGGCCTGCCATACGGTTTTTCGATATTTTTTTTTGTCATCCAACACCATTGAAGTTGTTTAGGCCCTCAGCCTACCAAAATACCTTCACTTACTACTGTAAACGTACTTTATTTTGCGCTGTACATATTTTCGCGATTTCCGCGGATTTTAAAATAGTGAAAATAATTATGTACATAGCGAATTTATTGATAGAATTTGGTTGTTGGCAGGTCCTCTCGTCAATATCTCACTTTCTCAGTCCCCCTCGAGAGGCCCCTACAGGGGGGCTCGAGACATTTCTCAGTCCCCCTCGAGAGGCCCCTACAGGGGGGCTCGAGAGGGGGACTGAGAAAGTGAGATATTGATGAGAGGACCTGCCAATCACCAAATTCTATCTTTATCACACGAGAAAAAGGGGCAGTTATCAATGATAAAGGGTTTCTAATGTTTGAATTGAGAATTAATGAGAAATAGGGCCTATATTCTACATAAAACATACGTAGCTATGTACCATTGATGAGCCCCTTTCAGTACCCCAAACATTACATCATATATTCCGAGGCCACTCCTCCTACTAGATACAGTGCATGGTCAAGGAAGCGTACTCTCGCCGCTCTCGGTACTGACAACAAATACTCTCTTTATTACATATTAGAGAGTTTGTAGCATAAAACTAGTTTAAAATTCGATGCCTACACATAAATAACTCGGGGGTCATGTTTTAAACTCTTAGATTGGAATATTTTCACCGAAAATGAAGATTTGATTTCTACTTTTCTGAAATGTTTACTCGAGGATCGTTTTTGTGATGCAACACACACGTCAGTTCATTGATGCTGCAACAGCCAATCAGGACGCCCTAGCTGTTTTTACAACCTTGACTACGTAGTAAAAGTGACTGACAACGTCAGATATCACTTGACGACGTCAAATATCGATCTGATATTTGATCCCTTGATATTTGATTCAAACAGCACAACGAGTGTGATAATTATAATCATCCAGTAAAGTCATGCAGCTACTATACTGCAAAATCCGCGAATTTAAATACATGTGAAAGTGCATTTAGTCAATTCGCGAAAATATACATGTGCGATAATATCCTATACGTTTACAGTATACAGTTTGTAAGCAGGGTTTACACTTGTAACTAGATTCACAGCCTGACATGCAAGTAAAGATTTTAATTTACTCTGCAATGAAAACTGAAAAGAATGACGAGCTAAGAAGGCTCTATGGTAAGGTCTGTACTTGGAATAGGTTGGCTATACCCTATACCCTATTTAGGATAGTTGCTCGATACCAAGTTACCACGCAAGCAAAATTTGGGCCACCTTGATATTGCACCTCTATATTGTGCTTACTATGTAGATGATTATTGGATCGCTTATGCTTTGATATCACAAATGTTTCCACCCCTACTTCTACATCAATACACAGTGCCACTGTATGTTATTGATGGATCGGTGGTAAGTGCTAAGGTTGCTATAATATTCTCAGCCAACTGATATGATAAGCATACAAGGAGAGCCAAACTTATTTACTATAAGTTCTGGCCACACATATTCTACTCTGTTCTGTATGGTTTGACAGGGACATCATTGAACAATGTGTATAGAATATACAGGCTATAATTGATTTTATAGCCTAGGACAGATAGGTTAGTATGGATCAATAAGCAGCCAGATTGGGTGTGTGTCCTGTTATTAGATGCACCATCCCTTTAATAAACTATATAGAACTTTAGAAGGGCATACGATAGATCAATGTGTCATATAGCTGCAATCAAACTAGCTATGTAGTACCTTCAGTGGCTGAAAGAAATGAAAGGGCCCTGATCACAGAGGAGGTAGGCCTGAATATGCCTGTGTTCCCCAGAGATTATAAAGAAAATGCATATACTTTCCAAAACACCTCCCCTGATAGACCCAAAGTTCATACAGTGGTATAGAAAAAGATGAATTATTTATTGCTCAAGAGGGCCAATCATAAGACCTGTTTACAATATGCTGGTGTACACATTTACATATAAATTAGCATTTGCACTACCCCTTCCAATAAAAGTGTGTCCTAAGTCCCTGACCTTGTGACCAGAGTATCCTGTTTGAACCTGTAAATAACGAATTGCAAATAACAGAAAATAATCTCCTTATTGACAGTTCGAATTGTCAATAAGAGAAACAAATTCTCGTGGACAATAAGAGAAAGATAAATCTCTTTTTACCAGTGCAAACTGTCAATAGGGGGATTTTATTCTCTCATTGACTCTTCAAACTGTCAATAAGGAGGTAACAGGATATCTTTCTCCTATTGACAGCGTGCGTATAATGAGCATATGCATTCTAGATTAATGAAATATAAGATTTACACTGAACATTGAATATGTTCTCTGATTGTTGTGCTGTGACAGCTACTGGACAATTTGGCAAGGTATTTTTTTAGCTTCAGATGCCAAGCATGTGTGGATGCATGCAAAGCAAAAGATGCCCAGAGGTTCATTGTGATAGCACCTGCATGGTTATCATAATGTACTCTACTAGTGGTTATACAATCATGGTTTATGGTTAGAGAAACGGTAAGGGTTAGAGAAAATGACCATTCAGGGAGACTGGGGCATGTTGAACCACCTGTACAGATTCATTTCTTTGCTGATCTTATTAAAGTCACCTGCACTTAGATTTTTGCATCACGCAGTTACCTTGTATCATTGCGATATATGAGAACCTATGGTACGGCGGGTATGGTCACGTTTTGTATTTATTTAGAAATTTTGAATATTTGAGTTGTTCAAAGTGCCCCATGCATGCGGTAGATTGACCTATCCACTGAGGCACCTTGAACCAGACATATTGAAATAATCAACAATATAATTATATCTATATATACTTAAAATTCTAGTTGAAAATAATTGCTAGTTTTACTTTTGCATTCGATTGAATATAAAAAAATACAAATGCACATGGGTCACTCAATCATAGTTTCTAAAGTAGTGACTGGGTTCGAACCTTCCGAATTTCCCTTTGGGTTAATATGAATTATCTTAAGAGGCTTGCTGCTATTTGTCAAGTAGATATAGATCTTTGTTTATATTCTTCTATTCTGCTCCTGAAAAATGATAAATCTGGGAATAAAGACACTGTGAATATGCCACAAGAGAATTTATCATCACAATTTGCAAACTATGCATTCTGCTACCAAATTGTATCTCTTTGTCTTTGAATCCACGTTATCTGACCTTGATATTTTACTAATATTGTATAAGTATTCAGTCAAAGAGATTGGGGCACCTTGAGCTTGGTTCAAGCTGCCCCAATCTTTGTGGTTCAATGTACCCCATGCTGGCCATCATAGATAAGATTGGTGTCATTCAAATAGCATAACATACGTAGGAGTAAAATCAGATTCTATTCAAGAGTTCATATGTATGCTTTGACGTCAATACAGATCTTAGGCCAGCAGTATTATGAAACAACACAAGAACAAAAGTTTAACAATTGCAAATATTTACTTTCAAGGTCATAAATCTTTTATATTGTCTAGGCTTCTCATCAGCATCCCAAAATGAACATGATGCTGCTACTCTGACATGTCGATGATTATTAGGGGGCAATGTACAAAGCAAACCGCTGGAAAATTCCCAAAAGAATAGCAAAGTGGAGGTTCAACATGCCGGGGTGGTCAACGTGCCCCGGTCTCCCCTACCTATTAGTTAAAGCATTTAACCTATGACCTAGATCAGTTCCCCTAAACAGGACAGTTCTTCCAAGGATAGAACTATCAGTAACAGCTTTTAGAGATTGTATCTGGCTCTGAAAATTAGATTTGACCAAGTCAGTAACCTACCTGGCAGGTTGATGATGTGCAGCCGACTCGTTCATAGAGTTCCTGGATGATGAAATCTGTCTGCTGCAGACTGAGATGAGGTGCGGCAGTGCTGTTTGTTGTCTGCTTAACATCCAAAAGTCTCAACAACTTGTCCATTATGAGCAGATCTGGAGTCTGTTCTGGCATTCCCTCAGTGTGATGTGCATTAGACCCAGGCACTGCTCCCAGGGCGAGCACGCATAGAAAGAGTAGTGATGGGGTCGTCTCCATCTCCAGAGTTCTGTCAGAAGGGTATTGTACAAGTGTTTGGGGTATAGCAGAACTGTATTTTCAAGTGCTGATGATGTTTTATCACCTGAGCTGTATTTCTGTTTATACTGTACTACATTTCTTTGCGCTTAGACCAGCCTTGTCCTTGACTGGGAGAGCTCTATGAATCTGATTTCTCAAAAGGTAGCTGTACCCTTTCAAGTCAAGCTGCCAAGTGATAATCGGCATATATGTATATTGGCACAGTCATCTGTGACGGCCTGGGCCTCTGCCTCCTATCTCTACTACTGCCAATAATGTAAGGGTATGAGTAGGGAAGCTCTGCATACCTTTGTGACTCCATTTAGTCAAAATGGTCACGTTGGAAACCAGTAGATAACACTGTAGTAGTGAGCCAATATAGATTTTTAACCCTTTATCAAATATTGCTATATTCCCTTTAGGTATGAATAGCCAATATAGATTATCAACCCTTTATCAAATATTGCTATATTCCTTTTGAATTGCCATGATGCATATACAGCCCTCGCCCGCCATTGCTACATTCTCTAGTAGCAAGCCTGCACGGGGCCAATTTGGATTTAGCTCGGATTGGCTGTTTGAAATTGGGCAAAACTGAGCTGGGCTTCATGTTGGCCAGATGGCTGGGCTGAAGTGTGACCCTGACCAGGCTGCCCGATTTGGGCTCAGATCAGTTTCAAAGTGGGCTGCCCGATTTGGGCTTAGATCGGTTTCAAAGTGGGCTGCCCATTTTGGGTTCAGATTGGTTTCAAAGCGGAATGCCCGAGTTGGGCTCAGATTAGTTTCAAAGTAGGCTGCCCATTTTGGGTTCATGCTGGGCAGATGGCTGGGCTGAAGTGTAGCCCCGATTGGGATTCCCAATTTGGGCACAGGTTAGTTTCAAAGTGGACTGCTCGATGTGGGCTGAGCTTGGTTTTGGACAGGGCCACTGGTCTAGTAGTTCTGATCAGTGACACCAGATGTCACTACTATACAATATATAGAGTTTTCCAACAAAGCCAGATGAAAAGGTTAAAGTGGTGTAGAATCTGAAAGAATAATTAGATGTTCTCACAGTTTGGAAATAAGATAGACTATATATTTGAATATTGAAAATGAGCTTCTCTAAGCAGCTATCCAGAATAGAAACTATTTCTGTGGCATTACAATTTACTTAACACAAGACTCATATGCTCCATCGTATGAACTATGGATTTGAAGGCCAATGTACACCATAGACACTTATCTATGCTGCATGTGGCTTAAATCTGATGATAATAGGCCTGCTTTGTAATTCCATAATTGGATAGGATAAGCCCAGGTAGCAAGGGTATATTGGGCCAATGTCGGCAATGATCGACTCCATCGCAATCGTTATACCAACCATGGCCCATTGTAAGCAATGCATACATTGGTTCAACATACAAATTACAATGATGGCCCACCTCTGGCAATACTGATAATGGGCCATCGCTGGGTTGACCGCTGGCCCAGAGCTGGTCCATGCTTGATATCGTTGATATTGACCCAGTGTTGGCCCAGTGCTGGGACACTTCAGGGCCATCATATTATTTCTGATGTTGGACCAACATCAACTCTATCTACACTTGTCCAATATTGGCTGTGATCTACACCAGGGGGATTCAATGTTGCCTGAAGAATTTCTTACAGGATGGCTCCTACTTTGCCATCATATTGGGTTATAAACGTGATCCCCAGTGTCCTCTACATGTTTAAAGGTCAGAGGAAGTTCATGGATGAAATTTGATATCTAAAAGTGCCATTTACTGCATGACACCCATGGGAATTTGTCAAAAGTAACTTGAAGACACCTCATGTGTGGGTAATGGAGTTAGATAAGTCCTAAATGATAGTAATACAGTTTGTATTATTTCTAACCATTATGGGATAGAGATCAAGATGGATTAAAAAGACAGAAATGGCTTTTTCTAAACTGATGATTCTTGAGAGTCATGTCTTAAGTATGCTTGCACATTCAATTATACACATAAATGTAATATTGTTCAATATCAGTGATTGTTGCAGTGGTCCTATATTGAAAATTATATGTTGGGGCGACATATGTATTACAAGGTTGGTCCAATGTCTAATTTCTAACCTTGGAATAATGTAAAAACATTTTGATGTTGGCCCAACATTGGGCCAACATGAAATCAATATCCCTTTATCAGAGCATGGGCCATTACTGGGCCAGCGGTCAAACCAGCGGTGGGCCAATATCAAAATGCCATTATTGGCCCAATTTTAAGTGGTATATTGGCCCAATCATGGCCCAATGTACTTATGTTACCTGGGAGTATGATAATGCCATAGGGTTGTTTAGCAGGACCTATCTTGTTATCGGGTGGTGCTGTGGCACCAAATTGGCAAGCCCGTCCAAAGCCCGGTCTGACCCCAAAGTGGGCAGCCCATCCAAAACCCGATCTGAGCCCAAAGTGGTCAGCCCGTCCAAAACACAATCTGAGCCCGCTTTCATCCTGCCCAAAACCCAATCTGAACCCAATGGCCCTGTCCTGGGCCCCACCATGTTTGCTACTAGGGTTGGTGCATTTTCTAGCATGAAGACAGGGCAGGTAAATAGTGTAATGCAATGGCCTCCATAGAACAACAGTATATAGATAAATGTAATTAAGACTAATGAGGCTTTCCATGAAGCTCATATTCACATTGACACAGTCCTTATGAGCATCATATCAGACTAAGGTTACACTATATGGAAACATACATGTCCATGTATATTAACATTTAAAATGTGTCATTAATACGACTAAAACATACAATAACAAGAGATACACTACATAGGATTAGTAGTATTATTATGTGTAGACTCTCACCTGACTTATCAGGGGCAAGGCGGGCAAACTATCTGACTAGCTGTGAGGGGGTTGTTGATTTCGGCCAACGCTAAAGCAAGCAATGGTCCAACGGTCTGTGACGTTATGAACTTAAAGGACCCCATCTAGTCTCTCTCTCTGATAATTAATCACCTCATGCATGTGCTCCGTACCTAATGTATATCCTGGAAACAAATTCCTGTAAAATTCCCCCGAATAACACAGGACACCGGTAAAAGGGTTGCATGGGTTTAACCCCCCCCCCCTCATAAATAAATCGCCTGGTATTTCCCTGCATACTTCATTGAAGCAGTCTCAAGAATATAGTACACCGAAAATAATGAATCTCAATTACTAGTCAAAAGCTAGTAGGTTTTACTAACTTTTGTACAACCATTAGCAAAAAATATGTGCTCAAAGTGCCTATCATTTCTTAGCGTTTTTCTGCTTACACTTAACTAAAAGTTGGCATTCCCTTGGTTGCCTGAAGTTTTTGCTAATAGTAATTATTACTGTAAATTCCCATGTATAACCTGTATCTCGCATACAACCCACACCCCGACTTTGAGAGAATTCTATAACCTGCACCTGCGGCCTGAAAGTTTTGATTTTTGTACTGCATTATACTTTCAAAAACCTTTGTATTACCCACCCCTAGGCTGAGAATATTATACAACCAACACTAGAGGTTTGGTTCTCATTATAACCCATGGGTTATACACTGGTATTTACGGTAGTTATTTATTATCAGTTAGTGGCAGCAGCACATGGCCCTGATTCATATGCAACAATCACAGCATTGTTACTTGTGCAATGGCAACTTCATCCGTTGAGGCCAGTTTGTCTACACAACAATTACTGTCCTGTAGAAGTAGCCATACAAAACGTCTTTGATATGTGCATGTTTTTGAAAACACAGAAAAGGTGTCCCATGCAGAAAACCTCATTGGAATAGGTTAGTCCGTCTTTACAAAAGATCTAGCTAAGTAATTACACTAAGTTATACCCCATATTATATTCAATGTTAGAAGATGTTATCTTTAAACATGGTAATAAGTGCAATTACAATCTTGTCATATGGATAAATGTCTCATAATGTGCATGGTGTTAAATTCCTATGGGTAACTGAATAGTTAAAAGTTAGTCAGAGTTGGTGAATTGTTAGTGCGATAAGTTAGTCACTTTCACCAACATAAGTGTGCCTCTACATGGGTAAAAATCGACACGGCCGACACGGCGATACGGCCCTTTTAGGCCATTTTAAAAATCGACGGACACAGGAAAATCAGGGATAAAAATCGACCCATAGACATTCTTCTCTAAGTTCTTATATACCTAAAAATCGACACGATTCCACTGCCCTTTTGCTAAAAATCGACACGGCGACACGGTCAAAATTGTGAGGACCCATGTAGGGGCACATAAGTTACTTAACCAATAATATATGGATAACAGGCACACGAGGGGATGTAAACCTATATAACGCCCGAGGCCCGTAGCGCCGAGGGTGTTATATAGGTATACAGCCCCGAGTATTTATGTGAAAAAAAATCCCTAGAATTATTTTAACGAATAGATAAGCAAAGTACAACTACTACCTTTATAGAAAAAAAAAATTTGAAACGTAGGATTTTAACTCTAAATATTCACCTCAATCGTGCTGTTATCGCTGGATAACAGCACGCTGTTATCCAAAAAAAGCACCATCAGAGCCCCAATCGTATAATAACATTGACTAATGTCCATTATTTACAGTGTACCTACATTCATTTGATCATTTAATATAAGGCCTAGGCGGCACTGTAGCTGGTTGCGGCGGCCGGCACTGATAAGAGCTGATAGGCTGGGTACAAGTGTGTCCCTGGAACAAGGTACCAGTCAGGGTGTGTGTTATCAGTGATTGTAACCGCACCCAGCGAAATTTTAAATGGCGGACCCACTGGTTATGAGTCCACAGCCCTATAGCGATAATTCGGGTCTCTCCGTGTGGGCGGCCATGTTAGTTCTGTGCTCGCATTCTATCGTGAGATTTAAGCAGTGACCACTCACTCACACACCATAGCTTCCGGGGAACAGGCTACATTACGAGAGCAGAACCAAGGTCTCACGAGATTGCTGGTGTCAGTGTACACACAGTGGTTGCGGGAACAAGTTAACACACGTTACAGCCCTATAGGGCTCCTAGGGGTTAGGGCATGGTCGCATCCATGGTCGGGGGCTAGAAGTTCAATTAGGTAACGGTAGGTGGACGCCTATAGACTCAGTACTGGCTGAACCCCCGAAGAGTAATCCCCTCTTCTGGGTGTAAGCAGAACTTAAGGTTCTTCACTCTGCCGCCTGACTAGAAATGGGGGCGCCTCGGTAACCCCAAGGTGCTCAATAGAAGCCTGACATTACACGTATAGCGATGACTCGGGTTTCCCCGTATGGGCGGCCATGTTAGTTCTGTGCTCGCCATTTATCGTGAGACTTAGGCAGTGACCAGACAGTCACATACCATAGCTTCCGGGGAACAGGCTGCAATACGAGAGCGGAACCAAGGTCTCACGAGATTGCTGGTGTCAATGTAAACAGTGTGGTCACGGGAACAAGTCTGCACCAGTTAGAACGCTATACTGTTCAAATGCTAACTGGGAACCAAACTTGCCACCTACAGATCCGTAGCGCCATCCTCTATCAGCGTGCCATTAAAGGGACGCGCTACTTGTCGCAGATTTACTGATGTTCTATTGACTTTTGCATATAACTCAGGATTATGATAGTTTGATTTGTTATCTAATAGAAAATCAAAAGAATTTGCCATGTTACGGTAATAACTTCCATGATACGGCCATTTGCGCAAAGCAGTACCTTAACCATAGAAATGAATAGGAAAACAGCATTGTCACATTATCTGACATGGATAATTCCCTTCTTCTATTGATATTGCAACCAAACCTTGGGAATGTATAATGGACATCTATACAAACGTTTTAGGACCAATAAAACAGGGGGTCACGGATAAAATGAGAAAGATATGAATTTTGGAAAAATATTTCTTTTGCCTTAACTATTGGATCCTATGGGTGTCCTAGCGGTGAATATATGTGAACAATGGAGGCATACTGTCCAAATAACAAATACAAATAGTTGATTTAGGGAAAGTGGTCTATGTAGGAATATGAATACAGCTTAAAGAATACTTTTTATGAGCTTCGATTTTTGCCGCCAGGTGGCTTCTGTGTAGGAACCAGCGATTCCCTTTAAGACAGGGAATAGTACATGAACTTTGACTGCAACAGGGTTATCGCAGACAGAAAGCAGGATGGATTTTAGGAATCTTTAGCAAACCAGAAGTAGTCAATTAAATGTAGACATACTTATCATTATCATTTAACCTAGAATGGCTACAAGGAATTCATCACATTCCTATCATATAACCCTTACGGTAAGCCTTATGTATGTAATTATATAGTCTCTGAAATTACGGTGTCCCGATATCGTTTCTACTTTCACTTTAGACCTTTTACATAATATACAATGTCACTCATTTAAGTCAGACATACATATATAATGTAGATTGCCCCATTGTTTCTTTCAACTGTTCATGCAAAACAAAATATACCCAGGGATTCGACCTATCCACCTGTAGATCTAGAATACTAGGCTCTATAAATTGAGCTAACCGGGCTTGCTGTAACTTTGATGCTTAGAAATAATGGATGCTTAAAAAAGTACAGTTCCCACCAACAGGGACCATTAACAACGTAGTCCAGTAAACCCAGGTGTACCCGTCTCAATGGCGCACCTGTAGAACACGGCACTATGGATCCGTATGCGCGGCAAGTGTTTCCCTTTGACGCTTTTGTGATTTTAATGTCAACTTTTTCCTCAGATGACCCTTTCGGCGCAGATAACCAAATTTACTCTATAATTAGAGCATATAGAAACTGTGTGTATACATGAGGGTGTGGGAGGCTAATGCTCCTCTGGGGCTGCTTTAAATAGAAACTATACACATGACATTGTAGGAGGTATATATATATATATATATATATATATATATATATATATATATATATATATATATATATATATTCTCACCATTCGCACTTAACCACATAGTAGATTAGAACAGTACTATAATTGTGAGTGGGATACGCTCGGTGATTATGCCATTTTAAAACTCTGGAGTGTTACATGTACCTTATATGTATTTACGAGTACAATTAGTATTCCTCGTTAGTTATCTTAAAATCCTAGATGATAGCAAGTATTGGGTAAATATATTTGCACGGTTTAGATTTGGATACACATGAACATAATTGATGAAAGTATCATAATTCAAGTACGAGGCATAAAGGCTGTGATATGTATGTTCACTTTATTACATTGTAACTCTACAAATACTCCTTCGCCGAAGATATCTCGCAAAATAAAATACTAAAATCTCAGCTCAAAAAGTCAACAACAAAAATTAACAACAGTAACCCAAGAACGCAATGAAATGTCATCAGATAACGACTGGCCGTCCTCCAGTAGTGTCCTCCAGTTCACAAACATAATTATATGTAGGATACTTAACACCGTACAATATTAAATGAGATATGGTATGTTTAGAGTTACCGTAGTGTCTCAAATAAGCACACCTGCGCTTATAGATAGATTTAAATGGTAAACGACATTCACTAATATATTTACGACTTTAACTGATAACTATAAGACATTCACTGATGTATAAGATGAACAGATGTAAGACATTTACTGACTTATGACAGAACACGTTCACTGATATAAGACATTCACCGGTATTATATATATGACATTCACTGATATAAGATATATGGTTCTTAATATAGCAATTTAGCAGGTTGAGAACTATTCTAGTACGTCCTAAATGAGCTGTACTTGTACTTGACACGTCATTGGTACTAATATGATTGCCTGCGCAGTAGCCAGGTACATCAGCATATTTAATCATACATAATTATGTCAGAGATTTCTCTGATGACTACACTGCAAGTCTACACCTCAATGATACGCTCCATAATGGAGTACTGCAGCTTTGTGACAGACGGTGGACCAGCTTGGGCAGTTCGCAAGTACCAGACTTTACAAAATGACGTGCTGCACATATGCGAGCGCATCAGGGACCCCCGTGGGGTGAACATTGACGACCTACACACCAGAAACAACATCGAGAAGCTACTGCCGGCAAGGAATCGCGAATTACTGGGCCATGTCACTTGTCCCTGACAACTTGATCTTTCCTACTAGAGAACTCCGAAGGAACGATTCCCTAAAGCTCAAAGTCCCCCGCTCAAAGAAGTGGATATTCAACAGAAGCCTGCTCTACCGAGGAGTCCCACTGTGGGACGAGCTCGCTGCTCATGTGCAACGTCTACCACATAAGGCTTTCAAGAAGTCACTCAAAAAGCATCACTAATTAGTGATATGAACCCGACCAATACTGACACTGACTGATAATGAGTCCCGTAGTGTAAAAATGTAAACGTACAAGTCTGAATGCTGAGCTAATTATACTGATTACATTGAGTAAACTATATTGACAATATTCTATCTGCTCTGTTCTGAGAACAGAGTCCCTTCTGGCTATATAATGAAAAAGTAGTTATGTAAGGTACATTACTTGGCCAATACATTTTACAACAACAACAACAACAATGTGATACATATCATGTATGGTACCATTGATTGAACATGCCAAATTCATAAAATACTTGAATAGAGACTCAGCAAAATTCATTTCCGAATTTTCTGTCAGATTTGCTGAAAGAAAGAAATATACAGAGCGGTAGCCTAGATACTGACCTACAACTCTGCGTTTTGGTTTTATTTGCTAATGGAATGGTAAGGTCAGAAATGGGGAAAATTGTGAGAAAATGTGGGATTTTCTCCCCTTCCAATGCTCCCAATGTTGGTATAGATAAAACCCATTGTTGTATGATTACAGATAAGGCACTGAGGGGACTGCATACCTTGCCATGGGCTAATTGCCATGGTCTAATGATCACACCATATGTACCAATTAAATGGTATAGCCCTGGAGCATGCACAGTACCAGAATACTGGTATGGTCTAATTGACTGGACTGTACCACAGTATTAGTGCGTACCAACAACCTATTCCTCTCCCCTACCTGTTTAGTGTAATTCATGTGATCACATTTACATGCATTATTTGCCATATACCTGTGTTCTTACTATTTTTAGTTGAATCTGGGCTTGTTTAATGGATCTTTTAAATTGATTCAAAGTTTTTGAATGCTGTCAAATGTGAATAGAACAAAAGCTGTTTTTTTTAGCCTACTTTCCTTCGAACAGCATTATGGACTAGAAATATACCATAATTTGCAGATTCAATGATTTGAAAATGATATTGGCGTTTAATTTTGTGCAGACCTTTTTTTTACCGTTCATTCATTTTTGCCTTTATAAAGGTCTACAGAGCTGTTCAAATTACCATAGTTACCAAGAAAACAGTACTTTTGTGTCAGTTCAACCTTTCTCACTCTTTTTGGTCAATCTGGTAATTCGAAAGGCTCTGCAGGCATCAAGATCACCTTCCAATCATTAAAGTTGATGATTATGAGGCTCAGTCTCATGAGTTTGTAACAGTTGAAACGTCTTTGACCGGGTGTCGTCTTTGACCGGGTGTCGTCTTTGACCGGGTGTCGTCTTTGACCGGGTGTCGTCTTTGACCGGGTGTCGTCTTTGACCGGGTGTCGTCTTTGACCCGGTGTCGTCTTTGACCGGGTGTCGTCTTTGACCAGGCAGCATTAGAATAGCAGAAATGAGGTCTATCCCAGTGGGCACACTATCTACCTGAACGTTGAATCAACATTGCATCAACATTGAATCAACATTGACAACCATTTATCAACATTGATTCAATGTTCTGTGCCCATTGGGATGTAGTAAGAAAAGCGGGGAAATAGTGCACCCATATGTTGATACACGTTTAAAGCAAACATTAGTCAATTTTGTTATATTTATATACTGAGCATACTATGCATAGTACAGCATAGTACTATTATTTCACTCTACTCGGTCAAAGATGTCACTTTATATATAACTTTGAGCTTAAACAACTGCACTGTGCATAGTAAGTGCAGTATATAAATATATAAAATGTTTCCAATGAATGTGTATTAACATATAATTGCAGTATCTCACCGATTTCCTCACTATATATGCCTCATTTATTCCATCTTATAACTCCCTGGTCAAAGACGACACCCGGTCAAAGACGACACCCAGTCAAAGATGACACCCGGTCAAAGACGTTTCAACTGTTACAAACTCATGAGACTGAGCCTTGATCTCCTTATTTTCCATTAGCCGATTTGGGGGTGCTATCCATCGGGTCCACCTACCGATTGCCTGCCGATCACCTCAAAATCGGCTAATTCGGCCTTAACTAGGAACTGATGGCTAAATTCTCATTACAAACAGCCCTAGAGAATTCAATGGAAGATGTCTAATTGGAAAAAAATGTGACCAACTGAGGAGAGATCATTTGGCAGATCACAAACTTCAATGAAGGCTCATCAGGATCCATCAGGATTTCATCACATTTTACAACTCCGGTATGACATGCATTGTTATGATCAGTGATAATGGAAAGCTTCCAATATAGTTACCATCATATCCGTGCTATTAAGGTCCCCACTTCGGTAGGGAATGTACTATCTGTACTGATCTGCTGAGAGATCTTGCAAGTACACAGACAAAAGAACTAGAATCAGAGTGACTCCCAAATGGTAGTCTGGGCTCGATCACTGAGGTAACTGTCCCCACGACTTTAAAGTGACTCCCAATAATTAGGGAGTCTTAGAATAGGAGTCATAATAGAGTTATTTTAGAGTCCTGCTAATGTTAGGGAGTCACTTTAGAGTCCTGGGAAGAGTATACCTTAGTGATCAAGTCGGGTGTCACAGTGATTCTCCTTTTTTTCTCTGTGTAGAATGATAATACAACTTACTCACATCATCGTAAGTGTACCTAAAACACTAAATATAGCAGGTTTGGGAATGCCAAAAATAATTGTCATAAAAAACCTGTTTATTTAGAAGAGAGATGGAAATGATTCCTCTGTCAGTCCTATTATAAGCATGACGACGATGCCCAGGAGGAAACCAACGTTCTGTAGGAAGAAGAGCTCGAACCGTGTAGCCCTGGAATGGTGTTTAGCCTGCAGGGACACCAACTGAGGCACCTGTAATCAGAACATCACTGTTGTTAAGAATAAGGTTAGAAATATTTATCTAGGGTATATAAAGAAATGTTTAAAGGTAGTGTAAAGTGTAAAGGCTAACCCTTTAAAATACCCCTGAAAAGCCGCTGCTGCCACTGGGCAGCACCAGTGCTGCCTAGGGCAGCAATACACTCAAATGACTGCTATCCCTTTATAACCAAATTAATTTGATATTACATTTTTTTGAAGCAGTCCAAAAATCTAAAAGATGAATACTTCAATTACCTGCAATTACACAAAATATTCAACTCCCTTTCGCTTACCCTATCCAGCTACTTGGACATAATATGTATATTCACTTCATGCGTGTATCTAGTCTAACGAGTGTCAACATCTACATAATATAATATAATGCAACAACGATTTCACCTACCATTTGCACAAGCGATACATAAAGGAACATGCCGGTAACAAAGAGGAGGATCCAGGATTGTATTTCTTCGTTAATAGAAGCTATACTAGAGCCGATGAACATGCTAATCACAGCAGTACCACCAAAGATAAAGTTCAGGAACACCACCATCTTAATTGTCATCCCAGAATGCAACAGAACTGCAAAGTCGCCTGTAGGGTGTAAAATAAAACAAAAAAAGGGTAAGGGTCTACATGAAACATATTATTATGCACTGTGGGTTTTTTCTTACCATAATACTATGCATAATATGCACACACACATTATAGAGGAGGGCCCCCACATTAGTTCAAGTAACTAGGAAATTGGTTCATGATTTATATGATTACTATTTCAATTCAGCAAAAAAATATTATTATTATTATTATTATTATTATTATTATTATTTTTATTATTATTATTATTATTATTATTATTATTATTATTATTATTATTATTATTATTTATTATTATTATTTTTGAGTCGACTCTAAAACTGCCAGAATTCATCCAGAATACGCTCGTTTTAAATAGACTATAGATTTATAGGGTACACCCTATTTGCTACAGTGGGTCCCATGACCTGAAACACACTGTGCTTGAGAATATAAGAAATACACACATGGATATCCATCACAAATGATAGAAAGCAGAGAGTCTTTAAGGTTAAATATCTCATAATTAATACCTATTTCATGAGGTAGCTCATGGCAGAAGACTGCAAAGGAAGTTGTCAGGCCTCCGGAGACACTGATTGAAAAGGCTGCTCCTATGGCAAGGCCATCTGCAAACTTCTGGATGCCATCATTCAGGATGATCATCACGGCCACAGGCTGGAGTCCTGAAACATGTGAAGTGATTGGGTTATATCTCTGTACCATAAAACTCCTCATCGAAGTCGACCTCATCTATAAGACTGACGTTTAGAAATGAAATTTACATTTTTGCCCCCCCCCCCCCCGCCCAAAAAAAATTAAAATTAAAAGTTTAAAAAGAGGGGAAGAGGGGGGTGGCCCGACGGGCCTTGCCACCCCCCCCCCCCCCCCTCCCCCCCAAAGAAAAAAAAGTTTAAAAAGAGGGGAAGAAGAGATGAGAAAAGAGGGGGGAAAAGAGAGAAGGGAACAATACCATATAGACACAGACCATCAGCATTTTCTTGGGGGCGGGGGCATGCCCCCAGACCCCCCTAGTATGGCTACTGCGATTTTCTTGCGCTGTGCATGGGAACAAACAGTCACTCCATGGTTGGCCAGGTTTCCCCCCCCCCGCCTCTGGAAAATCCTGGATCCGCAACTGTTTATATACTTGAATGTATTGCACCACGCTGATAAGCCAAATCCGCCAAATACCGATTTAAGGAAAAAATGTCCCCAAAACATTTGGCTTAAAGGCGGGATTTTATGTTATAAGAATGTACATTTAAAAATGTGGAATTGTGTTAAAAGCCTACTTGCAGGAAATGCATTTTTAGTTATCAGACTTTCATATTTATTTACTTCTGCCAAGAGAGAAAAAAGGCAGGTGACCTTTGATGACCGATTCTGCAATATGTCATCCTTAAGGGGTTATATGTGAGGTAGACAATCATTGTTATTAAACTAGACAAGTGGAATCCATTTAAACTCATTTAACTGGGTTGTCATTACTTACTCTGCCAACAAGTTTTTTCCTCATCCTTAACAACAACTTCTGTTGTGGCTGCCACATTCTGTGAACATAGATGAAAGAAACATAGGTAATACTCTAATCTTTTGTATTTACTGAAACTTTTCCTAGAATATCATGAGCTCTGAAGTTTTCATTTTTAGCAGGAGATTCCTTAACCTACCCTCCCCCATATAGATGAGCAAAATGATGTTGGTTTTCAATGTCGAAATGGATCATATTTCTGCTTCACCCTCTCAATCCTCTGACCCTGGTGTTTATTAGGTTTTGCTCCAGTCAGTGGGATTCATTTCAGTTAATACCCCCCCCCCCTCCCCCAAGTTGACCCTAAAGTTAACTTACCTCAGCCGACTGACTACTCGTGAAACCATCATTGTCATTACCGCCATATTTTATAACATTGGTGTTATCTAAAGTCACAGCATCAAGGGTGTAGTTATTATCATGAGGGTGTCTCTGGAATAGAAATAAGGCAAATTATTCATAATATACACTGTGAATGTGAAGGAATCAATGGTTCACAACAGCAACGAGGAGTATGTTTCACTCTTTTCCTGCTATAACTCGCCTAACAATCTAGACAAACGAATTGCTATTGGATAGTGAACTCTTTCACTCAAATATATTATACATAGGTATTTATTGATGTAAGGGTCCCTTCATGATACCTTTAACCGTTTGGTTGATCTATTAAGTAACATAATTTGCAGGAACATTTCGTTTTCTTTAAACTAGAGGTTATCATTTTGTCAGGGGGCTACTTGAATACAAAATGAATTAGGACTTAGGGGTTCTAATACCAGTATATTTTACAACAAAATTTCAGTCTTTTGTAAGATCAGAGTTGTCAGAAATGTAGAATATCTTTAATGTAGATGACAACTTACTGATTTCTCCGGCAGAATGATAACCATGATGGACTCAAGTATGAAGAAGAAATAAACAGCTGTCAGGAAATAAGGAAGGTTAATATAAAAATCCTGTAACTTGCATATAAAATTCATGTATGCATAACAAATTTGAACTGCTCTGTTATTAAACAAAATAGTCTAAATAATTGATGAATGAGGAATAATATGACGATAAATTATACCTGCTGCTATTACTATTCCATGAACATGGTGGTCCTCAACGGCGACAGCATACTTAAGAATAGAGTCGGCGTTATCAACAACATCATTGTGACCATGAAGTCCATAGGCCTAGGGATGAAACATATTTATATAGTGTATAATTATGTGAGCAGCCACACAGAAACGATGCTCCACCCCGGGGTGCATAGATCACCCCTTCTGTCTGGCTGCTCACACAGGAACTAAGAGTGTCCATGCAAGGACACTGGACCATTTACAGCTTTTTAAAATCAACTTTTCATCATAATTTATATCGAGTGCATGCAATGGGAATTGTGTGTATGTCTCTGATAATATGACTTTAATTGAAGCATTGGGTATAACCAGGGACTTAGATGGTTCCCCAAAGCTAAATTATTTTCAGATTCGTCACCTACCTGAAGTATTAATCAGACCCCTCTAGGGTGTGGAATAAAACTTCTTAGCCACAGCAACAATGTTTGCACAATACTATACTCGTCTATGTATAGGGTTGGTCAAAGGAAAACGCGACTGGGATGGGATTAATTACAATTTAAGCAGCAAAATTATGTTATCCTTACTGAAGGGAGGAGGTGGAACACTGAGTCCCCGACCAGGGAGCCTACTGCCAGCCCTATGAAGATGCTCATGGCCGCGTCGTAGGCCTTGGTTAATGCACACGGCAAAACTATCAACCCTAGGAAGCTGCATAGCGTGATGATTACCACTGCGATGATGCCATAGCCATACACTGAAAAATTAAAAAGTGATATGAATATAACACATAGATAGCAGCATAACTATAAAGACTGAGAATGAACACCATAGTTACCCCTCGCCTGAAAGTCGATTTTTATTTGAAAAGGAAAAAAAAAGCTTAACCCTTTGGGAGTCTCAAATTCAAATTCGACTTAGATGTGAGGTTTTCTGAAAGTTCAAAACATTTTTCTATGATTATGTCGATTTTTCCCCTCTAAATTCGACTTAAAATAGGTGAGTTCGACCTACAGCCGAGGTTTTAAGTTACATGAAGTTTTCATCAAATTGTTATACTCATAATTATAACCATCAAAGATATCACATCAAGTGTCACTTTCTTTTGGTTTAAGCTTAACCCTTTGAACATATTGTATTCCCTGACCAGGAGGGACCATTATATGTGACACTATTTGCGAAAAGGGACCTAAGTGTACATGCCATATATAAAGAAAATGGCCACTATAACACATCTTTTGAATGTGAAATGGGCCTTGTTTTATTACCATATGAATGACATGTAATACACTAGAACATACCTTGCCCGGTGGTAGGGGGTTGGGCAACCTTGTCTGTGGAACCTGGATTGGGCAGGCAGGCCCCAGACACCTGCTGCTGGAGGAGGGCAGGGGCCAGGTCCTCCAGGATGTCAGAGTGCAGCCCACCTGAGGCATTCACCTTGTACACGGCCAACAAGTCTGTCACACTGAGACACTGTAATAAAGCACTCAGACACTGTAATAATGCACTCAGACACTGTAATAATGCACTCAGACACTGTGATAAAGAACTCAGACACTGTGATAAAGCACTCAGACACTGTGATAAAGCACTCAGACACTGTGATAAAGCACTCAGACACTGTGATAAAGCACTCAGACACTGTGATAAAGCACTCAGACACTGGATCAAGCACTCAGACACCGGAATAAACTGATAAAGCACACAGACCCTGCAATAAAGCACGGTGAAGTTAGACACTGAGTTTTGTGATACCACACTGAACATTTTAGGACCGTCCAGAAGGCCGTATTTCATGAGGGTCAACAAGTTAAATAACCCAGCCAACAGACTAACAAAAGGGGACCTTCGCATTTATTTCTATGGGGTTTTTTTTATTCAAAATACCAAAATTATGATAGGGGGAGCCTAAAATAGCCTATTTCTTGGCTGTTCAAATGTAAACAAACCGCCATTTTTGAGGATCATGTCACAGGCCGTGAAATACGGCGGTTGGTTCATGCAGCTTCAATTGGTTAAATCAATGTCACAGCCATATTCTATAAAAGATAAATACCATGTCTACAGGAGTAGGGGTGCCTGTGGCCCGTCGGTAACGTTCTGAAGGCTGCTCCTCCTCATCCCCGTGCTCATCTGTCACCCCACTAGGAGGCTTCTGCATCTCTCCTATATTCAGCTTTGTGAGCAATGCTTCTATATCTATAGAATAAAGAAACATTAGTATAAGCAATAGCATGACAATTATGAAAAACTTGATAACAGAAGCTGGTGGCCATTGATAGTTCAAAATGCAAGGTCATTCATTTGTAAGCACAATATGTACATGTTGTATATGTTTGCCTTTTTTAGGGTCCATCGGATACCCATCTCAACATTTGTCACACGTCTGCACTAAGGATTGATAATGGCTCTGGTCGCTGCCAGCCGCTGACTCCTTGTCTTTATTTTCCGGGCATAAGCCAGTCTGTCAGTGGGAAGACTTTTTGTTAAGAGTCTTTCCTCTAGCTTAAATCATTGGCCTGCTGCATATCCAGCATTCAATTGCATTTACAATGTATCATGCACAGGTTTCCAATAACTATCTTTTCCAATTATATATTGCCCCATCAGTGCACAAAGGTTGTATCTGTAGGTCATGTAGTTGATAGTTTAGTGCATCTGGACCTCACATATTGAACAAATATACAGTAGAACAAGGTATGTACTACCTAAATAAGATTGAAGGTGGCACTAACCTTTGACTGTGATCCGCTCATTACCATTGACATTGATCTGTGTGAGAAGATCCATGAATAGCTCCTGTTTATAGGGCAGGCCACTGCAATGGGTGTCTATGGTTTTCCCTTCAAGAACATGATGACATTTCCATCAAGTTTAAATTATTATAATTTACATGGCATTTGAAGTGTTAACACCCTTTGGGGCCTGAAACAATTTCCCTTTTAGAAGGGTACTGTAGCTTTCACATTATTTGATCCATGGACCGGTCGCGAGGCTTTAGGCCAATATTACTACTGCTTACTCTGCCTCTGTATTTTTCTGTGAAGTTTCTTCAGGTATTAATGATTCTTCCTTTGTAAGGTAACACATGTAGATGTGGCACTGACCTTGCAAGATGTAGAGAAGGGTTAGTGCTGCCACCTGGGAGGCCTGGGATGAAGAAACAGCCTCAGTAGTGACACCAACTGCTGTCAGGAGTCGATAAGCATCAAAACACTGCAACATACCATCACAGAAACTAAAGTACACAATACAGTCTTAGAAGATATTAAGATTATAATACTACATGTTACTATTTTATAGATACATGTATGTCTATAATTTGTTAATACTTTCCTAATGCAATAACCATGTATGGCAACCTGGGTATTTTAATATGATACACAAATAGAGATATGGTCTATTGCCACCATAATGTTATAACTTGGGACAATTATCATGTTGTTTTAACATCAACAACGGAAGAAGGATAATGGATGGGTGGATGGATGAGGAATAAAGGAGAAAAGCAGAGAGGAAATAAAGTTTCTTAAATTCACCTGCTCGTTGTTTGTAGAAGATTCAGCTGCATAAGACTTTTCAATTTTGTCCAACACATCCTGCACCCATGCCCTGAATGTCCTGTTCTCACTGCCAGGGAGTGCATCACCCTTGACAAACCAGTTTGTCAGGTCCTGGAGGGTTTGACCTTGAGCAACCTCTGCACACGACCTTGAGACATCATGGATGTAGAAGAGTAGGACAGGAGCAGATGTGATGAACTGTTCCTCTGTGAGACCAGCTGCTTGGTTAGATCCCGGCATAAACAATCTGTCAACATCTAAGCACTGAAATTAGAAGAAATAAATAAGAATTGCCTAATTGCCTCAAAAGAGCGCAGTTCCCGCTTTGGCATAGCAACTTTTGAAACCTTTGATGTCTCTATAAAAGAGCACAAGGCAGACCCTAGCGAAGAACAGGGCTAAGAGAAAATTAAGGTTTAAAGTTTGGTGTGCCACTACCGGCGCCACAGTTTCCTGGACAACTTTGTGATATTTGGAACCAAGGTTCTTTTGTGTTTAATAGAATAGCAGAGTAGTACATACCTTTTAGGAATTTGAATATATGCTAGTCATTTTAGTCCTAGGATATTTACATGTTATATAGTAATATCGTGTAATTATATGATGGAAAAAACACTTATACAGGTACATTGCGTTTAACTGTTCTCACTTAGTTTAATACCGCATTTCCATGTCAGCTTATGGGCCATACTGTGGCAAGCCAAATGTTCACCCCTGAAATCGAAGTCTCAGTTTTCGAAAAACTAGTTTTTCAAATCAAGAAACTAGTTTTTCAAATCGAAAAACTAGTTGTTCAAAAAATAACCCTGTTGTCACTCCGAAATGAGAGTTTGCTGCATAAAACACATTTGTCAACTGAAAATGGAGTTATTCATGAACTCATGAATATTCACCTCAAAAATTGTGTTTCTTAATCCCTCACAAATGAGTCAAAATAAGGGTTTCAAGGTTTTAAGAAAAGGTAGGAGAGCAGGGGAAGACAGACCTAAGTTTGGGGAATGGTAGAAAGGCATAGAAACCAGATTTGTATGCAGGTATTTACCCCCGGTATTTACCATATCAGGGTGATATTGGAGTTATTTTGGACAACTGCTTTTTCCATTTGAACAGCTAGTTTTTTCAATTTGAACAACTAGTAACAGCTACCGTAAAACCTCGCGTATAAGCCTAACTCGCATATAAGCTGCACCTAGACTTTAGGCTGATCCTATGAGCCACATTGGTCATCTGATTATGGCGACTTCAGTGCTGTATTATAGTAGCTAAAACTCACACATAAGCCACATCCTGACTCTGGGCCGATCCTACAAGCCGCACTGGCCATCTGACTCACGTACTAGCCGCAGCTTCTACACTAGGTTTTACGGTACATTGAATTCCTCCTGGATTTTTTAAACCTTTTAAACTCAGTTTTTAGGACTGGATTGTGTCCGTCTTGATAGAAGAGTAAGTCAGTACCGTACCAGTATTAATGTGTGGAGATATACAATACTAACAACTTGATAAGGGCACCGGGAAAATGACCTGTATGCACCCTGCACTAAAGTCCCTGTACACAGATTGTGCCACATATCTATGTTTCATGTCCATCAAGCGTGTCCATGACAACTCGATTATGTACTCAGTTTTAAAGTCAAATTATCTGCACACATTACCAACAAAATGCATGCTCAATATAAAAGGTTACAGCATTGACTGTCTCAAGGGGTGGTCTTTTCTTGACAATTGAGGTGGGGGTCTACTCTTCTGTGCTCCTGCCTCTCCGATGTAGAACAAAAACCCATCCATCTTTAGCGTGGTGGGCGGTGTGCAATGGTTTACTCTTGTGTTAGCTTTTTACTTCTAGAAGACATGCTATGCTAGCACATTGGTGTTAATATGAAGGTTGCCCATTTGCATGTGTATATAATGTTGCATTTTAGTAATTAAATACTGTGCAATGGTCTCTCCCGCATCACCATCATGATATACTCATTGTTTTTTAAATGATAAAAGTGGTCTGATAATTACCTATATATACGTCACCAGGTAATAAACATGCATGCTCCTTTATCTAATACAGCATGCTTGTCTAGTACAGCATGCTATCCAAAAATAATTAATTCAAAGTATATAAAAAGGACATGATGGTGACGACAGGTTTAGTTGGAAATGTAAGAGAGCAGTTGATTCCCAAAACTGTAACAATCTTCATGTTTGCACTAAAATGTATATGTTCTTAGACTAATGCTCTCACCTCGCATGTCATATGAGACACAATCGCCAATAATACACTGTCCATCGTGTAGACAGGAGATCTCCGTGTCAGTACTAATGGTTTAATGTGGTTTGCCATCTACATATATGTCATAAGATGAATTAAGCATGAGGGTTTATTATACATTTCACAGTAAGCTTCATTTGATGTGTTCTAAGCAGAGACCAATTATCATCAGCAAGAGGGTAAAAACCTCGTTTCTGAATTTGACTCGAAGCCCCATTTTGCTGATTTTGGCTCTAAAACGGATTTTGTTAAAGATTTTGAATGAAATAGGCATGTCCAAAGCTGTACTAAACGCAGTACAGTCTGAGAAGCCTTCAGTGGGCGTTGGGGTTCCCAGGAGTATACTATCCCCCTCCAATGGTAATACCACCTGCCAGAACAAATAGAGCTGTCCATACACATCATGCATGAAACAAACATCTTTGCTATTAAAAGGCATGGCTTCCAAGCTGCTCCTTATTTTCATTATCATTTTATTTGTCCGTTTACTGTACCTTGAGCTATTGGAACAAGTTAAAGCAATTAGACATTCAACTTGATGTATCATAATCGCATTTCTTTGACCTTCATACTTTCAGTATAAACAAAGGAAACAACATAACGTATATACCATAATCTACTTTGTTATAATTTATTGTTCTCAAAACCATAAAATATGAGGGAATGTTTATTTGCATAGACCTAACAGAGTAACAAACACCCTTTGTCTGATGTAGCATGAGATCCAATAATAAGTTGGTAACTCGTATTCATGAAATAAAACTTCAACAATAAAATACACTACCTACCATGTAAATGGGAAATCCTCATGTTTGAACTAAGATTAATGTTCTTAGACTTATGCCCCCACCTCGCACGTCGTCTTAGACTGAACCTCCAATAATAATGAGATACACTGCCCATCGTGCAGACAGGAGATCTCCATGTTTGTAGTAATGGTTCTTCTTTTGTTTGTCATCAAAGACATACATGTCATAAGTTTGGTGAAGCATAAGGGAACATTATACATTTCACAGTAAGAGAATCATTTATTATCAGCAGGAGGTAAATTCATCGTCGTAAAACTGTTCGTGTCAATTAGTGGTGTGTGTGGAAACACTTTGAGGCAGATGTAACATAGCTGGCCTCTTTGTAATAGATAGACTATGGTTATGAAAAGGTATGTAGAATTAACCACAGCTTGCTGGTGGGGCCAGACGAGGGTAAATGCGGGATAGAGATCAAGATTGATTAAAAAGACAGAAATGGCTTTTTCTAAAATGATGATACTTGACAGTCAGTCATGTCTGAAGTATGCTTGCACATTCAATTATACACATAAAAATAGTATTGTTCAATATGAGTGATTGTTGAAGTGGTCCTATATTGGAAATTATATGTTGGCGTGACATACGTATTTCAAGGTTGGTCCTATGTTTAATTTCTAACCTCGGAATAATGTAAAAACATTGTGATATTGGGCCAACATTAGGCCAACATGAAATCAATATCCCTTTCTCCGAGCATGGGCCATTACTGGGCCACCGGTCAAACCAGCGGTGGGCCAATATCAAAATGCCATTATTGGCCCAATTTTTAGTGGTATATTGGCCCAATCATGGCCCAATGTATTTATGTTACCTGGGTAGAGACTTCAAATATCCAAAAGTAGGCTAGAATTATAAATTCACTCAAATCTCTTGTGGAATTTGAGACTAGTGCATGCTATGGTAATGTGATTACATCTACATAACACCCAAAATAGAGACATTACTACCAAATAGCATTGAATTATATTATAATGGTAAAATAATTCAATGTCTAATACATATACTTATTGAATTATAGCTAGGTAAAGTTCGTGCATTTCCCTGTTTCATAGTGTGTGGCTGCATGCATGGTGATTACTGCTTATGCTACATGCAGCAGGACTTTACTCTGTCGGTGCCATCTGGGTCATAGGCTATGTATAGGGCTCCTAGGGGTTAGGTCATAGGCGCGACCATGTCTAACCCCCGGTGCTTCCTTTGGTTGTCTCTAGATAGGGCCTAAGTGATTGCTTTAGTCTGTGTTACCCTGAAGCCATGTGAATAGCATTAGACCTCAGTACCTAGGCCTAGTCACTGTAGGGCAAGTCCTGGGAACCACTTCAGACAAAAGCAATAGTGGCCTGCCCTGTGATGTACCAAAACCCCCGGTTAGCTGCTCCATCTAGTGGCCAAGGGCCTGTACTGAAGGTTCTCAACTTAGCGCAAGTGGGGCTGTGATGAACGGCCAGGTGCCCTATAGACCAGCAGGGGTGAAATATCAGCGACTTTTCCAACTTTCAACAATTGTCAAGCAATTTCCATTAAAGTTATCCTTATTCTGATTTGTGCATTGAATTAGTATTATTTTCACTAGCAGCTTTGCTATAGACATCAATTATATATAGACACTAATCCCCTACTTTTAGGACGTGGGGGATGTGGGTTAGGGGTGAAGGGGCAATAGATTGTAGACCCTTCTTGTGGAAGCCCAAAAATAATGTATATAATCTTACCTTGGATTTTATCAAGAAAACAATTATATTGCCAGTGATTTAGGTAGTCAGGGGTGCTGAAATGTTGGTTTTCTTTACAGAGGGGAACACAGGGCAAAATCAGGTGGAATTCCATGTGTCTCCATGTCTTTTTTGCTGCACAGAAATTTGGCTCACTTTCCGAACTGCAGTATTTCCACCAGAAAATTATTTGGTAATACTACCGTAAAACCTCGCATATAGGCCACGGCTAGTACGCAAATCAGATCGCTGGTGCGGCTAATAGGATTGACCCAGAGTCGGGATGCCGCTTATACGAGGGTTTTTGCTACTATGGTACAGTACTCAAGTCACTATAATCAGATAGCTGGTGCGGCTTAAAGATGACATTGCACCAAACACAGCCCAAACAACGATTCTATCGTTTTTGCACCTAATACCTAATCTCCTATTGTTCAACAAAGCTCATTAAACAGAGAATGCTGCATATATAGAGAATAAGGTAATAACGAGAAGAATTGTAAAGTTTAAAGGAAAGCTGCCAGATTCCCAGGCTAGTGCAATAAATAATGTTATACAATGTGTGTAGACTGGCCCTTCCAAGATAAGTGTGGGTAAATTCATGTAAAAAAGGATATCATGGCAAACAATTATACAGGGACCAAATTTTACATTTCATATTGCATAAATCTAGCTGTTTCCCATGTATCCTCTACATAATATTATATGACATACATTAATGGGGAAAATATGATTTATACAAGCTTTCCTTCAGCTTGTGGAATTTTCCAATGTCCCAGTTGTACTATATAATACAAATGTACCCATGTAGGTCCATACTACTTGCACCCAGCAGTGCGTCAAGGGTCATTGACTCCCTCGATAACACTTTCTTGCTTTACTACAACAATCAATCAAAGGCACCTAAGATGCTGGTATCCTTGCTCTATGTTATACAATAGGGTCAGGGACATTTAAGTCTGCCGGACAGTTACTCACATTGTCTGATTTTGGTTTATTTTAATTGATTTAGAGATAACACATTGCTTTAAAAGTTGGCATACATGTAGAATATAAACTTAATAATGTACATCACGAGGTAGCAGAAATCGACCTGAAATTAGCTGAAATGCCATCTTTAAGAACATTACAATGAATGTTTAAGCTTTTTGTTTTATACTGTAGAAACCTTAATTAATAATGGTCCGATTTATAAGCTGTAAAAACTGGCATGTAGGCAGGAATCTCGGCCGGCAGTAGGTCTTTTTCTGCCGGCCCGGCAGACCTTTTGCCGTCTATAGCCGGTGTCCGGCAGGTTTTCGTATAGACTGCCAAAGATCTCTGGGCTGGCCCACATCAGCCTAAAAAGGGTCTGTCCTATGCAATTAGGTCTGGTGCAAGACATGAATTACATTATCCTGACAAACATGAGGCTGCGTCTCACCAGATCAATGCAAGTTGATAGTCTTTGACCAGGTGACGTATTTGACCGGCAAGCTTCAAAGCAGCTGAAATCGGGGCTATGTCCACAGAGATGCCAGGAATTTGTAATATATAGGTCTAGTGTTTATATATCCATTAACCCTTTAAGAGCCGCTGCTGCCTCTGGGCAGCATCTAAAATACCCCTGAAAAACCGCTGAAAAACCCCTTGTCAGACAGATGTAAATTCTGTCTCCAATACAACTTATTTCACTCCTTAGGCACTATCCCAAGGAGCATATACTTGCAAAGTTGCATATTCCCATGGCATAGGGCCGGTGGTTAAGTCCCAAATTACATTTTTCAAGGCCAGCAGGGAAAGGGTTAACCTTTTCCCGGCATTTATGTGTACATAGCCCCCATTTCAGCCGTTTTGAACCTTGGCA
The DNA here is from genome assembly GCA_947462335.1 of Harmothoe impar. Lineage (NCBI taxonomy): Eukaryota > Metazoa > Annelida > Polychaeta > Phyllodocida > Polynoidae > Harmothoe > Harmothoe impar. The sequence continues at coordinate 7,437,784 of OX381721.1, read as the reverse complement.
ATCAAAGACGTCACCAGGTCAAAGACGTCACCTGGCCAAAGATGTCACCCAGTCGAAGACGTCACCCAGTCAAAGATGTCACCCGGTCAAAGACGTCACCCGGTCAAGGACTGTATTCATCTTATACCCGATGTGAGCCCCTTACGTATTTGACCGGCAAGCTTCAAAGCAGCTGAAATGGGGGCTATGTCCACAGAGATGCCAGGAAATTTGTAATATATAGGTCTAGTGTTTATATATCCATTAACCTTTTCCCGGCATTTATGTGTACATAGCCCCCATTTCAGCCGTTTTTAACCTTGGCAATCAAAGACGTCACCAGGTCAAAGACGTCACCTGGCCAAAGATGTCACCCAGTCGAAGACGTCACCCAGTCAAAGATGTCACCCGGTCAAAGACGTCACCCGGTCAAGGACTGTATTCATCTTATATCCGATGTGAGCCCCTTGCGAGCCCTTCCCATTTCTCCCCTGACCCTCTTCTATGTGAATGAAATGTGTCTTTGATTCGATGTATAAATAATGCACACAGTCAAGTCTTCTCAATTTATTCATTTCTTTATTACGGATTTGGTTGCTAGATTTAGTAGTACAAGAAGCAACTTCCCCAATGTTTTTGGGCCTTAAGAGGTGGTAACTCGCCATGGACACCTGGCTACGGCTCAAATTAAGCGTTACGCAATATATTATTGGGAGAAAATAATGTTCAATCAAAGACCCTGTATATAGCTGTGGTCATATTCCAGAAAATTGACCAAATAACCTTAACATTTTTTAAAAGGGCTAAAAATTATGGGTTCCCGGACCCTTCAAAAAATTTAATCTTTTTTTTCCGTTTACAAGGTCTATTAGATTAGCCCAAAAAGACTTCTCTATGATACCCCTGTTAAAAATGCCAGTCATGACAAATGCCAACTCTCCCCGTCCACACAGAGAATGTTGGATGATTATGAGAGTAATGTGTCCATAATTATACACTAATATACTGTGAAATGTAGGCGTTACATTGGTCTAAAAGAATACATTTGTCTGAAAGTGTGTTTGGAGAGGATATAGAGTGAGTTTGGTGAGTCATTGAACTATTTTGGGAAACTAGGGTAAAGTTGCGGGTGTGTGACAGAATTTGGTAAAATTTAAAATCCATCAAGTTGTATCTCAAGATTTCCTGGTATGCTGCACTTATTATGATGTAGTCACTCTAAAAATGGATGATCAAATCACGACGTGATAAAAACTCAACCGCTATAGGCTCAGGAATGTATGTCTGGGTGTTTTATGGATCTAAGATATTTATAATTGATATACCTTTCAATATCATAAACCTTTTTAAACAATCATATTATTCTAAGTTTTGCGATTTTTTCATTCCTGAGCCCCAAATAAACTTCACACAGTCGATATGATATTTACATTGTGTATGGTGTCCGATTCACACTCAGAATACTACTGGTCAACATGGTCTGTCATAATGTAATAATAATACTACTGTATGTTTATCGTGTTTTTTTCGTTTTTTTCTCACGACTACATTTGGAGGATCGTCTTATTTGATGTGAAATGTGGTCAATAAAACTTCTTTTTTTAAATCTCTTGTTCAGGTTATTCTTACCTCACAAGCTACTTGCATACTACTCGTGTATTGCTCATCAATTTTATATACATTGGATACATCCTGTAAATCTATGGGGTTTTTTTATTAGAAATATTCCATAAATTATAGTCCATGTATACAATTTCTCTCACGTTCGCATTATACATTATATGTGTAAGTGAATGTGAGTATGGACATCATGAGTATGTCTCCCCAATAGGTAAATGGTACCTTTGTAAAGCTAACTACTAACAAATGACCTACCTGGCACGCGGATGATGTACAGCCAACTCGTTCATAGAGTTTCTGGATGATGAACTCTGTCTGCTGTAAACTGAGACGAGGTGCCGCGGTGGTGTTTGTCATTGCTTTAACGTCCAGAAATATCAACAACTCATCCATGATGGGATAGCTGCCGTCTGCATTCAGTTCTGGCATATCCCAGTGGTTATCTGCAACCACTGTGCCCAGATATAGCAGAAATACACACACCAAAGAGAAACAGGGTTTGGCCTCCATTTTTGAATGGCTTGAAATTTATGAAAGTGTTTCAAAAGTGCTATGAATTTTTGAATGGAGTTGCAACAAAGTGATGCCTGAATGAGCTATATCTACAGCTCTTACTATGCTGTACTATCTCTTCTTGAGACAGTATTGGGTCTAGAGCTGTGGAGATACCTCAAAAATCAGCTCCTCCCTCCAAGGTCTAGCTGCCACTGTTGAAGTAGGATGCAGGTTTTAGATGAAGCACATATTGATGTCACATTCTCAGCACTGCATCACAGTTATTTGCAGTATAGTATTTGATGTAATTAGTATCCTGAGTGTATGCTGGTATCATGGTAGTTACATGTTAATGGTTTTGTTATTTCTGGTACTTGTGGTGATGAGAAACTATAAATAGTGTAATTAGGCCCAAAAAGAAGGTGTGTTTCATAGTCTGAAAATCTATGTAGGGTAGGTCGGATTTGTTTGTTTTTTTGATCTATTCTTTTTACTTTGGCCAGAAAAGTAGCCAACCTATTTTTTCAAAATTGAATAACAATTTCTAGGGTCGGCCCTCTTTTCCTAGGTAGGGTCAAAAATTGACTTGCAAACTTCAGCACCGACTCGCCGACAACAGCGTCGCCTCACAGACTATGAAATTGATTGACTCTGAAAAGGCCAAAATTGGATAAAAATGTCTAGGTCAGCCCTGTTTTGCTAGGTAGGGTTGGATAACCTGAAACACAGTTTATTTCGGGCCTTAGCTTTCATCCGGTTTGTCTTGTCCAATTGCATCACAAAATTAATATGGTCATGTACTGTCTTTTGTTGTCCCAATGACTTTGTCAATGACTTTGCCGAATTGTGTCAAAAGATGTGATGTGTTGTCAATAAAAATATATTGTTATTGTTAATGTGCACGTTTTAATGTAAATGTGGTAATGGACGTATTGCACAATGTGATGCAGTCCTGAGACTCTGGTGCTGTAGCAAACAGTGACGTCATAACGATCTACCAATGACAAGTCAAATGGGTGATCTCTTTGTAGTCCCCTTTTTTGGCATACTAAGGCCACTTAAAAAATTGGTTTCACAACTCTCAAAGCAGGTATTAGGAAAAGTTTTTTTTTAATTTTGAACTTTTTTGTCGCCAATTTGGCCGTTTTGGGGGACATTTTACTTTGTTCAACTTTGAAATATTTTCTCAACGAATTGGCTGTTTTAACTCTTCCTTTACCAGGTTCTACATAAGGACACTTCTCTCAAAACCAGATTTTTCAGATATAATTCAAATAGGATATTGGGATGTAGGGGATGGCCTAACCTTTTAGAAACTGAAATAATTTTGTAAATATTCAAACTAGAAATTCATCTAGACAAAATGAACAGTATTGAATAACCAGAAAGTAGGATATGTTAAATCGCCCTATGTGTTGCCATTAGGGACATAAAGCCCTTTTTGAAATTAAATAATTATCAACAGCTTTTCTAATTGTTTATCTGCCTAGCAACACATATTTCCATGCTCCTGAGGTTGATTATAATCCTACCTACCCCCCTAAAATGGACCCAAGGAATTTAATGGTCTTATTAGTTTATTGCTAAGACAGCTGGTTGCCTAGCAACAGCTATTCTGATTGTTTATCTGCCTAGCGACACACATTTCGATGCTCCTGAGGTTGATCATAATCCTACCTATCCCCCCTAACATGGACCCAAGGAATTCATAATAAGTACCATTTTGAAGTTAAATTAAGCTCCCGCCCTGTTTTTTTTGTCTTGAATGGGTCCCCTTCAAATAAACCAACCATGTAGACATTATGTTCCTTCAAATGCAAGAATTGCAGTTGTTGCCGCGTATAGAAATACCTATTTTAGTGTATATGTTGCCATGGCAACTTATATTAAGCCATCATGCATCCAAATAGACCTAAACTTTTGGTACCATCTTTTTCAGCACGAAGAATTTCACTTTTTTTCAATTTTGAATTTTTTCTCTCGCCAAATTGACAGATTAAAGCGAAATTTCTCATTTTTTTAATTTTGGCCCTTTGAAGGGAAATTTAACCTTTTTGCTATTTTCAACTTTTTCTCAACAAATTGGCCCCTGTCGATCAGCAGACCCACTATGAGGCACCACCCTCACAGAGTATCCCAGCCTGGGACGTGGAACCTGACACTGAGAGGGACAAGGGAGAATTTGCCTTTGGGGTGTTCTTAGATGTAACCAAAGCTTTTGACATAGTACACCACGGGAGGCTATTGATTAAGTTAAAACATCTAGGACTTACCCATAGTGCTCTCCGATTAGTCTCTAGTTACCTTACGGATCGTGAATGCTGCACTCTAGCAAACAACAAGCGCTCAAACAAACGTGACATTACCTACGGCGTTCCCCAGGGGAGCATACTAGGACCCTTACTTTTCCTGGTTTACATCAACGACCTTCCCGAAGTAGTAAACCATGGATGAGTCATTTTATATGCAGATGATTTAGTCATTGTGACTAGAGCTAAGGATCCTCACAGAGCTTTAACTCTAATGCAGGAAGACATAAACAGTATAAATGTGTGGTGCAGAACCAATAGACTGAGCCCTAACTTAAAAAAGTCAAAGGGCATGTGGTTCGTTCCTGGACAGTGCTCTCAAGTTTAAAAAGCAATTGGATGAAACGGTTACAAAGACTGACTTGAGTGTGAGACAACTTCAAAGGATACGTTACTTTATGAACAAAGATGACTCTATATGCCTATTCAAACATGTAACTGTACCCATACTGGAATACGGGGACTTCCTAGTAGAATCGGCCCCGAAGTCCCACATCAAGCAGCTCTAAACTATTCAAAATAAGGGGCTACGATGCTGTCTCAGAGTAAAGCCACTAGAACTGTCAACTAACGCTATTCACAGGAAATGCAAAGTTGAAAGGCTGGGACCTAGACGCAAAAGACACCTTGCATCTCTTATATATAAAATTGCACAAGATCCCAACAATAGGGTGCTCCAACAAAACCGGACGAGATCTGACGAAAAGGTCATATTGGAAGTCGAACGTCCAAAACGAGAGAAGTGCAAAAAGGGACCTTTATACAGAGGAATGAACTTGTGGGATCAAATCCCATCGGATGTCCAAAAAAGTGACTCTGGCCATATCTTTAAAGCCAAAATTGCAAAAATTAAATTTAAGTAGATATAATTTTCACTCATCATATTTAGCTCCTGGATTACAAATATTATTAATTTTATAAACGGACTGACCTTTTTACGGCTGGAAAATACCACATGAACTGCTGCTGCAAATCTAAATCTAAATGCAAATCTAAATCTCAATCTCATTATCTTATTATTCTCAAAAATGACAGACATACCGTTATTTTAACTTTGTTATCATTCCTGTTCCCGCTCTACCCTGACTTCATTGGAGGATCGCATTACTTTATGTGAAATGTTGTCAATAAAACTATTTAAAAAAAGAGAGTCTGTGGTCACCAGGACACTGAGACAAGGAAAGGTACAGGGCCCAGTGTGGGTTATATAACAGGCTGATGTAAGAGATGGGTTAGATAGCCCGGGGTGGTGCCTTGTACTGCACTGCCCTCATCGAGTGTATACCAGCAGCAGACACCGGTCAATCAGCGCTTATTGACCTCTTCTATTATATACAGATTTAAGGTAGGTCGGTACCATTGAAAACGGGACCACTGCGCATGTTTCCGTGCATCTACCTTAAATATGTCAGAATGACATCATATTTGGTGAGTGTTTGGTCATATATACCCTCATGACCCATGTTTTTGGACAATTTTGATCAAAATTGAGCATTTTATTAGAAATTATATTTTGTATAATAATTAAAGTTTTCTTTTTTTTTGCATTTCTGACATTTTTTATCAACCATATTTATAAACCAATAAATGATATAATTCGGACTATAAGGTGAATAGATTGCTTAAATATATCCTGGGCTACGTAATGAGACCATTTCATAACATGATTATTAGCATTTTACCCATAATGCAATACTTCAAATATCTTATTTAGCACACTTTTGCAGTACTTTTTTACTTCAAAGGCCCAAAACACCAGAATAATGCGCGGGACCCTATATTAAATTTAGTCCTACTAGTTTCCAAATGATCTTAAATTTCATTTCATAAAGTTTAAGAAAAATGACAACTTTTTCTCTATTGATTTTAATCGATTTTGTGTTTAATTGATTACAAATTAATCCATATTTTCAAACAAACAGAATGCCACATCACAGAACATCACAGAACCATAAAAGTATTTTTGGAATAATGAGAAATATCTGGGCGCTCATTGTGTGATGTTTCATATTTTTGTGGTCGCAGGTTATGGCAAAATAAAATTACGGAACTTGTGATATTTTTTTCTACTTTTTAGAGAAAAATCGAAATATGTAAATTTCTCAGAATTCTGTATTTAAAAAAGTAGCATGGGACCCCCCTATTTTCTCTTCAGATATTTGTTCTAAATTGATGATCTAAGGTACCTCTGGAAGAAATTTGGAGGAATTCTAAACTTTTTGAGTCAATGCTATCGACCTACCTTAAGCTGGACAATCTCCACAGCACCGCTTCGTCGACATTGAATTCAATGGAAAGAGGTTGGAGATTTTATAATCGTTCTTAATATCTATTAAATCAGTAATTCTAAATAATATAAAATCTAAAAAAAAAAACGTCCTCAAATATATCTTTTCGGTGCTTGGTTTTATTATTGGTCTAAGACACACGATTCGGTTTTGGGCCTAGTACGCAGATATGCATTTGTATTGTAGTTTCAATATACATAAAACAAGATTAATCTGAGTATAAAAAGCATTTTATTTTGACACAGTACAGTTATTGCAAGGAAATAATTCACCGGGGTATACAGTTTACAACCTTTGGTTTATGTATCCATGAATTCCAATAGATCTTTTCTACTCTAGTGTATAAACCTAAAACCAGATCCAATGGAATGCCTGTGGCTAAAATCTGAAATAGAATCTGTATAAGCACCATTTTTCTATTTTACATCTTCATGTCTCTAATAATATACGATTTACGTATGTTAACTACTTATATCTATATTATGTTTGTGCTAATATCTGTATGTAATCATCTATGATGGAATATTCCAATATTGCAAATAAATCCATATACATTTATATATTTTTTTATGATATCATTATGACCATTATCAAATGAAATTCTTCAAGTAAGATCACATATTGCTTAAATCAAGAAAATATATTTTGATATACGTGTCTGAAATAGCATAATATCTGTATGTGATTATCACAATGGGATACCTTAGATATGAGGTTTTATCGAGACCTTTCAATGGGCTCTCAACAGCTCAATATTGATCAGCATTTTCATCTTATCTACCTGAGTAAATACACATATATTAAAAGGCACGTACTATTTTGTTCACTTGTTTATCACAAGGTGCAAGATTCCGAGTACATGTTACTAAGTCATCATATACGCCGCTATAGATTGATATATATTAAGACCATATACTGTCCGATAATATTTACTTTTATTTTACATTGTTTCTCCGAAATGGGTAATAATAATATGAACATACTCTCCATCAGAGAGAATCATTACTAACGTAGTCATTCATAATGACCCCTTCATGGAAACTCAAAATAAGATTGATCTCTGAATGCTACAGATTTGGTGTGTCCATATGAGACACCATTAAACATGCATCCTATTATCATTTTACCAGATGTCTTAGCCTGGACATGTTGATACATTGAACGTCGTTGTAAATTTCAATAAATTTATCAGATCTGATCAGTATAATTGCTTATTCTGGACAGAATTATGAGGACAGCATCGAAACTAATTCTATCAATGATTAAACTGCCATCTGGTGAGTTGAGTTGGGAGTTTAAAAAACGTTATATAAACGTTCAATCAATTGGTTAAATCAACGTTGATTTGAGTCCACATTGGGAACGTTTATCAAAATTGGCTTAAAATCATCTGGAAAAACGTTCATCTCCTAACTCTATTCTAATGTTGAAACAACGTTTTTTTAAAGAACGTTTTACTTAAAACCGTATGTCAACGTTGAAACAATGTCTTTTTAAAAACGTTGACTAAAAACCTATTAGTAAACCATTAGTGAACGTTATTCAAGGTTCACTTGACTTTTCTTGTTACCTTTGTTACTGTGTTTCCCCATTGCTCTGTTATAAACGGAACTATCAACAATGGGGGGTCAGCATGATGCATAAATGCAGCACTGGTGAGTTGATTGTAATGATCAGGGTTGCATTCATGCGTCATGACGACAAAGGGCATGGCACATTATATAACTATACTGTCCTTAAAGGGTAAACGATATAGTTGTTGGCAAATAAGTTATGGCTACGAAAAAATAATATGACTCGTACGGGCCCATTTAAGTATGACATGCTATATATCATATATTATATGGCACTGAATTTTATTTTATTTTATTTCTACTCAACACAGATACAACCATGCCTAGCCTTGCCTTTCTTTCATACAAAATATTAGATTGAACTAGAGTCAACTATGGTACTGCCTGTACATTTCATTTACATTCACATAGCAAAATGATAAGACCAACAAAAGATGTGTGTTTTCATTTTCATCTAATTTCTCTTTTGTAGGTACTTTTGAGGTCGTTCTTATGCCAATTTGATGGTATTCAAGTTTGTGACACAGTCCGTAATTTGACATCACAATTCATTGGGTCGACTCATGGGGTATACTTTCAAACACAGAAAATATCCACCTACCTCCCAGTGGGCGCATACTATTGGATTTATTGACAACTGGCTGATCAATGTTGATCAACCACTTTCCAAATTTGATTCAACGTTCTGTGTCCATGATTCATACCATGAAACACACCTTTGTTTTATTTCCTGGCCTATTAAGAACATAACCATTTCAGAAATGCAGCTATTTTAAACGTGCCAGCTTTGGAAGTCCTTAGAATAACATATATGGCTGTACATGTATTTAGAAGATGGATTGGAATGATTCTTCCGTCATTCCTATAATGAGCAAGATGCCGACACCCAAGAGGAAACCAACATTTTGAAGGAAAAAGATCCAGGACCTTGCAGACCTGGAGCGGGTGTTGGCCTGCATGGACACCAACTCAGGCACCTAGTAACAGAGAGAAAAAATTAAAGTTAGATACAAATAATCACCCATAGGATTAAAAGCCAGGGGCCTTTCAATATGATCGGTATCGTAAAGCTCATGTAGGTGTACAAAATGTATTGAGGTTCATGACAAATGGACAATTCTTCAGAACATAGAGCTTATGCTTTATGTATACTAATAATTATTGTTCTTTGGTATCTTTGCAAGAGTTTCACATTACAACCAACTGCAACCATCCCCAGCAGAATTCTCTGCTTATATTATTTGGTTATTCACTGTGTTCGTCCTTTCGACTAAAATAGAAGAAATTTAGTTATATATAATATTTGACTGAGACCAATATTATTTAGTCATTATTTTGTTCAAAGACAGTTCTAATTTGAGTCTTAATAATTACAGCAGTAGGTCCACCTACCATTTCCACAAGTGACACATAGAGGAACATGCCCACAGCAATGGTAAGGATCCACATCTGGATGTCTTCATTAATGAAGGATATACTACTGCCGACAAACAGACCAGCCATGGCAGTCAAGGCAGACACAAAGTTGAGGAGAGCTGCCATCTTGACTGACATCCCAGAATTCAACAAGACTGCAAAGTCACCTGTGGAGATTGAAACAAGATTGTTTCAATTTCAGAGGTCTACATGCAGTATATCATTATTCACAGTGGTTTTTGTTCACATTATGATATGTATATTATGAAAGAAGAGGGCCATCACAATATTTGAGGTAATTAGGAATGCAGAAGGATCCCCCTGAGGTCACAAAGCCACACCTTTAATGACCCCAGTTCAAGAGGTCACTTCCTTGTAAATATTTGTTGCAAACTGCTTGTGTGACATCTATCTTTCTTTTGCAAAAATCTAAGTTAAGGTTATTTTTTTATCATATATTTGTCTGGTTGGTAGAAACCTACAGGTAGAGTTTGGGAAAAGATTGATGTGGTTACCTACAAAGAATAGCCCTATATTCTGCAGCCTTAATATAGTCTAGTTTTTATACTACACCTAGATAGGTGTGGTACTCTAAAACATAGACATCTAGATGGTCATTACATAATTATAACATGAGGTAAGCTGCTTATAAAGCCTAGTGGCATAATTTATTTACCAAGTTCATGAGGTAGCTCATGACAGAAGACTGCAAAGGAAGTTGTCAAGCCTCCAGAGAGACTAACTGAAAATGCTGCTCCAATGGCAAGACCATCAGCAAAGTTGTGGATGCCATCCCCCAGGATGATCATCAGGGCAACAGGTTGTATATCTGAAAGTATATGTAGGGGGTTAGGTTAGAAAAGTCTAAGGTTTGAAATGTATATATTCATTAATTATTAAATTCAAATGACTGTCTACATTAGTTATGGCCAATAACCACGTTAAAGGTATGCAGAGGCAGGTGTCTTCTTTTTAGAGGCAGACATAGAGGAAGAGACCGAGGGTTCAGTATTGTCTGACCTCTTTTCATAATAGAGTCAGGCATTTCTCCTTTCTCTGTGTGAAATCAGGCTTAATATGTTATGTATGGGATATTTATTCATTAGGCAATGTATTACTGCAGTACACATTACTTACTCTTACAACAACTTTTTGAAGATTCTACATCCTTGAGAGCAATGTCATCTGGTGAGGCATCCCCATTCTATAAGGAAAAGTGAAAGAAAAGTATGTAGTCTTCTACCAACTTGTCTTATGGTGGATTTTGCACAATAGATAATACCATGGGCTCTCTAAAACTGTATGAATTATGTATGTATCATAATTATAAGTGAGATATGACTGAGCAACATGATGTTTATTAGGCTTTTATCCTGTCCAATGGATTTCTGTACCACCACTAAATCAACCAAGCCCCCGCCTATTCTTGTAATACATGTGTTAAATGACCCATCCATGAGAATGACTTACTGTTGATGACTGACTATTCGTGAAGCCACTATTGTCATAACCACCATTTTTAACATTATTCATTTTATCTAACGTCACATCATCAAGCGAGTGGCTATGGCCATGCGCGTTCCCCTGAAAGAAAAAAGTGAAATAATGATTTTAAAATGGAGATGTTGGTATAATTAACTAGTTATTAACGATGTAAGATTAGAATCCTTGCACTGTCAAAAATTTCGCTTCCACAGTGATCCCCTGTTCTTTTATGTTTCAATGACCTACATTGTTGATTACCTAGATATAATATTATATTGTTATATTGCACAATCCTTCTCTATATTGTACATGTAATTGGGTTAGGCTCTAAGTTAATAGATAGGTTAAACTTATAGATAGAGATGCTTACCGATTTCTTTGGCAGAATGATAGCCATGACAGACTCAAGTACGAAGAAGAAATAGATGGCTGCAAGGATAACAAGAAGATTTTAAAACAAATTGGGATATCTATTATTGTAGTTTATGAGATTAAATACTGGTAATGCAATGTATGAACCAGTATTCCACCTGATGGTAGTCAGCTGACATACTCTTTGATAGTTTAATGATGGATTTAGGGACATGTGGAAAACAGATATCTATAGTTGTATAAGAAAATAATAGTGACTCTAAAGGCCCACGGGTGGGGGGGGGGGAATAACTTGTGTCATGCAGCCTATATGGAAGCAGTGAGGGGTCTGTAAGTAATCCACCACATAGAAGTGACTCTTTGTCTCCTGGGGTTCCTGGAGACACCCCCCCCCCCCCCGACGCTTTATGAGATTAACTTTTCCTTTACCACGTTCCACATAAAGACACCCCAAATAAAACCTGATTTTTTCAAATAAAATTCAAATGGGATATTGAGATATAGGGCTCATATGACCTAACCTTTTAGGAACTGAAAGAATTTTGTAAATATTCGAATTAGAAGTGTGTCTATGACAAAATGAACAATATTGAATAAACAGAAAGTGAGATACCCGACTCGCCCTATCTGTTCCTATTAGGGAAATACAGCCCTATTTGAAATTAAATATAGCTTATTTTAGTGTATATTGCTATGGCAACTTACATTTAGGCCATAATGCATCAAAATAGATCTAAACTTCTGGTACCATCTTTTGCAGCATGAAAAATTGGATAAAATCATTTTCCACCCAAAAACAAAAAGTTGTTTGACATTTTTCACAATTTCTGCCTTAAATATTGCTCAAATCATATTGAAAATGAGTTAAATATTATCCAAGTTGAGATGCCTAGCATTTCTAAATGAATAATGAATATATGTACAAACAGATTAAAATATGCAGAGACAATATGCCATAGACCACTGTCAGAAAAAATCATGGGATTCTACCAACTTTTAGGCAAACGACAGAAGGTCAAAAATCGGCCAAAATCGACCAAAAATCGGCGAGTAAATGCCTGTACGGTAAAGGAAGAGTTAAATTTAAGGTTGGACTAGTGCAGGGACGGAACCGCCGAGGTACCCCAGGTTTGTTGTCACTGTCAGGTGTGCACAGAGCTACCCTGAGTGCTGTGTTGCAGTATTGTTCCTATTATCTATCCTTATAACTTTGAACCTTTGTACTTTGGCTAGGTTTACTGGTCATTTATGGATATAATTTTGTAGTAATGAAGTACATGTCTTGTGTTTGTACATTATATATGTATTTTAATGTAAGATGCTTTCACTGTGTGATGGTATAGAAATAAACCATTGTGATATAAGAACCTGAACTATCAGGGTTGTGTTGAACGCGATTACTGAAATAAATCCTGCATATTATTTCCAGGTCTATAACATGATCATACATGCACATTGTACTGATGTTTTGTGATTGAACAAGCTAAGTAATGATAGGAATATGGCTTATAATGATTAGTTTTATGACAATTTACCTGCAACAATTCCTAGTCCTTTGGTGTGGTGGGTCTCAAGGACAAAAGCAAATGATGCTTCATGGCCGTGTCCACCCTCATGTGCATGAATCCCAAAGGCCTGTAGATGTAACATTTATATATTTATTTATATACAAACATATGTGACATGTACTGGGAAAAGGGGTCATAGTGTACCCTGCACTAGGGTCCTTTTCGAATATCGTAACCCATATAAACCAGGGGCTTCTGAGTGTCACCATGCACCACTTTTTAGACAATGAGAATTATTTCTTCCTTAGAGTCTCATGAACAGGAATCAAAAGAATTTTTACATTGAATATCTTTAGATGCAATACCAGTTCTAGCTTGTTATCACGGGGTCCAATTTTTGGTTTCTTAGTCATAATGCAGGGGTCCTATTAAATACAGCAATCCTCATTGTGTAAATAAGTAGTCTACTGGGGAAAAAGAAGGTGATGCCTACCCCCTGTGGTGCTACTATTTTTGGAGCAAAGAAGAGAGTGAAAGAAATATCAAGGGAATGATAATCACTATGGACATCATTAACATTAATATCATTTTTCTCCTGTACAGATGCACTAATTGTAATACAAAAAGCAGCATATCCTATCCTTACCGCAGGGAGGAGGTGGAACACGGAGTCCCCAACCAGGGAGCCTACTGCCAGCCCTATGAAGACGGACATAATTTCTCTGTAGAACCTAGTCCCTGCACACGGTACAAGCACCATCCCAAATAAGCTGCACAGGGATATGATGAGCACAGCGATCACGCCGTAGCCATATACTGGAAGTAAACACAGTAATGATATAAATATTATAACATATAGATAGTTATATAACATGGAGAACATCCCATATCTATATACTGGAAATATATACAGCAACTACAGCAACACATTATCACATCATAGACTCAAATAAGCATATTTTATCTCTGAGCACTTTTGTTGTTCACCCCTTCAAGATGGCACTCCTGGGCTCCTCTATTTTATATAAGTACATGTGGCACAACCTATCGCTCCCCACCCCCCAACTCCAAAGAGAGGTCCTAATTTAAAGACATATGTATATGATAATACATCTTTTGTTAGTGTAGAAATATTTAGTTTTATTACATTTTAAAGAAAATAGACAAACCTTGTGTGATGGTAAGCTGGCTTTTAGCCTTAGCAGTGGTTGTGGAGTCTGGAATAGGTGCACAGGCTCCAGACACCTGCTGCTGGAGGAGGGCAGGGGCCAGGTCCTCCAGGATGTCAGAGTCCAGCCCACCTGAGGCATTCACCTTGTACACGGCCAACAAGTCTGTCGCACTCAGACACTGAAATAAAGCACTCAGACACTGTGATAAAGCACTTAGACACTGTCATAGAGCACTCAGACACTGTAATAGAGCACTCAGACACTGTGATAGAGCACTCAGACACTGTAATAGAGCACTCAGACATTGTGATAAAGCACTCAGGCACTGTGATAAAGTACTCAGACACTATAATCAAGCAGTATGAAACTAGACAATGTGTTACAGTATTAAACAACAGACACTGTAAACAGCAGACACTGTAATGGCATGATAGAGCATACCACAGCTTTATGACATCAGACCATGTAATAGACCATTATGACATCTTTACTATTGCATTTTGACATCAAACACCATGATATAGCATCCTTACAGGAGAAACTGTAGGGTAAAAAACTGTAAAAAAAAATTTAAAAAACTTACTTCGCCCTCAGTTCTTCAGATTCGGGAAATACGAGGGAAAATGTCTGAGGAAGCAAATCATCTAAGGTTCTAATTTAGGTCCATATAAAATGAAGCATAGAAGTAAACTTGCAAGGGGTTTTGTCTGAGGAGGTGAGGGATGAGGGGCCCGAGATAGTAAGTGTTCGAGAGATTAAAGATCCACTACCTTGTTTACAGGAGTGGGGGTGGCTGTGGCACGTCGTTTACGCTCATGGATGTGCCCAAGGAGGTCATGCCCTCTTTCTTTAGGCTTCTCTTCCTCATGACCATGATCATCATGTTCACCTGCTGCACTGCCAGAAGAGTTCTGTCTCTCTCCTATGTTCAGTTTCTTAAGTAGTTCTTGGATGTCTATCAAATAAATGGAAATGGTAATTTAAAATAAGATAGCTTTAACATAAACAATATCATGAAAATGATAATAGAAGGTGGTGGCCATTCATGGTCCCTACAATGACTGTGTTGATCAGTTTCATGCATGATATGTGGTTGCCAGTAATTCACTTCCTCAGTTATATATATATATATATATATATATATATATATATATATATATATATATATATATACTGTATTGAAATTGAAAATAAGCTTCCTAAAAGGAATATTTTATACCAAAATAATGGGGGTTCAATCAAAGCACGATTTATTTGAAAAAGAACGAAAAGACTGTTAAGCATTGAATAATGTGCTACCTACACTGTAAAAACAGTGTTTAGATGATAAATGCACATGTTTAGTGGCTAAACACTTTTCTAAACACTATCTTGTCCCACATTTTGAGACACCTCTTTCCATCTAAACATGTTTAATTTCTAAACATGTTTAGATAAAACGTGTTTAGTGTGGAAAGTGTTTAGATCTAGTAGGTGTTTACAATTATACAGTTTAGACCAAGGAAGGGTTTAGATATATAATGTGTAGATCGATAGAGTGTTTACATTTGTAGTGTTTAGAATTATTAGGCATTTAGATAAATAGCATTTAGATATAGTAGGTGTTTAGTTACATGGTGTTTAGGTAAGTTGGTCATAATTTGCATATTAGAATATATTGTCAGTCCAATCTATCATCTTATATTCAGATAGATATCGTTTTATAACACTTTTGTAGTGTCATCACATATGTTACATAGCATCCATACTAAGTAACTGGGAAATGTGTACAACAGAATGGTGGAGAGAATATTGCTATATATTTTCTTATATCCCACAGAATAGGTGTCCCTAGTGATTATAGCTTTTCTGCACATAGTCTAAACCCCAAATCATGAAATTACTCTCTCCGTAATAATAGCCATATGTTCCCATATTTAAATCACTCAAATAATGTGATTCTTTGTTTGCTTTTGCATGTTTATTCAAGGATCAGCTTATGAATGGGTGGGGAAAGTCCATCCAATGACTTTACTGCCACCTGGTGGGATAAAATTGTGTTTAATATCTAAACACTTAAACATGTTTAGGTGTTTAGATGTTAAGATTAAATGTGTTTAAGTCAGGATTTAAGTCTCACCTGATGAAGTGTTTAGCATGCTTACAATGTATTTGTTAAGTGTTTAAACAACTATACCAATCATGACAAACAGACGCATGATCAGCCACATTTTCTTGTGCCTCTAATATAGGCAGGGGATTAGTCTCCATTAATTACCACTTTTCAGGTTATAATTCTGCTTGTAATTTGAGTACTTATATCATTTCTGCAGATTTTCTGAACTATAGAGAGATACATGTACTTTGGAAAAGCCAAATCTATATTTGGTTCATAAGTATTAGAACTAATTTTTCATTCCAATAGGTTATAAAAAACTGCTAAGCTAATTCGAATAATGTTGGCAATATGATTGCTATACTAGAGAAAAAGTGTTTCATGCACGATTTGGTATCTAAACACCTCATTGTTTAAATGTTGAACAGGTGGTAGATGTATGTTGAAAGCCTAAACACATAAAAAACATATGTTTGAATAGTAAAAACCCATTTGCATAAGTGTTTACTTTCTAAATGTCTAAACACATGCATGTCTTCGGCGTTTAGGCATTTAGAAATGATGTGTTTAACATACAAAATGTCTGTTTAGAATTCTTAAGTGTGTACAGATTAAATGTGTTTAGCATTTTTGGTGTTTAAAGTTAAACACAGTTTTTACAGTGTAGAGAAGACTGAATATGGCACTGACCTTTGACTGTGAGCAGCTCGTTACCATGGACACCGATCTGTGTGAGCAGGTCTGTGAGTAGCTCCTCTTTATATGGCAGACTGCTGCAGTGGGCGCTGATAGTTCTCCCTGCAAGAAAAGGACGTCGTTTATCTATAAAAGATATAGTTTAAATTGAAAATGAACATAAAGATTGGCCATGGTCACATCAGATCAGGTTGATGTTTCCCACTTTGTATGGTAACACATTGTACATGTACTCTCGTTCCCAAATCCTTCCAAAGGAAGGCTCTGGTAACAGCCAAATGACCTTGACCTTGGGATTTTGCTGGTAGCCTGGAACCAGTGGACAGGAACAGGAACTATGGAACTAGAAAGTCTGATGGTAAATTACAGTAAAACTACCATCATACATTCTGGTTCCTGTGTACTGGTTCCAGGCTACCAGCAGGGGTTGCCCAGACTCAGCAAAATCCCAAGGTCAAGGTCATTTGGCTGTTACCAGAGCCTTCCTTCGGAAGGATTTGGGAACGAGAGTAATTTACATGTGGCACTGACCTTGCAGCATGTAGAGAAGGGTTAGTGCTGCCACCTGGGAGGCCTGGGTTGAAGTAGCAGCCTCAGTAGTGACACCAACTGCCTCCAGGAGTTGGTAAGCATCAAAGCACTGCAACATAATTTATACGATGAAGTTCATGATGTAGCCTTAGAGCATCATAAACATTGAATTACTACATGTACTTATAGATCTTGATGGCAACCTGTATATTTGATTGCAACACACAGAGTTGTGATCATTACAGAATTGTCACAAGTATATAAACGAGTTGTGTAGAATGTGGCTGGTCATAAGATATGTATAGGGCCTTAGCAAGATGATCAGTGGTCAGCGCCATTCCCACTGGTACTAGGTCTATTCCCAGTACTCACAGCAACCAGTTTAGGCAAATCTTGTGGCCGAGATTAGGCTACAAGCAGGGTGCAGGTATTGTGAATAGGTTGTAACTCGAGAATAGACATATCACCCTGTCCAGGATAGTGTAGTGATTAGCACTGTGGACTCATGATGCATAGTACCTGAGTTTAATTCTCTTCCAGGTAATGTATGGTTATCAAATTCATAAGTAAGGTGATTTTGGAAACAGAATTCATTATTTACAATACTTAAGAAACTTTAGAAATACATATCTAAAGGACATACACTTATTTGGCCTGGTAGGGATTTGAACTTGGTCTCCCAGCGTTATGATTCCATAATGCTAACCACTACACTATCCTGGACAAGGTGAGATGAGTATTCTCCAGTTACAACCTATTCACAATACCTGCACCCTGATTGTACCCTAATCTCGGCCACTAGATTTGGCTGAGCGGGTCCTTGCAGAGCAAAGTGTTATGATTGTTACCAGTGGTCCATAAGGTGGAGCCACTGTATCTCGCTGATGCAGAATATATAAAAATTGCGTTGTGGTAGAAACGGGCAGGAGGAAAGGAGGGAAGGAAGGAAGGAAGGAAGGAAGGAAGGAAGGAAGGAAGGAAGGAAGGAAGGAAGGAAGGAAGGAAGGAAGGAAGGAAGGAAGGAAGGAAGGAAGGAAGGAAGGAAGGAAGGAAGGAAGGAAGGAAGGAAGGAAGGAAGGAAGGAAGGAAGGAAGGAAGAAAGGAAGGAAGGAAGGAAGGAAGGAAGGAAGGAAGGAAGGAAGGAAGGAAGGAAGGAAGGAAGGAAGGAAGGAAGGAAGGAAGGAAGGAAGGAAGGAAGGAAGGAGGTAACAATCATTTCTTTATTAAATCTACCTTTGTTGAATCTACTGCTATAGGACAGAACCAATCCGCCAAATAAATACATTAGCGCTGCATGACACCATTCATCTCATATATTGCTATCTATAACAATGGAAACACTTATCGTTTGCCACAATAGTTTGATCATAGCAAGACGGAGCATGGTCCCATTCATGTGCCTCTACATGGGTCCTCAAAATATTGACCGTGTCGCCGTGTCGATTTTTAGCAAAGGAGCCCTGTGATCGTGTCGAATTTTAGGTATATAAGAACTAAGAGAAAAAACCCTGTGGGTCGATTTTTATGCCTAATTTTCCTGTGTCCGTCGATTTTTAAAATGGCCTAAAAGGGCCATGTCGCCGTGTCGCCCGTGTCGATTTTTACCCATGTAGAGGCACATTCATGGTTCAGGACAAATAAACGAAACTCGAACACACTGGCTTTATCTCTGAAAAGAGGTGAAAATAGTTTTAAAGTTAAAATTTAATAATGGCCACTCCCCAAAGTATGATCTTCTCACCTTTTCATTATCTGTATGTTCTTCATGCTCCTCGTGTTCTCCTTCATGGCTGTCTTCATGCTCCTCGTGTTCTGCTCCATGACTGTCTTCATGCTCCTCGTGTTCTGCTCCATGACTGTCTTCCTCCCCATCATGATGCTCCTCATCAGATGTATCTCCAGCCTCTTCACTTCCATGATCTTCACCTAGAGATTTAGCTACGTAAGACTTTTTGATATTGTTCAAAATATACTGAACCCATGCCCTGAAGCTCCTATCCTCACTCTCTTCGTGACTTTCACCATCTTCATGATCATGACCTTCATCACTATGTTCTTCTTGACCTTCATCATGCCCTTCACCTTCATTATGGCTATCATCATGACCTTCACCTTCATCATGACCATCATCGTGCCCTTCACTATCATCATGACCATCATCATGACCTTCACCTTCATCATGACCATCATCATGACCTTCACCTTCATCATGACTATCATCATGACCTTCCTCCTCTGAATGCTCATCCTCCTGAGGTAGTTGACCTTTGACAAACCAGTTTGTGTGATTCTGGAGTGTTTGACCTTGAGTGAGCTCTGCACATGGCCTTGAGAAGCCATGTAGGTAGAAGAGTAGGACAGGCGCAGCTGTGGTGAACTGTTCCTCTGTGAGACCGGCCGATGGGGCAACCCCGAGTAGGGTGAACAGTCTGTTCACATCTAAACACTGCAATTAGAATAGTAAACAATAATTAGGTAAGGAGGGGTTTGTATATGTACAGGTCTGGCAGGAGTAAGTATGGAGTAATACACGAATATCTGGTGAGCTACAGCACTCATATCGCAAGCAAAAGGGTTGAAGCCTATTAATTTCATTTTGCAACACATGGGCTGTATTTCCTCTTGAGTAGCTATAGGAATTAGCAACAGAAAGCGCCATACTCCAGTGTGGTTCCCACAACAGTGAAAAGGGAACTATGTACATGCAAATTGACATGTATACTCTGAATTCTACAACCATCATCCCTCTGTATTTTTCTGATTTATTGAGTGTAAAACTATTCAAGCCGTAATTGTAAAGAAGTGTTTCCTACAAATATGACGCCAATGTTAATACATGTAACATAATGTATTTACATACTGCTAGAGGAATGTGGAAATCCTTACAACATAACAATGATATGTGTTTGCATTAACACTATAATGTACTCCATTAATAAGGGTTTAAGGCTCTGAAATTGACAGGCTTATGACTTGGCCTTAGTCAATAATCGGTGCATACAACAAGCAGTAAGTCACTATCCAGTTGTTGAAGGGCTAAAGCCTCAATAAGAGTTATCACAGTTAGGGTGTGTAGTACAGGGTAAACGTGACCCAGACACAGGGTGACTGTCTAAAAGGATGATAAGTCACCATACACCTGCAAAACATCCTCCACCACGCTCCACCAACCTCTCCCCACCCCATACTCGGGTTGATGTACAAATACTCTCAGTTTTTTATTGTAAGACTTTAAATAGTTGTGCTCATTGTTTGTGCGACATATTGTGAAATTTCAGCTGAATCTGTGATACATAATGTCTTAACACTATTCAATAGAAGTTGCTACTGAATGTATGATGTTATCCTGAGATGGTTCTTTTATGTCAAATCCTAATGAGATAATCCACTAATTCTGCTGCCCGTTTAATTGTTGTGTGTTTTGTGTGTAGATAATTTGCTGAATATCTCTACTTCATGTTCGAATACTATACTTGTTCTCTGCATCAACATTGGTTTTATTTATGAGACTTTACGCAATGTCATGGACGTTAGTCAATAAAAAAAATACTCAACTCAACTCATGACCATGGGGCCCCTTTGACAAAGGACACGGTTACCTGTTACCAAATGGGGGGAGGGCTAAGGTTGGTGTATAGAGGGCGGAAGAAATTTTAGCGCTCTCACTTCACTAGCAAAAATAGGTTGCTGTGCCATGCCCGCCTATTGTTAAAAAATAACCACTCCCAATGATTATGGCTTTATGCTTTTTTCTACGCAGTAGCAAAACAGAGCAACATCACGACGCTGCATGGATGCATCACTGACAAATAACGTGCCAATGCTGCATTCTTGCATCATGATGAGAGGTTGATAAGCGCTAGAAGGTTTGCCATTGTGCACTCCTGCAGCGCTACTCACCGGCAGTGCATCATGTTGACAAAACAGGTAACTAGGATGATTGTGAACAAGTACGAGATATCATTACATCACCGAAAAGTCTGCCGCCCTAATCTACCAACCGTGTCCAAAACATACTGAACACACGTCTAGCTTAATCACAATACATTCTTAACATTCATCATGACCTTCCTTCTCTGAATGTTCATCCTCCTGAGGTAGCTGATTCACCTTTGACAGTTTGCCAGGTTCTGCACACAGAGAGAAGAAACAGCGTCAAAAGGGAGTCCAGGTTGCCTCCAGAATGACTCCCCTCTCTAGGGAAGTCCAGGTCGCCTAAAGGAGCTTAGGTGACTCCCTGGCTGACCTAAGGGAGTCAACCGGGGGAGTCATATGACCCAGAGAGCTATATGACTCCCCAGGTGACTCCCTTAGGTCAGCCAGGGAGTCACCTCTCTTAGACGGGAGTCATTCTGGAGGAAACCTTGACTCCCTTTTGATGATGTTTCTTTTCTCTGTGCAGAGTTTATACCCACCTCGCCTCCTCCCCTCATGAACAAAGCTACACTGTGATAAGGTAATTTGGTGTTAACTAAAGGTTAGGGGTAAGTGAGAACACCGTGGACCTAGCTCCTGGGTTCCACACGCATCGGCCCCTGGTTTTCAAAACCTCCAAGTGGTCAATTGAATGTCAATTGACGACTCATGAATAACAACTAATGGTTCCAGGTTTGAATCCAGGATTTTGAAAAAAGGGGGTGGGGGTCAACATACTATAAGAAATATCGCCCAAATCCCCGTTGCATCTGCTATCAAACTAACCCATGTACAGATGGCATGCTGTACTGCGCAATATACTTTGTGTCTGCATGAATTGGGACGGGGGTGTCTTTTGGACTAGTTTCACACTTGTTCACGTTCCACCCACCACAGAGGACATTCGGTGCAGTAAGATATTACTGGGTGGGTTTTATATACCACAAGTATATATACAGCTAGACACCAGTGGCCACATCTCCAAAGACCCCCTCCCCCACTAAAGCTCACTTCCTAAATTGGATTCTTCTGCCATAAAAAAAACTCAAGATGTTTTCGACTGGAGTCAGATGATAATTTACTAAAATAAATACTTAAATACTACCAGTACATGCATTACTAATTAAATGAGAGAGATGATAATTTACTGTAATTGTTATACCTCGCATTATTTAAATGCGAACGAATGGGCCACTTACACGTAGGCATGTGCCCAGAAATTGTTGATGATTTTTTTCCCGGGATTTTTCTCATGATAATATTACGATCCACCGTACACTTTTTAAGTACTTTGGTGTTTATCCCCTCCCCCCCCCCTTTCAAATTTCTGGATCCCAGTCTTGGACCATGGCATGTTTAAAATTTGGGGATGTGTAGCTTAGCAAAGTGAAGTTCCCATGAATCGACAGTGCAGGTGCAAATTACTAGCACTGTGATACTAACAGATGTAGGAACAATTAAGGCTAGGATTCTTGAATCATCGAGTTTTAAACATTGTTTATAATAGATAAACATAACAAATCTAACAGATAAACTATATAACCAGACCTGCATTTGGCAACTGCAACATTTCTCAAAAGCAATTAGATGTTGTCACGCTTATATCAGTGTAAACAACACAAATCATTGAAAAAGTTAAGACGTTTTTTTTTCACTTATAAAGAGATGCACTGATCCTTTCCATCTAATTGTAGAAGGACTGTAAAGTGGACACACCACCTTGATTTATAATATATACATGTCGTTACATAATGGCTTAGAAAGAAAAGCCACCATACTTATCCAGTTTAAAATACCTCCCCCAGCCCCCAAAAATAGGAGTGCATGGGCAATTACATGCTAATCTTCATATTTACAAAGCAAATTTGTAAAGGCCTACTACTGTTTTTGAACATCACGACACACCAGGATGTTGGTTTACCGACAGCTTTGAGCGGATCATCTTTGTATCCATGTGCATATTTTGTAACACTTATACAATGTGCTTTTTGTATATAGATGTTTAGTTTCGGAAAGGTGCTATACAGACATGATTCATCAACCACATATATAGAGGAGTGGCCCCCGGGGGCACTGGCTTGATGACGGTACCAGCCCACTGCTAAACTACTGCCTGCCTAAACATAACAGGTCACCCCACCTAAAGACCTAGCTCTGTATCTATTCCCTACCCGCTCAACAAAAAACGTTATATAACATTTGCAAACTTTTTAAATGGTTTTCAGGAGAACGTTACTTTAAAAACATTAAAAGCGTTTGTATGGTTCATGATACAAACTTTGCTATCTAGAACATTATTTAACCTTTCTAGATGGTTTAGAGGAGAACATTTTCTTTCCCTGACGTTATAATGTTTCTACAGGGTTCACATTAAAACGTTGTTGTTTAACACATTATTGAACATTTCTATATGGTTTAGAGCAAAACGTTTGTATCCAACACATTATTGAACGTTTCCACATGGTTTGGACGAAAACTATTTGTATAAAAACGTTATCTTGATGTAAATTTACATTTCTCTTGATGCCAGTGTCTGCAACCAGGAGCACTATCCATTTGATGGTATCTTGCTGGTGCTTCACCACAATCATTATCTCATAATTAAGTGCCACAATGATAATTATCCCAACTTACCCTTGCAATATTTCATATCAAATCAATTTCCATAGACTAGCAACAAGGTGAGCGGTGTCTATTCAGTCCAGGGGGGGAATATACATGTAAACACCCATTTAATGGATATGTAAGAAATATACAGTCACCCCAGTTCAAATAATGTATCAAGGGCTTCTTTGTGTAGCCCAACTGAAGTTAGAAAAGAGCTTCAAATCATGTATGTATGTTAGGAAAGACCAGTGGATAGGTGTTTTATCAATACACTCTCCACCAAGCTCTCCCCACCCCATACTCGGGTTGATGTACAAACACACTCATATTTTTTATTGTAAGACTTTAAGTAGTTGTGCTCACTGTTTATGCGACATATTGTGACATTTCAGCCGAATCTGTGATACATATGTCTCCCTGTCCATATATGTCTACGTCTTAACACTGTGTGTTGAATAGAAGTTGCTACGGAATGTTGTATGATGTTATCCTGAGATCAGTCTGCGTACCCAATCTACCAACCGTGTCCAAAACATACTGAACCCACGCCTGGCTTAATCACTGTATGTCCTTCTTTACGTTCATCATGACCTTCACCTTCATCATGACTATCATCATGACCTTCCTTTTCTGAATGTTCATCCTTCTGAGGTAGCTAATTTACCTTTGACAGTTTGTATACAGTTCTCCAGCGTTTACACCCACCTCACCTCCACCCCTCATGAACATGGCACCTTCTAGAAGCTTCACTGTGGTATTGGTATTTATAATGATCCGATAGCATCACTTGCTAGGTATTTATATACCGCGGACATGTAGTTATGCATCATGGTGATAAATGGTATACAGTCAGAGGTTTTTACATTAAAATTAAAAGAAAAGCTGTTGGTACATTCCAGAAATGGCCGCATTGGCGGGGTGATCGTTATAGAGCGGTGGCTGTTAGGAGGGAGTTGACTATACCCCCCTCCCACCCCGTGCCATGTACAGATGGTATACTAAACTGCGCAGTACACTTTGTGTCTGGGATTGGGCCGGGGTGCTGTCTGGACTAGTTTCACACTTGTTCACGTTTGACCCACCATAGAGGACAATCAGTGCAGTAAGATAATCACTGGGTTTTATATACCGCAGGTATATGCAGCTAGACACCAGTGGCCACATGCCTATAGACACCCCCCCTCCCCCAGGGGAGAAAGCAGGGGTCCAGATACCTTCTCCCCACTTTTGGAAATTGTTAATGTTTTTTTCCGGGGATTTTTCTCATGATAATGATCCACCGGTACTAGGATCCTAGGCCCTGAGGAATTTTGGCCCCCTGAAGGTCGGCCCTGAGGAAGTTTGGCACCCTGATGATAAGCCCTGAGGAATTTCGGCCCCCTGATGATAGGCACCCTGATTTTAGGCCCCCCGGAATTAAGGCCATTTTTGAGCAGGTTATGACTAGATATATCAATCAAACAACCAAGCACCTAACATCCAACAATTACATGACTAAGGCAGGTTATAGCAACATACATACACCCAACACCCGACCACATACCCAACACCCGACCACCCAACACCCGACCACATACCCAACGACCGACCACCCAACACCCGATCACCTATCCAACATCTGAGCACATACCAAATACCCAACCACCCAACACCCGAACACCTACCAAACACCCAACCACCCAACACCCGAACACCTATCCAATATCCGAGCACATGCCCAACACCCAACCACCCAACACCCGAACACATACCAAACACCCAACCACCCAACACCCGAACACCTACCAAACACCCAACCACCCAACACCCGAACACCTATCCAACATTCGAGCATATACCCAACACCCAACCACCCAACACCCAAACACCTACCCAACGACCGACCACCCAACACACGATCACCTATCCAACATCTGAGCACATACCAAACACCCAACCACCCAACACCTGCACACCTACCCAACATCCAAGCACATACCAAACACCCGACCACCAAACACCCGACCACCTACCCAACACCCGACCACCCAACACCCGATCACCTCCAACATCCGAGTACATACCAAACACCCGACCACCCAGCACCCACACACCTACCCAACACCCGACCGCCCAACACCCAAACACCTATCCAACACCCGACCACCTACCCAACACCCGACCACCTAACATCCGAGTACATACCAAACACCCGACCACCCAACACTCGCACACCTACCCAACACCCGACCACCCAACACCCAAACACCTATCCAACACCTGACCACATACCCAACACCCGACCACCCAACACCTATCCAACATCCAAGTACATACCAAACACCCAACACCCGCACACCTACCCAACACCCGACCACCCAACACCCGAACACCTATCCAACATCCGACCACATACCCAACACCCGACTACCCAACACCCAAACACCTATCCAACATTCGAGCATATACCCAACACCCGACTACCCAACACCCGAACACCTACCCAACACCCAACACCCGATCACCTACCCAGAGTACGAACACCCAACACCTGAACACCCTATCCAATGCCAGAACACCCAACACCCAAACGCCTACCCAACATCCAACATGGTCGGGTGTTTGATATAGGTATATGGTCTGGTTTCATAACCAGACCAGACCTGGTCGGGTGTTGGGTTATTGGGTGTTTGAATAGCCAGAAATATACCAAAACGTGTTGGTTTCATAACCTGTCGGGTGTTGGGTTATTGGGTGTTTGAATAGCCAGAAATATACCAAAACATGTTGGTTTCATAACCTGATCGGGTGTTGGGTTATTGGGTGTTTGAATAGCCAGAAATATACCAAAACGTGTTGGTTTCATAACCTGGTCGGGTGTTGGGTTATTGGGTGTTTGAATAGCCAGAAATGTACCAAAACGTGTTGGTTTCATAACCTGTCGGGTGTTGGGTTATTGGGTGTTTGAATGGCCAGAAATGTACCAAAACGTGTTGGTTTCATAACCTGGTCGGGTGTTGGGTTATTGGGTGTTTGAATAGCCAGAAATATACTAAAACGTGTTGGTTTCATAACCTGGTCGGGTGTTGGGTTATTGGGTGTTTGAATAGCCAGAAATGTACCAAAACGTGTTGGTTTCATAACCTGTCGGGTGTTGGGTTATTGGGTGTTTGAATAGCCAGAAATATACCAAAACGTGTTGGTTTCATAACCTGGTCGGGTGTTGGGTTATTGGGTGTTTGAATAGCCAGAAATATACTAAAACGTGTTGGTTTCATAACCTGGTCGGGTGTTGGGTTATTGGGTGTTTGAATAGCCAGAAATGTACCAAAACGTGTTGGTTTCATAACCTGTCGGGTATTGGGTTATCGGGTGTTTGAATAGCCAGAAATATACCAAAACGTGTTGGTTTCATAACCTGGTCGGGTGTTGGGTTATTGGGTGTTTGAATAGCCAGAAATATACCAAAACGTGTTGGTTTCATAACCTGGTCGGGTGTTGGGTTATTGGGTGTTTGAATAGCCAGAAATGTACCAAAACGTGTTGGTTTCATAACCTGGTCGGGTGTTGGGTTATTGGGTGTTTGAATAGCCAGAAATAAACCAAAAACGGTTGGTTTCATAACCTGGTCGGGTGTTGGGTTATTGGGTGTTTGAATAGCCAGAAATAAACCAAAAACGGTTGGTTTCATAACCTGGTCGGGTGTTGGGTTATTGGGTGTTTGAATAGCCAGAAATATACCAATAGCATGGTCGGGTGTTGAATAATTGGGTGTTTGAATAGCCAGAAATATTTGTTTCTCTTTCATCTATACATAACCTGCTTTTGGTGGTTGTATGTTTGAATATGGATTTTAGACACATGGCCTATCTTCAGGAGGGCCTAAGATCAGGAGGGCCTATCATCAGGGGGCCAAAAATCCGGAGGGCTGAAGCTCAGGTGGCTGAACATCAGGTGGCTGAACGTCAGGGGGCCTATCTTCCTCAGGGCCTAGATACCGCACACCGTTTCGGTATGGGGGATGTGTAGTTCAGCAAAGTGTAGTTCCCATGAATCGACAGTGCAGGTGCAAATTACTAGCACTGTGATATTAACAGATGTAGGAACAATTAAGGCTAGGATTCTTCAATCATCGAGTTTTAAACATTGTTTATTATAGAAAAATATCATAAATCTAACAGATAAACTATAGACCTACATTCGGAAATTTCCCAAAAGCAATTTGATATTGTCGCGCTTATATCAGTGTAAACAACACAAATCATTGTGAAGCTAAGACTGAGTCTTTTTCAATTATAAAGAGATGCACTGATCCTTTCCATCTAATTGTAGAAGGAAACATCACCTTGATTTATAATATATGCATGTAGTTACGTAATAGGGTTTAGAAGGAAAAGCTACTTATCCAGTTGAATAACTTCCCCCTGCCCCCAAAAATAGGACATGAGTGCATAGGCAATCACATGCTAATCTTCATTATTTACAAAGCAAATCTGTAAAGGCCTACTACTGTTTTTGAACATCACGACACACCAGGATGTTGGTTAACAACAGCTTTATTTGGGCGGATCGTCTTTGTATCCATGTGCATGATTAGTAACACTTATACAATGCGCTTTTTGTATAAATGTTTGGTTTCGGAAAGGTGCTATACATACATGATTCATCAACCACATATATAGAGGAGTGGCTGTACAACTGCTAAGTATATCAACCCTGCTAACTACAGTAACTACACTTAGCATTTGGCCATCTAACTGCTAAGTGTATCAAGTTTTATTGATACAGTTAAGGACATTGATACGCTTAGCAGTTGGTAAAAACGTACGGTAGCCAGTTCAGCACAAAGGCTCTCAAAATAGCGCTTCCATGACACGATTTTAACCTCAGACAGGTGGTGGCCTGTGGTGTGGGGCTATACACTAGGGATAAATAGAAACCATGGTCCATGTGTATTATTTTATGAGTTTATGACTCTGTCTTTGGATTTTGTAGAAGATACAACTTTTACGCGGACATGGATTATATAACCCACAAAATTGCAATTTTGACCCAATAAATTAAATCCATGGCCCAAGAAACAAATTTCTGGCATATTACACTATATTCCTTTTATGATACAGAAAGCATTTATTGATACATATAGCAGTTGGATGGTTGACTGCTAAGTATACTTACTACAGTTAGCAGGATTGATACACTTAGCAGTTATACAGTGACCCCCGGGGTTACTGGCTCGATGACGGTACCAGCCCACTGCTAAACGAATGCCTGCCTGAACACCTAAAGACATAGCTCTGTATCTATTCCTCAACTTACTAAGACATGGTTCATGCATAACCTGTACTACATTACCAATAATATTATTTGTCTCAGTTCAGTGGTTTGTTTGCTACTAGAGTACTTTTATTAGAAGCAATCAACAACTGTAGCCTGTATATATATTGTCATTCCTGAATAGGTAATGGTTATATAATGTTTACCATTTAAAACGTCAAATAAGTCTTTGCTCTAAAAGTGATCTCTCTTTAGAAACTGTCCATTATCCTTTATCTTGCAGATTTATATTGTTTTCAGTCTATTTTAGTATGTATTCATCTATTTATAGCAACTTTGGCCCAACGTGGTAGCTTACGTCAGAGTTGGCTAAGAGCAACGTTTTTGTGACGTTGTTGTAAGGTATAGTCACCAAATCTACAGTTTCTGTGGTTTGAATTGGCCTGGGGTACTTAGTTGTTTATCCAATTCAAAATACCTCAACAATGTGAATTCGTGACATTGCTATTATCTCCGATCATCCTTAACTCTTTAAGGTCCACTATATGCAGCTTTGTCGCTATGATGACGCCAACGAATAAATCGCGGGTCCTATATTCATGCAGCATAATTCGGGCTCACACACAGCCTGACCCTCAGGTGAGGGTAGTTTTAGCGACAATGACTCTCACTTTTCTTAGGGTGCTGTTCAAGGGTTATAGCACAACTATAATGAATAGTTTACACTACAGCTGGTTTTTATTGTATTCGCAGAGAAGTTAAGCAGCTTACATTGTCACCTAGACAAACAAGAGATGATTTTGTGGAAACATGATCCAAAACATGATCCAAATAACTGATTTCTGCAGCGATCATGAGGGAGGGGGGTTACATATCTTGTGCTTTGCCCCTACCCCCCCCCCCCCCCACACACACACACACCTGAGACAGAGATCAAGGAAGGGATTTTTTCTCTGAAGGGGGCAGATCTATAGCTGAGGTATCACTCTATTTATATATACATTCTAACATTCTTGGTATCGATTAAACCCAGTTGCATAAATTCTCCTAAAACGAATCATCATAAGATTTTTTAAAGATTTTTAAAGGCCAGAGCAAGGGGTACTGAAATGACTATTATAAAGAGGTAGCTGGATACATTAACTTATTCCCGCTAAAAAAAGAACTCCTGGGGGTGTATATGTATCAATTTATTATTTGATTAGGTCGGGACCACTAGCTCTCAGTGACTCTCAGGCCCGAAATATCAACGTCACGTTATGTAAAACCTAAAAGCAGCCCTTTGGGCCAAGCTTTTTAGGTTTAGATAACACCTGAGTTATATTTAGAATGGCAATTGGGCGGGGTGTACATCTTGTCAGGTGACAGGCCCCGCACGCCGCACGCATAACGGCCGCCGGCAGCAGGCGCTACTGCTGCCGCCGGCCCGCATAGGCGGCGCTCCAGTCGGCACTCCCGTCGCCGCCAGGCAACGCTCATCCCGCACACTGTCTCCCACAGTTGGCTGGTGGGACCATTGTCCCCACCTGGCATGTTAGACCAGCATAAGGGTCACCTCCCTTGATGTACACTAACAGGGGTATTCAGACTATGGAGGGGTATTGTGTGACTGTGTCTCTGACAGTTACAAGCCCTCTAACATTGTCTAGACCAAGCTGAGGGCTGGGCCTCTTATAAACCCCAGCCTCCCAGCTACCATAATCACTTCACCCAAGGACAGCACTGAGCAAGGAGCTCCCTCCACTGACTGAGAACAAGGCTATAGGCTATGCCCTACTATGCCCAACTATCAGGCAGTGTGCAGGACCCCTTGACTCTAGGGCATACTTACTAGTCCTATACTATTGTGTGGATAGGTGTAACTGAGTGGAACCTACTTTGTACTTACTGTACTGCTGCTGTCAACTTGTAATAAATACCAACTATACTACAAGACCTCAAGACTTTAGTCAACTTCCTCATATTAAAGGGATCTCCCAACTAAGGGGATTCCTTGTATGACAAAGTGGTGGAGAAGTCTCAACAAGATCCCACAAGGTGGCAGCTCAGACACCTCCACAGCCAAGGACCAGTAACACCCACCACACCTTCACACTCACCACAGTTGCAGGAAAAGACTCACCAGACTGTCACGGATGTCACCAGACCGTCACGGACGTCTCCAGACCGTCACGGACGTCTCCAGACCGTCACGGACGTCTCCAGACCGTCACGGACGTCAACAGACCGTCAATGACGTCACCAGACCGTCAATGACGTCACCAGACCGTCAATGACGTCACCAGACCGTCAATGACGTCACCAGACCGTCAATGACGTCACCAGACCGTCAATGACGTCACCAGACCGTCAATGACGTCACCAGACCGTCACAGAAGTCTAGAACACCTACAACAAGTCTGCATTACCCTAGCAAGTATACAATGTACCTACTAGTACTACATTATTAGTATACCACAAGCATGGAGAAACAAATAGAAGAGGCCATGCAGCAACAGCTGAAACAGCTGACAGAGGCTATGCAGAAACAGCTAGCAGAGACTGTGAAATTACAAGTAGCAGAGGGATTAAAGTCTATACAACCCAACACTACACCCCAAACCAGTGCACCAGACATAGAGGCTGCACTTATAGGTATAACTGCAACACTGAAGTCTCTACAGGAGGGACAAGTAGCAGAAAGGCTAGCAAGAGAAAAATCTGTCAAAGCATTGGACGAGAAGATAGAAAGGGAGAGAGAGGAAACACATAATGACATTCTGAAACCAGATAAATTCTCACAACCCTCCCAAAATCAATCCGCCAAGAGACATTGCACAGACTATGAGCAATACATTGACTCCAAATATGGGAAACATCCCTCATATAGGATTAAACACTTCTCAAATTTCCTAGAAGACAAGTCAAAGATATGGTTCAAGGCCTACATGACTGCACACCCAGATACAGACTATGACACAATGAAGGAAGCCTTCCTAAAGTATTTCAAAAAGGAAGATGACCGCTTTGATGCAAAGGCATTAAGAGGTCAAAATCTGGATGAATCTGTCTCAGACTATGCCATGGCCTTACAAAATATGGCCACAGCACACAACAAATCAGAGGAGAGAACAAAGGAAGCCCTTCTACAAGGTCTAAGGGAAGATATCAGTGCAGTTGTCATACACAAAGGAGCCTCAACATGGTCAGAAATCCTTGAAATAGCAGAGGAATATGAGAACCAACAAACAGTCTCCACCAGTAACATTAAAGCGGAAATAAAAGCAGAAATGGACTCAAAACTAGAATCCATGCAGGCTCAACTGAAATCTGTGACACAAATAAACTCTATGCTTGTAAAGCAAACAAAGTCACAGAAATCTGGAAACCCCTCAAAGAAGGCCAAATCAGACCCAAAGCCAGTTCAAGTGGATCCTTCATCAGAAGATGAGGACCAAAGCCTGAACCTCATGTCAAATGAACATGTGAGGAGGCAAGAACAAAGGGCACTGAAGGACCAAGGTAAACCTAATAACAGCCAACAAAAACACTCTGGTAACAACAGAGGAGGCTACCAAGGTAAAAACTTTGATCCAAACTTCAAAAGAGGCAGAGGAGGATACAGCCAAAATAACAGCCGAGATCACCAAAGCAACAGTCAGGACACCAGCCGTAGAGATAACAGCAGAAGTCGTGACAACAGCAGACACCGTGATAGCAGCAGAAGTCGGGACTATAATCGTCGCGACAACAGCAGAGACCGTGACTACTACAGGAGTCGTGACAGATATCATGACTACAACCGTAGTTGCGACAGCAGCAGAGGCCGTGACAGCTACCAAGGCTACAGATCCAACATCCAAGGCTACAACCTCCAACAGCAGCCGCAACAGCCACCTCAAGCTATCCAGCCTGACGTGCTTCAACAGATCAAGCAGCTACTAGGATCTTCAAACTCGGGAAACTAGAGACCCACAGCGCCGCTGGGCCAGTGCGTTGTGAGCCTCTCCAACCCCCCATCAAGATCCAAGACCAACAACCCCTAGGACAACCAAAGACAATTGCTAGTATAGCAGAGACAATCCCCCAGGTACACACTGGGAAATCAAGCCGACCATCAGTGATCCATATCACACCTCAACAAGATGCATCGCAAAAGGAAATGGGTGAGAGTACCAAAATTTCTGTTGAACTTCTTAAAAATGGCTGTTTAAATGCAAGATTCTATGAACACACTGAAATACCTTGTTTAGTTGACACCGGTGCCACTATCACCTGTGTCAGGGATACTTTTCTTAGGGAAATTCAGAAATCTCGAGATGTAGAAATCAAAAAGAGAAAGTTCAATGTACACCTAGCAGACGGATCCATATGCCATGTAAGACAAGCAGCAGTATTGAAATTCAAAATTCATGGTACCAGATTCGAATTCCCATTCTCAATTATTCCAAATCTCACAAAGCCAGTTGTCCTAGGCACAGATTTCTTAAAAGCAACACGATCACAGATCGAATTCAATGTAGACCCAGAGCTACAAGTCAAGCCAGTCCGAGCTGTTAGGGAGGCTACCATCCTTCCTTTCACAGAACTAGCAGTTCTAGGACAAGTCACATCCCTCAAATGCTTAGAAGGATGTGTAGGCACATTAGACAATTTGCAGAGGAACAACAGAGTTCCATACCTAGTTCAAAAGGGAGTAGTAACACCCTCAGAAATGAACAGGCACCCAATCATACTGCTCAATACAAGCCACCGACCATACAAGGTGAGGAAGGGTGATATAATAGCCCTATTCACAGAGGTAGACCCCTCTGAGTTATATCAACCAGATACTGACATCCCTACTGAGGAACCCACACTACAAGTGCTAGACACTGAAGAGAATTGTAGTGACACAGAGTCAGACTGTGCCTCAGTATATGCAGATCCAGATACAAACCGTGGAGATGACACTGATGATGAATTGGCCACAATTCACAGTGAGGCTCATGACATTATGCCAGACATAATGGAAAATGTGCCACCCAAATGTGTACTAACAGATATTGGACAAGAGAGACTCCAAAAGTTACTCCACAAGTATCAAGATGTATTTGTAGGTAAAGATAATGACATAGGTACAACCCACCTATACACACATTCAATTCACATCAAACCAGATGCAGTACCATGTCACTACCTACCATACAGGCAGACGCCTGAGAAGCAAGCTAAGATGGGAGAATTCTGTGAAGACCTAGTCAGACAGGGCATCCTCAGAGAATGTGCAGAGGGACCCTGGGCATCCAGATCATTTTTAGTACAGAAAGCATCTGGAGGCCAACGTCTAGTCACAGACCTACGCCACGTCAATGCTAATATGATAAACCAAGCTTTATCAACGCCACGTGCAGACGACACACTAGACATGATAGGGTCACTCAAACCTACCGTTTTCAGTAAACTAGATGCGCAACAAGGGTTTTTCCAAATTCCCATAAGAAGGGAGGATCAACACAAAACTGCTTTCATAGCAAATGACAAGAAATATGTCTACCAAAAGATGCCGATGGGTTTGGCTACCGCGCCCGCAGGATTTTGCCATCTAGTAACTCTAATTCTCAACAAACTGAAATACAAATGTGCCCTTCCATACTTAGATGACATTCTAGTCCTATCACCTGATGTAGAACGACATTTTTCAGACCTTGAAGATGTCTTCAAAAGCCTGAGAATTGGGAAACTCAAGCTAAAGAAATCAAAATGTGAATACTTCACAGATAGGATAGATTTTCTAGGAATGCGTGTCACACCAGATGGTTTACAACCATCCCCAGAAAAGGTGGAAAGTGTCAAAACCTTTCCCACCCCAAAATCTGTGAAACAAGTCAGATCATTCACAGGACTATGCCAATACTTCAAAAAGTTCATCAAAGACTATGCCAATATTGCTAGGCCACTGTACGACCTACAAACAAACCTAAAGGTTTTCAAATGGAATGAGGATGCAGACAATGCTTTCAAAACATTGAAACATGCACTCTGTACCCATGCACTATTGAGATACCCAGACTATGACAAAGAATTCAGTCTAGCAACAGATGCTTCAAATGTGAGCCTAGGAGCTGTTCTATCACAACGCAGTAGTGAAGGAGTACTGAGACCAGTAGCCTTCGCAGGTAGAACACTATCCAAGCATGAAAGAAACTACAACACAACAGAAAGAGAGCTACTAGGTGTAGTATATGGGATACTACATTTTAGGCACTACTTAGAAAGTAGGCACTTTCAGTTGTACACAGATCATGCAGCTCTAATACCACTCCTCACAAACACAGGTTTGACCCACAGGTGGGCCAGATGGGCACTGGATATCCAACAATTTGCATTTACAATACAACATGTAAAAGGGGATGACAACATTCCTCCAGATGTGATGTCAAGAAGAGAATATCCAGATGCACCACCAATGACCAACCCCCCACCACCTCCAAGAAGGAAAAGGGCAGCCAACAGAACCAAATTCTCTAAAATCCAAACCAAGATACCATTCAACAGAGATGACCCACCAAAAGCAATTGACAGACCAAAACCAGTGATCAGAGGTATCTTAAAAGAAACCACCCATTATGTGTTCTGTCATTGTGAAAGGGAATACTGTGAAGAGTATCCAGAAAACTGTTTCACCCCGGTTGAGACCAACAGGATTGCACAGATGGTGAAAGCCACATCCCGTGAACCACCACACAGTGCATCAGAAAATCAGTTGGAAGAAAAACTGCATAAAATTGCTTCAATCACCAAGGTAGTCAGATTTGCAGAAGAACAGCTGGATATGGAGGAAGAACAGGACAGAGACATTTGTGTTGTCACCACACGTTCAAAAGCAAAACGGTCGGTTGCAGAGGATACAAGGTCTAATGACCACCCTCAGCAATTAGGCCTAAAAGCCAAAAAGAACAAAGTGTCAACCAAATCCTCTTTCCCTACTAAATCCCCCATTTCAACACCCAGCACACCCACAGCCAATTTGCAGAAGCACTCAGACAGAGCAGGTACTGCACAGAAGGCTCACAAAAGCAAATCTGACCCCCATCCCAAAAGAACAAAGGCCGCCTCCACCAGCACAAACAGAGGAGCAGCCAGTTCAAAGGAGCAGACAGCCAACACAGACATAGCAGTTGAACAACCAAAGAAACAGACAAAGACCAGACCTGCACCAAAATCTCCTGAAACAATCCAGGCAGAGAAAGATAAAGAAAGGCTGGCACAGCATATAATGGAATTAGACCAGATGTTAGACCAAATCCCAGACAGTTCAATCAACTCCACACTGTTGAAAGAAGAACAAAGGAAGGACACTGGACTAATACCCATTATAGACTACCTAGAGAAAGGTGACCTACCTGTAAAAATCACTGAAGCAACAAGGATTAGGAATAATGCTCAGCAATACCTACTCCTAGACAACATTCTAGTACACATATCCCCTACATCATGGAGAAAAACAGAGACAGTACCACTACAAGTTGTAGTCCCAAAAACTTGGGTTGAAAACATACTGCAACACTTCCATGACTCACCAATGGCAGGTCATGTAGGTACTTCAAAAATGATGTCTTCTCTCATACCTAGGGTATATTGGAAATCTATGATGGCTGATGTCAATCAGTATGTGTCAACATGTGACACTTGCCTAAAAGCAAAAAGGGCAGTGCACACCCACAAAACACCAATGACTGTAAGGGACTATATGCCAACCCCCATGAAGCACCTAAACTTAGATGCTGTGGGACCACTCCCAGAAACAGCCAGGAAAAACAAACACATACAAGTTTGCATAGATTATTCAACTAGATATGTCATAGCATATGCCACAAAGGATCTCACAGCAGAAACCACACAACATGAGTTCTACAAGAACGTCATATGTCAGCAAGGTGTACCAACCTCAGTTCAAACTGACAATGGCACCTGCTACACAGGCAGCAATTTTAAGAAACTGATGAACACCCAGAAGATAAGACACGACCTGTCAAGTCCATACAGACCACAATCTAATGGATTGGTGGAAAGATTCAATGCCAGTATAGGAACAGCATTAAGGACTTTCTGTTCTCAGAATCAGAAAACATGGGACCTGTATATAGAATCAATTACATTTGCATTGAACAACACAGAGTCCCAGACAACAGGTTACACACCATTCTTCCTACTTCATGGCAGAAACCCTCAAACCATTGTAGAAACTGCCCTAAACATAGAGGAAGAAATCAAAACGGTAGCAGAGCATGTATCTGGAATGATACTATCTCAAGATGAGTCTAGAAGAAAGGCAATAGACAGAGTCAAAAAGCTACAACAAGGAAGGAAGTCAAGATATGACAAAAAGCTTACACCACAAGCCATACTTCCACTAGATATTGTATATATCAACATTCCCAGAATTCTGTTGACCACAGATTCAAAGAAGCTTCAACCCCTATTCATGGGACCATATGTTGTTGCAGAAAGACCAACCCCAACCAGCGCAAGGTTGAAGAACCTATCAAATAACCTACTAGTCCCCAGACCAGTACATATTGATAGGCTCAAAAAGGTCACAACACTGAGGAAAAATGAGTTTGCACACAGACTCATTCCCCACACCTCAAAGTTCATCCACAGAATAACAAGGGATAAATCCCAAATCACACTCACCAAAGAGTCAGTTGGTCTAAACCAAATAGTACCCAGACCAGCCCACCACAAGGTGAAAAGAAACTCCAGGCAAGGGAGAATATCTAAGTAGATTACTTTTATATATTGACATGATCATATGGAATATCTATACCCACAGACTATGAATAATAGTCAAATAAGTATATACATTCTATATGAAGGAAATTAAATTTTCCAACAACTGTCCAAATCTTGAATGATAAGTAGGGATTTCATATCAGCATAGGATATGAACCCACACAAAGGACAGAAAAGACAATATACACTATATAGGTTACAAAACAATGTGCACACAAAGTAGAATCAAAGGACAGATTACTACAGGGTTGAAGTCTGAAACCCAAAAGGCTACACACAAAAGCCAAAAGAGACTACCTAAAGGGATTAGCAACCCAAGCTTGAAGAAACCACAATTATCACATTTTGCATCAAAGGCTAGCATCCTTGAAAGAATGCACAATGAAAATGTTTGAACCTAAATCCTGTAAAGTACATGAAACAGAGCGTGCTATGCCAAGACTACTGTCTAGACACACCCTTACCCTTCAAAGGACCCACACACCTGCCAGGGCATTCAAACCCCCACAGATGCAGGTGGTCCACTCCAATTACCCCAGACATAATTACCCAGTCAGGTGACTGACACTGGTGGCCCCTATAGAAGCCACCAGGGAAACAAAGCCAGGCCCTCAATGGATGAGGGTAGGGTGGGCTACATAAGAGGCCCTGACTCCATAGCCAACTCACCAGTTCTACTCCTGCAGCAGTCAGGTACACACCAGCTGGTCCTAGCCATACCAGTTCTCCTATAGCAGGAGGGACTCTGTCAGAAAGCAGACCACACCCACTCTACAATATCATACCCAGTTACTACAATCTTGGGAAAGGACTCTAGCACAGATTGGACATTAAGCCAACACTAGCTTGATCATGGAAAAAGGTACAGTTCAAACACTACATTGATTATTATATTACTATTGGGACCAACCAGGATTTCTGCTCTCAAAAACTATGTACACAGAGGCAGTGCCAAGTGGATACTTCACATAAGCAAAAAGGATAGCTCACAAAATCAGCAAACCAATTTAAACCTAAGTATATTGCAAAAACACTAGTAGAAGTCTTACTAAGACATAGAATATATTTTATATTTCAGGCATGCTAAAGCCAATCCTACTACTAGTGATGATGGCCACTTCTCAAGCCATCACATATGTGCCCACCGTTAGACAGAACGTTGGAGCCATATATGAGCCGTTACCTGAACCATTGGTCAATGGGCACGATACCACAACCATGATATTGGCAATACCATACCATATACCTGCTCCACCAGAGACCGAAACCAAAATACTGGACCAGGTTATGGCACTGACATTTCCTACCCTGCATGACGACAGTTCTACCAGTCAGATATTACAGCAAGCAAGGGAACTAGATCTGTTAATAGACATAACAGACAAGGAAATTAACTCTACCTTAGCATCCATCCATTTGTTCCTATCAAATCCAATTAATAGTCAAGGAAGGTACAGAAGAGCACCACTTGGGTTCCTAGCCCCACTCTTCAGAGGAGCAATAGGTCTTGCCACACTAGATGACGTCAAAGAGGTCATGGACCAGATAAAGAACATAGACGGCATTCTAGAAGCTTTTTCCAAGCAAGACAAAGAAGCAGCTATATTAATTGATAAGGTCACACAACGCCAAGACAAATTTGTCAAGGCATATGTTAAGGATAAAAGTATGCTAGACCAAAC
Organism: Harmothoe impar; assembly: GCA_947462335.1. Taxonomy (NCBI): domain Eukaryota; kingdom Metazoa; phylum Annelida; class Polychaeta; order Phyllodocida; family Polynoidae; genus Harmothoe; species Harmothoe impar. The sequence goes on along the minus strand of OX381721.1, from coordinate 7,398,027 downwards.
CATGAACACTCTAGGCCAAAATATGAATTTATGGGCTCAAAATATGACCACATCTCTGAACACTTATGCAAATCACGAGCACACACAAAGAAGGAAGATCCAAATTTTAACTGATGCACTCACCATTATTGTAGCAAGAATGAACTATCTGCAAGCATTGCAGCGCACCACATCAGCACTCAGGATGCTATCAGCAGGCATTATGACTGCTGACATAGTACCACCAGCTGAACTAACGGAGCATCTGAATGATCTGGACATGACACTCAGAATACACTCACCAGGATCAAAGGTCGCCATAACTGACCTTGACTACTATTATTCCCAAAGAATGATATCCTACACCTATTCGGAACGGCACATATACATCCACCTGGATATCATTGTAGCATCCACCGTCTCCACCTTCAGAGTATTTCAACTGGTAACTACACCAGTACCAATCAACACCAAGGAGACACCTACAAAGGGAGTAACCCAATTAATTACTGATGTCAAATTCTTGGCTATCTCTGAAGATGGTTCACTATTTATTGAACTAACAAATGCAGATATGCTAACCTGTCCAGGAACTAAGATCAAAATTTGTACCAAAACTAGCCCGAGAATCCATAGACATGTGCCTACATGCACAGTAGCAATTTATTTGAACCAAGCTCAGCAAGTCAAGGAAATGTGCCAATTTACTATCTCACCCTTGAAGAGACCTATCTCACACGCTGTAGCCATCTCACAAGATGAATATCTTGTGACCACAAATTCTCCCACCTACACAGTTACGTGTCACGGGAAACCAGCTACTACTCACAAAGCACCATCACACTCAATCATAGGTGTACCATGCCTATGTACAGTGAATATAGATCACTATTCACTACCAAATTCTAGGTTGCCATGCAACACTACAATTTCATTTCACTCTGCTTTGGAGACTATAAACCTACCTTTTCTCGCGGCTCTAAATGAAATCAAAGAAATTGGACCAGACTCCAAGGCAAATCTGCCACCTTTTCCAAAGGTCAACCTATCCAGGACACTGGATATGTTAAGGAAATCAAGTAATATTGATGAATCAACATTACTAGACCTAAACCCATTCGCAAAAACCCTGCTAGATGATGCCACTGGAAAATAGACTAATAGAGTCCTATCTATACAAATTTGCACGGCATCCAGCAGCATCTATCATACCAATGATACTTTCGGTTATAGCTACAATTTTGGCCACATACACCCTATTCAAAATGCACAGAGGATCCACACTACTAGCTTATATGCCAACTGCAAAAGCATATAGATTTGTCACAGAGAAGCCTATGGAGAAAGCCTTCGAAACCCTATACAAGAAGGACACCACCACGGCACCAATAGAACAGGGCCCCACCCCTATTCTAACTATCCATGAGACCCATACTCTTATCATAGCCATACTATTCACACTCACCATTTACTCAGCCTACAGGCTGACCAAATATCTAAAGAGTATGGCAACCAAGCACTGTGGAAAGGGAAAAGTCACCAAGAGGACAAATCCCACAGTAGTACTAAAAGTCTACAGAGGAGACACCAATTTCTCCTTCCCCTTGCGTCCAGTGCCACATGAGTTTGATACAATTATAAAAGCTTCAGCCCCAACATACAGAGATATGATTATCAAAATGTACCCTCTCCCAAGACTAGTATTTGAATGGAATGGACCAGTAGTAATTACTACAAAGAAAGGAGAGACCGCATATTTACTGCCAGAAACTATCAATCTACCATGGCGTGCCAGGTTCAGCATAATACCAGCGCTCAGGGAACCTAATCTAGATTTTGCCATGTTACTACAAAATGACATTTCACCCCAGCCCGTTACCATGGATACCCATGAGTCAAAGCTGGAAAACATCATAATTGACGACCAAAGAGAGAGCACCAATACATTCAAAAATGTACTCACCATACTCACCCAACCACCTACAGCTGTAACTAGTGAGAAAGTACATGGGGAAGAATAAGCACAATTATACAGGATTGAGATTGACCAAAACTTTTGTGAAAAGTTGGTTGGCCCTGAAAAGGACCGTTTATTTTGACATTTATAGATGCCACCCACTAGTTGTTATAGTCCCCCCATCCCAAGGCCTCCCAGGACTCGGCCAACTCGGCAGCGGCAGGAGATCCAATCCACGTATCTTCACTGAAGAGCCACTCGTTCTCCTCCCTCCACTGGACAAAACGTGCCTCCAGAGTAGACAGGGCATGCTCAGCGCTGTCTGCAGCATCACCTGTCACCGTGTAAGCACATAGGCCGACAGCCAATAGGAAGTCCCAGATGACCCCATCATTTCTGGTGAAAAGCAGTCGCGGGTCATATCCATCCAGATCACGTAGGGCCTGAGCCAACAGCTCCAGAGATGCCGCCCTGCGCATGGAAATCCCGCCAGCACCAAGGAAGTACCAGCCGTGATGACGGCACACCAAAACATCACCAAAACTGGCAATGTCGCGCCGGACTTTATGCAACCACCGCGTCCTTACTGAGTCATACCGACTCAAAATACTCCTAAAAGGAGTACCAGGAGTCAGCCCCTCCAAGGTGTTTTGATCACCTAACCACAGGTCTAAGGCCTGCATGTCACCCTGCAGCCAGGCCTCAGGGAGATATGCAAGTACCTCAGGTACAGCCTCCAACTCGTCCTCCAAAATTGCCATATGCGCCATACTGTGTTATCTCAAGGGTACTCAAGGAATAAGTGATCCTACTGTGGTCTACACAGCCTTTATAACCCCTCCCCACCCCCAAATGACACTGTTCACCCTCTGAAGTGATCCCCTCACTTCAGGTGACAAGTCCATGAGAAGGCACATGATCTGCTCACCAAAAGGTGTCAACCACCGGTGTCACCGCGGCACACGACGCATTTTGCGCCGCATGACACAATAGCCTCAAGGTGCCACTCAAAAATCTGCTCAAGGTGCAAAAATTTTCAAACTCTCACAATCCCAAGGTCAAAGCAAGGTCTCAGTGTGTGTCAGTAGTATCAGGGAATCAATTTTAAGGTATCCCAAAATGAAACACCCAATTTTGAAAAATTGAAGTTTTACAAAAACAATTGCGTACTCTTAAACCATGTCAAACTTGCTCAAACATGCATTTATATGTATGAAATTGTATTATTACAATCTAAATTGCTAATCAAACATGTTTGTATATAACACTGTATTTGCACTGTATTTTACACTGTATACCTTTGTATTATGTAAGACTATTTACAGAAAAACATGAAGCAAAAAGGGAGATAGTCCGCTGACTAACCCTAGGATACTACCGGTACACAAAAGACTTAAATCTCACAGCAGCGGCCCACTGCAAAGACATTTCTGATCAAAGTGTAGATCCACAAGTTGCAAATTGCCAACACCAAGAATCTTGTAAGATTCAACTATCAATGCAGAAACAAGATACCAAGTCATTTTTATGACATTATGAACACTTACCCTCCACCGGATAAGGACAAAATATCTGCATAAAAAGGACTGTACTTGTACATACAAACTTACAAATTAAGTAATGCAAAATGTCAGATGACACAGTTATGAACACTTATCCGCCACCGGACAAGGACATAAGTATGCATAAAATGTACATTACTGATTGCTATATGACGCAAATCCATAGATAAGCGCTATCTAGAAATAAGAAAACAGACTTCAAGCCGGTTGGCCTACTTTTATATAAAAGTGGCCTTGTTTTCTTTTGGTATCAAACAAAAAAGTTTGTAAAAGATTATCATAAGATTTTGCATAATTTGCATTATACCCTGTATATTGTATTCACATGTGAACATTGATATATCAAAATCCACTCAGTTCCACAAAAGCACCTATCACCAAAGACAGCCTATTACTTGATAACACATTTTTCATCATGTTTTAGAATTAAAACAAAGATGTACCATACTGTGTATATAATTCAAACTATGATTTGAAAAGTGTCAGATAAAGACACAAAATATTACTACACTGTATAAATATGTGATTAAGAAAGTACCAAGTTGGTACAAAGAAGGTTTACATACCTTATAGTTAAGACTACACTGTATATAATGTAGATGACTAGCCAAGCACAAACCAAATTTCTCCCCAGACCTTTGGTATTTACATACTCTCACATCATCTATATTACAAAAAAAGTGTACTTCACTATCAAAAAAAAAAAAATCAAAAAAAAAAAAAAGGTAAATTCTATTTGCCACCAAAAATTGTGGATAAAATTCCAAAATTCACCCCAAATTTTTAGATGGAATGACAACTGACGGAGAGTTGTCCTTTTCTCCGAGGGGGAGGCACCTGTCAGGTGACAGGCCCCGCACGCCGCACGCATAACGGCCGCCGGCAGCAGGCGCTACTGCTGCCGCCGGCCCGCATAGGCGGCGCTCCAGTCGGCACTCCCGTCGCCGCCAGGCAACGCTCATCCCGCACACTGTCTCCCACAGTTGGCTGGTGGGACCATTGTCCCCACCTGGCATGTTAGACCAGCATAAGGGTCACCTCCCTTGATGTACACTAACAGGGGTATTCAGACTATGGAGGGGTATTGTGTGACTGTGTCTCTGACAGTTACAAGCCCTCTAACATTGTCTAGACCAAGCTGAGGGCTGGGCCTCTTATAAACCCCAGCCTCCCAGCTACCATAATCACTTCACCCAAGGACAGCACTGAGCAAGGAGCTCCCTCCACTGACTGAGAACAAGGCTATAGGCTATGCCCTACTATGCCCAACTATCAGGCAGTGTGCAGGACCCCTTGACTCTAGGGCATACTTACTAGTCCTATACTATTGTGTGGATAGGTGTAACTGAGTGGAACCTACTTTGTACTTACTGTACTGTTGCTGTCAACTTGTAATAAATACCAACTATACTACAAGACCTCAAGACTTACTCAGCTCATATATTAAAGGGATCTCCCAACTAAGGGGATTCCTTGTATGACAATCTACTGATTGACAAGTCCTGTTACAAGTGCCTGAGGGAAGGGGCAATGGGATGCACTGCTCCTAAATTATGTTAACAGGCATCTACAGTCCTCCACAGTTTCTTCAAAATACACACATTAATATGATAAGAGACTTAATCGTTCTAAATACGATAAAACATGGATTCTAAACGAAATAAAATCTCTTAAAAAAACAGTATGATTTTAGTGGCACATTCGGCTTTTCTAATTATAGCCAAGACCTCTGGATGTGGACTCACTATGTAGCGCCTTGTCTAGGCTTGTTTCTAGTTTAGGCTTCAGAAATTAACTGATGAAATGACAGGCATGTGGGGACCTAGATCTATTTATTTTGATTAGAATAGCACTCCCTTGCGTTATAAAATGCACATTAAACCTCTCATATAATACCTATATACGGAGATCTTCTCATAGCTTTGTGTTTGTTTTATCATGTGAGCAATATCTGCTCAGATGATAGATAAACTTGAATTACAGAAGGAGAAAATGAATAATGCCTTTAATATAAATGTGTTCATCTTTTTAACATGGTTTGACTAAGCGTAGCATGATACTAGCGTGACGGTGTCGAGCATTTTCTACTGATGAATAATGTATGTTCCACTTTCATGTCTTTTAATGAGGTCGGCTCCAAGAATACCTTCTTTTTCTACCCAAAGTATAAATAAATAAATAAATATATATATATCTCTGTCAGCGTTGTGGCTTCCCTGACAAGGTAGTGCAGGAGAGGAGATGGTAGTGCACATGAGGAGATTGTAGTGCACATGAGGAGATGGTGTTGGCCGTGAAAGGATAATGTTTTTTAGATAAACATATTCTTTATATAGATTGTAAGATTGCATAAACGTAATAGAAAACAAAAGACGAGTCCTACTCCATGTATTAATGATCAACTGACCATTGGTCTAACTATCTATCGACCAAACAGGCCATCGTATGTATGCTCATCCCCCCTGATATTCCCAGTGCCTTCCCCAGCCTCTCCTGTCACTTGCCTGACCTATCCTGTCTCTTCCCCGACCTCTCCTGTCTCTTCCCCGACCTCTCCTGACTCTTCCCTGACCTCTCCTGTCTCTTCCCTGACATTCCCAAACATACGAACCCTATTTGTACCCTCCCCAACTTACCTCCGTATGTCTATTAATATTATGACGTCACAGAAGGAATTTCCGGGGGGGGGTTCCCGGAATGTAGGCTGGTTTTTGCACATTTTTTAATTGAGACAGGTGGCCATGTCCGTATGTTGAGAGGGCCGTATGTTGGATGCCGTATGTTGTATTTTTTAAATAAAGATATGGATGGTATGCGGAAAGTAAACTGAAACCAAAAAAAGTAGTTTAGATGTATTTTCTTCGCATCTTGACCGCATCTTAGAGCCGTATGTTGGGTTTTATATCAACGTACGGTGAAACACCTTCCAGGTTTGTCGAATAGTAGGCCTAAGTATGTTCTCATTCAAATATATAAAAATGAATAAATAGCTATACTTTTTATCAAATAAGCAAGTTATATAAATGCTAATCCATTAACTTTATATCATAATATAAAGGTTCATTCGACATGGGATAGAGTTTAATGTTGTTTCAATCATTTAGTCTGACATTTAACCAACGACAAGTTGTACCTGCGAGATTCCAAATATTTTAGTGATCGTGGTTCAACACCTTTTCGTCATGAGACATTCATGCATGATGCAGATCACTACGGCATGCATCAGCTCATATGATACACATTTATCTGAATGCAGAACTGGCGAGTTACTCATTGGTATGGATCATTTTACAGGTGAATGTGTTCATGTAGTGTCCGTGTCAATGAAGACTTTTAAGTTCTACCACAAGCCTTAAAGTAGTATTTGTTGTCATGATGAACCAGCACGGCCCCATGCATTTCACTTATCATGATTGAGTCATAAAGAACCATTACTGCATCAAGATTACAGGTTAATTGGTGACTTAACCGTAGGAGTGCTTTAACATACTACGGTATGTCTTATCCGAGCCTATGTCAACAAAGGGTCTAGTCCATGAAAGCTCTATAAGACCCTTAAAGGGTCAAAAGTATCATGGTAAATTCATGAATTTACACTCATATATTGACGGCCTTTGCAGGTGCCATGGACATGCACACACGCGTAAGATATTAGAGATCAGATATTATGCAAAGCATATTAAGATGGATGACATAAATATATGCCTATAGTCAGAAAATTGCTGTATTATATAGACTGCGGCAATTGTCAGAAACATGTTCAGAACATTAGCTGCGCCAGGAGACACAATCCAGTAAATACATCAGAACACGATGAGGAGGGGTGGGGGGGGGGGGGGGGGGGTAATCACTACTTTCTCTTTCCCATACATGGTCATATACCAGTAAACACCCTACGTAGCTCAGAGGTTTCTCTAGGTAGATTTCCAACCAAAGGTCTGGATTTCGACTTTTTGTAAGGTCAAAACATTAAGGTTTATTTACGTTCTACTGACGTTTATGTTTGATTATAAAATTAGGCCAAAAAAAAAGGTTTGTTTTAGGTCACCCGACCGACCCTATGTAAACAGGGCCGACCCTACGTTTTTTTATGCAATTTTGAAGAACTTTTTATTTGTTTACACTTTTTGGGACTAAATTTTAGGTTTACAAAAGTTTTGAAAAAAATCTTACCATTTTCATACTTTTTGGGGTCAATTTTAGGGTAATGTAAAAAAAAAAGTTTTAAAAAAAAGAAGATAAAAACCGACCTACCGACCCTAGAGTTTCATCTCATGTTACCTGAAACAAAACTTTTTTTTATTTGGCCTTACGTAGATCTACGTTGAAATTGGTATTTTTTCAATTTGAAATGTGTATATATAACTCCTAAGTTTGGAGAGAATCTCTTTGGCACTTAAGCAAATGTAGCCCTTTTAACAGTGAAATCTTAGGGAGTGTTCATTTATTGATTACAGGGGGGGTGGTGAGATTTCGCGCGGAGGGGTGAAAAATTTTGACGCCTCCCCCTCAAGAGCGCGTGGAATGTTTCGCACCCCCCCTCGCCGAAGGCGTCTAAGATTTTTCGTCCCCCCCCCTTTGAACTATAGTAACGCATACGCTTTTTTGCTAAAAAGGGGCTTAAATTTATACGCCCCCCCCCCCCTCAAGATGGGTCAGAATTTTTTACGGCCCCCCCTCAGGAGGGGTCGGACATTTTTACGCCCCTCTCCCCCAAACCCACCACCCCCCCCTGTAATTAATAAATGAACACTCCCTTAATGATCATGAATTTAATGTCATGCAAATCAGCCGCACACCAATGAATATTTATCTATAAAGATTCAGAGATAAAAGAATATCATATGAGTTGTGTTATAAGACTCTTTTTTAAGAGAACACCACATCAGTGGTAATGAAATAAATACAAAGCCTCAATGAGGCCAAAATCTAACTTACCTGGCAAAGGATATAATAGGAAAAGAAAAAAGTCCACAATTCTATAGAGCAAGAGCCAGGGGTCTAACCTCACTGGTCTCTAATATCTTCTTGTAACTGAATAAAAACGATTCATTTTCTGTACCATGCCAAGTAATAACAAGTGTACTGGCCCTAATTCATGCTCATTTGCCTCTTGGTCTACTTTTTGTTTTTTTGTTTTGAATATCTTTATTTCGCCATACTTATGTTGAGTTACATGAAGATCATACCTGGGTTATCAACAGGTTCCAACAATGCTCAATGAGTTTAATAATGCTCCGTAATGTATTAAAGTAATTTCCTCTAATTTTACATCACTGGTCAGTGTCATTGTCAGTACATTCATATGAAGCATGTCCAGGGAGTTATAAGGTACATGCATGTCCAGGTGCCAAGACGATGTGTAGACATGGGTAGGGAGGCGGAAGAAGGTGGAGATGAAGGATGGTAGGATGGAGATGTTCATTCTGGGTGCATGTTCTTGTCACGGTGTGGTTTACCATTATACCTTTAAGGGCCACCTATGATGCTTTAATGTATTTAGTCTTTTGTCATCATGCCGGAATCAGCACTGGCGAGTAACTCGCCAAAGTTCCATGCATGTCTCATGTGGACCTTTTGGGCGTGTGTAATACCATAGGGTCGTAATAGTGACTTAGTGTATCATGAAGACTCAAGTACATGATGCATTAAAGTATTCTGTAGTTCTTAGAGGGCTAACGGTCCTTGGCTAACATGGCTTGTGGTTAGGTGAGGGGTAAGGGTTCGGTGACTTCTACATGTATATCCTGTCTGTCTGGTCCCAGGCTTGATATCAGGCTCTTCCGGAAGATCAACCCCTGTCTTCTTTATATTTACATTGCACCAAAATGATGTAGAAACAGCAGTTAAGCAGACAGCTAATGGAATGGTTATATAGAGGGGTAAGGGATAGAAACTACCAATGTACAAAGGGAGTCGTGGTTCAATGACTCCCTGTGCCTAGACTCCCTTTCTAAAGGGAGTTGCAGCAAGTGCCTGGACTCTGTTTGTGGCGGGGAGTCATAAAAGGGAGTAATTTTGGAGGCAAAACCTGGGCTCTCTCAGGGGAGTCACATGACTCCCTTTTAAGGGAGTCAGGTACCGACTCCTTTCATCAAGAGGGTCAGAAAAGGGAGTCATTCTGGGGGCAAGCCTGGACTCCCTTTTGACTCTGTTTCTTCTCTCTGTGCACGCAAGGTTCCCAAGGGTATAAATTCATCACGGCTCACCCCTTCTAGCAATAGTAACGTATCCAGGCTTATCGCTAAAAAGGGGTACCCCCCCCCCCCCACACACACACACACTCCCAGTCCATCAACCCCTCCTGTTTATCTCAAAAGGTCATACCTCTTTCTGATAGAAACAGGCGAAATAAAGGACCAGAGACAATGAATAAAAAGCTCAACTTGTGTGGCAGGGTGCATTTGTCCTCGTCAAACCCCAACTAGACCAGAGACAATGAAATCAAAGTACTTTTTCAGTATGTATGCATTTATAGTAATACAATGCAGCATAAAATACAATTATTTGGTCTAGTAACGCCTAGAATTGCTATGAACATGACTCTGTGTACGGGATATGTTATCAGAGGCTGTGTATGTACCATCACTGTGCCCACTACAGGGGGGATCAGTTTAGGAATGGGGGCCTTAATGGGAAATGCTCAGTCGCCATGTCGATTTTAAGAATTTGCTGTATTGATTTTAAGAAATGTCCCATTTCCCATGTCCCACCTCACTATCTTGTTTTTTCTTCCTGTTTCATGTCGGTAAGACCCATAATGGCCCATGTCGCCATAGCGACTTTAGGGGTCTGGGGCCATAACCAGACAAGCTATGGCTGGGAATTTGTTGAAGAAGGTTAAAGCAGGACTGTAAATAAAGGGAGAAGTAGGACAAAGAAGAACCGTACACATGACTCATTCAAAACCATATATGGAAGGAAAATAGTTAGAATATTAGAAAGAAAATAGGATAGGCCATATCATGCTGTCCTTTCCTCTCATTTATCAATAGTATGTGGTAGCCTGCCTACAGCTATTCATTCAACACTCTGGATGGCGTTTCTGGTGTGGACTTATGGAGTCCATAACTTTTCTCCATAAGCGATACCTTTTTTTCTTCAATTTCAATTACCAGACAAGCTGCGGCTGGGAATTTGTTGAGGAAGGTTAAAGCAGGGCTGTAAACAACATGAAAGTTCAAAATCATGCGGCTGCCATTATATTGCACGATATTGCATTGAGTTACAAGAAACCCAGTGGTGAAAGGGTTAACTAGAAAGTACAGGATCTGGGGCTGTCACAATTTATACAAGAATAACGGAATCTTTGTATTTCATACACAAGGAAACTTAGCAGATCATCTGGGCTATTCTATAAGGAGGACTAAGACAGCAAAAAGGTTTTTTTTTAATAGGAAACCTTGCACCTAGGGATTATATGTTCCTATAACTCAGTAAGAGTTTGGCTTTTTGTACCAAAGGCATTATAATATTCCACAATTTCATATCCCTAGCTTGGAGGTGCGTGTTTGAACATATGTACACTGATATTCCTAGGCTCCCTATACGACCAATCTTTCAGTCACTATAGTGCCTAACTTAGTAAGTCATTTTTTGGCTCCCTATACGGTCAACCTAGGTAGGTTATTAATGTCAGGTTGGTCAGTACTGACCAGCCCACCTTAGTCTTTTAATTTCCAGGGGAGCCACGGAGTGGTGATCATAGTATCTTACAGGTGGCCCCAACTAGTGGTATACAAATAGAACACACCAATGATGAACCTAGGTTAGCCACTACTGACTGACCCCTCAGTCATTTTTGAATATAATTTTGTCATTGTGACTAACACACATATGAGTAACCTAGGATAGTCAGTACTGACTAACCCTTTCAACCTATGGATTTTCAGTGTAGGCAGGCTCTTCGGCAGGGAATCTTATTTTCAGATCTCCTTTGGTTCGTTTTTTTTTTATGGATCTCAGCTCTAATTTCACAAACAAGTTGTACATCGTTAGGGCTAGCAGGACGTCCCTTTTCTCTTGTCAAGCATTTTGACTCCACATTACTCACGAGTATCATTGGTCATGTGCAGGATATCAGTTTTCCGAGTGCATATATGCACTCGGAAATTTGATATCCTGCAAATTAAGGCTCGGTTTTGAAGGATTTGATAAACCATCCTCTTCGTCCAACCGATTCTAAACTAGATAAACTAGATAATTGGTTACTTAGCTAAACACTGTTAAAAATCCCCCGTAGAAAAAACGGTGATTCATTGGCAACGATGGATGCCAAGCTTTCACCGTTTATTTTAGGGTCACCTTTTTTTAGAAGTCACCGTAATTATATACAGGATTTCACCGTTATTTTTTAATAATGATTAAGGATGATTAATTAGCTAATGTAGTGGCTCAAACCTTTAGGGATTATTTTATTTATAATTATAGTGGTTTGTGTAGACATACTAGAATTATTCTGCTGTCATGAATATTTTCTCAATTCACTACAATTATTCGTCATGTCTGATTTGGTTACATAAAGACATCTTAGTGACTGGAATTCATATTTGTCATGAATTAACCACTAAGATACATAGATAAGTATCTCATATCACTTTGCAATTACAACCCATAAGCAGAAGTATGCTTGGATTGTTATAAAACAACATCTACAGTGATATGCATATATATATTTCTCATTACCACACAATAGGTGTCTATGGTATTCAAACCACTTTCCGGTGTCCCACAAAGGTTAATAAACTATTTATTATAAATATTCAATCAAACTTAGTTTTAGACTAGAATGTTAATGCTGTATTGAAAAAATAATAACAGGAAACTATTTGATTTCTAACACATTTAGTCCACTTATCATGGTAGAAGCTTCACGAACGTCTGGTCTAGAACTAGGCTGCCACCTAGTTGGAAAAGATGGAACTTCCTAGACGACGGAATTTCACCGTAAAACAAATAACAGTGCTTTACCGTAATGGTTTACGGAGGTTCAATGTAAAATCAATTCCACTGACGGTGCCTCACCGTAATAGCAGCTAACGGTGAGGCACCGTTAAATTTAACGGTGGTTCTCTGTATAATCAACGGTAATTTTTAACAGTGAATCCTTATGTAATTGTTAGATAAAAGAGGGCCCCTATATAACATCGACATCAATATACGCTGCCGTGTATCGTGCTGTACGTTGTACGGGTGCTGTACACTTTCTACATTTCAGGCAGATGCACCTATGCGAATGCACGGACAAACGTTTACAGCGAGTCTTACAACAATCTTACAGAAGTCTTAGTCTTAAATATTGTGCCACTGCAAAGTTTTGATAAACCTTTTTAGGACTTTTGGTAATCGAGAAAAATGGGGTTTGGGGGGCACACTGAAAACCCAGGGAAACTGAAACTCGTCATAATGACGACCCAGGTTGTCATAATAAGCTATGGCATGTGGCAGTGCTGTCCTGTAGAGAAGGGTCTATGAATGTAGTCTCCAAGCAGTGTCTCCCTTCCAGTGGAGCACCCCTTTCATAGTATTGGTGTATTCTTGGTTGATCTAAGTACCATAACTTGTTATAAATTACATGCCAGTGGGTGAAGGTAATGGCCAAAAAGATATAAATCTGTCACCACTAATGGCTCATGATGAAAATAGTTGATCACTTTGACACTGAGTGACAGCTATGTGCCTCCGTGTGTGACAACTAAAAGTTGTCAATATTGATGACTTCAAGTCTTCAAATTGACCATACCTAAATCAACAACCTTAAGCGAGTCATTCTGACTACCCAATTAATGTAATTTCCTAAGGTCGTCATTATGATAACTTTGGTCTGAATGGATCAGATGTGACTACCTTAGGTTGTCACAATGACTACCTAAGGTCGTCACATTGACTACCTAAGGTTGTCAATTTTAGTATTGTCAAAATGACGACCCTGAGGTTTTCAGTGCAGAGCGCCCCATAACATACATGTCGGTCGTGCATATTTTAGTGCTGTCAACCATCCGGTTTTAAACCGGAGACTCTCGTTTTTTGAGCTGTAAATATATTTCATGATGAGTACAGACAGGAGAGTAAAATGGGGGTGCAGAGGGGTCTCCATTCAGGTCGGAAGTTCGCCGAAATTAAAGGTCCCAGTCACTTTTTAGAGCAATTACGCTATAGTTAAATATTTCCAAAAGTCCAATTATATCTCAATGATGTCTCCAAAATATTCTAAGAAAACGTATGTAGAGTAACCTATTTACAGGCACATTGTGATAAGTACATCCCCACCCCAATTTATGTAAGTTTAATAGTTTTAAGCTGCCACATGGTATTGTTAATGGTAATATTTGTACTAGGGTATAAGCTACTTGCAGGTATGCCTCCCCCCCCCCCCCCCCCCTCGCCGACTCAACCAGCCCTGGGCTTTACACGTTTTTTCCCCTGCGTGCTTGTCTCAGGGTCTTTTTTCACTCTGAGGTTGGCGGCACTGCATATTTTAATTATTTTAAAGCATAAAATTGCCAATTTCTGGATCTACAGATTTATTAGGGACAGTGGCAACTTGGTTGTTTTGTTTGAGTGGCCTCTTGGTTGTTTTGTTGTTTAGCTGATATATATGATAATGTATTTTATTGACAACTAACAGACTTTTGTGGATCCAATAAAGGTCAGAAATTCCTTCTGTGAGTCGCGCCATGTGCAATAAGAAAAGTGCACACATGCGGCCTCATCGTGTACACACATGGCACTGCCGTCCGCATACCACTCAGGGGCCGTCAATAGACTTGACCAGTCGGTATGTCCAGCCACCTTATGGGAATCAAACAATGCACAAGGTAGTTTCAGTATATGGTACACACACCCATAGGGATCATACAAACCAACAGTATTCCCTGGGTGTCCTTGGGGTAAGGGGAGCATTTTGGGTCCTCACTGGTAGGTTCTACCTGAATCTACATGTCTGCTATGCTTTGTTTGATCCCCAATCACCCATAAATAGCACTGACTGGTAATTCCTATTGGCAAAATATTGGAGGCTGTAGTTTCACGGTTGGTATCTAGCATCAAACAAGGTCTGTCACAGGATGGAGGGGGGGGGGGTCACGATGTACTAATGACTCTATGGACTAGAAAGCACCCAGTTACATTGGTTATAACTATATACACCAGTTGAATAAATGATGCAGGTTAAAGTACTATAAACATTGTCATAACCCTTTATTGCACGGGTCTAAGGACTGTATAGTTATTTTGGTCGGCATGATTAGTAAAAGCAGTACTGGTTAAACATTGCTGCATTAATGCATCATGCCGATCACACATGGTTGATACCCTCCTGAAGGGTTGGCACGATGCACCAATGAGTCAATGCAGTGGTGGCAAGTTATTCACCAGCGCTGCCTCGATACATAATAACAACAAATGAACATAGAACTTCGAGGTATTATGGTATCCCCAAAGTGTTGATAAAACCTTGTTGAATACAGTTCATATCAAGTACAACAAAGCGTATACTGTCTGGGGGATTGGGATTTGAAGTGAGGTGGGGGCGTAAGTTGGGGGATCGTGGGGGGAGGGGGAAGGAGGACAAAGAAGAATCGTAAACATGACTCATTCAAAACCATATATGGAAGGAAAATAGTTAACATATTAAAAAGGAAATAGGAGATATATCATGCTGTCCCTACCTCTCATTTATCAATAGTATGGGGTAGCCTGCCTAGAGCTATTCATTCAACGCTCTGGATGGCGTTTCTGGTGGGGATTTATGGAGTCCATAACTTTTTTCCATAAGCCATAACTTCTTTTTCTTCAATTTCTCGTAATAGGGGGCCAAAGTCTACCCGTTTACTTTTAGTTGTGCGGGTGACGAAAACCCTCGAATCAGGACAGGAAGTCACGGCACGGTATGCTTTAAGTATGGGTGCTTTTGGAAACTTGAATATATCTCATTCCAGGTGAATCTCTTATCTAAAATAGCACATGGCCGGGGAGGATACATGTCTGACACACACTAATGTAAAGGCATTTACAGTAGAAATCTTTCTTTGCTGAGAAATAACATTTTTTCTGAAAATCCCCGTAGCGTGACTCCGCTTCCTGTCCTGATTCGAGGTTATTAGATCACCCGTTTTTTTGCGTCGCATCGGGTTACTTACACACCCTATCTAGGCTACATGAAGAAGTAAGATCTAGTCTTTATTACACGACCTAACGTTATTGGTACGATCCTGTATTTGTTTAGGCATTAAAAAACGTACCACCCGGGGGTGTGGTACGTTTTTGCGTACCACCTGGCCGTGTGGTACGCTTTTCACTGCTCTAGACCAATCAGGAGGCAGCATTTTGATCACGTGACAGGGCAATGGCAGCGATGTAAACAAAGCAGACGACGATGTGAACGATGCAAATTAACGATATAAACAACTAAATTGGCGATGGGCTCAGAATTTGTCTTCTGGTCGTGTAATAAAGCTTGTATTGCATGATAAGGTCACGCATGGGGCGCACCAGCCCTCGGTGCATCTGCCTTATAAAGGCAGATGCACCTCGGGCTGGTACGGCCCATACGTGACCTCATCATGCAATACTAGCTATGTATTGTCCCCCTAGCATAGTTTATACGAACTTGGTCATGCATTTCTACAGCATTTTTTGAAAAGTCCATATATGCCATGAATTGTGTTATGGGGTCCATAACTTTCTTTTGGAGGTCCGTAAGTCAGTTCCATAAATGAGAAACGCCTTCCTGGCTGGATCTGTTATCTGACATCTGTGAAAAGCGGGCATATACCATATGCACTCTGACTTCCTGGTGAGACCCCTGACTGTGAAGTCCTTATGACACCAATTTCTGGTATCAATTAAAACTAAGATATCAGTCCCTGAAATCTACTAAATCTCACATTAGCACCAAATTCTAACAACCCCAACACCTTCTAGTTACAACAATAAGCAACACTTTTACAACCTTCAGGGTAAATATATTATGGTTCAGGCTGGTACCATACAGTGATGTGAACGACCTTCTTAAGGGGCTCTAATAATTATCTGATACCCTTACCCTGCTGTGCTCTCATTAAGAAACATCTTTGTCGGCCTCACCAGCTACACCCTCAGAAAAGTGAGAGTCATTGTCGCTAAAACTACCCTCACCTGAGGGTCAGGCAGTGCCTGATCCTCAGATGAGGATAGTTTTAGCGACAATGACTCTCACTTTTCTGTGTGTGTAGTCTGACATAAGGTATAACTCCATTCATTTTCATCTGACTTTCCATGCATCTGCAGTTGCCGCACCCCCTCCCCTTCCCCTTCGTTCTACCACCCATTTAACAATAACTACCTTGTTTTGTTTCATATTTGAGACAATAGAAGGAACATATAACCTATAGACCCTGTGTATTGAGCATACATGCGCTACATGCATGTGTAAATTTCAACTATTGATAGGGACTTTAAAATGACTTTGTCTGATCCTGCAATATCAAACCTTTCAGGTAAGCAGAGTAATTTAATATAATTATGCACTTGTTTACTATAGGATACATGAATACAGCCCTGGCGAGTAACGGGGGCCGGCCAGAGCAGCACTCCCGTATACATGATGCCCTACGGGCCTGATTCATGATACACCACGGAATGGTTGTCATGATGCACCAAGGCAGGTTTCTCACCAGCGCTGCCATGGTGCATCATGATATCAAATGAACATGAACCTGAGGACATCATCCTGTCCTTAAAGGATTAAAAAAATCATATTGTATAAAGACCTACCTGGCATGCTGATGATGTGCAGCCGACTCGTTCATAGAGTTCGCGGA
Organism: Harmothoe impar; assembly: GCA_947462335.1. Lineage (NCBI taxonomy): Eukaryota > Metazoa > Annelida > Polychaeta > Phyllodocida > Polynoidae > Harmothoe > Harmothoe impar. The sequence goes on along the minus strand of OX381721.1, from coordinate 7,380,727 downwards.
TGATGAAATATGTCTGCTGCAGACTGAGACGAGGTGCGGCAGTGGTGTTTGTTGTCTGGTTAACATCCAAAAGTCTCAATAACTTGTCCACAATCAGCAAATCTGGTGTCTGTTCCTCGGTATGATCTGCAGCAGACCCAGCTATACCTACAGTGCCCAATGCCAGTAGAAATACACACACCAGGGAGAAAGTGGTGTTGGTCTCCATATTGGGAGGAATTGTTATTTGAAATAGAATGTGAAATTGTTTTAAATGTGCTAGAGATGAGCCCTAAATCAACTCTGTGAGCAGAAGTGTATATCTATGATGATGCTGCAATGTTATTTCATTGAAGCAAGCCTGGCTGAGATACCTTTGCGAAACTGAGTAGATCCATGGGGATATATCAAAAGGCAGCTCCTCTGCTCAAGACCTATCCTCCCACTGATGTAAAATCAGGATGGTTTTGGAGATCAGGGACAGAATAGATTAGGTAGTTTTCCAGATTCAGCCTACAGGTGGCGCCCGTGTGTAAAATGTATATTTGGGCAGCCAACTGTGACGGTCTGAAGCTCTGCCTCCTGTCTCGACCACTGCCAATAAACCTGTATAAGGTTTGGGTGGAGGTGCCAATATCTATACAAAATGTATGAGATTTGGGTGTGGGTCCCATGGACTGGGTGTGGAGGGACTGCCCCGGTCACTGCCTTCCTGACTGACTGCTTCTCAGTCGTACAAACTGGTCACGTTCTAAACCAGCAGACGACACAACGGAAGTGACCTAAAATAGGTCATAAATTATTCATTTATTACCACGCAATATGCATATGGCTGCTTCTGTAGTGTTATTTATAGACTATAAATAGTGCACCATGTCGTACATGTGGTGTGTCCTGTTAATATGTCCTTGTGTGATTCCCCTTGTGAGCAGTAAGGTAAGAACCAGGTGTGTCCATGTATATATATAGCAGTCTATATCCGGCTTCTATGTATACCCCTTAGTGTTGCACAGTGACGTTATTAATAAGATGCATGAGTCAGCTTGTTAACTCCAGACTCCAGTGCATGTTTCCCAGTGCATACCTGCCAATCAGTGTGCCATATGAAACAATGCCCTGTGGGTGCTGCCCTGGAGGCCCAGCATGACCTGTATAGATGACCTGCTTGTGTGTATATTGCGGCTTGGAGGAGTAGCCGGGAGTGACCTCTAGTCGCTGCAGGTACGGGAGGAGTGGACTGCATGAGAGGTGGTGGGCGGTACACATAGGGGCAGAAATGTGAAGCAGGTATCGACCAAGCTTCACAGTGATATTCATACAGTGCAGTATATAGGCCGACTTAGGGAGGGTACATTATTTATGGCCGAGGGGGGGGTGAGCATTTGAGTGGGGGGGGTCAAATTTTTTAAGGGGTATTCATAGGGGGGGGGGCTTTTTCTTTACCCTATTCTTAGGGGGGGGCTTTTTTTTTAGGGGTATTCCTAAAAATGTCGCGAATTTAGTATGTTGAAATGTCGCGAATTTTGGTAACAGCCTGTGTTATATTTTACCAAATTAGGTCAATATTTTCAAAATTTTCTAAAATTTTCCTCAAACTCACTGCATCACTTTTGACACTCAGAATAGCCCACCGTTTTGTCAGTCTTCAAAAAAGTGCCGGCCTCATGTAAGCACTGAGGGTATGGGAGCTTCCAATTTATATCAGCGAGTATCATGAGACGTTTACACTAAAACACCTTACGAATGGATGTATTTGTTGCAAGGTAGTAAATTGTAGGTTAAAAAGTGCCCAGGATTAAATGCATACAATTAGTAGACACCAACATTTTTGTAATAGAGTTGAAAACGATCCAGGGTGAGGGGGGGGGGCGCTTTTTTTTCAACCTATTCCGAGGGGGGGGGGCCTTTTTTTCAACCTATTCAGAGGGGGGGGGCAATTATTTTTGACGTATTCGATTTGCCAAACGCTCACCCCCCCCCCTGCCATAAATAATGAATCCTCCCTTGGTAGCGTGGATAAAGTGAGTCTGGGTGCGCCGTGCATTCACGACAGCCAGCCAAGCGGAGCGGGAAGCAGTCTCATTGGTATCTCATTGTACATGTACATGTCATGATATATTGGTATATTCGGTAATTGCTGTCACAAAACGCCTATATGCCCTATATGGGACGCTTATATTATGGGGGTGCAGAGGAGTAGTCACTTTTTAGACCATTTTTACTATTGCTAAAATTGTCAAAAAGTCGCTTAAATTCTTGTACTAAGTCGCCAGGTCGTTTTTGGCCCCTCAGGAGCCACTTATAAAGTTACATAATGCTTCGGAGACGGGCCAAGGGTAAAGGACATATTCATGTATTTAATAAGTGGGTTTTTTTCTAGTTGAACACTCACTTTCAAGGAAGATTAGGAACATTCTGGGGGTCCCAATTTTCCCTGTCGATTTTAAGAAATAGCCATGTCATCCTAAAAAAGGCCCATGTCGCCGTGTCGAATTTAGTGGTCCACGCCCATACTCTGCATTGTGATACCAGTACTTGTATGGTAAGTTGGCAATACTATCAGTACTTGGGTAGTGTTTAAGTTAGGGGAAGGTTGCCAAAATTGAACCGCCTAAGATAATATGCTTCATAATGTCTCATGATTAGTAGCCCCACAGCGAAAATTGAAAGGGGTCCAAAATTGAAATAGTGTATCCAAAGTTGGACCTGTAGTTTCGCAGTTGGTACCTAGCATCAAAGCGTCACGCCCCCCCCCCCTCCCCCTCCCCCTCCCCCCAACCCTATTTTTGAGGGTCGTTCTGTGGGTCGTTTGGAGCAGGGTAATAATTTCAGACCTGAGTACCGCCTGTCGAAGGGTACCGTCATAGAGTGACTAGTACCCCCCCCCCCCCTCTTTAAAAAAGGGTGGCATGGGCAGGGGGTGCAACAAAGATACGGGGGTGGCGTAAGTAGGGGAAGTCTACAGGGGCGGATCCAGAAGGGGTGGTCATGATGGGTGTGGACCACTAAATTCGACATGGCGACATGGCCGTTTTTGGGCCTAGTGACATGCGACATGAGGAATATTAGAGATAGCGACATGGGACATGGACATTTCTTAAAATCGACATGGTGACATGGCTTTTTCTTAAAATCGACAGGGCGACATGGTCATTTCTTAAAATCGACATGGGAAATTCGGACCCCCCCATCCAGACCCCCGTCATGGGGAGGGGGCACATCCAAGAAAATGTGGTCTGTGTGGGTGGGGGGGGGGGCACGGGCAGGATCTTGTACCACATTTTCTATTGTGAAGAGTTCTTCTTAGGGTCATTTTCAGGAGGTCAAGGGGGTCACGTACCTGGTCTAGTGGTAATGTTGGGCAATGTACAGGGGATGATGACATCCAAAGCCAAAGCCAAAAAGCCTACTATGTAATAGATAGACAATGGTTATGAAAAGGTATACAGAATTAACCACAGCTTTCTTGTGGGGCCAGACGAGGGCGGAGCCCGAGTCGCCCTACCAGAAAGCTGTGGTTAATCCTATTTACCTTTTCATAACCATTGTCTATCTGTTTTAAACCACGGTATGCAATATAACCAATGTGTGAAGTCTATTCTCGGGAGCAGAACCTACGTCACACAGTTCAGCGTGGGCCTTATCAGGCTTATCTTCCCTAAGATAACACCCCCCAAAAGGGGTCTAAATGAATAGGCAATGTACTAGAAAAAGGTGTTAAAATCCTTATCGCAAGAGATTTAAGCTACCCACAACAAAAAGGATTGCAAAATCTGAAAGATATTCAAAGTATCCTTTAGAATTGAGATGCATTAAGTTCTAATGCCATTATTAACAGAGAAAATAGCAAAAAGGTGACTTTTCCTAGTACATTGCCTACGTAGCTAGACCCTTTGCCTCTCCCTAGCAACCAGGCCTTCTGCGCCCGAGAATTGTTCTAACCCACCACCGTGGTTTAAACCTCAGTAGACACAGTGGACAACGCCGGGAGGTGGTGGACACATTAGGCTGCGATTCACATAGCGGAGAGCTAATAGGGCTTCACGTACCCTGGGTGCAGACTCCAAATACATGTACAGTCCTGACACAGGGAATGTCACCTTAACCCTTGAAGGGCAGCAGCATATTGGTTTGATACGCTACCATACCGGCGCTTATGCAAAAACCGGTGCTTAAACGCAGCATTATATCCTATATTATAAGACCATTTGTGGTTATGAAGAGGGCACGTAGCTTCGGCAATTACAAGTTGTCAGATCCGCATTAATGCATCATACAGGACCTACTAAAGGGTCGGTATGATTGGGGGCATGATACACCAAGATGACCCATGAGGCTGCATTCCAGCATCATGTCATACTGAAAGGGTTAGCATCCCCCATGGCCAGGTACGGCTCCCTATTCTTAGCGTTAGACATGACCCGAGTTTGAGAGAAAAGGTGCTGGGACGTGGGTGGGAGTGGTGGGGAGGTGAACTGGGTATGCATTTTATTTCAAAACGGACATGGGATAGGGTGGCGGAGGCAGGGGGCAGGCTATGCATGGGGAATTGAATTAATAGTAGACTAAGAATAGAAATGTTGTCACCCTGGGGTGCACCAACTAAACCTTTTTATCCCCCTCATGTCCTGAACCATGCCTTACGAGTTTGACTACATACTGGCATAATTACCATTATAATAAGAACCACAAGTGTGATAGACTTTCACAATAAGGCTGGTATAACCTATCTTGAGCGCAATCGCCAGATACAGTTATTAATGATGATATGGAAGAGTCATGGTGAAGCCCTATATAGAACAGCTGCATGTGCGTACCAGAGGTGACTTCAAAATCAAATTCAGGAAAAAGAGGGCAAAAACCAAAATAAAGATTGACTCTCTTCCACTGTTACCCCCCCCCCCCCCAGCCCCCACTAATACCCATTCATCACGTTTCATCACACTCCATTATTAACTGCACGCTTTCTATGTAAATGGTATCCTAATTGCAACCTTTTGGTTCCTATTACATTTATTAACTAATATTGTTTTTCTACAACATAATTGAGAAAGCAACAATTGTGAATGCTCAACATTGGAAGTGGAGCCTATGATGTTTGTGAGGACCCTTTCGTGTACGCCGAAAAAGTTCTTTCAGACCATTCGTGCCAACACATATCTAATCTAATCTAATCTAAAATATCATGAATATAGGATTTATCTTTAATAGTAACATATGAGGGTGAATGCAATTAACTTAGTACATCTATGGATGACTCATTATAAAAGTGAAGTCAAATTTATAGAATACATGTACATTGTATAACCCTCTAGGAACTGAATGATGCATGCCTCAGAGGCACTCACTGAGTTCTTCATGAAGAGTCAAAATGCTCATGACTTGACTCAAGTTGTAAACGGGGCAATGGATATGGCCAGTGTACACTGAAAATCCATATGTTGAAAGGGTACAGACTATGCTATGTTCGTCATATGTGTGTTAGTCACAATAGCAAAATTATATTCAAAAATGACTGAGGAGGTCAGTCAGTAGTGGCTAACCTAGGTTCACCATTGGTGTGTTGTATTTCTATATACCACTAGTTGGTGCCACCTGTAAGATACTATGATCACCACTCTGTGGCTCCGCCTGGAAATTAAAAGACTAAGGTGGGTTGGTCAGTACTGACCAACCTGACAATAATAACTTACCTAGGTTGACCGTATAGGGAGCCAAAAAATGACCAAGTAGGTTAGGTACTAGTGACTGAGAGATTGGTCGTATAGGGAGCTTAGGAATATCAGTGTATCTGTGACCCTTCTACCATATGCAATGAGTTTTGAGTTTTGTTAATTCTTATTACTCTCTCCACAAGTAAGATTTGTGTGGTATAACATAAGGCAATTTCAGGGAAAGAACAATAAGCCCTGATCTAAGAATAAATGTGACACAATCTGCGAAAAGGGACCTTAGTGCAGGGTGCATTAAGGTATCTTTTCCCAGTAGATGTCACAAATAAATAATGGTTTCTATAGATGATCATAACATACAAGAAATTCAATGTAGGGAGGGGGTGATAATAGATTCAGCAGTATGAAAAGATACCAGGGATATATCAGTAATAAAAGTTTGCCTTCCAAAAACATATGTCATATCAACAAAGACCACCATTTAGGTTCTAAAACATTCTATTTACCTTCCAAATAAGGAAGCCTTTCGTCATAAATGGAATGTTTTGTGCATTACTACTGGATTCTAAAAAAATATTAGCCTGTGTCTCTCATTTTAGGTCATGGTGGAGCTAAAAATGGTACTAATCCCGCGGGGATACTAGTCTAGAAGTAGAAGCCCCCTTTGTAGGCCAACCTCAACTTCTGGTATGAAGTTTTTTTCTCTGCTGATTATTGATGTATAGGGTCTAGGTAAGATTATTAGGGTGGGTGTGGAGCTCTCATCCTTGGGCAATTTGAGATATTCAAGATGGCCGCCAGTACACTCCCGAAAACTAAAAATGTGTCTATCTCAACTTCTAATCAACTTAGAAACACAAATAAAAATGCAAAAAGTGCATTTATGAGGTCAAGGAATACAACCATGCCATTTTCAAAAAGAAATATGGCAGCCATTTTTAATTTTTAATGACATTATGCATGAAATATGCCTCGTTTTGACGGGAAAATTGCCATAATGACACTATACTGTCACCATCTTGCATTTCAAACACTTATGAGGGCAAGGATGTATTCATGCACTCATGATAGCTTAAAAAGGAATAGTTAATGACAATAACATTCTTATAATATAATATTACATATTATGTGGCACAATTAGCAAAAAGGGCCCTAATTTGTTGTGCTACCCCAGTCTTCCCTATCGGGTTATCCTAAAGTAGATGTTACTGTAGTGTCTACAATACAGTCATTTTGTGATTTATCATTATTTACTTTTGGGAATAACAACCCAAAAAGATATTCTAGATTATCAAAGTGATAAGGGTAGAACTGTACATATAGGGAATTCCTATGAATGTCCAATAATGGCCATGACATATACTCAAACCTGGCCAACCTAGAGGTGATGTCTGTTATCTCCTACCACCATAAAGAACGGCAGCAGTTATACTAGCCCGTTTGGGGGGCATGCCCCCGAAGAATATGTTGATGTTCTAGACTTGAAATGGTGGTGTCTTCTCACTAATTTTGGGATGTAAAATAAGACTTAGGGCTGTACCTAGCCGCTATCATTTGGTTTGAGTTATACCTTTTTTTTAGGGGAAAAAATGTTTTGATATTTAATAGCAGAAGAAATATAGAAGTAACATTTTGTATTGTATTTCATACATTTGCCCACACCTAGTATCATAAGAAAAGGACTATGTAACTATAGATGGGGCAGCCACAGTTTGAAAGATGGAGGGACATTTAGAAGGAAGGAGCATGGTGGGGAGGAGAGGACAAAGGTGTGGGGCAAGACTTGGTGGAGAGGAGAGGACAGAGGGATAGGACAGGACATGGTGAGGAAGTGAGAAGAAAACATGGCAGGATTTGGGAGGGGAGTGTATATGGGATGGAGGAGGGGATGGGAGAAGATATGATATGGCAGGGGAAGCAAGGGGCCATGGTAGGGGAGGGGATTATATGATGGGAGGGGATTATACGAGGAAAGCAGATGATATGGGAGGGCAATGGATGTGGTAGGGGTGGGAAGGCTATGTTTGGGATATGGGAGACCAAGGGGATTCAGATGGTACGGGATTAAGGCAGGAGAGGGGAGAACCATGTCCAGCCCATTTCCCACCTCCCTCTCCCATACTCAATCATACCCAAACTGGATCGTAGTGCTGGGGATGTATGATTCTTGATATCTAGTCCCTGGGCCATCACCCCCCCCGCCTCCACCCAACTTCCATCACACTGCCCCCCATGCCCCTTCCCATGCCCCTCTCTTGCCTTGCATTCTATTGCTTCCTTGTCCTTTTCTTTCATACTGCCCTTCTTCTACGAATGCTTCCCTCTTCCTCTGCTTTCCCATTCCCCTTCCTACCTACCTCCCCTTTTCCTGACCACCCTTCCATTGATTTCCCTTCTATATATCCCTCTCCCCAATTTCTGCTGGGTAGAACAGGGGAGTAAGAGGAGGATCCAGGAGGACGTCAAGCACCAGATAAGGAAGGAAACAGTCATGGTGAGGGCAATGAACAGGGGATGGGAGGTTACAGGGGTAGATGAGACACAGGGCAAATTTTGGTAGAGATACGTGAATAGAGGGGGTCATGGGGAAGGAGATGATACAGGAGAGGACAGAACATGAGAGGGGGAGAGGAGCTAGTTGAGGGCAGGACTTACATGTCAGGGAGGACACAGGTGGAGCTAGCCTGGAAGGAGTGGACATGGGACAGGAGATGAGGGCTTGTGGGAGAGGAGCGGATATGGGATGTCTATGGTAGGAGAAGGACCTCGCCCCCCCCCCCCTCAAACTTATTCACACCTCCCTCTCTCAGGCCTCTGCATGTCCACCCTTCCCGAACTATCCTGATCATAACCATGAGTTTGACATGTGAAGAAGGGATGGGGTCTCTGGGTTGGGGGACTGGAGACCCTGCACCCTCAGACAAGTGAGCGTCACTGTCGCCAAAAACACTCTCACCTGAAAGTCTGACACTGCCTGGCTTTCAGCTGAGAGTGACGCTCCCTTGTTTGAGGGTGTGAATGGATATACTTAGACCACAGAGGTTGAAGGGTGGAAGCCCAGAGAGGACCCATTGAAGCCCCAGGAGGAAAGGTGGGAACCTGGAAGGAGGTGTGGGTACCCTGATAGGAGGGGTGGAATCATTAGTTAGAGGGGTGAAATCGCTAGAAGGAGGAGTTGGGGTCCTGGGAGTGGGGCTGGGGTTGTGGGCTCTGAAGGAAGGTGGGAGGCACTAAGACACTGAAGTAGTAGGGGTCCACACACTGCCAGGATCATAGGCCAGGATGATGCTGACAACTGACAAGAACGTGATGGGCCCCCACCCAGGGAGAATTTGCCCCCTACCTTTTCTCTTCTTTGTCCTTTCCTTTTCGGGGCATCCCTGGATCTGCCATTGTTTAATGTGCCATTAGTATTTACCTTCATGAATATGGAGATAGAATGCTCATTCGTGGAAGTCCCATTTTTAAAATAAGATTTAAACTGAAACACAGGTTAGACAAAACAACAAATAATGCAACACACACATTGTTAAACTGGCTAAAACGTCTTTGCATGTGCTTCTCTTCTGATCTGGTTACCCAATCCCACCACAAACCTCCTGCAATGCCTAAGTTGGAAGTGTAAAATTCACAACCCAGTGCACTTCAATGGGTAGACCCCCTGGTCAGCTAAGTGCAATCTTCTGGCAATTCCTTCAGACTTTAGCAGTGGGCCACTGTAACTCTCTATTCATATACCACATACAATCCCCAATTGCAGGAAATCTTAGATAGTGGGTAGGAATAATTCAGACTACATGGGTTTCTCTGCTTTTTACATAGAAATAACTATCTTTAATATATCATCATTATGTTCAGGGTTCTATAAAGGTCATAAAGGTAAAGAAACTAAAAAATACTATTTGCACTAGTGGACATGCAAACATCAACAAAGGTAAGTTATTACGAGGGCTATGATACTCTAAGCTGGTTCTTATGCAATCAACATAGAAACTTCAAATCTGGGCAGGCCTATATGGGACCCACCACTTAGCCCAGGACAAAACTATGGTAAGTCCCATATGAGAGTCCACTAGGAAACCCATTAAGCAATGCTGATGGAGTTACTATTCTCCAAATTATACACTTTGACAATACAGTGATGGCCATTTTTCCAGTTTTCTGTCAAAACGGGGCATATTTCATGGATAATCCCTTAAAAGTTCAAAATGGCTGCTATATTTCTTCTTGAAAATGGCAGGGTTGTATTCCTTGACCTCATAAATGCACTTTTTGCATTTATATTTGTGTTTCTAAGTTGATTAGAAGTTGAGATAGACACATTTCTAGTTTTCGGGAGTGTACTGGCGGCCATCTTGAATAACTCAAATTGCCCAAGGATGAGAGCTCCACACCCACCCTGATAATCTTACCTAGACCCTATACATCAATAATCAGCAGAGAAAAAAACTTTATACCAGAAGTTGGGGTCAACCCCTCTGGCTTCCAGACTTTCTGCTTGTCTGCTCACATAAATGACACCTATAATATTATATTTAACATTCTAGTCACATGGCTATCACCTTTTTGATGGCAATCATGGTACGTGCTTATCCTATATAGGACATCAGCAGTCAAGCTGTCTGAGGAAAAACCTTTACTTTATTATGAATCTCATTTATGTAAAGCTGAAAGTCAGCTTTTTACCCAGCAGCCGTAGAACAACGAGGACAGAGTGGTTTACTGTGTGGTCGTGGGGCCTGGTCCCTATTCTCAGTCCCCTGATCAGACACCAACGTTATAGACACGTAGGGCCTACGTTAACGTGTTTGATAAGAAGAAAATGCCTGAATAGGGATTTTGCAGCCTCCTACGGTGTCACTTTTTTTATTGGAGAGAATGGGAGATTCCTAAGAGAATTCCACGTGTCTTATACTAAAAAATGGGTGTACTTTCTCAATCTCACATTGCAAGTATTTTTGGCACATACAGAATATCCTTTCGATATAAATACTGCAGTTCTTCCCAAAGATATCGGGGGCCCAAATGGTAGTGTTTTTCTAAGGGAAAGTGTATATATATATATTACAGTTTGGAAATCAGCGGGTTTATTTAAAGCCTGAACATGGAAGGTGTCCAATGTGCGCCATGGATATGCGGGGATAGTGTGTACAGAGGGCGTGGTGAGGACAGGAAGACCACGTATTTGTATTATGTAGTCTCAGTACTTCCTGCTAAAGTCTTTCTTTGTTTTAGGTGAGAAAGCTCTTGTACTGTCATAAATCGCCTCTCTGTATAGTCTGGTTTTTATATAGCTTTAGGGCACGGCATCTACAGCATACCTTCCTCCTCCCCCTCCTTCTCTCTTTCCTATCTCTGTCTATATCATTTTCTGAAGTGTGCGGCTGGATCTGTGACACGTACCCTTATCCTTGCTGCATATAAAGGTAGCTTTTGTGTCATGAATGTTACTTTTTCAAGGAAACTTTCGCCACCACAGTCCCTGTTTTTAGGAGAATAAATTACAGTTTACGGGCATATAAGGAGGAAATATTGTGTTGTTTTTTATTGAAAAGGCTGACAAATTGAAAACCTGGACAAAAATTTTGCTAGGCATATTCAGGTGGAAACGTATCCTTGCCAGCTGCACACATATTTTGTCATGTTACACACAAATTATACAAGACCCCCCCCCCCCCATCTCAATCCCTCACTGTCTCTCCTCACCCACGCTCTCTCATTCCAAATTACTCGCTCACATATCCAATGGTGGAAAATGCCTTGTAGATCTGAACATTCTTAGACGATGAGATAAGACTCACAGAACTTTTTGTTATACTGAACAGTATGTTTTATTCCATAACATCATCAGCTGATGAGATATATGGCGGCGCCGTGCCTATAGTATTAACCATTTTAAGTCTGGAACATGTATAGTGTACCACCGATATTACTTATACCAGTACGTAGTATTATATATATGTAGTGCAAACGTTCTATAGTACAAAGAAGGAATAACTCCATCGACATGCAGCCAATCACAGACCTGTCAGCTTTTGATCACGTGACCTACTCATTATGCAAATGAGGACATGACCTACTTTCTAAACCAATGAGCATCAAGTATTTGGTCACGTGACTAATTATTATCCAAAAGGGGAGGGGCCTATTAGGGTGTGACCTAAATACATTAACCAATGAGAGAGCAGGATTTGGTAGAGAGAAAATAAAATTGTAGAAAAAACATATCAATGAGAGAAATTGAATAAAAACAGAGCAGACTCCAGACAGTTCCAAGAACTTTTCTTTTGGGGTGCATAAATGGTGAAAGCCTCAACAGTAGACTCTGTACAATTGTAGTAAGCTCCAGAACCATTTCAGCGAGACAAATTAGATTTTTCTGTACATGCTCTAATCGCTCCACACATGTTAACTCCTGAGGAGTTTTCTCTTTCGCATCGCAACTGATTGATTTACCAACTGGTCGCACAACTTCGGGTTTCTGCTCATTTTCAGTACACATCTGGTTTCGGGTTTAACACGCTTCTAGTAAAAAAGTGAATACAATGAGGTCCACAGGTCACTGCAGACGTGTGTTCGACACTTGACAGGTTTTGAAAGCTTTACAAACGATATAGATGCAGTGCTCAATGGTGGTAAACCAAATGAATCGAAATAGTACACGACACCAGCTTTTGACACATAAAAAGCCACGCAATGTGCATCGGGTAAATATTGTGGGTCTGTATTGCTCACAAAACAGGTGTCCTTTACAGGATGACTAGGGATGTGTCACAAGAAAAAACACATAGAAAGTAAGACTTTGTGTGAACGTTATTGGTTCCAGCATATTCATACAATAGCTCAGTTCATGTGATAGCCCATGATGGGATGTCTGTCTCTTGTCGATTCAATCAAGTTATCATACACCAAGTACAGCAGCACAGTTGTGGTCTCGGGTAACACTGTACTGAAACTGAGTTTCACTCGCAGTTGACCTGAAACACCATGTACCCATCTGCAAAGTCTGACAGCCCAATATCGCATGAGCGACGACCCTCGTATATCTCCGTCTCCGTGGGAAGGGCGAGGTATTCTCGCACCACTTGCTTTTTGGCAAAGTCGGGAGTGTAAGCATCGGTGGGGACTTTCTGATCATTCACGATGACTTGCACCGAGTTGACATTGCAGTGTTTCAACTCGTAGGTTTTTTTCTTGAAGTGACCACTGAACGTGTTGTGATCCGCAAAGCACAGCAACATGCGCGAGGGTAACTGACCCGTGTTGGAGTGCGTGTAAGTATGATCCCTGTTCCCCTTGGGAATGGCGTAGGTGGTAACTTCTACTCAGGTCACCAATGGGGAACTTGAAAGGGCCATGAGCACTCACCACACGTTCATGAGTCTCCACGATCTCAGGAGTTATAGTCACACGGCGCACATAAAGATTTTGATTTTGTACTCGGTACCGTCACTATGAGACAGAAGCTAGGTGGAGCTTGCTTCAGGGTGATACTGATCTCTGTTTCACCAGGAATCAACTTGGGCTGATGAGCGAGATCAAAGTGGAGACGACTCATCAGTTGAAATGGACTGTTGGAGATCAGGGCTTGGTGTGCTTTGAAACTCGCATTTGCATTGGTTAGCTCATTGAACTGTCCAGCCGTATCCTTGAACCAACCTTGAACCATCATCAGATTTTCCTTCACGGCACCATCGTAATTCAGTAGAGCTTCGAGGTAGGCTCGGAAACGATAAGTCTCTGTGTTACCAGAGATTTTGAAACCACCCACGGTGACTTGAACATCTTTGAAGAGAGAATGTGCAAAGTTGTTCACTTGCGCCACAACGTCCGTGACAGCCATGTGTGGACCCCCACCAGTCGCTTTCACCACTTTCAACTCCAGGTTACGTAGTTTTCACTCAGGTCGGTATACTCCTGTGACTTGCTGACGGTGAAAGTAATGTTACTACCATCACCCAAAGTGTTTTTCATCTCTATTCCAGTGAAGGCTGACCTGAGCACGCTTGTCTGAGCCGGTGGTACAGCATGCAGATCTAGTTCACTCACACTACACTCCCTGCTGTTCTGGTGTACGAACGATATGATGATCTCCAGTTAGTCGAAAATATCCCTCTTTATGCTTCGAGCTTTCTAACTATGGCAACTGGTGTGTCCACTTCCTGTTTGTCAACATTTGACTGGTGTCTTGTTGCACACTTTCTTCTTTATATCCACTGTCGGGCGTGCTCTCACAGTCAAATTTCTCAGGGCGGCCATGCCATAATTCTTTAGGCTCGTCGTCAGTTGACAACCATGCAACATATCGTCGGGGACACCCACACCAGAGCGCAACTGTGTCTTTCCCAAAGTATTGAATATGGGTGTGGCACCACACATCAGGCGTGCTTCGCCTATACCGTGACCACCCTGGTATGGTCGACCGCTGTAGATGGTCACACTGTTCCCACATTGAGCTCTGAAGTATGCTGCGTAACCGGAACTCGTCATCCTACCACCAGCACCAGACGCAAAGTAAGGTGGTCATTGTCGAAGCACTTCTCCTCTCAAGAATGGTATTGGTTCACCCGTTCTGTCTCTTAAGTATATACCGATGGAATCCAACCTCTGTGAATTGAGCGGGAAGTAGTCTAGGTGTGGAAAACTGACTGCCTGCATACCACTCGTGTCCACACCACTCCGGTTAACTGCAACACAACGTAGCAGGGGGACATGCATGTCACTGACTCTTCTGTCTTGGATGGCATCCGTGTACACGTATAGACAGAGTACACATCACCGAACGGGTCCATGGTGTAGACACCGGACGTGGTCTTCTTGAAGAATGTCTTGGCACCGAGACCTAGTATGTGTGCCAGATGTTCGGTGAGCAACACACACCTGTTTCTCGGAACCTTGACGGCGACACGTCCCGTCGTTGATTGGTAGAGGAACAATTTCTTCAATTTGAGGAAGTTACGCCCGTCCAAGTTGTCTGCCAACAGGCTGTTCAAGTGTCGGACGAGCTTGGTGTTGTCTCGAGTGAAGAAGAGAGGTATGTGAAATATGTTTGGTAGAAACAAGCAAACACAAGTCATTTTTTTCATGTGTCGCACCAGACCATGGGCTAGTGTCCATAGTTTTCAACATCTACCTGAAGTGACTGTAGCTACTCAGGGTTCCGACGACTTGGTTGTGTTGCGCGACAGCAGATTTCGACTCCAGTTCCAACCGGTTGCAGCTACTTGTTACCGTATCTCCACGTCCAACTCTTGCTCCACGGGGCATGACAACTTGGGCACCGTCTCTCGCTCTCCATCTGTAGCCAACAGGTTCATGCTCTTTATAATCTTCTCCACGTTCATGACTCAATTGATTCTACCCCAGTGGATGTCAGGGATTCTCTCCTTCTTGAACGTCCCCTTTGCCAAGGTGCGCTTGGCTTCTGCCAACGCGGTCTTTGTTCGCTATGGGAGCACCATCACCATTTTATTGTCCCTCACATTGCTCCACTCTGTGGGTAGAATGACCTCACTGAGTGCTACTTTGTGATCCTCCCCCCGGGTCAATGGTCTCTTGAAATGGGTCTGGAAGGAGGACGAAGTGTTGTCGGGGTAGTACTCTGTGGAGCTGTTGCTTGGATGTGTAATGTTCATATCTCAAAGGTCCTTCACTCTCGACACAGGGATCCACTCGTTGAACTTATCGGAATAGCCCTTCCAACGGACAAAAGTCAGCCGTTTACCGTTGACCATCTTGTGACGTAACACTTTGTGTATCAGATTCTTACCGAAGCTACTCTTCAGCACCTTTTAGACTTCCTCCGGGTAGACTACACCTTTTATCTCTTCTCCGGTGTCGTCCTCCAGCTCAATCCGCGATCTCCCATCACTCGAGTCGTGTTGAGCTCTTCACTCCAATTTGCCTCGTAACCTTTGTCAAAAGCACCTTGAGCTCTTAGCATTCTAACTCGATCGCCAGGAGTAATGTCGGAGCGGCACCCGCCTTTTCGCCACACTTGCTTCACCTGTTTTCAGGTGTCGATATGATATAGTACAGGTTTAGGTGTCTATATAATATAGTACAGATTTATGTGTCCATTTGATATAGTACAGGCTTTGGTGTCTATATGATATAGGGCAGGTTTAGGTGTCTATATGATATAGTACAGGTTTAGGTGTCTATATGATATAGTGCAGGTGCAGGTGTCTATATGATATAGTACAGGTTTAGTTGTCTATATGATATAGTACAGATTTAGGTGTCTTTGTGATGTAGGACAGGTTTAACTGTCTATACGATATAATATAGATTTAGGTGTCAAAGTGATATAGTACAGGTTTAGGTGTCTATATGATATAGTTCAGATTTAAGTGTCTATGTGATATAGGACAGGTTTGGTCTCTATGTGAGATACTATAATGGTACGTTTAAGCACAGGGGTCTCAAATAAGCGCAGGTCCCAAAACCTCTCTTTAAAGGGACCCATATAAGTGCAGGTTCCTGTATTAGCGCAGGGGGTGACATAAACTTGAAATTCATAAGCGCAGGGGCGCTTAAAAAGGACCACTAGGGTAGTACGTGATTAGGTGTCTATGTTATATAATACAGCTATAGGTGACTATTATGATAAAGTACAGGTTAAGGTGTCTATATGGTGTAGTAGAGGTTTAGGTAAGCAGTAAAAAGAACAATTACACATTATATCTGTTGTAATAAAATAAAAAGCGCACAAAACCCAACACTCGTAACTTTATATTTGGATTTTTATTGAAGACATTTTCAGGATTTTTTGTGGTTTTTGTTGAATGATCTTTAAGTTGCAACTTCTCAGGGTATTTATATCCCTTCTTCAGGCACAAGATGCTTGATTGATAAAAAAGTGCTTCTGATCAATGAATATATGGGATGCCATCGTGACATAACATCAACATGGTGCATTTCCTAGCAATGAATAATAAGTTCACATTATTTTGTACTTGGAATAGAGATATGGTGTGACCGTATGGATGATGGGAATTTTACAGGTTGTACAGGTTAACAATACACATATGAATGGGAACATGAGTATACACATTTTTAGATTCAATTATACCTAGATTCAAGTAAAACCTCGCATATAAGCCTAACTCGCGTATAAGTCGCTTCCGGACGGTACGCAAGATTCTACGGTACCGTCTTCTTAAAACTTTATTTGGACAAACAATATAAACTGTGTGAATTGAGGGAACAATGGATAATTTAAGCTCAGACTCTGGATATGACTATTTTTTCTTAAAAAGTAAATGTTAAGCCAGTTCCTGCAAATTTCCTCTCTATAAGCTCATCAGTATATCTATTCTGTTCCTCATTGAAATAATTCCTCCAGTCACCAGCTTGCCCCTTTCTAAAGAATGAGGAAATATCATTGGAAAAGCCCTTTGCCCAGCTGTAGTTTGCTGCTGGGTTTTCCTTCATATTGTCAAACGAGCAGTACTTCACAATGTCCTCTATCTGAGCATCAGTGAACTGCTTACCGAGGAACTGAGCAACTCGCTTTACTGCTGCAGGACTATCCTTCAGCATATCTTCATATGTGAACACCTCGACATTAGGTAGTTCACGCAGTGCCCACCAGCTGAGCATGTGGTCTAAGGGGTCACCATAGTTGAGTTGGTTGGCCCTGAAGACCTCAAAGAAGTCGTCCCAGGTTCCCTTGAAGCTGCCGTAGCGCTTGTTCATACGGTAGAAGTGGAAGTAGGAGACCAGCATGTCCTTAGGGTTACGGAACACTACCAGTGTCTTCACACCTTGCTCATGGACCTGTGATATAAATATATTCATTAATTTTGTAAATATTAAAAATCATATTGATATCTAAATTTGAAACACATTTTATAGTTAAAACGGTTAAAGGGGTATCATCCACTTTATTCCCCACACAAATATTTTTAGAGCATTACAGCTGTCAGTTTCTACGTTTCCACTGTATATATAAGTAAGCAAAAAAGAGGACCTTGCAGTTGAATTGACCAGAGCACAGCAGTTGCTCATGAGCCACGTATGCCAAATTATTGATCTAACTATACCTTACATATTCATGATGTGCATAGTTGTTACTATCCTTAAATTGTACACAAATCAAATCATATATCAGTACTTGTCACGACACATATAGATATGAGGATATCTATGGGAAAATTATAACTATCTTTTACGCTAAAGTCCAACAATTTCACACAAAAAACTGATTTCCTTTACATTTCCTTCCCAACATGCAACATATCACTCCAAGTATTGCTCAGGTTGAGCCACTGCTACTGCCTGTCTGTCTGTGGTAGGCACAGGTACCCAGTCTGTGTGCTCCCCTTTCTGTGCTATGCAAACTCTAGTGTACCTGGTCAACACCACCCAACCCCTTTAATTGTGGCCCAAAACTAAGGTTTTCTGGACCATTTAATGAATTTCTTGATTTTGGCTAACCAGGAAGGATATTGGAAGCTGTTGACTAATTTGTCTCTACACATACTTGTATAAATGTACCAATCTGGAATATGAGGGTCAAAATCTACTTGATTTTAAGATTAAATCAACTTAAACATTCATAGTAGATGCCTTTTAAGGACCACGTGATTCTTTAACGTATTGTGCCCTTTCCTCATCATGATACATGAATTCAGCACTGGCAAGTAACTGGCCAGGGCTGTATTCATGAATCATGCCAATGCAGTGCAATTGAGTTACTCGTTGGTGCAATACGTTCCTGCATCCTGATGATTAGTGTTCATGAACTATAAAGCATCAAGTGGTCCTTAAAGGGTTAAACACCATACCTACTACAGTCTGCACCTACCTGTTTGGAGAAGAAGCTGGCGTCCATGTGCGTCTTGATCTGTCTGGGTGACTCTGTGGCCTTGAGGACCTCCATGCAGTGCCTGGTGGGGAGGTCCATCTCTATGTATGGCCAGCGTGTGTCGATAGGGGCCCGGGCGGCCATCTTGGTGTCCCCATCATGGTGCACCATGTCTGCCACCTCACACATCCATGTGGTACCTTTATGGACAAAACATGTGGATGACATATTGTCTATATTAGGTATTCCGTATATCACATGCCTAAATCAGATATTCATTTGCTAAGCTGAAACTGTATTGAATTGAAAGTGAATGACATAATTTTCCCCTCCTTCTCCCCAAGAACACATAAAGGTATGCCATAATGTCATATGGCTGTGATTACTGTACAAGAAAACATGTAATTAGGCCTATATCTAGTTGTTAATCCTTTAAAGGGGTATCATACACTTTATTTCCCACACAGGATTAAAGCAGTCAGTTTCTACATGTATTTACTGTATAGATGAAAGAAAAAAATAGGACCTTGCAGTTGAAATGTCCAGAGCAGTGGGGTGGCTCATGAGCCATTTGTGTCAAATTATTGAGATAACTATGCCTTACATTTTAAAGATATATAGTTGTTAGTTGTTTCTATCCTTGATTTGTACACAAATCAAATCAGTACTTGTCATGACACATATAGATATGAAGACATTTATGGAAAAATATAACTATGTTTTACTTCAAAGTCCAATCATTTCAGACAAAAAAAATATCCTCTACATTCCATTCAACATAAAAATGATCCTACACATATATGTTCTTCATGTTGGAAATATTGAACTGTGATACATATCTGCACAACATGAAAAATGAAAATGACAGGTAGCAGTATTCATTTCTCCACAAAAGTGGCTTATCCAAAGAAGAGATTATTCTGAGAAAAGGATAAGTTTAATGAGTTGATATAAATACTAACTCCTTCTTTATAAAATGATGACTAAACTTTATTTGAGGTTCATAATGTATACAATGCACTGATTCAACCATGTATATAATATCATGTTCTCAATATGCAACACACCACTCTAAGTATTACTCACTTTGAGCCCCTGCTACTACCTGCCTGTGATAGGCATAGGTACCCAGTGTGTTTGCTCCCCTCTATGTGTTTATAGCTACAGGCTGCGCAAACTGAGGTGTCTGTGAACAACAGTAGGATACCCCTTTAACCCTTCCTCTACCGTACACACATTATTGCGAGTTTACTATACAGGACCGTACACGCATTAATGCGAGTTACTCGCCGATTTTCAACCGATTTTGGCCGATTTTTGACCCCCTGTAGTATGCCTAAAAATTGGTAGAATCCCACGATTTCTTCTGACAGTAGTCTATGGCATATTGTCTCTGCATATCTTAATGCGCAAGCACATACATCCAATATTCTAGAAATGCTGGGCATCTCAACTTGGATAATATTTAACATTTTTCAATATGATTTGAGCAATATCTAAAGCAAAAATCGTGAAAAATATCGAACAATATTGTTTTTTTGGGTGAAAAAAGGTTTCGTCCAATTTTTCATGCTGAAAATATGGTACAAAAAGTTAAGGTCTATTTTGATTCATTCTGGCCTAA
The DNA here is from genome assembly GCA_947462335.1 of Harmothoe impar. Classification (NCBI taxonomy): domain Eukaryota; kingdom Metazoa; phylum Annelida; class Polychaeta; order Phyllodocida; family Polynoidae; genus Harmothoe; species Harmothoe impar. The sequence goes on along the minus strand of OX381721.1, from coordinate 7,360,641 downwards.
ATGTAAGTTTTAATGGAAATATATACATTAAATTAAGCTATATTTGATTTCAAATAGGGCTTTATCTCCCTAATTGGAATACTTAGCGCGATTTGGATATCTTACTTTCTGGTTATTCAATATTGTTCATTTTGTCATATATGCACTTCTAGTTTGAATATTTAAACATTTCTTTCAGTTTCTAAAAGGTCAGACTAGCCCTAAATCACAATATCCCATTCGAATTTCATCTGAAAAAATCTGGTTTTGGGAGGGGTGTCTTTATGTGGAGCCTGGTAAAGGAAGAGTTAAGAGCTCCACAGTTATCAAATATACCTCAAGTCCCTTTATTGTGGGATAGCCTACTATTATTTGCAGCACTTCTTTGGCTCCCCGCCCCCAGCTTTGAGAAACAAACTGTTTACCATCCTAAAAGGGTAGCAAGAATACTTTTTTTTTAAATTTCTTGAAACCCTTTCTCAGCAGAAATATCCCACCTTTTTCATGTCAAGATTTATCATCCCTATAATACCCTTACCCTTTCCTGAAAAATGCTCACTATACATTTAAATGGCATTTGTCCACAGTCCATTTGTTCAGAGATTTGGACCACAATATGTGACAAACTAAGTGACTGAATTTATTTACAGATTTTCCTTCAAAATAAGGCCCCCTCATGTTGCGCATCCCCCTGCTGACACCTACTTGATATACGACAATGTGCAACTTACCACACTTTGGATAGGTGGCTACCAGAATATCCTCATGTGAGAACTGGAAGTCAGGTAGGGTGTCCAGAACATGAACGGGGTGTGCAGCCAGATGCACTACCCCCTTGTACACATGCTGCCCAGGAATGTCATACAGGAACTGTACCACCTCTCCTGATTCTGTTGGATGAGGAGTCATGATGCTGGTATCTTCTCACTGTTGTAGAAGGAGGTAGAATGGTACTATCATATGTGTTGCTGGTCAATTTATATGTTTATCAAGGGGCAATGACCGAAAAGGTTGAGATGAGGTAATGAAGTGCAATGACCTGTGGTGGTTCACCAACAGTGGACCCTCTAGGTGGTACAAGACAGTGGGGCTGCTTTCTGGGTCACTGCCTCTTCACAATGCACCCTCATAGTGCTTGCTGGTCCTTAGTCCTGCCTTTAAGGTAAACCTAGAGCTTTAATACACTGTGCCCATTGGTTGCCATGAATGCAGTACCTGGAAGTAATTCAGCTGGATGAATGCATCTTGCTGACTATGCAGCGTTGATACAAATAATGAACATGAACCTCAAGCCATCATGCATTCCTCAAATCAATTTGCCACATCTTTTAGACTGGCTGTGGGGGCCATGGTATTTTTAGAGGAATTTTCTCTAGGCCAAGCCTTTGCTAAATGCCATAGGGTTATGATGACTATAGTCGATGCTTGGTCAACCATGGCATCAATTAAAGCTGATGCTCGGCCAGCCATGGATTCAACTATGGTTGATACTCAGCCATAAAGGGTTAAAAATCAGCAAGTAAGACCATGTTATAGTTACTATTATGTAGGAAATGTATAATTGGGTTTTTGATGGGCTTAGACATTTTCACAAATGCTTTATGAAAGACTCTTACAGTGTGAATCAATTTGTCCTATTTCTTTTTGAATATTTTGAATTTTGTACCGGTGGTTTTGCTGGAGAATTATAGTTGGGCTTGATGTGGGCTGCCCTACAAGTAGTTATGAGCATTGATACTAGATGGACATGAGGTTCTGAGTCTTTAGAAGAGAATAACATCTTTTCATTTCCTGGGGGGTTGCATCATTATATTCAGGTTTAACAATCTTTGGACAATATGATTGCCATTTTAAGGGGCAATGACCTATGTTGGATTTCTTTTGTGTTACTAGACAGTGGGTTTACAGTGGGGGTCACTGAATCGTCTCACAGTCCACCCCTACTGTGTTTGCTCCTGAAGGGTCGGCATGATGTAGCAATGGAGCACCGGCGAGTTACTTACCAGGGCTGCATTGGTGCATCATGCTGACAAATGTCATGTTTTAGCGACACGCTTCCTTAGAGCGCTAATGTACCTATCCCAGTGGGCACGCCACCACTGATTAGTAGCTGCTCTGGTGGCTAATGACCTTGCAGGGCGTATTATCCATTCAGGCAGCACACATTAGTTGTAACATTTAGCATGGTATTTGTACTCAATAATTAACAGAATATTAAGCTTTTAATAAGTGATGCACATGCAGGGCTACATATGCCTCCCTTATTAGGCGGGGGGCATGCAGCTCTGGTTAGCTACAACAGCTGAAGGGCTACAGAAACAGGACTTATTAATGGTGGTTTTCATAATAACTAAGAAGGCCTACATTTGTAGTCCTTATTAAGCAGTGCATCAACATGCCCTGATAAAGGCTGCTTTTGCACTGTCTAATAACCAACACATGTAAGACCTTATTTGGGGTTATGCAGGGCTGCAAAAGTAGGGCTTATTCATAGCTGATTAACTATTGTCTTTGTTATGAATATCAAGCCCTGCAACTTAAGTTCTAATCAGTCAGTGCAAGATAAGTCCTTATTAAGCAGTGAATCGACATGCCCTGATAAGGGCTGCTTTTTCACTGTCTAATAACCATCACATGTAAGACCTTATTAGAGAGGTTCTGCAGGGCTGCAAAAGCAGGGCTTGTTAGTAACTGATTAACCATCTTCTTTATAATGGATATTAAGCCCCGCAAATGAAGTTCTTATTAGTCACTGCATTGACATCCCTTGATAAGGACTGTATTTGTATTGTCTAAGAACCACTTTATGTCATAACATATTAATACCCAAGGGTAAGTTGTGTGATCTTTGAGAATACTTTGTGTCTCCTTGTTGTCTTCTGTTCTGGTACCTATTTGAGGGGGGAATACACCATGATTCTACAAGGAGATTTGGTGGCCTAATGAGTAAGTCGCTGGACTTGTGTGTGAGAGGTCCTGGGTGCGATCCCAGAAGGAGCCACGGCACCAAATTTTCCCAAGAGTTGTCCTGACAGGAGTCGCGTCTGTAAGTGTCAGTAGACAGACTGCAGTGAACCTTCGGTGTCCTGGTCTCCCATGAGACTTGCACAGATCCGCTTCAGCCCGTAGAAGCATAATACACTTGCGACTGGTAAAAAGATAGCAGATATCAGCGTTGACGAAGGTGGTCCTAGCCGGGAGGGGAAAAGGCTACAATGGACCACTGGAGACTCTGAGAAAAGGTTGTGACAGCAGCCATCCCACGCTATCTGACAGTGAGTACGGTCAAGGCACATTGCACCACAGTCACCAGTTGGTTATCAGGTGTGTCAGGTTTGCCAGGGTCAGGAGCTAGGATGTGTTCACAATGGTTGACTATGACTTGTACACTGTCAATACAAACTCAATTTTGATATAATACTTCTTTTCCCACTTTTCTGTATATTGTGAGAGGTTCGATAAAACTGAAAAGAATTGGAGAAAAACTCATCCGGACCTTTTGCTTCTGCTTTACGCAAAGAAAATGGGTGCATAGCTGAAGAAAATGATACTTCCCATCTATTTCCAAAATGAATTGAATGGGTTTTTCATTCAATCAGATTCAAATAAGACAGTTTTTGTTTGTATCTCACTGCAAATAAAGCCCTTTTTAGCCAGTGTGTGAGCATGATATATGAAAGGCTGCTTTTGCAATGTACCTAGGGTATGCTAGGGGTACAGTAAGGTTTAGGACCACCACTTATCATCAGCCCCACTAGCTCAGGCAATAGCACACTGGACTTTACATCTGAAGGTAAGGAGTTCGATTCCCATTGACAACATTAATTTGTAGAACAATCATGAATTTCCAATGTATGTATACTGAGCAGCTTATGAATGTTATATGCCTGAATAAACAGCAGAAAGTTTCAGTGGAATTCCTTTTTAAATAGTGGCACACTTCAGCTTATTACTAATCACTGCTTTGAAGTGCTTAATAAGAACTGCAGAGCAAGTCACTTATAAGTGCTGCTTTATAGTAGTGCGGTAGTGTCACAATTATAATCTTTGAATGAATTTGACTTTTGTTGACCTTATTAGCTGAATTATTGAACCTCTTGATAACCACTGCTTTGAAGGGCTTAATAAGTGCTGCAGATTAGCTGACTAATAGTTCTTACATTCTAGCCACAATATAGATGGATAATAAGCACTTCATTGGAGAGCTTATTAGTCACTTATTAAGTGTTGCTGTGCCCACTGGGTACCTTCAAGGGTTTTTTCTTGAAGTGACCACTGAACGTGTTGTATTCCCCGAAGCAAAGCAACATGCGTGAGGGTAACTGACCCATGTTGGAGTGCGTGTAAGTATGGTCTCTGTTCCCCTTGGGAATGGCGTGGGTGGTAACTTCTACTCAGTTCACGGGGAACTTGAAAGGGCCATGAGCACTCACCACACGTGCATGAGTCTCCACAATCTCAGGAGTTATAGTCACACGGCCCACATAAAGATTTTGATTTTGTTTGGATGCAAAACGACATAAATCCATCCCAGAATTGAAGCATATAGTGCATTTTGTAAAGCCACCCTGGGGTCAATTTTAGTAATTTGGTAACAGATTGTGTACTGAGTAGACCCTAATGCGATGAAAAATTGTTAATCTTGGAAAATAGTTTGTGAGTTATATCTAAGCACCCCTAATCAATCTTTTTGCCAGATTTTTGTCTCTTTTTTTGAAAATGGCGCTTATGTCGTTTTGCATCCAAACTCTTCACTTGGTACCCTTACTCCTGAGACAGAAACTAGGTGGAGCTTGCTTCAGGGTGATACTGATCGCTGTTTCACCAGGAATCAACTTGGGCTGATGAGCGAGATCAAAGTGGAGACGACTCATCAGTTGAAATGGACTGTTGGAGATCAGGGCTTGGTGTGCTTTGAAACCCGCGTTTGCATCGGTTAGCTCGTTGAACTGTCCAGCTGTATCCTTGAACCAACCTTGAACTGTTATCATATTTTCCTTCACAGCACCAGCGTAATTCAGTAGAGGTAGGCTCGGAAACGATAAGTCTCTGTGTTACCAGAGATTTTGAAACCACCCACGGTGACTTGAACGTCTTTGAAGAGAGAATGTGCAAAGTTGTTCACTGGTGCCACCAATTCTGTGACAGCCACGAGAGGACCCCCACCAGCCGCTTTCACCACTTTCAACTCCAGGTGTACGTAGTTTTTGCTCAGGTCGGTATACTCCTGTGACTTGCTGATGGTGAAAGTAATGTTACTACCATCACCCAAAGTGTTTTTCGTCTCGATTCCAGTGTACGCTGACCTGAGCACGCTTGTCTGAGCCGGTGGTACAGCATGCAGATTAAGTTCACTCACACTACACTCCCCGCTGTTCTGGTGTACGAACGATATGATGATCTCAAGTTAGTCGAAAATATCCCTCTTTATGCGTCGAGCTTTCTAACTAGGGCAACTGGTGTGTCCACTCCCCGTTTGTCAATGTTTGACTGGTGTCTTGTTGCGCACTTTCTTCTTTATATCCACTGTCGGGCGTGCTCTGTCGGTCAAATTTCTCAGGGCGGCCATGCCACAACTCTTTAGGCTCGTCGTCAGTTGACAACCATGCAACATATCGTTGACAACACCCACACCAGAGCGCAACAGTGTCTTTTCCAAAGTCTTGAATATGGGTGTGGCACCAAGCATCAGGCGTGCTTCGAATATACCGTGACCACCCTGGTATGGTCGACCGCTGTAGACGGTCACACCATTCCCACATTGAGCTCTGAAGTACGCACTGTAACCGGAACTCGTCATCCTACCGCCGGCACCAGTCCCAAAGTAAGGTGGTCGTTTATAAAGCATGCTCAATGAAGAACTAGCGCTCTGTGGGTCGTAGATGAAGTGTCACCGTCATTTCTCCTCTCAAGAATGGTATTGGTTAACCCGTTCTGTCTCTTAAGTATATACCGATGGAATCCAACCTCTGCGAATTAAGCGGGAAGTAGTCTAGGTGTGGAAAACTGACTGCCTGTATACCACTCGTGTCCACGCCACTCCGGTTAACTGCAACACAACGTAGCAGGGGGACATGCATGTCACTGACTCTTCTGTCTTGGATGGCATCTGTGTACACGTATAGACAGAGTACACATCACCAAACGGGTCCATGGTGTAGACACCGGACGTGGTCTTCTTGAAGAATGTCTTGGCACCGAGACCTAGTATGTGTGCCAGATGTTCGGTGAGCAACACACACCTGTTTCTCGGAACCTTGACGGTGACACGTCTCGTCGTCAATTTGAAGAGGAACAATTTCTTCAATTTTAGGAAGTTACACCCATCCAAGTCGTCTGCCAACAGGCTGTTCAAGTGTCGGACGAGCTTGGTGTTGTCTCGAGTGAAGAAGAGAGGTATGTGAAATATGTTTGGTAGAAATGAGCAAACACAAGTCATTTTCTCCATGTGTCGCACCAGACCATAGGCTAGTGTCCGTAGTTTTCAACGTCTACCGGAAGTGACTGTAGCTACTCAGGGTTCGGACGACTCGGTTGTGTTGCGCGACAGCAGATTTCGACTCCAGTTCCAACCGTTAATGACTCAATTGATTCTACCCCAGTGGATGTCAGGGATTCTGTTCTTCTTGAACGTAATCTTGTTACGTAACACTTTGTGTATCAGATATGTCTTACCGAAGCGACTCTTCAGCACCTTTTGGACTTCCTCCGGGTAGACTACACCTTTTATCTCTTCTCCTGTGTCGTCCTCCAGCTCAATCCGCGATCTCCTACCACTCGAGTCATGCTGAACACCTCTTCACTCCAATTGGCCTCAAAACCTTTGTCAAAAGCACCTCAAGCTTTTAGCATTCTAACTTGATCGCCAGGAGTAATGTCGGAGCAGCACCCGCTTTTTCGCCGCACTTGCTTCACCTGTTTTCAGCTGTCTATATGATATAGTACAGGTGTAGGTGTCTATATGATATAGTACAGATGTATGTGTCCATTTGATATAGTACAGGCTTAGGTGTCTATATGATATAGTGCAGGTGCAGGTGTCTATATGATATAGTACAGGTTTAGGTGTCTATATGATATAGTACAGATTTAGGTGTCTATGTGATGTAGGACAGGTTTAACTGTCTATACGATATAGTACAGATTTAGGTGTCAATGTGATATAGTACAGGTTTAGGTGTCTATATGATATAGTACAGCTATAGGGGTCTATATGATATAGTACAGGTTTAAATGTATATATGACATAGTTCAGATTTAAGTGTCTATGTGATATAGGACAGGTTTGGTCTCTATGTGAGATACTATAATGGTCCGTTTAAGCACAGGGGTCTCAAATAAGCGCAGGTCCCAAAACCTCTCTTTAGTAGGGTGTCTTCGAGTGCCAACTATGGAGCGGAATTCCGTCAACACAAAGAAAGGGAATAGAGGAGTCAGCTGAGCTTGCAATCGGAAAACCAGGAGGACTACAACAAGCTCCTCACAATGGCAGAGTTACAGCATGCCTTGATCCAGGCTAAAGACTGATCTCCGGGCCCTGATGACATACACTACCAGATGTTGAAGCACCTCCCAGAGCACCAACTGGAGCTGCTTCTGGATATCTTCAACAATATCTGGACGACAGAGCTACAGACCCATTGCCATGACCAGCTGCCTGGCCAAGAAGATGGAGAGGAAGGTCATCAACAGACTTGTATGGTATCTTGAGTCAAACAACCTCCTGACTCGATACCAATCAGGTTTCCGCAAAAGTTGAAGCACCACATACCATCTAGTGCGTCTCGAGACCCACATCAGAAAAGTGTTTGCCAACAATGAACACATCGCTGCTGTATTTTTTGACTTTGAAAAGGTTTACGACACAACGTGGAAATTTGGCATTCTCCAAGATATGAAAAAAGTGGGACTGCGAGGCAGACTGCCACTATTTGTGGAAGGCTTTCTCGGCAACAGAACTTTCAACGTCCGACTTGGCACCACCCAATCCAAGAGATTTGAGCAGGAGAACGGAGTCCCCCAGGGCTGAGTCCTCTCAAAATAAAAGAAATCACGAAAACACTCGGGTATAATTTGGATTGCTACCTGTATGTAGATGACTTTGGCACCATCTGCTACAGCGGTACCTCCATGGCAATCGTAGAACGAAAGCTTCAACAGACACTTTTCAACCTGGAGGCTTGGAGCCTGCAAAACAGCTTCAAGTTCTCAGAAAACAAGACCACCGGTGTGCGCTTTTGCTGAAGGCGAAGGTGTGCGGAGGCTCCGGCACTTACACTCCACAGGAAAGCACTCAAAGTTGAAACGGAGGTTAAATTCCTTGGATTGGTGTTTGATCGAATCCTCTCCTTCAAACCCCATGTGGAATACCTCCGGAAAAGATGTCAAAAAGCCATGAACCTCCTGAAGATGCTCTCCCACACAGAGTGGGGAGCAGACCGGGAGATTCTATTAACAATCTACAAGACATATATCCAATCACACCTGGATTACAGATCGGTGGTGTATGCATCTGCTGGCAGATCATTCCTGGATTGGCTATACTCAATTCAAAACCAAGCCCTCTGGCTTTGCATAGGTGCCTTCCGATCCTCACCGCAAGACAGTCTGCAAGTGGAGGCTGGATTCCCCCCATATCCCTCCAATATGACATCAGGGTGAAGGCAAATGAGAGGAACCCAACTCACAACACCATCTTCAACGAAGACCACAACGTCTTCCGTAGGAAAAAGAACGCCACAGAGGCTCGCATACCAATCTCAAAGGTCATCAAGGACCTGCTCAATCCCCTCCGTGGACACAGGCGGGTCCGACTATCCTCTTTGACCTTCGTGAACACAAGAAAGGGGAACCCAGACCAACACCTACATGGAAAAACTGACAGAAATCAGCCGTCGGCACCAAGCTCACACTGAGGTGGCTCGAAAGACGGAAACCGCATTGGCTTTGCTGCATTCACACCCTTTGGTACCCACAAAGGAGCACTACATGGAAGAAGCAGCATCTTCACTGCTGAGGCCCATGCTCTCCTCAGTGCTTTGGAGTGGATGAGGGTGTCAAGCCAAAAGGCCTTCATCATCCTCTCTGACTCCAAGCCATGCCTGTGTAAGGGTTTACACTCATATGTATTAGTAGTATTGTATGTATCGGAACGGGACTATAGTTAAGTACTGTTTATTACTCAATCGACCTGCAGCCAATCAGAGGCCTCCCTTTTGGCGGGAAATTCAAAAGCAGCCAATGAGAGGCCTCCCTTTTGGCGGGAAATTCAAATAGGTCACGTGACCGGAAGTGACCTACTTCCGGTCACGTGACCTTTGGGCGGGAAATTCAAATAGGTCACGTGACCGGAAGTGACCTACTTAAGAGGGTCACGTGACCACCATGTTGGCGGGAAATTCAAATAGGTCACGTGACTGGAAGTGACCTACTTAAGGGGGTCACGTGACTACTAGGTTGGCGCGAATTTCAAAATAAGTCACTTGAGATTTTTATGGATAAATAAATTTTAAAAAAGAAAAAAAGCAAGCTGAAAGCTTGCTAAAAAATAATTTAAAAATGTGGCTCTTTTTTTTAGGGGGGGGAGGGGCACTCTGGGGGGCACTCTTTAAGATGCATGGGGGGGGAGGGGGGGAGGGGGGGAGGGGAAGGGTTTTTTAAGAGTGAGACTCGCTTCTCTGCCCTCTCTTTTAGAGGGCAGAGAGGCGAGTCTACTGGTTCGTCTACTTACAATGAAATGTATCATGATTGCGTTTATGATGATGTGCATCATGATGTGACTATCTTACAACTTTATAAGAAATAAGCAAGGTCTCTCTCCTATACATGGGCGTACTTACACTGACTATTTGTAAACTAATGAATGGGACTTCCTCGTTAAAATCAGTATCTACAACTCTTTCAATCTTAAGGCTTTTTTTTGAGTTTATTCTTTTGTTCAATTTTGGGCCCACCTCAAAAGAGGAATAGGCCCTCGCTTGCTCATCAGAGCCGGGGTGTAGAAGGCCCCTGCCCTGTCGGGTACGTTCTGAGATAGATCGCCCTCTGGTACGTTTTTGGTTACTTTGGAGCTCTCAGTCGACTGTCTTATCCACCTTAAAAAAAACAGACTTTCGGTGTCTCATGATAAAACTGGTGCCTTATACTAAGTGCTGGATTACTTTCTCATTTTTTTATTGTTCTATCCGATGCTTATTTAATTTTTGCACTGATAAAAACGGCTAGCTTGTACAAACACGCGGTCTATTTAAGCGTTAAGTGTAGAAAATGAACAGAACAGTGCACAGAAAATAGAGCTACCGACTACATTTCGCCCAGTCACTCAGCGGAGAACAAAAGAACTACTGACGTAGTGTACCCGCTATTCCGACAGTTGGCGCCACCGTTATACTTTTCCCGCGTGCGACATGAAGCCCTGGGGTGGGTACTGGCTGTTTGGTTGTAGGTACCGAAACATAAAAAACTACAGCCAGCCCATGTCATGGTGAGACAGCTCTCTTATTCCCCCTTGAGTAGCGTCCGTAGGGCCTATGACAAAACCTAGTCCCGTACACTGAGCAGCTTCAGGTCTGAAGGCTCATACAGAAAAATGTGTGGGTGTGTGGGTGTGTGGGTGTGTGGGTTGCTTTACGCCTTAGTTAACAGCTATGGTCATTTCAAGGGCGGTGATGGTGATCGAATCTATGGCCCTTTTACCGAGACAAGGGTTTCTTTTACATCCCACACTACATAGGGGTGTGTGGGTGTGTGGGTCTGTGTGTGTCTGTTCGGTCTGTGTGTGCACGCGTCTTGCACTCCGGAACATGTTCAGACACGTTCGAACTTGCTCGGACGTGCCTGGACAGGTCTCACACGCCGACCGTGTCTGAACATGTTTTCACCTTATAGCTGCTGCCGATGCTGCTACCGCTGCTGCCGATGCTGCTGATGTTAGTAGTCGCGTCGACAAAGAATCGTCATTTGTCACACTTAAGCCTCTAGTTAAATGCGCGACAGGTAGTAAGGCTACCAACGCGACGACCGGATCGCGCTCTTGCTTAAAGGTGCACCTCAACTCAGTGCGCCTTTAACACCCGTCCCAAATAGGTAAAGTTCCTGACGCAGCACAGCACCTCCCACCAGTAGCCAATCAGCGCGCCGAACGCCGGACACACCCCCACCGTGTGAGCCTCTAAGTAGGTCACACGAACCATACTAAGATGCCGACAGGACTAATTGGTCCGTCCGCGGTGGCTGCGAGAGATTGCGCGCCGTCTAAATTCACTGCCATGATTGGCAGAGGGGGGGGGCTGATTACCCCTCGTCGGATGAATTGCGGCGGAACCACAATCAATTTTTCGCTGTTTTAGATAAAAAGAGATCCAGAGCTATCCGCTCGTCCAAGAATTATTTTTCTATCAGCCCGGGATCACCCCCAAATTCAGGCCTAAAGTCCAAAAACCCAAAAAAAATTTCCTATGGGATTTTAAGGTTGAAGCGTTTTTTGTGACCCCAAGGAGCAGCTCACGGGTTCGAACCCTGTAAACACCTTGACACGCTTTCGTCGCTTAAGGCGCCTGTGGCTAGACGTCTTGACTAAAACTTAGTGAGGGTTCTAACCCGGAACGTCTATATTAGCCGCCTAATTTCTACTAGCCCCGAAAACGAGAGTATCACATCTATATAGGTCACCCATGTTAGCCTTGGTTTAAGTGCGTGCAGAACCGTGTATTGTGCATTTATGCAGCATACAGATATGGAGACATGCTGCTACAGTGTCAAATTGATCGACAGCTCTCTTATTCCCCCTTGAGTAGCGTCCGTAGGGCCTATGACAAAACCTAGTCCCGTACACTGAGCAGCTTCAGGTCTGAAGGCTCATACAGAAAAATGTGTGGGTGTGTGGGTGTGTGGGTGTGTGGGTTGCTTTACGCCTTAGTTAACAGCTATGGTCATTTCAAGGGCGGTGATGGTGATCGAATCTATGGCCCTTTTACCGAGACAAGGGTTTCTTTTACATCCCACACTACATAGGGGTGTGTGGGTGTGTGGGTCTGTGTGTGTCTGTTCGGTCTGTGTGTGCACGCGTCTTGCACTCCGGAACATGTTCAGACACGTTCGAACTTGCTCGGACGTGCCTGGACAGGTCTCACACGCCGACCGTGTCTGAACATGTTTTCACCTTATAGCTGCTGCCGATGCTGCTACCGCTGCTGCCGATGCTGCTGATGTTAGTAGTCGCGTCGACAAAGAATCGTCATTTGTCACACTTAAGCCTCTAGTTAAATGCGCGACAGGTAGTAAGGCTACCAACGCGACGACCGGATCGCGCTCTTGCTTAAAGGTGCACCTCAACTCAGTGCGCCTTTAACACCCGTCCCAAATAGGTAAAGTTCCTGACGCAGCACAGCACCTCCCACCAGTAGCCAATCAGCGCGCCGAACGCCGGACACACCCCCACCGTGTGAGCCTCTAAGTAGGTCACACGAACCATACTAAGATGCCGACAGGACTAATTGGTCCGTCCGCGGTGGCTGCGAGAGATTGCGCGCCGTCTAAATTCACTGCCATGATTGGCAGAGGGGGGGGGCTGATTACCCCTCGTCGGATGAATTGCGGCGGAACCACAATCAATTTTTCGCTGTTTTAGATAAAAAGAGATCCAGAGCTATCCGCTCGTCCAAGAATTATTTTTCTATCAGCCCGGGATCACCCCCAAATTCAGGCCTAAAGTCCAAAAACCCAAAAAAAATTTCCTATGGGATTTTAAGGTTGAAGCGTTTTTTGTGACCCCAAGGAGCAGCTCACGGGTTCGAACCCTGTAAACACCTTGACACGCTTTCGTCGCTTAAGGCGCCTGTGGCTAGACGTCTTGACTAAAACTTAGTGAGGGTTCTAACCCGGAACGTCTATATTAGCCGCCTAATTTCTACTAGCCCCGAAAACGAGAGTATCACATCTATATAGGTCACCCATGTTAGCCTTGGTTTAAGTGCGTGCAGAACCGTGTATTGTGCATTTATGCAGCATACAGATATGGAGACATGCTGCTACAGTGTCAAATTGATCGACATTGTATGTAACTGGACATGAAGAAGGATATTTTTACTTAGTTTTCTAAAAAGAGGGTAGTTCTCGGTACTCCTCCAGCAGCAGTGGTAGGGGAGTCGGACAGGTACTTAACCCTATTTATAGGGGCGCTAAGGTAGGGAGTTTGATAAATTTTTGAAAAATGAGTTAAAAAATACATAGTGGTTCCATTAGTATAGATCTCTATGAGAGCTTTTCAGATCTGCTTAGATCCAGAAATATCATGGTGAATGCATCTGAACATATTTCCCATTTCTGTGATCTAGGCAGGAGAGGGGCACTTTCACAGCAGTAAGGGGTTCTGTAGCTCTGGCCCTAGGCACCCTTCTAACTCAGACAGAACAGGTTTACTTAAAATGGCTAGGGTCATTGTTGGGCAGAGGCACATACATCTGGATTTCACATACGTCTTCAAGAACACAATTACTAACATCCCCATGGTAACAAGTTTAACAACTCATATTTATTTATTACATTTTGACATGAAGAATGTCACCTTAATATTGTAGGCTACAGAAAACAGAGACTCTTATCTTTCTCCACTAATGACTCCATTCATGTTGACTGCCATGATATTGTGATTAAAATGAGGGGTTTGTGTTTTTTTATAGCTCAAGAAATGAGGTCAGGAGGGCTATTTTTATGCAATGCACCAGTGGGGGTGCTATTAGGAAGGGTGCATATTTGATCACAGAAACGGGCAGACTACAGCAGCAGCGCTATTTTGAACTCTCTAGAGGCTAAGGGTTTGAGATGAACGTGTCCCATGTCGCATGTCGATTTTTAAGAAATGACCATGTCACATGACCCTAAGTGAAAAAAGTGTTGTCACTAGTGTCACTAAGGGGGAAAATGTAAGGGCACCGTAATTGATACAATCGGACTCTTGGGACCATAGACTACTAGGAATTTTTTTTTTTTTAATTTGACCACCCGCAAGGCCGGAATTTGAAGGAAGAGTTGAGGCGCCTACTTATACAGTAATTGAGAATTTTTTATTCATGTCACATGTCGATTTTTAAGAATGGTCTAATGACACAGATAGCGCTAAACTTAAAGACCTACTCTCCGCCCCCTTAGTCTTTCTATACTGAATCCGGGACTTGCCGGCGAGGCCGACAAAGGGCTGACCTAATGAGCTCACAGCTGGACTAGATACCCAATGTTTTGGATTGAAGAAATCAGCAGAGCAATAAAAGCGTGGTGAGGCTGGTGTTATTTTCAAGGGTGGCCCCTGTGAGTTGTAAAATTGGTGCTAAATGTGGTAACCAAGAGGATGCTAAGTTTATTGATATTGTCCGTTAATGATACTTAAGGTGGGTGTTGTCTAAAGTTTTAATTGATATTACCAATGTGGCCAATAATGACTTCACAGTTGGGGCCTTCGCCCGCAGGTCCCAGATTCAGGGTATTCTTTGTTTATTGTGTGGCCCCTAAAGAGGGGCCGACTAACTCCTTAGAGTTAGTTAGATGCTGCCGCTGTGCTATGCAACATCAGCGTAATTAATTACGCCTCATGTTGGGCAGCATGGATCACTTGATGGGTGATACCTCAAAGCACAAACACGGCAGAGCCGTGTGTGGCATGCGAGGACCAGTGGGTCAGGGGTGATCCGTTGCAGACAGAATACCGATCCGTGTGAGGTTCTGACTTTCTATAGCTTTTTATAAAGCTTTAGATATGGTGTGGTATTTTTCATCTCGCTATAGTTTAGTTGGTATTTAAGGAAACTGCCTCATTTCTATCAGAAATACACAATATTGAATTGTTTTTATATTTTAATATATTAGAAGCGCGCTTTGTTGCCTATATAGCTCATTATGCGTTGAAATGCTCGCGAGCATCGTAGGAATGTACAAAACCTCTATTGTGGCGCTATCTGACGAAAGAGCGGGGAACTATACTAGCGCGTTCGTTATTCACATCTTTGACAGGGACTTGGTTGGTTGTTGGGCTGCTTTACGCCCTAATTAACAGCTGAGGTCATTTCAAGGGGGGTGATGGTGATCGAATCTATGGATGACTGAAGGTGGAAAGCACACCCCTACACTTTTACCGAGGCAATGGAGCTGCTCAAAGGGTGTGGCGAGCTAGACTGGAGGATGTAATAACTAGGCGGCAGAGGGGCCAAAAAGACAATCTCGTAGTAGTAAGTCTACTTGGATCTTGAGTAGCCGCCTTTGTGGTTATAATTACCTAGACTAGTTGGCTCTGCCAGCCTGGTCAAGTGAAAATTGGTAAGGAGACTATGAACTAAGCTAAGCTCGGATTTTAAAATGGTCTATAAAAGTATAATAAAACTATAGCGCACCCTCTTAGATTTGATGATAAGACACAGCCTACTAGGTATACGCATTTGTACAAGGGTATCATTGTGTATAAAATGCTCTTTTGGTACATCATCCCGACTCTACACGAGCACCATTTTCAACGACAGATAGTGCTGTAGTGAATTTCCCATCTCAAGGCGAGCCCCGCTAATTATGGAGACCCTGGAGTAGGATTAACATTATATCCCAATGTCTGTGGTGGTCATTTATGATATGCAGACTGCACCCTAGAGGTGATAGATCTGACCACAGGCTCGCAATATAGGGCTCCCCTCTGAGAGTATCAAGGTTTGCGTATAGTCTCCTGCTGTTTAAATCTGTTACCTCCCCCTTTGTCGGCCTCGCCAAAATCCTGGGAGATTCACTTTAAACTTAAGGCTTACCCTTTTTTATTCTTTGTTTATTGTGTGGCCCCTAAAGAGGGGCCGCGGTGTTGATTAATTACACCACATGTTAAGCAACATAAGATCAAACCTCCCTCAAAAGCGTCAAGGCTCAAAGTCCTGTTGGACGAGAACCCTGTGTGGCATTTCAAGACGAATGGTTGAGTGATCTGTTGCAGATGCCGTTCCGTGAGAAGTTCTGACTTTATATAGCTTTTATATCGCTTTAGTTATGGTGTAGTATTTTCAATCTCGCTATAGTTTAGTTGATATTTCAAAGAATCTGCCTCATTCTATCAGAAATACACAACGTTGACATGTTTCTTATATTCAATATATGAGAAGTGTGCTTTGTTGCTTATTATAGGTCATTATGCGTTTAAAATGTTCGCGAGTATCGTGGAAATGTACAAAAACCCTATTGTGGCGCCATCTGACGAAAAGAGCGGAGAACTATACTAGAGCATGTAATCGCCAGACCAGCAGGCGGCAGCAGAGTGGTCAAAAGACAATCTCGTAGTAGTAGGTCCACTTGGATGTTGAGTAGCCACCCTTGTGGTTGTAATTACCTAGACTAGTTGACTCTGCCGGCCTGGTCAAGTGAAATTAGTAAAGAGACCGCCCATTAACGTGCTCCACAGTCTTTAGACAGTTAAGCCTATAGTCAAGACCGGAGAATTTGGCGAGACGCCCCTCTGGGAGGTCATAATCCTCAATGTTAGGTGTTAGCTCATTAACATCAGATACCATATTAACAACCCATTTAAAATGGTCATTTTAAGAGCAACTCACCCTATTCTGACAAAATCCTATTAGCAGGTAACCTCTGTATAATCCATACTGCAAACATCTGCTACTTCGAGCGTCTGCCTCGTGACTGATAGTGTACAACAAGACGAAGTGGGCAGAGATAAAAAAAATTGAGGCTCTTTATATAGCCGAGAGAGCGGCTAATCTGGATGGTCTAAGCTTGTTTTCACCTAGAGCCCCACCCTCTTCCAGAGAGGAATCAAATCGCTTTTCACCTGAACCCTTCCACCCCTAATCCCTCAGCATGAAAAGAGAGATAACGAGTGTAACGTGCGCTACATGTATATGGGATTATAGCTGGTGAAGAGATAAAGCCGGGTCACCACCTGCGTATACAAAGACTACAGGGGGTGATTAACGACAGGTGTGACGCGCCAGCCCGTGGACGGATTATCTTTTAAGCTGACGCTTATTCAACTAGCCAGCCGACGTCCCGCGCCACTCACTGCGGCAAGAGGAGGTGCTTTTGTTTTACACTTGAGCCGCTTACCACATCGTCTCTACCTCACAGACAGACACATGCCCCCTGTAGCTTTTTTTTGTATACACACTCTAATCTCATAACCTCCTGATCCGTTATACAGGTAACGGGTATTCTCTTTTAAATAGCTGCCAGTCAGCCTGCGGCAGCTGAAAACGACGGTAAGTAGCTTAGCTCTAGAAGCAAGAAGACGTATATAAGGAGGCTGACACGTGTATAGGCGCCTTATAAGTCGGCAAGGGGTAAATACTAGTGAAAAAGGAAGGCAGGTGTGCAGGTAGCTTTCTAACAGACACGTGTGTGCACTAAGCTGCTTAAGTCTAAACCCACCTGCAGTAGTCAAGTAGCATGTGAAAACTTACTTAACAGATCACTTAATTGAGTAGAGACTCTGAACTGAGAGAGTCTTTTCAGCCGTTTAAGAGGATTATCTAGGACAGGGTACATAAGGAGTGAAACGCCGCTCTCACCCATCACACTTTCTCGACCCGCCCTTCATCATCGTAGCATCGTCCACTCCACGCTCGCTCAGCATGTTATGAGGGTTATTTCTACCTTTACAGCTTCTTTTCTTAGGCCACCTTATTTTGATAACTTGGATTACGGGCTTTTGGCTCTAAATTTTTCGAAGGGCAGAGGAAAAAAAAAAAAAAAAAAAGCTGCCCTACAGGAGGGGCCGGATCAAAAAATTTCCCGAAGGGCAGAGGAATAAAAAAAAAAAAAAAAAAAAAGGCATCTAAGGAAGATATGTTGAGTAATATCCCCAATCTGAAAGGCCTCATTTTACATTTTACTGGTCAACATGTACTTTTTTTTTTTTTTAAGGAAAATTCTCAAAAAAAATCTCGAAGGGGAAAGGTAAAAAAAAAAAAAAAAAACTTTTTTTTTTTTTGCAAAATGCCAAAAATCTCGGAGGCGGATCCGTAATCCAAGTTATCAAAATAAAACGGCCTTATCGAAGTGTCGACGCTACAGAGCATCGAAACTCTCCAAATGAGTCCAAGAAATAAAAAGCAACTCCCACTAGAAGCAAGAAGAGAAACAGTGCCCTATGATGCATGTGAGGTAAAGAAACATTGGAAGGACGTCACCAAGGAGCAATGGATAGAAGCATGCTTCAACTTCATCGGAACGGAAGTAGTTTCATTTGGACAGAGGGAGAAAATTTTGTTGGAGCTATTTTTCTTAGCTCCGTATAGTTGGCCTGACTGTAGTGGTGAAATTCCTTCAGGTTTTTCAGGGTTCGGCATACAAGTTATCTGGTCTTTGAAGGAGCTTCGATATATGCAACGCACTCACGAGGAGATTGTTCAGAAAATGACGGAATTCGAAACAGGAGAAGACACAATATGGTGCGAGGAGACGACATATGCGGACGATGATCTGGAGTACATCATTTGTAGCCCGTTGGAACATTATGTTAAAGACTTTGAGGACATGCTAGCCAGCACTGCGATGACCCCGAAAGAGAGATCCCTTACTGCACAGAAGGAGGCCAAAGCTGTGTTGGAAAAGCTCAAGTTTGGTCAAGGATTCACTCTTCAAAGCAGCTGTGTGAGTGTGATAAAAAGTCTTGTGTTGAAACATCCGGACATGAAGTTTTCGCGTGCTGTTGACACACTTCCTTTGCCTGAACTGATGATGAACATGATCGACCCCATCGTACCAACATGTTTCGACTCTGCCAATTGCCCCATGTATAAAATGGTTTCAAGTTTTGCCTG
Source organism: Harmothoe impar (assembly GCA_947462335.1). NCBI lineage: Eukaryota > Metazoa > Annelida > Polychaeta > Phyllodocida > Polynoidae > Harmothoe > Harmothoe impar. The sequence goes on along the minus strand of OX381721.1, from coordinate 7,341,865 downwards.
TGGCCGATGGCTAAACGATCCACTGAAGTCAGAAAACCTCCTTGATTTAGTCGACTGACTAAATGTATTTTCTCATACTAGTATTAGTAGCATTAGTAATAGCAGCTACTCAGTCTCGTGCAGCACAAGCAGCAGCATCTGTCAGCAGCATCCGTGACATCGTCAGCAGCAGCAGCACGAGCAGCACAAGCAGCAGCTGCTGCAGCAGCTGCACAAGCAGCACAAGCAGCAGCATCTGTCAGCAGCATCCGTGACATCGTCAGCAGCAGCAGCAGCAGCAGCAGCTGCACGAGTAGCACAAGCAGCAGCATCTGTCAACAGCATCCGTGACATCGTCAGCAACTGCAGCAGCTGCACGAGCAGCACAAGCAGCAGCAGCTGTCAGCAGCTGCAGCAGCTGCACGAGCAGCACAAGCAGCAGCACCTACAGCAGCAGCAACAGCAAATCAGCAGCAGCAACAGCAGCAGCAGCAGCAGCAGCAGCGGCAGTGTAGACCGCTAAATTCGAGATGGTGACATACCTGTTTCTTAGAATCGACATTCGACATGAGGCCTAGTGACATTTGACATGAAGCTTGAAAAACATAGTGACAGGTGACATGAGCAATTCTTAAAATCGACATGAGATATGAGCATAATTAAGCGACATCGACATGCGCCATGGCTATTTTTTTATTTTTTTTGAAGACAACCACCATAGCCTCCTTATCCAGACCTCCACTAGTAGTGCTCTATAAGCGCAAGCTTTGCCTTAAGAGAGCTGTGGCTGTGAACCCTCTCCTCCCTCCGTACACACAGGTAAATATCAGAGTCAGCCAATGTCGCCAATACTACTCTCATACAAGAGTCAGGCGCTGCTGGACTATAATAGATGGGTCAAGGACTGTTCTACTGAGGGTCAGGCTAGGCCGGACATTCAATAACGGGCTGGACTTTAGCAAATTTGCTTGAAAGTCTAGCCAGCAAGAGATGCACATCATCATAAACGCAATCATGATACATTTCATTGTAAGTAGACGAACCAGTAGACTCGCCTCTCTGCCCTCTAAAAGAGAGGGCAGAGAAGCGAGTCTCACTCTTAAAAAACCCTTCCCCTCCCCCCCTCCCCCCCTCCCCCCCCCATGCATCTTAAAGAGTGCCCCCCAGAGTGCCCCTCCCCCCCCTAAAAAAAAAAGCCACATTTTTAAATTATTTTTTAGCAAGCTTTCAGCTTGCTTTTTTTCTTTTTTAAAATTTATTTATCCATAAAAATCTCAAGTGACTTATTTTGAAATTCGCGCCAACCTAGTAGTCACGTGACCCCCTTAAGTAGGTCACTTCCAGTCACGTGACCTATTTGAATTTCCCGCCAACATGGTGGTCACGTGACCCTCTTAAGTAGGTCACTTCCGGTCACGTGACCTATTTGAATTTCCCGCCCAAAGGTCACGTGACCGGAAGTAGGTCACTTCCGGTCACGTGACCTATTTGAATTTCCCGCCAAAAGGGAGGCCTCTCATTGGCTGCTTTTGAATTTCCCGCCAAAAGGGAGGCCTCTGATTGGCTGCAGGTCGATTGAGTAATAAACAGTACTTAACTATAGTCCCGTTCCGATACATACAATACTACTTGTATTGATATTATATAAACCTCTTTATTAAATCCTATTCTAGATTGGGGCTTAGCAGTAAAACAAGAATAGTTATGTAATTTATTGTGTAAGCAGCCCATGATATCTTGGCACTATGTTGAAGGGTCGGCACCAGACCTGAACACATGCTCATGTCGTCGTTAAGCATGGTAATGTAACATCCGAAGTATGGGCCGAGGGCCCAGGACACAATAAACATTTACTGTCCCTGGGTGACGGTTGTCCCTCAACCACTGGGCCATCATTACCGATGCTGGTATATGAGACCTATCGGTGGACAGCTCAGAGAGTCGGCCATGGGAAGTATCGGAGCCAGGAGGGCTATGTATTGTACGTGCTGAGCAACCGAATTAAGATACAACGGACTGCGACTACTAACCAGGTATTTAGAGATCATTGCCATACATATAACGTCACCAGGAGGTCTACAAAAGGTAGACTGGATTAAAGTGTACATTCTCACAGCAAGCTAGTTAAGTTATCGAACCTATTTATCTTCCTTCAACCCTTATCCCTAATACCAACATGACCCCAAAACCCTGTGGTGCAGGAAATCAAGCAATCTCGCACCTCACAAGCACCCAAAAGGAGGTTGTCCTCTGTTGGCTGCCCAGCCACATTGGTATAGAAGGGAACGAAGCTGCAGATGATGCAGCTAAGAAAGCCCTGAGTCTGAAACCCAGCTCGGCTTGCATCCCATCCTCAGACCTCCTTCCGATTTGTCGAGAGTATACCAACCAAGAGTGGCAGAGACGCTGGAGCTCTGACCAAGACAACAAACTGAGAGCCATCGAACCCTCGATAGGCAAAATACACAACCATACAGGCTTGACCAGAAGGAAATCGACAAGACTGGCTCGTCTTCAGACAGGTCACTCGCTGCTGACACAAGGACACCTCATGAGGGGTGAAAACCAACCCGTATGTCAGCGATGTCAAGTACCCCTGACATGGAGATTCTCATGCTCTTTTGTCAAGCAACCAAGAAGAGTAGGGACGACCACCTACATGGCAAGTCGTCCATGAACAGTGTCTTCACCAACACTGTGAAGAAAGAACTTCTGACCTTCCTCTGGGAAACAAAGATGTTAGAAAAGATGTAACAGGGGGAAAACAGGTCCCCCCTTTGAGACTCGGCCCGGTAGGCTAGAGATAATGATCTCTGGCCAGATGGAAAGTAGTTTTCATACTCCCGAGCTCCTGATCTGCTGGCCCAATTGGTATGGAGCTGCGACTGGCCTGCCAGTGTCAGGATAATGGACTGGCCAAGAGATGTGTCAACAGTCTGCGGCACAGCATCTGTGTGAGGCAGCACAATAAAGAGGGGCCCGATGCCATGATGATTGTTCCACCACTATGAGCCATGTCCCACTGCTACAAGTAGACTCATTAACACATGTACGCGCACACGCACTAACACACTTAAAATCGCAACCTAGATGAGAAAAGAACGGACCGAGAGTCCGATAAACTCTTGAGTAAGTCCCAGGCGTCATAGCACACTTTGACGTAAAAAACAATCCAATCAATCAATCAAAACCATATAAGTCCAGGTTCCTGTATTAGCGCAGGGGGTGACATGAACTTGAAATTCATAAGCACAAGGGCGCTTAAAAGGACCACTAGGGTAGTACTGGTTTAGGTGTCTATGTTATATCGGGGACAACATGGCCGCCAAAGCTGCTTGACGTCCACCACTTCGCTCTCCGTTGTTTTCATGGATATTACGGTAATTACAGCAGATATTACCAATACTTGAGAGAAAATAGCCTGGAACTATGGTGAGGATCCTTTGTATATATATTTGAGAGGTATTATGTCCCAACAAGACGACACTTGGACTCGTTCAGGTAAAATTAGAAGTGACAAACCTCTCCCGCAGCGTGAACCGAGAAAGCGCCCCAATATCGCTCACTGTCAATCTGTCAACCAACCCACAGAAATGGCTGGTGTCCCGAAATCCCCTGACTCTAAAGACATGAAGAAGGCTGAGAAAAAGGATGATAAAATGAAAACCATTCTTGATAATCAAAAGAACATCCTTCAACGTCTAGACAACATAGACACTAGTATTTTGAACGTCAAAACTGAGCTTAAAGATGAAATGTCAAAGAAAATTGAAGCGATTAGTTCTCGGCTTGACGAAATGTCAGATAACCAATCGGCCCTTGACACAAAGATAAATTGTATGGAAGGCTTGGCATTCAGACAAGAGGCCCAGGTCAAAAAGATGGAATCCAGATTGCAAGAACTGGACCAGGACAGGCGAAAAAAGAATATCGTAATTGAAAAGGTTACTGAAGTTGGGGAGATTGAACCCAACAACTCCATTGACTCTCTTTTTGAAGACTTGGGACGGAACTTTTCCTCTGACGATATTGATACATGCTTCAGGATGGGGAGAAAACAGCAAGATCCAAGGCCGGGTGAAAAAGAGCGACCCCGACCAATTTTAGTGAAGTTTGAGACGTTCACACAGAAAATTCAATTTTTCAAGAAGATTTCAAATCTGAAAGGGCTGCCAAATTGGTCACATATCTCTGTGAATGACGATTTGTCTCCTAAAGACCAAAGGAAGAGCAGGGACATCAGGTCACTTGTCACTCACATCAGGGCGGGCGGTGAACAGAATGTTAGACAACGAGGTCTCAATCTACAACTACGAGGGTAGAAATACCCATACTCCGAGTTAAATAATCTCCCCGATGGCTTGAGGTTAATGGATGCCAAAACTGTGAAAGTTGAGGATGGATGGGGCTTTCAGAGACCCCACTCTATATTATCGAACTTCCACCCCGTAGACATTTTTGACAAGGGTGTTATGTACGCCAACGCAGAAGCCGCATTCCAGGCCCAAAAGGCAGCCACGTGTGACCGCCATGACCTAGTTGAAGAAATCAGCACGATGACCGACCCGTACGAAACTAAATTCTTGGGAGATTCAGTGGACGCGACTCCAAAATGGAGCGACATCGATGAAGAAATCATGGAGGAAATAGTCACTGAAAAGTTCGAAAATAAGAGGTGCAGGCGAGCTTTGAAAAATCTCAACGGCCATTATTATGAATGTACGAAACATGCGCGCTGGGGATGCGGGCTAACTCTAGCGTCGAAAAAGCCGATCTCGCAGACCACAATCACAGGCGGAAACCTTCTCAGCAAGATACTGACACGTGTTAGAGACCGAATACTTGGAGAAGACGGTGATGACTATGATGATGATGATAGTGACTCGGATGCCGACTCTATGAAATCTGTAGAATCACAGAAATCACAACAAGAAGTTCCAGCAGTGGTTGGCGAAATCGAGCAGGCTGGTGGCGATAATACAGGCTAGACTGCAAGGTATCCGGCTTTAAACATTGGCGCGCATTGTTTCAACTTCACAATATTGTCATTCTTGAAAATGACGTATCAGGGAGTAAAAGTCACAATTTTCAGTGATAGCAGAGGGAAAAGGCTTAAACCATGGCTTGACATTGCAAACGACAATGGTCTCAAATGCGTGATCTCTCACAAAGGGGGTGCAAAAATCTTACAAATATGTAACTCTGCCAAATTGTATCTAGACAATCGACCAAATGATATAGTGTATATCATGGGCGGAGTGAATGATATAACCGTGCCGCAATACTATCCAGGTATGCCTAGAACTTTCAGATTTGATTGGCAATCTAAGGATCACCTAGTAAACGTCCTGGGTGAGTTATTAGAAAATCAAGTGCTGAATATCAAACAGCGTCACCCTCATGCAAAAATTGCAGTCTGCTCACTAGTCGCCATGCAACTGTCTAGAACAGTTACAAATGCTACAGATGAACGTCAGGCGATCCTGAATACTGGGATATGGGAATTGAACAATCGCATATTTCACTTGAACCGATTCTTGGACACCACTGGCCCTTGGCTATCTAGGCCAGTACACACCTACACCCCACGAGATGGCAGAGACGACAAATATCAGCTTCTAGATGATGGGCTGCACCCTGGAGAAGACCTATTAAAACGCTGGGCCAAGATCCTGTCAAATCACATGAAATTCATGATCAGGAAGTATGAACTACAACACCAGATCAATCAAGAAAGGGCAATGGGTGCCCGGGGTCCTTTAAACCCTCACACACTTTCAGCTGTCAATATTTTATTATAACTCTGTTATTAATTCAAGATTGAATTACATTTGTTAGACTTCTCCCAGGAACCCACCTTCACATCTTAAAAGATTCTTTATAATAGTAAGATGTGATAGTGGCTTCCACCCAGTTTAAGCAAACCAAGTCTGTGATCACACCAGTAGTTTTAGGTGTTATGTTGAGTTGTTGGGATCCAGACGATAAATTCACCTGCTTTTTTAAACACACCACTCCTCTCAACAAGGCATCAAAATGTGAGTAGTTAGTTATCATTACCGGTGTTATTTACATGAAGGCAACGTTATTGTTGTTGTTTAAATTTTTATACGCCTGGACTTTATACAAACAAGATTTATCCACACGCGTCATTGTTTCTTTTTCTAGTATAACTCTTATAAAACCATTGATTATTGTCTTTTTCAGTTTTTTTCTATTTCTCTCATACGTGAACAAATATATCCAGTTATTGTTGGTATATCTGCTGGACATGGTAAAAAAGGAAGGAGAGGCTACTATAAATAGCTTTCTCAAGCAACATGGCTGCTATGAAGGCTTTAGTGTTTAAGTATATATTAACCTGTTTTTATTTTGCACTTTACTGGTTTCAGGGGTGGCTGAAGTGGCCTATACCCCTGCTGAGATATATAAATGTGTATGTGGTAATATGGATATTCGCTAGTGATGCTAAACACCGGGGAAAGGGTAGGGAGTTTATGTGGCCTAATGATTGATGGTGGGGGCTTAACGGGCAACGAGAGATGGGGTAATATTTTACATTTAAATTGTAGAAGCATTAAGAACAGGTTTGATAAGTTCAATGTGTTACTTACGGCGACTAACACTGATATTATAACTCTGTCAGAAACATGGCTTGATGAAAGGGACGATAACGTCAATTTTACACTATGTGACTACAATGTTTATAGAAATGACCGAAATTGGGGGTCTCGAGCAGGGGATAGATCTTTGCCAAAAATTGGAGGTGGCTTGGCCACGTATGTCAGGAAATTTATTAATGTTTCTGAATTCGAGTATCACCATATGAATAAATCCACAGCTGATATAGAGGTTCAAATTTTGCAAATTGATGTACCCCATAAAAAGAAAATGATTTTGATAAATGTCTATAGACCACCAGAGGGTGATTTCCAAAATTTCTGGGATGGACTCAAATTTGTTATTTTTTTAGTTTGGAATATCTTTATTTCGCCATAGATTTACGTTCGCTTTTACATGATCTCATCCTGGGTTGACACAGGGTTTCCTCATCAATCAATATCACATATAACAATAAACCAATATATTGCAATCGGTCATTAGTTGCATAATCCATAGTTAGAGGAAAGCGTCAGTACCGGTAGGATCCCACCTAGGCAACTGCCCCCATAGGATCATACCGGTAGTTTTACAGAATCACAAAGATGTAGTCACATACAAATACTATAATTTCATGTAATTAGGTTACACTTTTATACAAAATATGAATAAAGCGGCTCAAAGAATGGTTGTATCCTTCATCCCCACTGTAGTTCAGTGTTATGGGTTGATACTTCGGGATAAACCAGGTAAATTAATGATTAAATACGGTACCGACACAAGAATATATATAGTGGTTTGGAAATTAATAAAAAAGGACTTAGAATTACTTAGGTTGGGTATTGATTTCATTTTAAAAATGTGTGGAAAGTCTGGGGGGGTGAAATATAAATGGTTGACAAATTAGTTAGTATAGGAGTTTTAGGGGGGGGGGGAGAACTACAGAGATGACAAAGAGACTGGAGGGCTGGCACCCTATGGTATCATCGCCAGCAGGTCAGTGTTGGTTTCTTTTTTAAATATATCTAGACTCTGAGCGCTTCTCCGTAGGGTGGTTAGGCCATTCCAGCTCACTGCCCCAAAGAACTCTACGCTGTTTTCATATGCTATGCCATTCGGTTGTAAAACCTTACACATAGGAGCAGAAAATGCTCTGGTGGGTCTTAGCCTAATATCTCTATATTTCACATTTTGAGCCCTCATGTACATGTAGTTCAAAAGGTGGGCGTGTCTTCTATCTTTTAACATATTAACCTTTGCATCTTTATGTACAATATGAGTCTCCGTCAGGTGCGGATATTTCAAACAGATTTTTAAACAGTGGTTCTGAGCATACTGTAAAGGCTTAAGGTGGGTATCAGCAGTTGTAATAAAAAGAATATCAGCATAATCAAAATACGGTACAATTGTAGCTTTAAATAATCTAATAGCTAATTTGTTATCAAGAAAAGGTCTCAATTGACATAGTTTATATGTTTTGTAGGCTACAGTTTTGGCAACAAATTTAAGATGAAGATTATACGTTAACAAGGGGTCAAGAATAACACCAAGATACTTATAACTAGGTACAACTTGAAGAAGTTCATTATCCAAATACATGTTTACATTAAGTGTGTTTAGCTTATGTTTGCTGGCTGCAAATATCATTAACTTGGTTTTTGTAATATTTACCGACAATTTATTTTGCTGACACCACGTATGATAACAATCAAGATCCTCTTGCAAGAGACGCTTAGCTACTTCAAAATCATGATTAGCTACATAAATAACTGTATCGTCCGCATATAACTTTAATTTACAATTTTTTACACATTTTACAACATCGTTAACATAAAGTAAAAAGAGTAAAGGACCCAAAATGGATCCTTGGGGGACACCACAGACCACCTGTGCCTTAGTAGAAAGGATATTATTAGCAAAAACTGTTTGAAATCTTCCATCTAAATAATTTTCGAACCAATGATAATTATCTGCCCTAATTCCATAATGGTGAATTTTCAAAAGTAAAACAGAGTGGTCTACGGTGTCAAAGGCTTTCCTCAGGTCAATGAAGGCAGCAATAGTGTTATTGGCTATATTTAATTCCCTTTTTATATCGTCCGTGAACTGGGCTAGTGTATCTATTGTGCTATGTCCAGCTCTAAAACCACCTTGAACATTGGTCAAAATTTTCTCACGAGTAAGAAAACCATATACCCGGTTATGAACTATTTTCTCAAGTAGTTTACAAGGGAGGGGTAGGAGGGAGATAGGTCTATAATTATTTACAGATTTGGAATTTCCAGACTTAGGTATGGGGGTGACCTTTGAGGTTTTCCAAGAAACCGGTACTTTATTTTGTGCAAATGAGAGATTAAAGATTTTAACTAATTTGTCAGGCATATGTGCAAAAGCAAGTTTTAGTATTTTAGAAGAGACATTTTCAATAGCTGAGGATTTGTTAGTATTAATTTCATTTATTAATTTAGAGACTTCTTGGATATTGGTGAGGAAAGGTTCAATGAAATTAATAGAGCTGTCATCATACTGCTTCCACGGTATATGCAGTTCTTTGGCCAGCTCCGGACCTATCTGAGTAAAATACTGATTTATGAAGTCAGCAGTTTTCTCAGTAACATTAGACATATACACAGACGTAATTTGTTTGTTACTGGTGATATTAATGTGAACATGCTAGACAAACAAAGTGCTAAAATGCAGACTATTAATGCGGGTTTAATAGGATACGGTATGAGAAATCTTATTTCTGGACCGACAAGACTTGGAGACACTCCGGCATTACTTGATGTTATGTATACTAATGAAGATTGTGATTTTGATGTTACAAATACGCAAATAAGCTTAAGTGATCATAATATTATTTGTGGTAGTAGGAGTGACCGTGTAACACATAAAGATAAAAAGACGATAACAGCAAGATGTTTGAAATACTACAACTTTGATACTCTAGGTGAGAAATTAAGACAATTGGATTGGTCTGTATTTGATGAGCTCACTGTTGATGATTGCTGGAATTTTATACATGAAAATATCTCTCGTATAATGGATGAAATGTGCCCCTTTAGAGACTATAAGGTTAAAGTAGAGGAGGAACCGTGGATGACGAGAGCCTTAATTGCGGAAATCAAAAATAAGGACAGAATTTGCTCAAGACTCAAAAGGTTGAAACATGATAATTGGAAACACCTTTCTAACATTCAAAGCAATAATATTACAAGGCTTTGTAGAACAGCCAAAAGAGAGCATGTGCAGACCAAAATTAATGAAGCTGATGGCGATTCTAAGAAATTTTGGCATGAAATTAATAAATTATTACCAGGTAGTAATAAAGGTAGTACTCGAGTTGAGTTGAAAGATGATGACAACAACCTGGTCAATGATGTTCCAAATTTTATGAACAATTATTTTGCTGATATTGGTAACAAATTAGCTAGAGATTTTGACACGCCATGGTCTTTTTGGGGCGATGAAAATGAAACAAGTCTCCTTGATGAGATCTCCACTGATATTGCTGAAGTATCTAAGATTTTGGACAGTATAAAACTCAGTAAGTCAAGTACCATTGATGGTTTAAGTACAAAATGCTTAGTTGACTCTTTTAGGCACATTACTCCACGTATGGTACATGTTTTTAATAAGTCATTGTCAGATGGCCAGGTGCCTCAAACCTGGAAATGTGCAACTGTTATCCCAATACCAAAACAAGGCAACCTTCAGGAAGTGTCGAATTATAGGCCTATTTCTTTGTTACCCCTGCCAGGAAAGATGTTAGAGCGTATTAGAATTATGGAGTTTTATGAAGAAAATAATATTTTGTCGGGTAAACAAGGGGGTTACAGAAAGGGCTTCTCCACAGTGAAAATCATTGGAGACTTAACTGACGACATTCTAAGGGAAAGAGACATAGGAAATAGTACTTTGGCCGTATTTATAGACTTTAAAAAAGCATTTGACACTGTAGACCACAATATTCTTTTAGCTAAACTTTCGAAATATGGAATTAAAAATACACTTCTGGCCTGGATCAAAAATTATTTAACAAATAGGAAACAGAGATTACTCGTCAATGGTGTTCACTCTGGTGAAGCCCAAGTTCTATATGGAGTGCCTCAAGGCTCGATTTTGGGGCCATTGCTGTTTTTGACTTACATCAACGATGTTGAGAAATGTTGCCAGAATAGTGCTATTTCATTATATGCGGATAACACTGCCTTATATGCCTCAAGTAAAGATCACCATCAAACTGTAGTTAAATTGCAAAGTGATATTGATAGATTTGCTTTATGGTGTAGAGAAAATAAGCTAACAGTTAATGTATCTAAGAAAAAATACATGGTTTTTAGACATAAGCAGGTTTCTGTGAACATTAATCTCAATGGTGTTAGACTACAGAAAGTTCCTACATATACCTATCTCGGTGTCATTCTTGATCCACATCTGTCGTATGAAAAATTTATGGCAAGTCAGATAAGAAATGTGAATTATAGGGCTTATGTTCTGTGTAAGATCTCTCGATACCTCGATAGTGGTACTATGATTATTATATACAAGGCCTACATACTGCCTATAGTGGAATATGGTGACATTTTATATGCTAATATGGGTAATACGACTCTCAAGAAGCTACAAAGATGCCAGAATCGTTGTATCAAGATAAGCTTGAAGCTACCCTACCTGACAAATACTGAGGCTATCCACAAAAAGGCTAACTTGAACTTGTTAGAAGATAGGCATAAATCTCATCAGATCACGTGATGATAAATATATAGATCATCGTAGGCTAAGAACAAGGCTTTGGGATGGGCCTATGCTGAGAGTGAATTTTCCACACCTGTCTTTATACCAGAGAAGTCTGGAATACAGTCTGGCTATCATTTGGAACGACTTAGATGTTGATACGAGAACTATTGCTTCCAAAAACTTATTCAAGTTGGACTTGAAAACAAAACTTTGGCTGAAAGTTCCAATTCCACCAGCAAATGCTGTCATTCTATAGATAAGTGGTTTTTCCCTCGTCTCTCATATATGCCCGTCCTCACCAAATCATTGATTATGTCTGGAATTTCTTTTTAGACAGTGAAATCCCTACCCACATTATTTTCCCCATGCTTTGATAAGTAAAGCATTCTCTCGTCGCAATTCTTAATAATTGCCACCAGAGCAAAATGTAATGCGAATTTTTCCATATATTCCACAATTGGTAGAATGGTATTTCTATTTATCTTGCACCAGGACATCCCAAAAGTGACAAACACTGTGGATATTATAAATCGTCTAGTCATAAGCTATTTTTGTACTAATATTTACATACGAGCAGCATTGAAACTGACATTTGCTATTGGTACAAGGTTGCTGCCATAAATGGGATGAACAATCCTAAAAGCAGCCTGCCTGTTATTTTCATGAGATTGAAAACCAAGAAAGTGTAACTGTTGTTATGAAAAATGAAAATAAAGGCTATTTAAACTCAAACTCAAAACTCAAACTCATATAATACAGCTATAGGTGTCTATATGATATAGTACAGATTTAGGTGTCTATGTGATGTAGGACAGGTTTAACTGTCTATACGATATAGTACAGATTTAGGTGTCTATGTGATATAGTACAGGTTTAGGTGTCTATTTGATATAGTACAGCTATAGGTGTCTACATGATATAGTCACCCCATTAGCACAATATCTTATGCTTGAAGAATAAGATTTCAGGGTACATCTTCTTCTTCATGCAAAGACAGGGACTCCCCTGGTCCCCCAGATAGATAGCTGACCCTATGCCTTTCCCTAACAGTAATCAGAAAGTACTAAGCTAACCCTTACCCCTACCCTAACCATTGCGCAGGTATCCAGTGTAGTTGGTTTCTTAATGAAGCATCCCCTGGGGGACTGGGGGATGATCAAGCATGATGGCTTCTTACAAAGAATCCCCTGGGGATACAGGGGAGTCCGTGTCTATGGTTGAAGCATAAGATATGGCCAAAAATCTTATGCTTGAAGAATAAGATATTGTCCTAATATGGTGCACCCGTACAGGTTTAGATGTATATATGATATTGTTCAGATTTAAGTGTCTATGTGATATATGACAGGTTTGGTCTCTATGTGAGATACTATAATGGTACGTTTAACCCTTTAGGGCCGAGCATCGACTATAGTTGATGCCATGGGGGGCCAAGCATTGACTATAGTCGATGCCATGGGGGGCCGAGCATCGACTATAGTCATCATAACTCTATGGGATTTACCAAAGGCTCGGCCCTGGGAGAGTTCCTATAAAATAGTCTCAGCCCCAACACCAGAAATTTCTTTTTTTGCTCGGCCCTAAAGGGTTAAGCACAGGGGTCTCAAATAAGGGCAGGTCCCAAAACCTCTCTTTAAAGGGACCCATTTAAGTGCAGGTTCCTGTATTAGCGCAGGGGGTGACATAAACTTGAAATTCATAACCGCAGGGGCACTTTAAAGGACCACTAGGGTAGTACTGGTTTAGGTGTCTATGTTATATAATACAGCCGTAGGTGACTATTATGATATAGTACAGGTTAAGGTGTCTATATGATGTAGTAGAGGTTTAGGTAATCAGTAAAAAGAACAATTACACATTATATCTTTTTAATCTGTTGTAATAAAATAAAAAGCGCACAAAATCCAACACTGGTAATTTTATATTTGGATTTTTATTGAAGACATTTTCAGGATTTTTTTGTGGTTTTTGTTGAATGATCTTAAAGTTGCAACTTTTCAGGGTATTTTATATATCCCTTCTTCAGGCACAAGATGCTTGATTAATAAAAAGTGCTTCTGATCAATAAATATATGGGATGCCATCGTGACATAGCATCAACATGGTGCATATCCTAGCAATCAATAATAAGTTCAAATTATTTTGTACTTGGAATAGAGACATGGTGTGACCGTATGGATGGTGGGAATTTTACAGGTTGTACAGGTTAACAATACACATATGAACGGGAACATGAGTATACACATAGTTAGATTTGATTAAACTACCTTAAAACCTCGCATATAAGCCTAACTCGCATATAAGTCGCACCCGGATTGTACAAACAATATAAACTGTGTGAATTGAGCGAACAATGGATAATTTAAGCTAAGACTCTGGATATGACTATTTTTTCTTTAAAAGTAAATGTTAAGCCAGTTCCTGCAAACTTCTTCTCTATAAGCTCATCAGTATATCTATTCTGTTCCTCATTGAAATAATTCTTCCAGTCACCAGCTTGCCCCTTTCTAAAGAATGAGGATATATCATTGGAAAAGCCCTTTGCCCAGCTGTAGTTTGCTGCTGGGTTTTCCTTCATATTGTCAAACGAGCAGTACTTCACAATGTCCTCTATCTGAGCATCAGTGAACTGCTTACCGAGGAACTGAGCAACTCGCTTCACTGCTGCAGGACTATCCTTCAGCATATCTTCATATGTGAACACCTCAACATTAGGCAGTTCACGCAGTGCCCACCAGCTGAGCATGTGGTCTAAGGGGTCACCATAGTTGAGTTGGTTGGCCCTGAAGACCTCAAAGAAGTCGTCCCAGGTTCCCTTGAAGCTGCCGTAGCGCTTGTTCATACGGTAGAAGTGGAAGTAGGAGACCAGCATGTCCTTAGGGTTACGGAACACTACCAGTGTCTTCACACCCTGCTCATGGACCTGTGATATAATTATATTCATTAATTTTGTAAATATTAAAAATCGTATTGATTTCTAAATTTGAAACACATTTTATAGTTAAAACGGTTAAAGGGGTATCATCCACTTTATTCCCCACACAAATATTTTTACAGCATTAAAGCTTTCTACGTTTCCACTGTATATATAAGTAAGCAAAAATATAGGACCTTGCAGTTGAATTGACCAGAGCACAGCAGTCGCTCATGAGCCACTTATGCCAAATTATTGATCTAACTATACCTTACATATTCATGATGTGCACAGTTATTACTATCCTTAAATTGTACACAAATCAAATCATATATCAGTACTTGTCAAGACACATATATAGATATGAGGATATCTATGGGAAAATATAACTATCTTTTACGCTAAAGTCCAACAATTTCACACAAAAAACAGATTTCCTTTACATTTCCTTCCCAATATGCAACATATCACTCCGAGTCTGTCTGTCTGTGGTAGGCACAGGTACCCAGTCTGTGTGCTCCCCTTTCTGTGCTATGCAAACTCTGGTGTACCTGGTCAACACCACCCAACCCCTTTAATTTTGGCCCAAAACTAAAATTTTCTGGACCATTTAATGAATTTCTTGATTTTGGCTAACCAGGAAGGATATTGGAAGCTGTTGACTATTTTGTCTCTACACATGCTTGTATAAACTCACCAATCAGGTATATGAGGGTCAAAATCTACTTGATTTTAAGATTAAATCAACTTAAACATTCATAGTAGATGCCTTTTAAGGACCACGTGATTCTTTAACGTATTGTGCCCTTTCGTCATCATGATACATGAATTCAGCACTGGCAAGTAACTGGCCAGGGCTGTATTCATGAATCATGCCAATGCAGTGCAATTGAGTTACTCATTGGTGCAATATGTTCCTGCATCCTGAAGATTAGCGTTCATGAACTATAAAGCATCAAGTGGTCCTTAAAGGGTTAAACACCATACCTACTACAGTCTGCACCTACCTGTTTGGAGAAGAAGCTGGCGTCCATGTGCGTCTTGATCTGTCTGGGTGACTCTGTGGCCTTGAGGACCTCCATGCAGTGCCTGGTGGGGAGGTCCATCTCTATGTATGGCCAGCGTGTGTCGATAGGGGCCCGGGCGGCCATCTTGGTGTCTCCATCATGGTGCACCATGTCTGCCACCGCACACATCCATGTGGTACCTTTATGGACAAAACATGTGGATGACATATTGTCTATATTAGGTATTCCGTATATCACATGCCTAAATCAGATATTCATTTGCTAAGCTGAAACTGTATTGAATTGAAAGTGTTTGACATAATTTTCCCCTCCTTCTCCCCGAAAACGCATAAAGGTATGCCACAATTTCATATGGCTGTGATAACTGTACAAGAGAACATGTAATTAGGCCTATATCTAGTTGTTAATCCTTTAAAGGGGTATCATACACTTTATTTCCCACACAGGATTAAAGCAGTCAGTTTCTACATGTATTTACTGTACAAATGTAAGAAAAAATAGGACCTTGCGGTTGAAATGTCAAGAGCAGTGGGGTGGCTCATGAGCCATTTGTGTCAAATTATTGAGATAACTATGCCTTACATTTTAAAGATATAAACAGTTGTTTCTATCCTTGATTTGTACACAAATCAAATCAGTACTTGTCATGACACATATAGATATGAAGCCATTTATGGAAAAATATAACTATGTTTTACTTCAAAGTCCAATCATTTCAGACAAAAAAAATTGTATCCTTTACATTCCATTCAACATAAAAATGATCCTACACATATATGTTCTTCATGTTGGAAATATTGAACTGTGATACATATCTGCACAACATGAAAAATAAAAATGACAGGTACTGTAAAACCTCGCGTATAAGCCTAACTCTCGTATAAGCCGCACCCCTTACTTTGACAGATTATATAAGCCGCAGAGGGGGTCTGAAAATTGTTAATTTGGTACTGTAGTATACTTATAAAAACTCTCGTATAAGCCGCATCCTATATAGGCATGTTTGGTATCAAAATAAAGCTGAGTCTGACTCGCGTACTAGCCGCGGCTTATACGCGAGGTTTTACGGTAGCAGTATTCATTTCTCCACAAAAGTGGCTTATCCAAAGAAGAGATTATTCTGAGAAAAGGATAAGTTTAATGAGTTGATTTAAATACTAACTCCTTCTTTACAAAATGATGACTAAACTTTATTTGAGGTTCATAATGTATACAATGCACTGATTCAACCATGTATATAATATCATGTTCTCAATATGCAACACACCACTCTAAGTATTACTCACTTTGAGCCCCTGCTACTACCTGCCTGTGATAGGCATAGGTACCCAGTGTGTTTGCTCCCCTCTATGTGTTTATAGCTACAGGCTGCGCAAACTGAGGTGTCTGTGAACAACAGTAGGATACCCCTTTAAGAGCTCCACAGTTATTAAATATACCTCAAGTCCCTTTATTGTGGGATAGCCTACTATTATTTGCAGCACTTCTTTGGCTCCCCGCCCTTAGCTTTGAGAAACAAACTGTTTACCATCCTCAAAGGGTAGCAAGAATACTTTTTTTTTTAATTTCTTGAAACCCTTTCTCAGCAGAAATATCCCACCTTTTTCATGTCAAGATTTATCATCCCTATAATACCCTTACCCTTTCCTGAAAAATGCTCACTATACATTTAAATGGCATTTGTCCACAGTCCATTTGTTCAGAGATTGGGACCACAATATGTGACAAACTAAGTGACTGAATCTTTCACAGATTTTCCTTCAAAATAAGGCCCCCTCATGTTGCGCATCCCCCTGCTGACACCTACTTGATATACGACAATGTGCAACTTACCACACTTTGGATAGGTGGCTACCAGAATATCCTCATGTGAGAACTGGAAGTCAGGTAGGGTGTCCAGAACATGAACGGGGTGTGCAGCCAGATGCACTACCCCCTTGTACACATGCTGCCCAGGAATGTCATACAGGAACTGCACCACCTCTCCTGATTCTGTTGGTTGAGGAGTCATGATGCTGGTATCTTCTCACTGTTGTAGAAGGAGGTAGAATGGTACTATCATATGTGTTGCTGGTCAATTTATATGTTTATCGAGGGGCAATGACCGAAAAGGTTGAGATGAGGTAATGAAGTGCAATGACCTGTGGTGGATCACCAACAGTGGACCCTCTTGGTGGTACAAGACAGTGGGGCTGCTTCCTGGGTCACTGCCCCTTCACAATGCACCCTCATAGTGCTGGCTGGTCCTTAGTCCTGCCTTTAAGGTTAACCTAGAGCTTTAATACACTGTGCCCATTGGTTGCCATGAATGCAGTACCTGGAAGTAATTCAGCTGGATGAATGCATCTTGCTGACTATGCAGCGTTGATACAAATAATGAACATGAACCTCAAGCCATCATGCATTCCTCAAATCTATTTGCCGCATCTTTTAGACTGGCTGTGGGGGCCATGGTATTTTTAGAGGAATTTTCTCTGGGCCAAGCCTTTGCTAAATGCCATAGGGTTATGATGACTATAGTCGATGCTTGGTCAACCATGGCATCAATTATCGCTGATGCTTGGCCAGCCATGGAATCAACTATGGTTGATACTCAGCCATAAAGGGTTAAAAATCAGCAAGTAAGACCATGTTATAGTTACTATTATGTAGGAAATGTATAATTGGGTTTTTGATGGGCTTAGACATTTTCACAAATGCTTTATGAATCAATTTCTCCTATTTCTTTTTGAATATTTGGAATTTTGTACCGGTGGTTTTGCTGGAGAATTATAGTTGGGCTTGATGTGGGCTGCCCTACAAGTGGTTATGAGCATTGATACTAGATGGACATGTGGTTCTGAGTCTTTAGAAGAGAATAACACTTTTTCATTTCCTGGGGGGTTGCATCATTATATTCAGGTTTAACAATCTTTGGACAATAAATTATGATTGCCATTTTAAGGGGCAATGACCTATGTTGGATTTCTTTTGTGTTACTAGACAGTGGGTTAACAGTGGGGGTCACTGAATCGTCTCACAGTCCACCCCTACTGTGTTTGCTGGCCCTTTAGTCCTTTAAGGGCAACGTAGTGATGAAATACAATCTCTATTTGTTGATACAGGGATGCATGATAGGGGAAGCTTGCCAAAATTGGACCAGCTCGTAAATTGGACCATCCCTGTTTCCCTTAGTTACACTAATTTGAACAAAGTTTCATTTATGCAACATTTTGGTAATTCCAAGTATATTCTCAACAAGTGATTTTTTTTGTGAAGGGGTCAGTAAAATGGTTCTTTTCAGGCTAATTGATTTTGGGACCTCCTGATCTTATTTTTCTAGTTATTTACTTAAGCCCTCCCCGTTGCTAGGAAACAGTATTTGGAACAAAATCCCTTCAGATAGTAAAAAATAATATTTTGTTATTGGGTAAAAATTAAAAAGATTAAAATTCACTGATAGGCTTTGGGAGAGAGAAAGTTGATGATAAATATGACAAGGCGCCTAAATTGGACCACAAGAAGTTTCCATCATTGGACCAGGTCCAATGATGGAAACTGACAATTTTTGACTGGTGGGAGTAAAAAATTCGACCCCGAAAAAAATTCTCCCCAGAATATCTTGCCATCTGTTGTTAAAAGATGAGCACTCCCTTAGGGCATTTGAGTCACATACAAGCTGTTGCTGTAATTAACAGGATCTATCTATGAATCTAGGGAGGAAAATAACAAAAAAAGATATACATACTTTTCTTTTTTTAACTTTTTTTAACTTTTGTTTTCACAGGGGTACTGTGAAAGTACTTATATTCACGGGTGTAAATATAGTGAAAATATGTACCCAGCGAAATAAAGTACGACCACAGTACTATCCATAATATGTAGGTTATTGGAAAGATATAACGAGGAACTACACATCTGAACATTATACCTGAAAGAAAATGCTTTAGACCCTAAGAATATTTGAGAAAACTGACTGAATTAAGCATTGGTCCAATTTTGGATACCCAGTGGTCCGATTTAGGCACCCGGTATCAAAAATTGGACCGGTTGCATTCTTTTTTCATTGGCTTGTGGCAGCTAGAATAATTGAAATCTCAAACTTTCTTTTTTTACGATTAGAAGGCCTTTGACAAGGCTTACCCTTCATATGATTTTCATATTCAAATTACTAGAAATAAACGCTACACAGCGAAGTGTTCTTAGGGAGTCCAATTTTGGCAACCTTCCCCTACATGGATGCAGGGGGGGTAAATTTTGTGCGGAGCACCCAAAAATGTTTTTCATCGCACCCAGAGGTGTCAAAATTTCCTCCTCCCCCACTACGTCAAAAGTGGTGTCTGCGCGGGTCATTAAAACCCCCTAAGGTATAATGGTTGTAGTTAATAATTTCAAAGATTTTGTGACCCATATTACCCCACGGTGGGGTAATATGGGTCACCAATGTGGGGTAAGATGGAAAGGAATAGGAATCGTCAGTGAAAATGGCCAAATATCTTTCATGCATGGGTGGAATTCTTTGAATGAGAAGCCTTTGAGGTACCTAACAAAATATATGATGATTTAAACTGCCCCAAGACATTAAAAAGATACTTTGCTACCTCAATGAGTGCTATATGAACATTTCCTGTCGAGAGAATTTGTCAAAATATAAAAGAATTAGCAAAATTTGACAAAAATGGAGTGTTTACATAGTTTCCATGGTAACCAGGACGTCATGATATACCCAAAACCCTATCTAGTAGATGGGGCTCCTGTATAGCTTTAATTCAAGCTATTGTAACGGGTTGACTATAAAGTCTAACTGTTATTGTTGTATATCTATTGTATGTTGTATGATGTAAGACAACACGGTTCTATTGTGTTTAATAACTGTTTTATTCATCTAACTAGTGTCGTCGGTTCGTTACATACACCGACTCCTCTAGTTCGGTTATCTATACGGTAGTGTACCGGTACCACCTTCGGTTACCGTCGGTAGTTGTTACATAAGCATTTTACATAACTAAACCTAACAGGTGGCGCTGCTAGTACGGTCACGTGGCTATGCAGCGCTGTATATAAGACGGCTACTTCTCCATTGGAAGTCAGTCAGGTTTGGGACTGTCGTGACATGACCACCCTGTGCTCACGGGCTTAACTCTATGCTATAGGGTTGCCCCACTGTATTATATATCTGTTCTGATCTTGTATATCCGCTGGTTATACTTGTACTATAATACCCAAGAGTTACCTTTACAATAAAGTCGCCGTATATTAAAGTCTAATTTACCTTGTCTGGTTTTTGTACTCAAGTGTTACATACGTAGTAAGAGACCAACTACATTGGTGCCGTGACCACTTGATCGAACCGACCATTGATAGGGTATTAAATAGACTTACAGTATATGGATTACCTATACGATTTTGTCAGCTCGTTCAGCGGCAGGACTAAAACCCCTGCTGAGGAACGTGAAGAAGCCGTACAGAATGTACGCTTCTTCACAGGCAAATCCAATAGGCGGGAGAGCCGGGCAGCCTTGGAGGTGCCCGGTGACGACCTCTCCCAAGAAGCAATAGGTGATCCTATTGTGGAAGCCTTTACCAAAGGAGAGGATGGGGAGCAATCTCCAATCCCGGGACCCTTTGATATAAGCTCCAGGAGATCGTTGGACTCCCTTTCCACGAATCTTTTCTGTCCTGAGGGTCAGAAAATACCGGGTAGAGAGCCTAAAACTCTCGGCCCAGCTGCCTTCGGTTCTACACCGACGGTAGCAGATCCTTCATTGGATCCAGACACGTCGGTTTTCACTGATGGTGCCACTCCTACACCGAACGGTATGGGGGGTGGCGGGCTATCAAAGAAGACTAATGTGGCAACAGAAGCTCCTGGTAAGGGGTACCCGCCAGCAGTAGATGAGCCATCCAGTTTACCACTGGATGGGGACCTACTAGCTGCCATGGGTATCCCCACCAGGAAAACTGAGTTGCATGAGCTCGCGGAAGCCCGGAGGGAACTTGCTTCCATCAATCAAACTAGGAAGTTATTCCTAAGGGAGGTTGATGAGAAGAAAAAGTTCCTACTGGAACTCCAGAACGAGATGGCTTCCCACAAGGTGGAGGTTGACAAACTTTTGCACCAGAGGGTGTCTGGCGAATGTGAGGTTGCAAGCTTAACTTCCTTGGGAAAGGATTTGAGCACGCAGCTCCACTTAGCCAGACAGGACCTCGCAAGCTTAAGGCAAGTCAATCAGGACGAAGTCGGAGCAAGTACCACCACCTACCACGGTGGTACCTCCAGTCATACCCGTACCCAGTGTGTACACGACAGTGACACCTTCAAGTGTCCCGCCGCTAGTACACACCACGGTAACAGGTATGACACCTCAGATGGGGGCTAGCTATCTACAGACTCCGGTCTGTGGTGGCGCCTTTGGAGGCACGGCAACACCTCCAGGGTACACCCACCCATCTACTGGTTCAACGATGTTGAACCAACAGCAGACCATGGTCTCAGTTCCAGTACCGAAACCCAGAGCTAGACAGGGCTTAACTCCTGTCCAGCGGGCTAAGTATGACCGGAACCCGGCTATTGAGAAGCTGGGGACAGACATCGTCCCGCGGGACATCGATGAACTGGATGAACGGTATGCTCCTTTCAACTTTGGGGAGATCAAACATCCTGATGCAGCCCGTCAAAAGGCCATCGATATTCCGCCTTTCACAGGGTCGCCACCCTGGAGAAAGTACAAAGTTCGGTTCAAGGCTATTGTGGAGAGCAATCGCTGGAACAATCAGCAAGCGCTGGTTGCTCTGAAGCAGGCACTCTGCAACGGGCCAGGTGAACCAGCCCTTTTGGCGTTCGAGAGAGTGAAGATCAAGACATTGAGCTCACTTGAAGAAACAGCTGAATGGGCGATTGGGAAGATTGGTGAGCATGACCCAAGGACTCAGCTACTCAAACGTGTCCAACGCAAGGACGAGCATCTGAGATCCTACGGATTTGCTCTACAGGAACTGATATCCGAGTGTTATCAGGGATGTAGACCTGACACCCCCACTGTCATCCAGGAGTTAACCTCCAGGTTTGTCAATGGAGTCAGGGACACCAATCTCCAGGCATATCTGCGGGAGAAATGGCAGCCGGACTTATCTCTAGCTGACCTTTTTGACCATGCAGATGTGTATGACACCAAACAGGCTGTTTTTCCTAGTGGAGGAGTGTCGGCAGCTCCATCTGTGGGCCCGAAAGGAGCTCAGGTGGTAGAGGCCGCCACAAAACCACCTAAGAAGAAACAGCCCGCCTCCGAGGAGGTGGCGGCAGTAATGCCTGACAGGGACATGGAAAAGATGATTGAGGGTTTGTTGCGGAAGCACTTAGAAAAGAGCTCTGCGTCCACTTCTGATTCTGGATCTGGAAAGAGAAGGAAAAAGAAGAAAAAGGACACGAAACCTCAGCCATGTAGACGCTGTCAAAAGATGGGTCATCGGGCTAGCGAATGCAAAGCCCCTGCACCCGTCGCTGCTAAAACCGAAAAGGAGACGGAAAACTGAATGGGGCCCATCCTCTTGGCAAGGATGGCGCCCCCACAGTTAGCCATGCCTGTAAGGGATTGGTAGACGGTGTTAACTCTTCCATGAACCAAGGCCGCGCAGAGGCAGAAGGGTCTGTACAACCTGTAAGCGTCTGGCAAGGCGGGGCTGGCAAGGACGAACGGAATCCGGAGGATTCTGTAGTCACTGGCTTAGAGGAGTCTTGGTTAGAATCGATTGCCCAGAGCAGTGTGATTCAAGACTCCCCGAGCGACCCGTGTTGGGATTATCTCCTGACAAAAGGGGTTGCTATGGATGGAGGGGGAAGCCCGATGCTGACCTCTGAGTGTGTCCCTTTACGGGGACAGCGTTGGTACCTGAGTCTGGTTATTTCCGGGACGCGTGGTGAATTTTTGGTCGACACGGGTGCATCCCACACCTTGGTCGATCGTAAATTCATGGCCCGTCTTTGCAACCAGCCCGAAGCTCCGCTACTAGGAGTAAAGGCTCGGACTGCTACGGGAGATAGTATGCAGACTTATGGCAGAACTGTAAAACCTATGTTGGTTGATGGCAAGACATACTGGATATGTCCAACCATCACCGACATCACTGATGATGGCATACTGGGGATGGACTTTGCTGCTCTTTACGGGGTAACAATGAACACCGCAACGGGCCGACTTCAGATTAAACATCCTTATAAACAATCTGTACAGTGCGTTTTAAGGAATGGTTCTTCTGTGGCGTCAGTGGCACAAGACACAAAGTTGGCAGCAGGACATGTATCCGATGTCCTAGTCAGCTGCGTGGGAGTGCAGGCCAAACGGCCGGGAATGTTTGAACCAGAATTTTAAAAGCTCTCTGAGTTAGGTCTTGCTGGCTATCATACTTACCTGGCCAACGCTCGTTGGGGGGTGATACCGATTTGTAACTCGAGTAGTAGAGAAATCACTCTACGAAAGGGGACGCCTATTGGTAACACCACGCGAGCATATGGGGTAGACTCACTAACTACGGACTTTGTGGAAGTAGGTGTGGTGGCGGGAGACTCTTCCCACGAAGAGGCTCTAGCTAAATCCAACCTACCGAAACATTTAAGGTCCCTGTTGTGTGAGTCACACCTCACAACCCTAGAGAGCGAAATGGTGGCAAATGAGCTGTCGGAGTTATCTGACGCCTTTGCGCAACCAGGAGATCCTCTAGGGCGTACCAATAGGGTACAACATCGGGTTGACACTGGGGACGCGCTTCCCAGTAGAATCCCCTACCGTCGGTTACCCATGGCTAAAAAAAGTGCTATGGAGGCTGAGGTAGAAAAGATGTTGGATGAAGATGTGATTCAACCTAGTGAGAGTCCATGGTCAAGTCCTGTGGTGATGGTCACCAAGAAGGATGGTTCCTGTCGATTTTGCATCGACTATAGGAAGTTGAACGGACTCACTAGGAAGAATGCATATCCTCTACCTCGGATAGATGAATGTGTGGAATCTCTGGGTGGGGCGAAATGGTTCTGTACACTAGATTTACAATCTGGTTATTGGCAGATCGGCATGGACCCCCGGGACCGAGAAAAAACCGCATTTTCTACCCATATGGGACTATTTGAGTTCAACGTCATGCCATTTGGGCTATGCAATGCCCCGGCAACCTTCGAGGCAATGATGGAAACCATGTTACGGGGTTTACTTTGGAAAAAGTGCCTAGTATACTTGGACGACATCATCGTCTTCGGTGGTTCTGTGGAGGAAACTCTACAGAACCTCCAAGCTGTGCTGAAACGCATCTTATCATATGGCCTGAAATTGAAACCTTCAAAGTGCAAGCTTTTTAGGAAGTCAGTTGAATACCTAGGTAGAATTGTTTCTGATCATGGCATCATGGCTGATCCTCATAAGATCGAAGTGGTACAGAACTGGCCTCGTCCGATGGACACGAAGGAGATACGCTCTTTCATCGGGTTTTGTTCATACTACAGAGATTTTATACCTGGATTCTCGAGAGTCGCAGCTCCCTTACAAGAGCTGATGATTGGAGAGAAGAAGGCTAAGGCTAAGATAGTCTGGTCTCCAGCCGCAGAACAGTCTTTCAGTGAGTTAAAGAGACTCTTCTTAGAAACACCTGTTTTGCACTACCCTGCACCTGTTGGTAAGTTCATCTTGGACACTGAAGCTTCTAATACAAGTATTGGTGCTGCCTTGTCGCAGATCCAGGATGGGCGAGAAGTGCCGCTGGCATTTTCGTCCAACAGTCTAAGCAAAACACAACGTAACTACTGCACAACCAAGCGTGAACTCTTGGCAGTGGTGGTTTACACAAAAAAGTACAGACATTTCCTATATGGTGGGAATTATCTCGTACGGACGGATCATTCATCTCTGCAGTGGCTCCTTAACTTCAAGGACGCTGAGGGGATGATGGGTAGATGGTTGAACCACCTCTCTGAGTTTGGCATGACGAATGAGCATATCATACACAGGAGTGGAGTAGATCATGTGAATGCGGACAGCTTGTCCCGCTATCCTATCCGGAACTGTCACCGTGTAGACTGCCGAGACTGTGGGTCTCACAATGCAGTGATTGCGTCTGTGGGTGCGAAAGTTCCTAACTGGACGTTAAATCACTTGAAGGATGAGCAGCTTGCAGATCCAGCTATTTCGAGGGTGTACTCCTTGAAGTTGTTGGGCCTGTCCAAGCCTGTTCGCCCCGCACTTTCGCTGGAATGTAAAGAAGTTAGACAACTGTTAGCTCAGTGGGATAATCTTTTTATACGGAACAGTGTATTGTGCCGCTGGAGGGTGCAACCTGGCAGGAAGAGAACAGCTCAGTCTGTAGTGCCTTTGTCACTCAGACTACAGTTGCTCAATTACTGTCATGGCCACCGAACTTCAGCACACTTTGGCAGACAACGGACTGAGGCAAAGATTAAGAGTAGATATTACTGGCCTGGTATGACTTTGGACATACGGCGTTGGGTGAAACAATGTCCCCAATGCTGTTTATCAAAGCCTGGACCTGGTATTGGTAAACTACCTCTAAGTCAAGAGCTATTCGGTGTTCGATTTGCCCGGATCGCTGTTGATATCATTAGTGGTTTCAACACGACCCCCCGTGGGAATACCTGTATGATGGTGGTACAGGACTACTATACCAAGTATGTCCAAGTATATCCGTTGGTAAATCATACAGCTGTTACCTGCGCAGAAGCACTTTTCGAGAATTGGATCCTCACGTGGGGAGGTCCTTTAATGCTTCACTCCGACCAGGGTCGTGAGTTTGAATCTCGACTGTGGGCAGAACTGTGTAGTAAAATACACATCTGCAAGACGCATACGAACCCCTACCGACCTCAATCGGATGGTATGGTGGAACGTTTCAATCGGACGTTGATCCAATGTCTCACGACAATGGTTAATGAGCACCGGGATGATTGGGATGAGCACGCTCGCTATATCTCCCATGCTTACAATGCTACCGAACATGCGTCGACGGGCTGTACGCCTAATATGCTCGTAATGGGTGAAGACATAGTCATGCCTAGTGACATGGTCTATGGAGTGCAGGGACACCAGCTCGAGCAACCCTGCACAGTGATGTTTGTTGAGTCACTTCGACAATCATTACGCGAGTCCTATGGAGTAGTAAGGGACAACTTGGAAAAATCTGCTAGTTTGCAGAAGGTGGGCTATGACACGGGCCTTAAACTCCGCCAATTCAAGGTGGGGGATAAGGTCGCGAGATTTAGCACACCAAATTCCAAAGTCAAGACCCTGTACTCCTGGGATGGTCCGCATACGGTTACTATGGTGGTTAGTGAAACTACTGTAGTAATACGGTTGCAAAAAGGGACTCTCACTAAATCACATGTGGCTAGACTCCGACCTTGGTATGGAGTTCCATATATAGATGACGGTGAAGATTCCCTCGGTGCTGGTCGAGTACCAGCACCAACCGACCCTGCGCTACCGAAGATACCGAAGGCAGGACCAACGGTCATACCGTCGGTACCGACGGTAGCGCGCCGAAGGGGTCGTCCTAGGAAATTACCGATTGAACCACAGTCGTGTGTTACCAAGCCCAAGCGCGGTAGGCCTCGTAAAAAAGGGTCAGCTGTGCGTAAAGGACTAACCGTAGGCACCGGTAAACAAAGCAATGTGATACCTCCGGTGTCATCATTGCTGGACATACCGGTACAAGGTCTACGGAGGAGCACACGTGTCAGAGAGCGAGATAAAATTGTGTAAACATTTTTTTCTTACCTTGTTGACGACATTTAGCTGCTGGCTTGATTAAATTTCCATGGACAGTTCCGTACTGGGCCGGTGGTCATTGGCCCGGTACTCGATCACCAAAACACAACGAGAAGAGACGGGTTATCCGGTGTGGTTATCCGTTGGAGGTAGAAAAGCACGTGTCCAGGGCGGGTGGCTGGCTTTGCCGATTAATTCTAAGTATGGGATTAGTTTTGACCACATATTGCTTAGTGACACGCTGCTGTGTATATCCTCTAACGCCGGTATATCATTCCCGGGTTTTCCGGTGGCTACGCCACGAAAATGGTAAACAACAGTGAGAGTTCCCACCGTCGGATATGCCAGGCGTGGGAAGGGCGCTGCCCGCGTCACCTGATCGATTTCTCCCGCCAAATGAGCCGTGAGAAATTGGGTCACCTCGTCGCGTCTTGGAGACGCGACCCCTGATTGGCTGAGAAGCCGGTCAAGGGGCGGGGTCACGGGGGACGGGTGGGGTATATAAGCCCCACAGGCAGCCAGGCTTCTTCAGATCAGCACGTTTGCCCGTAGGGTAACGTGTTGATCAGTGGTGCCTAGGTCTGCCCGGCAGTACCTACACTGTTGTTTACTTGCTGTGCTACTAAAGGCTCGGGTGAGTGAACCGTGAGGTTCACCTACGCCTGAGCTAACAGTATGGCAGCCCGTGTAGATGGCACATGCACGGCCCCGGAGAAGGCTGAGGCCTCCGACGGGGAAGACCGAGTTCTCGAGTCTGACACGGAAATGGACACTACCGGTGCTCCAACCGTCGGTCAAGGCTCGGCTTCGGTACCAACTGAACCTAACCCTGAGGGGTCGGGTGATGTTGTTCCGAAAACAGAACCTGGTCTGGGTGGTAGTAATACCAACCAGGAGGAGAACCCTGCAGGGGGATCTTCTCCGAAACCCGCCGGTGTAGTGGCACAAGAACCGACGGTCCCTGATGGTGATTCATCAGACGGGTCCACGGTTCGTGTCAAGACCAAACGGAAGCGGAAGCGTAAGAGGAGGATAGCATCTTCCCCTGAAACTCCTGCTACCGAAGAGGTCGCACCGACTGAGGCAGATAGGCTCAAAGCTGTTGCTGATAGACTGTCCAAGGCGGAAGCCGAGGGATGGTCTGTCGCAGAGAGCAGGGCCAATCGCCGCCTCCGCGCCAAGGCAGCGCATGTTCGTCCCTACTTGTACTGTGTGAGTGGGAGTACCTCAACTTCCTGCCCTGAGTACAGTGACGGGGAGCTATTCCGTTGCCAACGGAGGGCTGGTTTGGTAAGGCATCTTTGCGACAATAAGGGCGTTCACAAGCGCACTATTAGTCGTGGAGTTGAGGCTGCACTGAAGGTTTGGGGGTGCCACAAACGTGTAGGGAATCTACAGTATAAGTGGCGAACCAACAAACTTAAACAGTGGAATTACCTCACGGAGGCTGACTGGGAGAGATTGTGTAAGGGCGCCAAGTGCGAACAAACCGATCTCGGGCCAGATACAGAAACTCCGATGCCCACTGTCAGAAAGGATACCCCTCCTAAGAAGAAAGATCTGAAAAGGGGCCGCCAGTCATCCAAAGATGATACCAAAGGTGGACGTGACCGTTCCCGCAGTGAACCTGCGAAGAAACGTGTCGCCACCGCCACGGTAACATCTGAGGTCGACCGTAGCCAAACCGTCGGTACCGTCACGGTATCTTTGGTTGCATTGCCCCCGGTTGCTGATCAACTGCCCAGGCAGGAGAGACAGAAACTGGGTGATGCACTGGCTATTGTTCAGAACTCTTTGGGTGACGAGCAGGCGGGTCAGGTTGCTGCTGACTATGTCAAGCAGTACAAGTGGAGCCAGAAGCAAAAGAAAGCTTCAGCTCCACAGGAGAGTATCTCACCTATCAGTGACGCTGAACAGGTAGAGGTACAACAGCCGGATGGGGCGTCAGCCCAGCCGACTGCTCCACCCCAGCACGGAGCAACCTCTGACCCCGCAAGGGATGACGAGGTGACTCCAGTACCTGAGCACAGGGCTGTTGACGAAGGGCTAGCAGGGTTACCTGTGTTGCCTGGAGACGGTCCTGCTTATGACACTGGATTCTCTGACACTCTAGTCCCCGGATTTGAGTGCTACAGAGCTAAGATGGCTGAAAACGCAAGTAAGCTACTCCAGTTTCAGGTTTCTTTCTTGGAGAAGTCCTACTTTGAGCAGTACAAGTTGCTCAGAGAACAGGCTATCCGGGAAGGGAAAGCTTGGGTTGCTGAACGCACCAGAGTCCTTGCCGAGCGTGAGGCGAATCTGGAGCAAGATCATGCCCTCTGGAGGGCTACGATCGATCAGCTTGAATCAAGGTTGACAACTTGTGACGCCAAGTTCTTCCGGCAGTTCGGGCTAAAGCTGACAGAGTGGGAGAGAACTGGTTTTCCAGATCTCCAGTCCAGGTTGGGGCTTGCCGCAAGGCCTGCTCCTCCTGTGACCCCGGTACTGTCAGTACACCCACCTAGGTATGAGATGCCATTCTCTTTCATGGCACACTCTACCCGGGTGGTCAGTGGCGGGGAGCCTACTGCGGCGCCGAGTACCCTCTCGGTAGCCCCAGGTGGAGCCCTTCCTCTCCAGGTGGAGGCTGCTGTGGTTTACACCACGGAGGCCCCTCCTGGAGGAAGTCCTGATGGGGAAGGAAAGCCATCCGGCGGTGTCCCTATGGACACCTAAGGATGGTCCCCTGTCAGGCCCTCTGGGGTGCACTGTTCCGCCCCTCGGAGGTAAAACTAAACCATCGACGCAGCTACACGCCCCTGGACAACCGAAGCAGACCGACGGTGCTGTCGTGACTTAACCTAGTCACTACTGCCACCACACTGGAAGCAGCCTGATGTCTTCAAACCGTGGTTTACTACTAAGCCACAACCGTCGGTTCTCTACTACTGTCCAGGGCTCCTGATCCTGTGGTCGCATTCTACTATTGTGACCTATGAACTATTATGGATCATCCTCCTGTGATAATTATTTATAGGGAGGCACGGACCTACCTTTTTATATTTATATTTCACAAGAGATGGAAGTACTATACCGGTACTGGACTGTATCCATCTCTACTACCATAAACTGCTAGGTACTGGAGTACAGCCCCTAATAAGGATGACGATCTATCCCACCTTATTTAGGATACGCTACTATGGATTTTTATATATAAACTTTTCTACGCCAAAGGAAGTGGGAACTGCTATAGTTCCAATTATAAAACTTTTCTTCGCCAAAGGAAGTGAGAGCTATTATAGTTCTATTATTTATATATAAGGACACTAACTCCACACGGATTCGCACCATTGCTGAATGTAGTAGGTGATGTGTTGAGTTTCCAAGGTGGTTATTTGGTGCCTTTACTTTTAACTGATACTAGTCTAGGACTATCAGTTGGACAGTTTTTATATCATGTGCCTACGGGACTATGGTTTGATACCAAAGACTATATTGTTGATATAAACTGTTATATACATGTTAACCTGGTTGTTCATGTATGTATGCCTGTTGTTACTATGAGTAGAAATGTTACTTGTTGATAAATAGATATACGTGGTATATAATGTATCCAAGAGGTATTATTATTATAAAACCAACCCTTCCTACATTCTTAAGGGGGGTAGTGTAACGGGTTGACTATAAAGTCTAACTGTTATTGTTGTATATCTATTGTATGTTGTATGATGTAAGACAACACGGTTCTATTGTGTTTAATAACTGTTTTATTCATCTAACTAGTGTCGTCGGTTCGTTACATACACCGACTCCTCTAGTTCGGTTATCTATACGGTAGTGTACCGGTACCACCTTCGGTTACCGTCGGTAGTTGTTACATAAGCATTTTACATAACTAAACCTAACAGGTGGCGCTGCTAGTACGGTCACGTGGCTATGCAGCGCTGTATATAAGACGGCTACTTCTCCATTGGAAGTCAGTCAGGTTTGGGACTGTCGTGACATGACCACCCTGTGCTCACGGGCTTAACTCTATGCTATAGGGTTGCCCCACTGTATTATATATCTGTTCTGATCTTGTATATCCGCTGGTTATACTTGTACTATAATACCCAAGAGTTACCTTTACAATAAAGTCGCCGTATATTAAAGTCTAATTTACCTTGTCTGGTTTTTGTACTCAAGTGTTACATACGTAGTAAGAGACCAACTACACTATTTTGTGACCATTTATGTTGAGATGCACCATAGAAACAGTAAAAATTGTGAATTGTGCTTGATGTTCAAATTGACCTTGAAATTTCTTGTATTTTCATGCCGCCATTTTGCAAAATGGCCGCCCCACAAAGTATGACCATATGCAAATTTAAAACATGAAAAAATCTCACAAAGAACCAAGTTTATTTAGATGTCTGCAAAGACACTCTTTTGTGTGGAAGGTTTAAATAAGGTTAATGGCTTAACATTAACTACTACTATTAATTGTACATAAGGCTCAGTCTCATGAGTTTGTAACATTTCAAACGTCTTTGACCGGTGGCGTCTTTGACCGGTGGCGTCTTTGACCGGTGGCGTCTTTGACCGGTGGCGTCTTTGACCGGGTATGTGATTAAAATGAAGAAAAAAGTAGTATATAGTAAAGAAATTTAAGCTTCAACTTCTTCATGTAATAAACAGTCTATGGTTGTTTTACCCAATTAAAAAAATATATTTTAATGCACATATTAAGGGTTCCTTTTGGGCTTTTTTTCTTCAGCAGGTCAAAGACGTCACAGGTCAAAGACGCCGCCGGTCAAAGACGTCTCAACTGTTACAAACTCATGAGACTGAGCCAGTAACATAAATATATGAAATATATCAATTTTAGATAATGCCTCGAAATGATGTGTTATAACATATTATACAAAATGTTTACCCATTTCTTTACTATACACTACTTTTTTCTTCATTTTAATCACATACCCGGTCAAAGACGGCTCCGGTCAAAGACGGCTCCGGTCAAAGACGGCTCCGGTCAAAGACGGCACAGGTCAAAGACGTTTGAAATGTTACAAACTCATGAGACTGAGCCATAAGGTTCTAGGCGGTCCAGGTGAGAAAACACCGCCCTGTGATGGCCTGGCTTGGTGCCAATGTTGCCCTGCTGCTATGGTTAAGGTGGGTCAATATGATGACTTTTTCGTCCACTGCACCGTCTTCTGCGCAGGTACATTCTCTAGTTTGACCATAGAACACCAGGGCACCCTTGTTTCAAATTGGCCTAAGTAACATCAAATGGTTATAAAATAGGATATGGATTTTCCCTGACCGGGGCGAGAACCACCAACCTTTGAATATGAAGGCATCCATTCTACCACTGTGCTATGCAGTCTGTAGTGGTTGTCCTCATTGGAAGTCGTACATAGGTAGCCCTCAGTATATTTCTAATTCTTTTCAACTTTTTTTTTTCAATGGGCCTAAACCTTAGAAATATGTGCGTGACCATGTGTTAAAAATATATTCTCTAGATAGAAAACATCAAAGCCTATACTCTGAGAGAGTTATATAGAAATTTAGCTACTTTTCAATACAATTTCATGTAGATATGTGGCAAAACACTGTATAATCCATCACATGAGACATTAACTTAAGGCTTAAATATCTCAGAAAATAGCCCGGGACCCCCTATTTTCTCAGTTTTTTTGGAAAGTGTATGCTATTATGGTCTTATGGTGAAAACCTGACGAAAATCTAGCTACTTTTACATCAAGGCATTGACCCACCTTAATTGTACATAAGGTTCTAGGCGGTCCAGGTGAGAAAACACCGCCCTGTGATGGCCTGGCTTGGTGCCAATGTTGCCCTGCTGTTATGGTTAATTGTACATAAGGTTCTAGGCGGCCCAGGTGCCAAGGTCGTCCTACTGCTATGGCTAATTCAAGTAAAGCGAGGACCAGCTGCTTTGGATTACATTTATTACAGTAGAGTATTGAGATGTAATATATGAGTAGTAAAAATGTGATACACAGTAGGTAAAATTGAATGAGATATTACGTTGTAAAGGTACATGTTAAAACAGTGTTTTATGTTTAAGATGATGATTGATATATTTAGCACCCAGTTTAGTCATTGTTTGTCACCTCGTTAGATTCAATATTGATGTATGTCTTTTAAGAGGTGTGGGTGGGTGGGGTATTTGTAGTCGCTGCACATACGTGCGTCCAGTTGAGTAGATTGAAGGCAACTGTTTGAAATGCGGCGGGGAGGGTCATGTGACCGACCTGGCGCTGCATATTAATGAGCTGGCCTCGCGTTGGATTAAGGGCAATTTCCAATTACCGCCCAATTATGCATAAGGTTCCAGGCGGCCGAGGTGAGAAAACACCACCCTGTGGGGCGGAAGGGGACCCTGTGTGCATTGTTAGTGGGCTGCCGGCGGTGCAGTGCCCTAAGTAGGAGACTCCCCTCCACTCTCCAGTGTTGGGAGTGGTCAGTAGGCTCTGTATTTCTATTATGGTAATGTGGGATTGAGGATTGGAGAGTGGAGGTGGTGGTGGTGCTTTAAAAAGAAGGAGTCTCACCTCCACTCTCCAGTCTTTGACTCAGTAGTACTAGGCAGTGGTCAGTGGGTATTGGGTGCTCATGATAGGAGAGTGAAAGTGGTGGTGCTGATCTAAAGAGCTATTGCATGTATGTTCTCATGGGTGAGGATAGAGTGTGATAAAAGCTCCCATTGAGTTATGCAGGCAGGATTAGAGGACCACTGGTATAGAGGGTTGTGGACCCTATGATCTTTGATCCTATGGTCTATGAGCTAGTACTTAGCTTACATACCCAACACTCACTCCTAATGGCTAGGCCACTCTGTGGACCTGGTCAATAACGTGATTCATACGAGTTTTGCTACCTGGCATGTAACTGTGGTACTTTTTGCTTTTGTTTATAGGAAATAGAACCTTCTATAAATGGTCGTCAGGATCATGTGACTTTCAACTTAAGGTAAATAATGTGTTGTCA
The DNA here is from genome assembly GCA_947462335.1 of Harmothoe impar. NCBI lineage: Eukaryota > Metazoa > Annelida > Polychaeta > Phyllodocida > Polynoidae > Harmothoe > Harmothoe impar. The sequence goes on along the minus strand of OX381721.1, from coordinate 7,307,888 downwards.
TGGAAACACACCCAGAGCCATAACGATGGACATGAAACACGTATATACACGTAATGGCAGTTAAACATGTGTACAAGTATGGTACAGGTTCCCATATTGATTATTGTCATGCAACTGCCTTAAATTTTTTCTATGGACACAATACATGTTATATATAGTCCTGGAAACATGTATAAGGTACAAGACAAGATAAATATAGCTGTAAAACTGACATAGATATGCTTGTAACTGAATGGGAATAACATCCAAAATGCATAAAATCTCTCTTTTATTGATTTTGGCATGACCATAACCGTGCATGTGGGAACATGGGGTTAAAGGGCACCAGGGGTTAAATGTTCTCTTTAAAATGCATAAACCTATAGGTTTTCCTGGGAGGTATACCGCGGTAAACAGTTTTTGAGAAAACAGATTTTGAGAAAAATAACTTCGTTCTCCCATTGTCATAAGTATATTAAATTCAAATTAACAAGAACATACTTTTGGTCATAGCTTTAGAAATAGAAGTGACGTTCAACGTAGTAATCCTCGTGAGTCCAAGCAACCGGCTTCATATTTATTGGGCCTTATTTGGGCTTTAAAACGTTCCTTTTGCTTTTCAGATATATATCAATTACACAAAAATAGAATGTTCTGAAGAAAAACATGGTTTGCTACCTACATTCAAAAAAGTACCTTGAAGGCTAAGAACATATTTGGCCTATTTTCCACATGTTTGACTATTGGGCCGTGTCCTACAGTACTAGAACACTAGAGTACTAAATATCGCCACAGTAGGTTAGTAATACAACTCAATGTTAACACCATGCGCCAGTATTATCTCGGCACTTGCAGCCATAATACAATATCAAGTACAGACACTCCTGTTATAAAATACCCAACTGGTCTTTGCTATAGGATACATGTTTACAGTATACACACATGAAAACACTACATTCTGAGGGTCTATGACTATGGTCCAGACTTCCCATATTAACACAACCATTCTGCAGCGATAAATTCCGCTACTTCATCCGAATAAATCTCCATACAGATACAGCCATATCTATATGGCAGTTGTGAAAATCTGATGATTTATACATGTACAACTGAATATGAGTCTACACCAAGACTATGTTGGGAGAGTGACGCCACTGGTACAGATTAGGACACCTCAGAGAGGGATTCCTCAGTCGACCTCAGTCTAAGAATGACACCTTATGTTAACCGACTATTACTATTGGTGCCCTCTGGTGTGGGATCCTTATGATGGGTGTGGACCACCATATTCGACACGGCAACATGGCTATTTCTTACCATGGGGTATTACATCTCACTGTTCTTACAATCGACAATCGACATGAGGCCTAGTGACATGCAACATGAGGCTAAAAAAAAAATGACAGGCGACATGAGCAATTCTTAAAACCGGGACATGGGGATTATCAAGCGACATTGCCATGCGACATTGCCATGCCACATGACCATTTTTTTAAGATCGACAATCAACCCTATCCAGACCCCCTTATGGAACCCATGGATCAACCCCCGCCCTAAATCTGTCCTGTCAAGTATAGGCCTACTGTCCTGTTGTATTTTCTGGAAATGTTAACATCGATGTTGGGATAGGCAAAATAAAGTAACATACATAAAGTTGTCTAAGCCTACATTAGACATGCACTGTAGCTACGTGACTATTAATCACCTAAATCATTAATACCAGTAATAGTTATCATGAGCACCAAAATGAATATGCATTACACATGCATTATTCCAAATCTTTACTTGACCTATCATTTTAGCATATGTAATGAATATAAACAATTCTTTAATATATGCACTATCTACGACACCGGCAAATTATGTAATGAACAATTTGCTGAAAAAATGTTTTTGAGCACATACCAAGCTCAAGTGAGAGAAAGATTTACCACTGCATGAGTATTGTACGCATCGTACTGTACACATTATACATAACTGTATAGTATACACTATATACGTCTATGTATAAGGTAGACTTTTATTGTTTGAGAAATATATAATTTACATTAAAGTAAAAATCTACATGAATAATTATGGCAGTCGAGCATAAAATGTCTGTCCACTTAGGATGAGATTTCTCTGGAAGGCGAGTTCTGCTGTGAGTTCGGGATATGGTCGGAGGTAGCTGGACACGTGACCGGGCTGTAAAGAGAAACATAAAAAAGGGATTTTGGAGGAAAGGCGATATTTGTGGGCAGCATTATGAAGAAAGGATGCTCCGAGCACAAGGATCATATATTTTGTTTGGCACCTTACTTTTTTCATATAATTTTTTTGTTTTTACATGTTATGATTTGTTTTCAATAAGGTGAGCTGCCAAGCAAAGAAATACCTACAACATGCATGTATCATATAATGCAGTTGCGACTTTAAGTACGGGTCTCCCAAAACTAGCGTAGCCTGTTATGGTAATCGTTGTATGTTGTTTAGAATCCGGCCAGATAAGAGTGATGACGATGCATTGCAAGTGGTATCTATACCACCAGAGGGTGATCTTCATACGTCACCCTTTAGGGGGGAAATTAATATTTGTGAGCAGCCACATAGAAAGGATGTTCCAAGGACAAGGATCATCTTTTTGTGAAAATATTCGAAAATTTCGAAAATATATTGAAAGTAGTGATTTCTCACTTGAAAATCAGCCAAATGTGATATAAGTTAAATGTAATTATTTCAATACATTAAAGAACATGTAACTTCTGATTTCATAGTTCATACTTACAGGAACAATAACAAGGTTGAGGTAGCTTCCATGAGGTATCTTGCTGTGAGACATCCTTTGTACAGCAACCTTTAATCTGCTCAATTTGGAATCTTCTTCTTGAGCCAGCAGTAAGATAAGGATGACCCCAGAGGTCATGGTCGGGTGACGACCTTTGCTAAGGTCAAGGACAATCTTCTCAAGGTCATCTGGTTCAAGGTCGGGTAGGATGCGGTGGATACAGGCGATGTAGTGAGTGTCATCTGGTAATGTACCATTAGGTGCAGCCTGCATCTGGGAAATAGAGACAAAGATCTAGTGTGTGATCCTAATCACAAAAGACTCAGGGAGACTTCCTGTAGTGTGCATGTGCAATGTGCAGTGTAGTGTGCATGCGTAGTGTACATGTGTAGTGTGTATGTGTAGTGTACATGTGTAGTGTGCATGTGCGCTGTGCATGTGCGGTGTGCATGTGTAGTGTGCATGTGTAGTGTGTATATGTAGTGTGCATGTGCAGTGTGCATGTGTCCCAAAGTCCCAACTAAAGACCCAACCCAAGTCCCAACCCAAGTCCCAACCCATGTCCCATACCCAAGTCCCAACCCAAGTCCCAACCCAAGTCCCAACCCATGTCCCAACCTCAAACCCCCACAGACCCTACCACACACAGATCTGTTCCTACCCCATTCTGGCCTGACAAAAAGCGTCTCACAAACTCCAAAATGTTATCTCCCATAGGTTTAACACTAAATGCCCAAGTAGACGAAACGTCCACACCAGTACATTCATGTCCACAGTGAGGAAAAAATGACGTTTTTTGAAAGGTTTACTTTAGCTTTTTTTTTCAGGGGGTTCCAGTAGGTGTAGAAGAATATTTTTTGAATCCCTGGGTAGGAAAACACTTCAATTGTACGATTATGTGTACTTTTGATCGATGGGCCTAAATTGTCTATGAACAACTAGGAAAAAAATATAACACTTTGCCTAATATTACAACATAACCATATAACAAAACAGTTGTTTTTTTGCCAACATAAAAAATAATTGCTAATTAAGAATGTAATATCTTAAAAATGTATGCCCCCCATGGGCCTCCGTATATAACATCTCATTTAATTTGTTTACAATGAACTGTCATACGTGAGAACCCCTTTGGGCACAATTTTGGGGTGGATAGTGGATACAGGCCCTAGCGTAAAAAGAAATTCAATGCACAGGAGCTAGGTATAATGCATTTCTTGTATTTGTATTATTTTAACCCAATATAACTTCTTTTTTTTTAAAGAGTGTCATGGGGGACCGATACCTAAGAAACACTCCTGTGGGTACGATTCACCATACTCAAATTCCATACTTCTTTGATGAGCATTGAACTTATTTCTTCAAGTCTCTATAGACAGAGATATAGGTACCTGGAGACAATGGCCCTTCAAGGCCGTGGAGAAGGCATCGTGAAGCTCTGCAGTCAGTAAAGACACTGTTACGGCGACCTTGTTGTATTGCTCTGAAGATGAGGAAAGAAATGGCAATGTACCAGATTCTAATCAACATTGTTCTTTATGAACTGGAAACCGATTCTCATTTTAAAAACATAAATCGATTTTGATTGTACCTTTTATTACTCCTTCTGCCGCGTAGATGTCCCTCTTGTGCGTCACCTGTTAAATGGACAGGGTTTAGGTGAAGAGATCTACTAAGTGGTACAGCAAGTTCCATTTACTTCTTATTAGTGATGCCAGATTAGCCCTTTTAAAGGCTGCATATTGCCCTAATGTGTCCTTGGTCATCATGATACATGAATATATGCATCATAGGGTTGGCATGATGTATGCAAGGAGCCTTGGCGAGCTACTCACCAGTGCTTCATTCATGCGTTTTGACGACACATGGACGTACATAATTAAATCATTATGCGGCCCTTGAAGGATAAATAGCGATGATATCGTAATTATAGAGTTGTTACATTAGGGGTGGGGGCTTCTCATTGGCATGTCCTCTAAGTACTAACAAGACATACATAAGTACTAATTGTAGCTAAGGATCCCCAAGTCTAGTCGCGCTATTTGACTCACCTTCCACAGGTTGGGTTCACCCTCTATAAGCTTGACGGTGGCCCCTCCGTACTTCTGTGCCAGGTGTAGGCACTCTGTGCCAAACTCAAAGTCATAATCTGTGCACTGTAAATATTATTATATACATGTAAAGACCTAGGGTTTATTCCACAGTAAAGGTTACATGAGCTGTTTGTGTACGATGCTGATGATGTGGTACTTGAAGTAGGGACCTCTATCTGTTAGTGTACAATTTTGATGATGTGATCAGGAAGGTTTTTCTGAACTAATGGTGGACCTTTACCAATGTAGCTGATGGGGGTACTTGGAGTATACCACTTTGTGTACAATGTTGATGATATGGTACTTGAAGTTTACCTATGTGTGTACAACGTTGAGGATGTGGTACTCGAAGTTTACCTATTTATGTACAACATTGATGACGCGGTAGCTGACATTTACCTGTTTGTAGGCTGTGTTGATGACGTGGTATCTGAAGGCTTGCGGCATCTCACTGGCTCTGTACAGGGCCCGGTCTAACGAGACGTCCAGAACACCGTCCGGTGTCGTCTTTACTATGGTAGACACCAGCGGGCGGATGGCTCCTGCCGCCTGAAGGGAGAAGGTGTCAGTGGAGGCCTAGTTAGTCCTGATATGTGCATAATTGCACCTTATGAGACTCTTTCATGCCATAAACTATTTAGTTAAACTACCAGTAATCATATTGTGTTGCTGATATGCCAGGGGTATAGCTGTATACTAGTATCTCTTTTCATCTGCCTTTAATTCTCTCTGTATCTCCACTTTCTCTCCCAACCCTGTAGAGTGGTGATGATACTTAACTGGTTAATGCCACCACCACACTATGCATCCTCACCCCGTGTTGGTGCGCAGCAGCCGCCACATCGTGCAGAATAGTCGCTTCTACAAACGGTCTCACCGCATCGTGGATGATGACAACCTCAGGGTGAAAACCACCTGGGGAAAGGTATAGAAGTTAATATTGTAAAACCAAAACACAATTGAAAATCTAGACTGATTGATTTTAAACTGGAATATAGATTAAGATACCAATCAAAAGATGGTTATAACTCCTAACAACCCATCATCAAGAAAAACTATGAAGTCCGGCCATACTAAAGCATTACCAAATCGACCTGACCTGATACTTGGTATACTTTGACAAATTTAACACTTACTGTACCTTACTGGGCAGATCAAAACAATGTTGATTGTCATTTGGGTCAGATCTTACCAAATCATACATTTGGCTAGACACAGTTTTTTTACCGGGTACCCTGATAAGGCCAGCTATGTAGGCGTTTTAGGTATAATAGAATAACATATATAACTTTGTCAGTCGTGCTCATTTCTTTGAAAAGGTATGACATTATATTTACCTTTCTCTAGTGCCTGGATGCCGCTGTAGATGGAGCCGTGTCGCGTCTTGCGTCCCTCGGCCAACGAGACGCGGTTGTGTCCGTACGTCTTGAGGATCTCCTCCACCTCTGGGCGGCTGTCACGTGACACAACCAGGACAATGTGTTCAATCCACTTCACCCTGAAATAGATGTGACACATTCATTACACATATTATTACCTCAAACTCAATCTGAAATAATAATTCTCTAAACTGTCCCGTATAGAAGCTGCGTCTTATTTCAGAGCCAGAACCCCATAGTTCGACACTTCTACCCGTGTAACAGGTAGCGCCAGATGTGTCGGACTAGAACCCTATAGCATTTTGGAAAGGTCTAGCTCTGGGTGCGGCATAAATATGAGGTGTTCTTTTTTAGTAGTTACCAGTAGTACCGTACATGTAGTACACCAGTACACTATAGGCCTAGTATATTGTTAGTGTTACCGGCTGTTGTCACTTTATACCTCCCCCCCCCCCCGGTACTACAAGTGCCCATTTACAGTGTAAGGGAGTGTGAGCCTACAAATCACAATTGATATTTTGTCCCCCATTAGTAGGCACCACAGTGCACTACAGAGGGCGTCACTGGCGTTTTCTGCTCTCATTTTAAAATCAACTAATGTTGTAACACATTTTTGGTCCAAGGGGTAACTCAATTATTTCAAGACCTATCATAACAAAAGTGGCAGATTCTGAAAGAAAACATATTGAAGTTGGTGTATCCTAGGACCTTGCTGGTTTGTCAGAATTTTGGATGCAACTACCAAAAACTAGCAGTGGAACATGACATTTTTATCATCCTTAAGTCTATGGGACTGCAACATATTAATTTTGGTCCATGGGATAACTCAATTTTCTGAACCCCTGTCACAGTGAAAGTGATGGAAACTGAAAGAAAACATCTTGAAGTTGATGTATCCTAGATAGTTTGTCCAGATTTTGTCCAGAACAGTGAGAACTACCGTACCAAAAACAGGTTGTGTGTTGTGAAATTTAGTGTGTATACTTAAAATCACAAAGTTCAAATAAATGCACTTTTTATCATTATTTTTTTTGGGGAGAAATTCTCTCAAAAATCCAATTTTTACAGTACAGAAAAGATGCTATGCTTTCTGACATCGTAATTATCTAAGCTATCTAGTGATGTATAGCAAAAAATTTTAGGAACACTATTTATGATTGACCTGTTGTCCCTGCCATTAGACCCGAGGGATATCGACCCTCTACTCACGCGTCCAACGTTACTAAACCCTCCTCTCACCGTTCAAAAGCTTCCAATGTGTAGCTGACCAGGGGCCGTCCAAGGATGGTGCAGAACTGTTTTGGGGTGGGAGTGCCAAACCTCTCCCCGCTGCCTCCCGCTGGTAAAACGGCACACGCCGATATCTCTGCCTTCCCGTCCATTGCCGCCTTCGTTTAGGCTGAGAACAAAACCAATTTCCGACCCTATGTGCTCATTTTTTGGCTTTTACACGCTTAAATTGATGTGAATGCACACCTCTGTGTGGTTCGTTTGTTTTGACCGGAAGTTATTAGCCGGGACAGGTTACAACTTTTGCCCGGTGTGGTGTGCAGAACTGCCACTGGGTGACGCTACTCTCACGTCGGAATATTTTTGCCGCGCTCGGAGGCAGCCTAGCTGCCTTCACAGCAAGCAAGATGCCCTACACTGATAAAGATAATAAATAGGGAAAGAATTATTGGATCCATTCTAAACCCATTTGCCACCATATGACCAAATTTGGCAACATCACATTGGGCTGGGGATGGGATGGGCTGGGCCACTGAGGGTGCATGGTTCGATTTTTTTAAATCTACTAGTCTAGTACTTAATTTGTTGTTGAATATGTCATTGCGATATCATAATAACTTGGAGAATGGGGCACAATAAAATATTATTGATGGACAATAGTGAGAAGGGCCCCATGAACACAGGCAGGTCTATATAGTAGGCCAATTTTCAATGGGTGGACGTATAGTGTGCACTTCAAAAGTCTATAAAGCATAAAACTGATAATTAGTTGAATTCTGGGGAATACTGTTTAATAAAGTAGGAAGCACATAAAGTATGACCATATTGAATATTCTGGTTCATTTTAGCTAAATAAATTTTCAAGCCCCAATCATCGGATTATGCACACTATTTGATAATAAATGGCCCGTCCCTTTACTCTTTACTCCGTTCTGCAAGTAGCATCATCCATAGTCTACATGTGTAGGCCTATCTGAAGATGTGTGCCGTCATGGCACCCACGCGTTCATTTGGCTAAAGCTAGGTCCAGCTAGGGTGATCCTAGGTTAAAGTTGACTTAGTGGCGCTTAATGGGACACTTCCTGTACGCCTACCCGTTATGGTGGTCAATTTCCGCTCTGGTGTGTAATTACATCTTCATCTCCTGATATCCCATGCCAGGGTGCACACAGTATTATACATATGAAGACCTATATTATACCATATACGGGTACAATATATCCATAACCTGCAAGTGGCAGCATTTGTTGATAATTATTGTCCAATCAGTGCATGCTGTAAATGAAGAGGTGCATTTGTCATTTTACAATCTATGACCGGCATGAAAGGAAATAGCCTTTTAGGGCAGATGTACATATGAATGGCCGGAAAAAGTAAAGTACAATGTATTTAATTCCCTGATTCGGTTAGCCTTTTAAATAAAGTAGGCTCTAATTCTGGTAATTGCAGGTAATGAATGTACTTAGAGGTGTGTTTCGTGTTTTTTTTTATTACAATATGGACAGCTTATTATTAACACAAAGTAATACAATTTTTTAAATCGCCCGTTCCCCTGTACAGAAAGCAGTAGTCTGTGCCGGTCATAGATTGCATCCGGTCATAGACTTGTTGTCCTTGAGGTTACAAGCAAGTCTACTCCGCGGCCACAGGTATCGGGTATCCATGACCCCCGCCCCTCCCCAGCCCGTCCGCACGCCACCAGTCCCTTCCATCCCTCTCCTCCAGGCAGGGGTAGGGGAGGCTCTAGACAGGTAGAGAGGACCGCAACCGGAAAATTAACAGTAACATGTTATTGGGGTTGGTCAGAGGGGGGGGGACATGTCCCCCCCCCCCCCAGTTGCCACGCCCCTGCGTTTCAATACATGTATTGTAATAATAATGTGCGGCTAATAGCAGCTGAATTGCCCTGCTCCTCCGGGGGCTAACCCAGGTTGGTATTTCATTTCCTTCTTTTCCCATTTAAAAATATATCTAACCATACTACTAAAGTATTCAACTTGATAATCTAATATATCAAAATGGAAATGCAGACAGGGCCCCTCACGTCGGGAGCCCCAGAGCCCAGCACGGACCCCTCCAGACGCTGCACACCGGAGGATACTGGAGCACACTGTCTCCAATCACAGTCCCTGGCTCCAACAGCGCCTCTACTAACACCAAACATGTGGTGGAGAGGGAGATGAGTGCAGGAGCAACACAGGGGGATGGGAGCAGGCCTACAAGCACTGGAGGAGCTTTACAGAAGTTTGGGCTGAGGGGACGCACAGGATGGGGATTTCACATTATGTTATAGGCGTTATTGGAGGCTGAGACTTTAGCCATGTGGACTGACTGAGGACGAACCCACACATACAATACAAATACGACGTGTTCTTGAAGAAAGGGCAGTTTCCTCTGCTCCCTGGGTGTGTGAGGTGAGTAGGCGCAGTCTTGTGCACAATATTTATGTCCATCTTACCTCTGGGGTATATGAGGTGTCTGTCTAAATCGTGCAAGGTTGTAACAGGGCTGTTTGTATTTTTTCGGGTATTTTAGGTACCTGTTGGCATAAACTGTTTCCGATGATACACTGTACCTTTGCAAGTTCTAAAGCCCTACATTTACAAAGTATTCAATAATAGAACACCCATGTTAAATGTAGGCGGTGAAGGTTCAGCTGCTCAGAGCAGTATAGAGTATAGAAGTTTATGATTCACCCACCACAGGGGTGAGTGGAGTTTGCACCACGACCTGCGAGCACACTGCACCGCTCTATGTCGTCTTACACTGAGCAGCTCATCTGCTGAGCTCACTGTTGGAGTGGTGCAGTGAGTGCTAGAAGGAAGAAAAACATATGGTGAATAAGGTGAAAAACACCCTGCAGAGTGCCACGTTGAAGACATCGGGTAGCGCCCTCCTTCTGTCCCCAAGGCTTCTGTCACGCTACTACCGAGACATTTACACCTCAACTCGGTGTGAAAAACATTAAACGTAGCATTTATGTGGGACTACCAAGGCCAAATGCCTGAGTGTTGTGGCTCCAGAGGGGTCAAAAGCGACCTGGCGACCTGGCGACCTGGTACAATAATTTGAGGGACCTGGCGACTTTTGGAGAAATGTGTCCGTAGAAAAAATGATCTATATAGTATACATGAATGTATCCTTATATTAGGCCTAGTCAATAAAGCCATCTTGAATCTCTTGAATCTAAATATGATTGTGACTTTAATTGTGACCTCAGGCCTTTAATTTCGGCGACCTTCCGAACTTAGGGGCGGGACTCTGCACCCCCAGTGCGTGCGTGGCCCGGGGTGCCATCACACTCAAGGGACACTTTAGGACCCTCATCCCATGCAGGCCCTTCCCTGACCATACCATATAGGGCCATATATTCTATAATACAGTATCAATAGTGTACAAAGCTAACAACAGGGGTAGGGTGTACTCGGAGGGGTTAAGGGAAAATACAATTTGGACCCTTCTTGACTGGTGGGAGAGGGGAAAATAATAATGCACCGATCCCGCCCATGCAGCTGCGCTAGTGAGTAGTGCATTAATTTTGGTTTTAAAATTAAATGGATTTGAACACTGAAGCATCATATGAAATTCTTTTTTTTGTGCCAAGCTGGTGGCGGTACCCTGTGGACATATTCAGAAATTTTAGAAACTCCCCCTGGTGTGTGTTGGTTCAGGGCCATTTCTAGAAAAGGTTTGAGCAAGTATCCCCGAGAGAGGCTTGAACCATTGAGCTCTGAATTAGAGGGCATTTAGAAATAGCTGCATAGGTATCCCACCATCTGAGCAAGGTGTCAGCAAGGCCCATTCGAGAGATAATCCATGGTCGATGTCTATTTTTCATAATGTTCCATTTGGATGCTAGGTCGAATATTCATTTTCTATTATACAATAGAAATACAACAGTAGCCTACTCTGTTATTATAAGAGTCCATACACCATTCTTAAAGGGTTGATCAGTTGTTCTTAACTAGATTTTTTTCATTCATTTCAGAGAGGCCATCACCTGCTTGAAAATGCTGCTCTTCGGCCGTCTGCGGCAACACCGCTGCACCTGTCCAGTGGTCACCGCCTTCCTCCTGGTGAACCTGGTCCTCCTGGTCTTCTATCTCATGTCACATAGCAACAAACCCCTGGAGGAAATCAGTGCAGAGGAGCAGACAAACGATGGGTTCCCACTCTTCCTGCATGAACCTCTTGAGAATGACCAGCACAGGAATAGTCTCAAGTACCCTCATGAAATCAGGGTTAAATTGAGCTTCGGGATGAACAGCAATGTCGAAAGCGAGAAAGTGGAAAGTGCGCAACGACAAAGTCACAACAATGAACATGCTGTTCTTGATTTGGACAAAAGGGAGGTGAGGTTTCAGAGAAACAGTTTGAAAGCTGACATAGAGAGAGGCCATGGGCTGCTTTTGGATGAGATGTCAGATAATGCTCAACAAGTCATGAAGGACATTAAAGAGCAGGTTATACCCCTGAAACTGCTAAAACAGACTAATGCACCCAGACAGTTTGAGGTGTCTACAAAGCAGCCAGGTTTTGTTCTTGGTGACACTCATGGTCAGGTGCAGTTCTTAAACCAAGGAGACCAGCAGATGCCTCTTGTACCAGAAGAGGCTGCTAGGTTGGATGTAGATAAGATTAAGGTGCTGTTCAGCCCTGTCAGCATGTGTGAGGATAACATAGAAGTGTATCTCCTGATAGCGGTGGTCTCCGACATCAGACGGTTCCAGCTGCGTAACGCCATCAGAAACACCTGGGGCCGCACCGCCGCCAGCGGGCGCTTTGCCACCAAGATGGTTTTCGTGGTTGCTAAACCGAAAGAATCTAAATCTCCACTCTCTGAGATGATCATCAATGAGAATAAACAGTTTGGGGATATTGTGTACCTTGACATTGAGGAGAGCACCACCATATTGACCTACAAGACACTAGCCATGTTCCAGTGGACCTTGGAGTACTGCAATCAGGCTAAGTACATCCTGAAAACTGATGATGATGTCTTTATCAACATCCCCAACATTCTGCAGGACCTTAAAGTCATGGAGGGCAAGCAGCCAATCAGGTTCATGCTGGGTCATGTGATTGACGGTGCTAAACCAATCACAGACCGCAATGACAAATGGTTTATGCCAGGCGGTGAATTCAAGGGTAAAACATACCCAACGTATCTATCCGGTTCTGCATATGTTCTGCCGTCGTCACTCCTCGAACCGCTAATGCAGGAATCTCGCGAAACAAAGATCTTTTGGCTGGAAGACATTTACATTACAGGAATAGTGGCCAAAAGTATCAAGGCTACTCTAGTACATAATTCTAAGTTTGAGTTCAGAAAACGTAAGCTGGGCCCATGTAGGTTTAAGAAGCTGAACTCTGCCCATGAGCTGAGTCCTGACGACCTGCTGTTTGTGTGGAGGGAACTCAACAGGGTGAGCCTCAAATGTGCAAATACTGATGGACACTTTGTCAAGTCACTTGACTATGAGTATGACCCTTAGTTCTCAATACATGATTAAATTCCGTCCAAAAATATGTTGAAGTACACACTATGTATAATACAATACAATTGAACTGACTTTTGTATTTTGAATTTCGAAACGGACTTATTTCATACCAGAACTGATCTACAAAAAAAGTATTGTTGTCCATGCAGCAATTAATTTTTCCAGGTCCGACTTATCAAGTAAACACATTCATCAGACTCTTGAGTGACACTTTGTAAGTGTCCTCATGAAACTAATATATTTTCTAAACTATATGGAACGTCTTTGGCATCAGATTCTTCTAGTATTCTAGTAAGATATGTGTTCTTGAATGATACTCATTATGCAAAACATGCCAAATATGGATGGTGCTAAAGTATTGTATTTTCTTAACATATCAGAGCCTCATACACTTTTCAATGGAGTGATAACTTATGGATTATCAATAAATGTTTGCAATTAAGAAACAAAAGAAGACGGACACAGTTGTTATATTTTGTGGACTGGCAGCAATTTTATTGCTGTTCTGTTTGGGGATACAACATATAATGCCCGTTGTGCCTACACAATATGATACAGTCATCTTCTAGGCGAATCAAGAAAAAAAAAGGAAAACTTAGCCCCATGTTACAGCATGGGCCTATATCATGGTATGAAGCTCAATATAGTGAGAAGCTATGAACAGAGGGTGGCTAGCCATGGTACCTTGCCTTCTTATACAGTATAGCTCTATGATATAACCAATACACTGTTATATTAACCGGTAACACAATGTCAAATAGCATCAGGAACCTTCTCCTAGCAAATGTCTAAATGAGGATAGTATAATGTTATAAACGACCTGTGTCGCAGCTCTTGCTATTTTTCACACACATTGGAAATAAATCTGGATGTCTTAGGAACTTGTGGGTCTATTTGATGAAACTTGAAGCACAGCATAACGACCCTTTAATGGCCGCATGATGCTGATATAGATCAGCTGATATATTAATCAATTATTTTTCACACTATTTACTATTTTTAAGGAGGAGAAATGGGATTGTGATAAAAACATAATTATAGAGGATATTGTATGACCGGCCACTGCTATAGTCGGATAAGCACCAGATGTTCAGTCTACATCAGGTAGTTGTATTGTTGTCTATGTACACGCGTCATAGTGTAGCGCAGGTATATGTAACCTATGGTATATGTAACCTATGGGTAGTGCTGTAGACAGAGATAAGGCCTGCTTATAGACAATAGTATTATCACACTGTAAATCAGTCTTGTACTGATGGCTATTGTGGAAAGACTACACTTAACATACTGATGGATATTAACTCAGCAGACATTGTTAACCATTTAGGGGCCGCATAATGCTGAGATGTACTATGCCTTTATGGTGCATGAACGCAGCCCTGGGGAGTTATTCCCCAGGGCTGCATTCAAACATCATGCTGATCATTCGAGATTGATACTGCAGTTATAGCGCAGTAAAGGACATGGTACATTAAAGCACTAGGAGACCCTTAAAGGGTTATGGTCGCTATGTCTGCATATACACCTACTATGGGTATAACAAGCGTTGTTGTAACCACAAGATGTATATTTTTTTTTAATAATTATTATATTTAATGTCCTGGTCTCTTCACTAAAGGTCACACCTCTCACCATCACACATACACGGCCATCGAGACAAAATTGTAATTCTCACATTCACAATTCATCGTGCAGTAATTCCCTTGCAACGTGCAACAATTTACAATCAAAATAAGCAGTTTTCCTCATAATTAATAAAGTTAAAATACATGTCATGATTTCTGTAGCCATGGCAACTAAATAGCTATGGTATACTTGTTCCCCAAAAGTTTGATAACAAAAACTTTCAAAAAGCAGAACATTTTTGTAAGATCTAAGGTCATTTGTGCGAGGTATTGTTTGTAAATAGGTTTGGGTTGATGCTCTCCCGCAGGAATATATCAAGGTTCTTTCTTTATGGATACAATTTCTTTTCACACAACTAGGCTTGTATGACGTATATATTCTCAACAGGCATATGGTGATCCTGGTAAACATATCATATACAATGCAGACATTGCCATTTATTAAGACAGTGTGCGCTGGGAGTTGTACACAAATGAGGAAAGTTAGAAATATCGGTAAGTCAGGTGGCATTCATCAACTTTACACAAACTGACAATTTCACTCCAAGCCTAAAGTTGGGCAACATGCTAAATGTTTAACCATTTAAGGCGGGCATGATACCTTAAAGCAATACATTTTGTTGTCATGATGCACCAATGCAGTGTCGGTATGATGCATGACGACAAAGGGCATAGCGCCTTAAAGCAGTATGCGGCCCTTAGAGGGTTACCATTTTAATAGATGAAGCTATTTACATTTATTTAAGTTAACCATTTTCTGATGCGAGGTTTACTGTGCGTACCCGACAAAATGCTGCCAAAACGGTCAGAATTTCAAACATTTGACTCAAACAGGAGGTAGAAATGTCTCATAATGTATTCTCCCTACATGTTTTTGCTGCATTTTAACTACTATAAACTGCATTTTAAGTGTTCTTCAGATTGGATTTGAATATTTACAATACATGGATTTTATATCAAAATTCCCTCCGCATGGGAGAAGAAGTGCACGTTTCATCTACAAAATAAATATTATCTTAATACACATAAAATTTAGCAATAAACACGTTTAGATTTGTTTTTGATACCAATTCTTTGTGTTCACAACCAAGAAGCAGATTCCCCAACTTTAAGCTATTATACTGCTAGACTTTCAGTGAGAGTACCAACACTGATGTACCATTATATATAGGGTATATAGCATGTGCCCAGCCACAGCATAGTCTTTTAACCCCTTCCACGCGGTAAGCCAATATATTGCACAAAATTGCATTGAGTTACAGGAAATCCAGTGGTGAAGGGGTTAAACTTAAAGACTATCCTTGGAGAGTAACACCTCTGCTAGAGGCTTCACCAAACAGACGGAAATTCCTCGATATGCCTACCTCATCAGAATGTCAGTTCTATTCACATCACAATGAATGCCACCGAGTTGGGGTACATCACCACCGCAAGGTAAAAGTATATATTCACAATAGTTTGATTATTTGTGGGAGCAAGCTCCCTACAAAGGCAAAACATAACTCACAAATGATCTCATACTGATCATAAGACTCTATGATCAAAATAAACTATACATTTTATCAGAACATAAAAAAGGTTCCCTTTTATAATTGCACAGTTTTTTTCTTCTCTCGATTAAAACACCCAGGCACAAAACAGAAATATGCGTGGCGCCATGACATTGGTGGTTATACACTATTTACATGTCGTGTCGGTATTAATATGTAAAAGACGAGACAAAGATAAGGTTGGTCTTCCTGCGCGTGGCGGTCAGCCCTCCGACACATACCGTGATGTACACAACTCACACCCCAGCTGTACCACACAGTCAGTGGTACACAGATCTAGTACGGACGGACAATGGTACTAGACCACACTCTGCCTAATCACCAGCAGTCAAGTTAACCCAGGCCGCATAGTGGCTTGACGCCCTTTGTCGAGAAGTTTTCTTTTCGCCAATCGCGCATTCAAGCGGAATGTTAACCGTATGGCGTTGATACACTGCCAACAAGGAATAAGAGCATCGTACATCAAAACACTATGCGGCCCTTTAAAGTTTAACCCTTCACACATTCCCTCTCCAATTTATCTTCTACACTGCAGTTCATCAAAATCGCCTCTCACAACCAATTAACATTTTTTCTTTCAATGACCTTACTAACACCCTGCCGACCTTGTCAAACACTTTAAAACACCCGAAGACGAACCAACCATAATCCATCGCTCTTGATTTCAGATTCAACGTCGCATTATGCCACTCGCCCGGATGAAGTTATAATGATTTTTTAGCAAATCCACTCACACGTGTCAAACTTTGTGATCAACTGGGCTCAATTTGGGCGTGACCGAAAAAAACCTGGGCTTGCAGCAAGTAATGTTGAAATATATAAGATCAGTAAAGAATTGCATCATTATTATGAGACTAAAAATTTATGTTGATGATATCCTTAATACCTTTACTATGAGCACGTTATTTGGTTAACATATCCTATTTCTGTGACATATGGATTGTATCCAGAGTGTGGATTTAACTGGTTTGGATATTTATTTTAAACTGAAGCACTTAGGGGCAGTTTCTTAATATTTTATCTAAGGGGATGAGGGGGAAATCAGACTATATTAATTGAAGGGCCTTCTTTAGAAACTACGTGAGTTGGACAACACCCAAAGTATCACCGTTATCATTTATTTGCTGGGACAGGTCTGAGGAGTTATCAAGTATGCTAAGAATATCACCTGGTTCCTTAAACGTAGTAATAAGCACATTATTTCTGTCATTCAACCCAACATATATATTTCGTCCCTTTAACTCTTTAAGGACAGCATTTAATGCTTTCATGAACTATGCCCCGTTGTTGTCATGATGCAAGAATGCAGCCATGGTGAGTGACTCACCATGGCTGATATCAAGCATCACGTCGACCTCTCAGGGTTGATACACTCCTGTAGGATCAGCATGATGCACTAACGCAGTGTCATTAAGTTACTTAACTACACAGCATTGGTGCATCATGACAACAAATGAATATCTGAACCTTGAGGCATCAGTCGGTCCTTAAAGGGTTAATTAACAGGCAGGATCCAAGTCTTTATACATCCAGCTTCCTTTTGACAGTAGCAGAGAGCTCCTGGAGGAGGAAACTAGCAGCTTAAGCACCTATTGAATACTTCTCTGTACACCACAAGTCGTTACAGACCCTACACAGAGTGGAAACAACCCCCTCTTGTTGTACACCCTGGCAGGAAACCATCCACAAACTAAACCATTCTGCCACCTGGTTGTCGCAGCCACAACCAGTGGTCGCAACAAAAGGCCACTGCTAGCGCCGCTGTGCGGTAGCCACTGAAAGCATTGCGGTAATTTAAAAACGCTGACTAGTATTTAATAAACTTCAAGCCCCGCTAGGGTTATAATGACTGATAATGTGTCAATCATCAAAATAAAAGGGGCATAATAAACAGTGTCGTTAATCAATTAATTAATTCATCCAAGACAGGCCTAGGAGTTTGTTGAACCTTTCACACGTTGCTATGTACAAAGCATGATGTCTCCACTCGCAGCACATACAGAAGCGGTTATTGAAGGGCTTTCTGTCTACACCCAACTATACACGTAATACACTCTGAGATGAAATGGATTTAGTATCGGACCCTGCATAGTGAACATATCGAAGTCTCTGTTCTTGGGCGTGTGGGGTTTAAATATATTATAGATTTTTTTAAAGGAAATCTCCAGTTTTATATTAAATTCTACCAATGCATGTAGTTCATCATTAAGGACATAGTATATGCTGATAAAAGTAATCCTTGTTCTCTTTATCAGAATATAAGGAAGTCCATATCGCAGATGATAATCATGTGATACACGTCTAAAATCTCAGAGGAGGAAAGTTGACCATCACAATACGCCCCATGTCCCCTACTGTAAACGTTGGCCGTGGTATGTTGTCAGTTAACCATTTAAGGAAGGCATAATACGCCAATGCTTCATATTCATTTGTCGCAATGATGTATAAAACCAGTTAGGTTGGCATGATGTATATCGATGCTGAACCGAGAGTTAATCACGAGTGCTGTATTCATGCATCATGACGACAAAAGAGCATAGTGCATTATTAAAGGTACTATGCTGCCCTTAGAGGGTTAATGAACACCAATGAGATTGAGTGAAGTAGGAAGGCGACTAACTGTATACTACCAAGGCGTCATGCCCACACATTCACCCCCCCCCCCCCCAACCCCACCCACCGCCTCATCACTAATAAACACCACTTCTGATTATCATTAAAAACAATAAGTGAAAAATGTCAAATTAAAAGAAGAAATGTGCCACTATTTCTAGTGAAACGGGAGTCCATATCTATAAGAAAGTGTTCACTCCTGGTAGCAGTTTTCATGAGGCGCGCTCAGCGGCGGTGCATGATGCATTCATGCGGCATTGGTGTGTAACTCGCCAGCGCTGCACTAATGCATCATGCCGACCATTCAATGAATATTCGCGGCGGAAGTTGACTCACTGCCATTGAACACGGCTCCTTTTATATGCCCCGATACCGTTTAGCTGTGGCAGCAATTGTGGGAGCATGACAAGACAACAGTAGCCGATCACACCTTATCACTGGTGCCAAGCTACAGAGAGGTACACGGTGGTTAACCCTTTAAGGGCCACATAGTGCTTTAATGTGTTAAGCCCATTTCTAGTCCTGATAGGAGCTCCTGATGCATGAATGCAGGCCTGGCGAGTTACTCACGCGGGCGGCATTTATTTACCACTGTGACAAAGGGCTTAGCAAATTAAAGCACTATGCGGCCCTTAAAGAGTTAATGGGGATTAACAACGCTCTCGGGTCCCCCAGGGACTTCCTTCATCAAATACAAACATTGTGCTTAGTTGAAATGATTCCAACTCTTTACCAAACAGAACATTTCCTAGCGATAACTTCAATATCATAACCTCAATTCATCTTGATGATTCTTATCATCATCCATTTCTCTCGCCACTGTCGCCTCTGAACAGAATTACGAAGAGTCGTTGAGAACGTCTCTGCCTATGTCTACGCATTTTTGTGAGGGGTAAAGTGTTCTATGTTGGGCCTATGTCCCAGAATGTCTATGTACATACCCTCTTCAGGTATCAGAGGATTATGCCCTAGGTGTTATTATCATGAGGAAAGAAAAGCGGATTCACCTAGGAACCCCTTGGTACATGGAGTAATGAATGATTGCAATTGATTGAGAATAAATCAGTCTGGGTAGATTGTATAGTGGCTTAGGGCGGGTTCTGATTGTTATAGTGGTGACCATGGCGACTGGCCGCTAGCCGGCTGCACTGAGTATACAAGTATATCACAAACTGCCTCCAGAGGGCAGCAGTGCAGCGGGCGGCAATATCCTATATATCACTATACGGCGTCCCCCACGCGGGTCCCCCGTGTGTGGGCGCTACAGGCGCAGTAGCAGCAGGAGTCACGAGTGACTGGTCACCCCAGCTATCTCGCTGACAGCGGTCGGCACCAGCACGGTGAGTAGATTAACATGTGCCGCACGGCCATCACACCACCCTATCTGCAGAGTATACTGTGACAACGCGTGCCTCTCACACCACACTCATCACACCCACCATCCCTCCTCCTGGCATCATTCTCCAACCTATTAAAAAGCCAGATTTAAGCTCAGTCTGTCTGTCTGTCCCCCGTGGTGTGAGGGTGATCAGCAGGGGTAGTCTGCAGGCTGGTGGAGTCTGTTCACATTGCGCTCTATACTACCGAGCTGTGTCAGCGAGATGCTAGACTGGCCTGTGCCGGCTTGTTGGGGCTGCCCCCGGGGGTTGTCGCGCCGGGTGGCGTTGACGTCACTGAGGCTGTGTGAGAGGGGGCGGTCTGCGTCCTGGTTCAGCTGGCGTGCGGCCAGGTTGGGGGCCGCCCGCAGCACTGGCCGGCCCTGCTGTTGTTGGTGGTGCTCTGACAGCAGCGGGCGCGTCACCTCCTCCTGCCCCCCCTGCCCCAGGTTATTGAGGCACGGCACAGACTGCGGCACCTTCTTGTAGTTGTGTCCGTTCACTGACAGTGAGCTGGGTCGCCGTATACGCGACTCCTCGTCCGACATGTCATGCAGCGACCCAGCCGTGGTGGGGCTCAGGTCGATGCTGCTCTGTGATCTCAGTTTGACCTTGTGTAGCATCGCCGGCCGGGCACTCGCCTCGTTTAACTTAGCGATGCCCACCTCGGCAAACCTCAACTGGTTGGCCGCCTCTGGTTCTGTAGCTGGTGGCGGGGTCAGCGCTCGGGCGCCGCCGCCGTCATCGCGGTATTTTGGCAATGTCTGCGAGTCTGAACCGTCAGATGAGGAGTCTGAGTCGTGGTGACCCAGGTTGTAGTTGTGTACCGGGTCCTTGCCGTGAACAGGCAGGGACATGGGCCGCACCACAGTGTTACCATTCATCAAACACACCTCTGTTGGCACTTGGCGCGGCTCCAGATTCGACTTGCCGGGATTGGCCAAGTCGGAGTAGGAGGGCTGGGCGGGCGTCTTGGACGCTCCGGCCGCCATCTGGGCAGGGTTCCGCAAATTCTCTGTCGGGTAATAATTCGACCCGTCGTCACTACTACTGTCATGACTTGATCCTTTCAGCAGGTTCTTCCCAAACTGATATAGTCCATTCATCTTGCCGCTGATTTTATCAGCTTTTGGCCGCTTGAAGCGGAATTTGTTCTTTTGTTTGGGCTGCAGAGCCTCCGGTTGTTGTTGTAGGTGGGGCGGAGCACTGTGTGTGGTGGGGGGGTGGTAGGCCGAGCCATTCCCTGGCACGTTGGGTTGTTTAGGCCGGGCGATGAGCTGCTCGGGAGGGTTACCCTGGGGCAGTAAGCGGTTAGACTGGATGTTAGGGTGGTGGCTCGTCCCAGCCGTGGCAGGCGGCGGATACTGCTGCTGCCCCAGCAAATCATTCTGCACCAGAGAACTCTCGAGGTTATCCGCGATTGCCTCGAACATGTCGTCAGTAAAGTTAGCATTGGTGTTGCCAGTCACCACCCGCTCATTCTGAGCCTGCTGAGTCTCATCAGCCACAGACTGGTCCACCAGGGTGTTCCCCAACACTACCAGCTTATCGTCACTCCCCTTGTGGGTGTTACGCTCCACGGTGGGGTTCTGGCCTTGGTGTGGCCGCAGTGGTTGTTTGGGCTGTACAAAGAGGTTACTTGTCTTGCCCGCTGGCGGCTCTATAACCAGCATGGGCTCTGAGGGGGAGAGTGTCGTCTCCACCGTAGAACTAGAGACGCTGTTCTCCGGCCGTGACGACCGCTGCACGGTAACTCCGGGGGGTAGGTTGAGGTCGTTGATGTTGACGATGTTGCCGTTGACCATGGTGGTCTCTGTGGCCAGGTTCTCACCGGTGGTCCCGGGTTCGGATGTCTGGTTACGCAGGATGGCGTCGGGCATGCTACTGATTAACGCACCCGGGTTGGTTGGTGTAACTCCCACTGTACAAGTAGAAACAAAGTCAATGTAAAATACATTATCATCTTTCGCATTTAAGATACACTGATTGTGATGCCATACAAATTTTGATGCCGTGTCATTGACGGCCCTCACTGGAGTTCCACCAAGGAGGACACATCCACACTCGCCCCATCTAGAGCCCAGCTTGTACCACCCACAACCTGTCGCAGTAGTTACAGTTCCAGATTGTATAAATTGCTCAAGAGTTGGCTAATATCTTTCAAACGAAGGGGCTGGTTTCTGAGAAGTGTTCTACGTCAAATAAATTGTCAATTTATACTAGTAGTGAGATTACATCTCCCTGATACACCCCTTTTTCTTCTTCTCTTTTTAAAAATCGGGGGCAGGTTCTCTTTTTTTCCTAGTTTTTATTTTACATGGAGGAGGGGTGTATTACCTTTGTTGCGCATCTCCCACATGGGTGCCATCTCCATGAGGCGTTCCTCGACACAGAGCGACGTGAGCCGTGCCTCCGCGTCTTGGTCCCAACTGTCCTCTATAGTCTCCTTCAACGCACGGATAATCTGAAACATGACAAAATATAGACAATATAGAGTAACTGTTGACACGTAGATAGGTGCTGAAGGGATCAGGACCAGAGAAATACATCACAGTGAATAAACATGGATTTCTCATTAACTTCAATGGTGAATTAATTCATCAACTTTTTCATTTGTCTGCATGTTCATAGTCTTTCTGTATACTTAATTCCGTTGAATGTTGGTGAGGTTTGATAAGCACTAATAAGAACTATCACTATGGAATCTGGACTGGATAATGACTTGAGCTCACCTACTTCCTCCCCACAAACCTTAAACCCTAACATGAGCTATGCCCTTTGGTCGTCTTGCCATGGCGAGTAACACACCAGCACTTCATTTATATTATGCATCATGAAGACCAGGGCCAGCATGATGCACTAATGCTGTGTGGCTAGTAGTAACCTGACAACAAATAACCTTGCGGCAACAAGACAATGCCATTCTTAAAGGTTTTCCTCCAGTGTTTCACCATGCCCCACGTACCTGGTTGGAGTCCTTCCACACGTCTGGGAACACGGGCCGGCCTCGCTTCCACGACACGTGACGCTGCATCTCCTCAAACGACGGATGAGGCCCTAACTGTGCCTCGAATGGCAACTTGTAGTCGGGCACCGGCATACCTACAGCAGTAACAGCGTTCTCTTTACTGAGCTACAATGCTGTGCACACATTGATTATCCCAAGGGAACTTAATCTATTATACATGTATTTTTTTGTTCTAGTTAAAGAATACAATTTTACATGCTGAAATATGTCAGTCTGGAAGAAGTTTTTTTTTAAAGCATGACCACAGATGACTGTTTTACTTTTGCCTAACCAGTATAATATTTTCGCTGAATAGAATAATATTCTATTCAGCGAAAATATGATAACCCAATTTTAGAAGGTAGCCATAGCCATAGCCCTACATCATAATTTATGATACTTAAATATACAGCAGTCCAACATTATAGCACTCCAATGCACTATATGGATATATATCTAAAACTGGACATCGACATCCATGTAACAGCATCCTTCTAACATAAAGCTATATTTAGTAGAAGTAGAAATCCATGAACACCATGTCCATGCCTATGAATATGTCTGTGTGTATGTTCATTTCAAAATTCAAGATTCATTGAATGCCACCATGCTTTCAATGTAATCTCGAATTGCAGTTGCAGTAATTTGATACTAATAAAAAAAAATCTATTCTATTTTTCTTTCATGAACAGTTGGCATCCCATAGATTCAAGATGGCTATCACTCATTGAATGTCCCGATGCTTGAAATGCAATCTTGACTTGTAGTTGCATTAATTTGATCAAAAAAACAAATCCTATTTGATTTTTCCTTCATTCAACCCATTCAAGATGGCTACCATTTACTAAATGCCACAATGCTTTCAGTGCAATGAAGAATTGTAGTTGCATTAATTTGATATCTATTATAAGAAAATTTCTATTTGATACCTTTTTCAAACACAGTTGGCACCCCATAGGTTTAGGATGGCCACCATTCATTGAATGCCACAATGCTTTAAATGCAATCTTGAAATGTAGTTGCATTAATTTTATACTGTTAAAAAAATCCAATTTAGTTGTTTTTTTCATGAAGAGTTGGCACCCCATAGGTTCAAGATGGCCCCCAGTCATTGAATGCCATAATGCTTAAATGCAATCTTGAAATGTGGTTGAATTAATTTGATTCTAAAAAAAACAACTTTCTTTTTTTTCTTTCATGAACAGTTGGCACCCCATACATTCAAGGTGGTTACCAGTCATTGCATACCACAATGCTTTAAGTGCAATCACGAATTGTAGTTGCATTAATCTGATACTAATAAAAAAACTAATTCTATTCTTTTTTTTTAATTCATGAACAGTTGGCACCCCATATATTTAAGATGACTACCATTCATTGAATGCCCCGATGCTTGAAATGCAATCTGGAATTGTAGTTGCATCAATTTAATGCTAATAAAAAACAAATTCTTATCGATTTTTCTTTCATGAATAGTTGGCACCCCATAAGGTGGCTACCATTCATATTAATGCAAATACAATGCTTTAAGTGCTATCACGAATTGTAGTTGCATTAATCTGATACTAAAAAAAAAAAGATATTCTATTTGATTTTTCTTTCATGAACAGTTGGCACCCCATATATTTAAGATGACTACCATTCATTGAATGCCCCGATGCTTGAAATGCAATCTGGAATTGTAGTTGCATCAATTTAATGCTAATAAAAAACAAATTCTTATCGATTTTTCTTTCATGAATAGTTGGCACCACATTAGGTGGCTACCATTGATATTAATGCAAATACAATGCTTTAAGTGCTATCACGAATTGTAGTTGCATTAATCTGATACTAAAAAAAAAAAATTCTATTTGATTTTTCTTTCATGAACAGTTGGCACCCCATACATTGAAAATGTACCCAGCACCCAGGTCAACAGCTACCGTAAATTCCCGCGTACTACCCGCGGGTTATACGCGAATCAGACTCAGCTTTCATTTGATACCAAACATGCCTATATAGGGTGCGGGTTATACGAGGGTTTTTATTACTATAGAACAGTACTAAATTAGAGATTTTCAGATCCAAAAACGGGTTATAGGATTCTCCTGAGTTGGGGGTGCGGGTTATACGCGAGATGCGGGTAATACGCGGGAATTTACGGTATATACGGACAAGTGTACCTCCCCTGCCTGTTCTCCTTCAATGCAGAGTGAAGAGGGTGGGAGGGGGTGACCATCAACAGGGCATAAACACTTTGATTGGATGACAATGCAGTTTTTATATTACAACCCTAAATTTGTGCAACGAAAATCATCAAGAAATACTAAGTATTTTTTCCAAAGAATAGCTTTTCTAGAATGGCTCGATACTCATAAATCCTACTGCGAATAAAAAAAAGTCAAATTCTGATTCTAAACACCTGAAAAGTGAGAAATGCTGGCGTTCACGGTTTATGTAGGAAATGTACTAAAAACACCAAAAATATGCAACAAAACCCTAATTTTCTCAAAAACTGTTCAGTAGGATTTTTTCTAACTGAGGTTCCAGTGTTTTCTACCCTCATATTACACATTGGCATAGAGAATATATTGGCACCTAGTCAGGATTTTGCCCTAGAAGCAATCTGTGAGGCAAAAAACAGCCAAAATGAGCCACTGGTCTGAAGTATAAAACTGGGCATCGATCACTATAGAGCTACAAAGAGAGAGAATCGATGTCCAGTAATAAATTTCCACCTTACCTTGGTATAGATCCGAGCAGCGACTGGCGATCTCCCACATCACCAGTCCACACGCGTACACGTCGATCTGTTTGAGCGAGGCTTCACAGTCGCGGAGGTTGACGGCTCCGTCCAGGACCTCTGGTGCCATATAACGTAAGGTACCCACCTGAACAGACACACAGACACAAAACACATGGGTTATACATAATTATTTTATATCATGATAAATGATATTGTATCAAAAAACATAAATAGAGCATCTGTACCTTTAATATTAAAAATCCTGAATACAACTTGTGGCTGAAGTTTGATTCTTAAAGAGTAAAGATTTAAGCCTTACCATCCTCTCAACATATCTATATTTGATTTCATTTTAAGTTCACATTTCTAGTCATTTTTTAAATTTACCTACAACAGAATCGTCTTCATCGAAGTTTAGATGGGACTTATTTGGTCTATTGCCATATCTATATTCCTTTATACATGTATTTAATCAATCTATTAGGCTATGGTATGCTTTCTTGATTTGTCAGCTTTCTTTACTTGGGGCTCGTTTTTACTCCCTTCCTTTTTTTTTTGAGGCGTAATGGTACTTACATCAGATATGGGTGATTGTTCGGCTATCTCCTCGAAGCCGTTGCGGATGAATTTAGATCCAAGGATCTTCATTGCAAAACCAAAATCACAGATAACGCAGGTAAGGTCGTCCTTAATGAGGATATTCCGTGAGTTAAAGTCACGGTGAGCAACAGCCGGCTTCTCTTTTTCTGTAAAAATAATAAAATGACATTTTCCTGAATCTATAACAAACAGTAGTAAACCAACTATTTGTAACTAATAATCAGAAAAACTGCATGACGGTTTAGTGATTCATATTACATGTAATTGTTCATCAAAGGAAATACCGTAGTAAAATATGTACATATATTTGTGAGATAAATACCATGATTATTTTGCACACCAATCTAGATTCTACATGTATTAATAAGACTATTTAGGACTAACCAGTAAATCTTCATCTTTCTTACATTTCAGCAGATATTTTTATGTAAACCTGAAGAAGTCCCGAAATGGCCAACACTTTTAAATAACTGATTCATCATTGACTAAGGAGCATCTTTCAACATAATAGGGAACATCAATCAATTCTAACAAATTGACATTATGTAACTTACCGCCGGTATATATATCTGTGTGTAGGTGGGCGAGTCCGCTAGCGGCAGACAACATGAGACGACACATGCCGGTCCAGTCAAACGTGTTCTCCTTGAGGTACTGACATAGGGTGCCGCGCGGTATATACGTCATCACAATGATGCTGTACGGCACCATACCGTCCTGGTTCATGTACTCATCTGACCCAAAGTACTTCAACAGTGCCGGGTGGTCCATGTGGGGGAGCGTGTAGATGTCGCGCTCGTTGATAAAATACTGCTTCTGTACGGGCATGAAGAGCTTCACGGCTACCTCGGTGTCGTTAAGAGTCCCGCGCCACACGTCCCCATACCGACCCCCGCTCAGCAGGCTGCACAGCTTCAGCTGGTCCAGGTCGAACATCGGGGTGGGCGGAGACTCGATGAGGTGCTCGGGCTCGTAGGGCAGCTTGCGGGAGCTGATGAGGAGACGGTAGACGAGGTAGCTGAGGGCGATCACTAACGCCACACCAAACACCGACACCAGGGCTATGATGATGGTCCTGTAGCGGTAGTTGGGGTCTGGGAGAATCGTGTATTCTGTAAGATGTAATAGTTTGGTGACATTTATTAGTCATCCTGTTTCTCTCATATTAAATTCAAATCAAACAAAACTTTTATATTGACAATTATTTATATGTAGATGTAATTTAAAAACGTTGGTGGAACGTGTTACTATGGCTACTTATGAATTATTGAGGATTTTTGAACAAATACCGAGTGCATAATGTTATGCAGCTGTACGTTTAATTCATTATTAAAGGCTACTTATCTCTATCAATGTGAACATATAAGGTACCAGCATGTCTTATCTACTATATGTTGTTTTATGTATCATATTCCAGACATGTGCAACTATAACCTTTCAAAGGCCACGTAGTGCTTTAATGCACCATTCCCTTTATCAATATGATGCATGAATGCAGCCACTCGCTAGGGCTGTTCTAAGCCTCATACTGACCGTTCAGGGTTCTTCTACTCTGAATATATTAATGCAATCCTGACAGTAGTGATGCATCTATGCATCATGTCAACAGAGGGCATGATGCATTAAAGCCCTTTGTCGGCATTGTGGGACAAAGTAGTGTGGCACTTAATACTATAGAGCATTTCCCTTGCAAGGTCATGAGTATACATGTATTGATAATATAATTATTTTTTTAAATACTTACTTGGCGTTGCGGCCAGGTTAGGCGTGGGGTCCAGCTCTATGATGTACTCGCTGGTCACGTTGACGTTACACATGTCGCCCGTACAACAACAGAAGTGTGTGTTGTTACTTTTACGGTTGACGGCTGTCCGTGCCACACAGCCCGTCTGGAGACATGAGTCGCGATCAGACTGGTCCCAGCACCCTGCAAAGTCAATGTCACATTAGCCTTAGCTCAAGGTCAAATTCAGCAGACTTATCGTTAGATGTGGAATATTATTTTCCTGTCACAGTTTTAATGTGAAAAAAAAAATTAACTGA
This sequence comes from Harmothoe impar, assembly GCA_947462335.1. NCBI lineage: Eukaryota > Metazoa > Annelida > Polychaeta > Phyllodocida > Polynoidae > Harmothoe > Harmothoe impar. The sequence continues at coordinate 7,279,400 of OX381721.1, read as the reverse complement.
GAAACTTAATACCGTAAACTCCTACACATAACAGGCAAATGGTGCATTCTGGCGTCTCTTGTAGCAATTGGACAAATTTACTCAAAATGTTGCTTTTTTAAAACATACTTGTTACACCTGCTGCATACCGGGTATATTTATTCTACACATATGGACTTGAGGCAGCAAGTGTATGGTTATCGACATATAAGATACATATATCATGGTTATGTCGGCCAGACGATTGATCGCATAGTTTTATGTTTTGTTTATAGCCATTAAACCTCATTCCATGATATTGACAAGAGAATGGTAGTGTGTTTGAGTCCCTTTAAGGGCTGCATTGTGCTTTTTTTCTTCTTCTTTTTATTTTTATTTAGTTACTCACATCATACAACGTGATCTGCCTAACTAATTTTTCTGGCTCACCTGTATATAAATTGCTTAGTTATGAAGATATGATCCATTAGTATACAAAAATTACATCAAGGATAAGCACTTTTGGCTGTCAACGGACAGGCTGTCAACGGGATAAAGTTTATGTAGAATATTTAATATACAGCAGTCCAACATTGTAGCACTCCAATGCACTATATGGGTATATATCTAAAACTGGACATCGACATCCATGTATCGGAGTCCTTCTAACAGAAAGCTATATTCAGTCTCATCAAAGTAGAAATCCATAGGTTGTTATATGAAGGAGAAGGCCATGTTCATGCCTATGTGTATGTTTGTGTGGGTGCACAAGAGTCAGTGTCCATGAGTGTCTGCATTCATGCTACAGTCATAGGGTGTTTTTAGGCAAATTTCACTTTTATTGCAATTTTGAACTTTTTCTCGGCCAAATCAGGTGTTTTTAGGCAAAGTTCACTTTTTTGCGATTTTGAACTTTTTTCTCGCCAAATAGGGATTTTTTAGGGAAATTTCATTTTTTTGCGATGTTGAACTTTTTTTTCGCCAAAAGCTGCGGAATCTGCCTCCATGCGTGATCCTATTGATGGACTCTGGATAGACCCATGCATAGTGAAGACCTACATAGTGGACATGAGGTCTTAAAAAGTGCAAGTCACTTGTTTTGCAACTTGCACTGAACTGAACCTAATAGTTTAATTGATTGTTGACAACCCAGTTAAGGGCTATGACAAAACTCCCTCTATTTCGGAGACCAAATACACAATGAAATGATATATATTTTTTCAAAATAACACCCTGTGTAGAATGGCCCGATACTCAGGAATCCTACTGTGAATAAAAAAAAGTCAATTCGAATTATTAATACCTGAAAATTGAGAAATGCTGACGTTCATGGTTTATGTAGGAAATGTACTAAAAACAGCAAAAAAAGGCAACAAAACCCTAATTTTCTCAAAAACTGTTCAGTAGGAATTTTTCTAACTGAGGTTCCAGTGTGTTCTACCCTCATATTGCACATTGGCATAGAGAATATATTGACACCTAGTCAGGATTTTGCGCTAGGAGCAATCTGTGAGGCAAAAAACAGCCAAAATGAGCCACTGGTCTGAAGTATAAAAGTGGGCATCGGCCACTATAGAGCTACAAAGAGACAGAGAATCGATGTCCAGTAACAAGTGTACAAGATATGAATTTACATAATGATATATATACAGTGATGAAAGTCGGTACGGAGTTGACATTGAGTGTTAGTATTAGACCCCCTAACGAATACAAAAAGGAGTAATAAATAGGTCAGTGGTCATGGGGAGGTGGAGGCTTTTAGAAGCCTCTTCTTGTTTGAAGGAGTTTTTCCTACTTCCCTTCAGATTTGTGCCCAGCTTCTTTTTCAATTCTCTTTTGAAGGTTTCTTTGCTCAGTGCTTCCTGCATATTGAGCGGGAGAGCATCCCAAAGTGAAACTCCTCTATAATAGGAAGATTTCTGTATCCTCCATTCTTGGGACGGGTCTGGGGAATTTCTTCTTTCTGTCATTTCTTGTGCGTGTGTTGTGTTTAGGCGGGGGTCGTTTTTTTGAAAGGGAGAAAAAGAGAGTCGTTAGCAACTCTTGCCTTCTTGTATGAAGTAGGGGAGTTTCACAGAGTGTTCAGTGCAGGTTATAGGATTTTCTCAAAATCAGAGTGCGGTTTATAAAAATGGAGTGTGTGAGTGTCCTCACAGATGACTCAGGGTAATCTGTCAATTCTGGCATCAGAAATGAATTCGAATGAGTGATCTAATTTGAGCACAATACATTATTTCTCATTTCTGACGGCAGAATCGTAATCGCCAGAAAAAGCTACCCTAATTTCATATATTGGAAGTCATATATAATCAAATTCCAGGTGGTGGCTGTAGGTGAGCAGGTGGCTGTGGGAAAGCAGGTGGCTGGGGGCGAGCAGGTGGCTGTCGGCGTCAGCGCCCAGCAGCGCGTAACCGCTGTTTTACATCTCGGCCGTAAAGCGAGTCGATCGGAGCATCAGCAGCGACACCATCGCCGTTTCCGTTTCGCTGTGTCGGTCGGCTACAGGGCGGCGTGTGTTACGCGTCCATGCCTTTGCCGTGCATCCCCTGTCTTAACACATAGATATAGAGTGGATGTGACTTGTTGCATAGGTCCTGGCGGTAGAATGTGCCCAGATTTTGCCCGCTTTGGGGGTAGAAAGAGAGAAATACGGGCAAATTCGCTCAAAATGTCATTTCTATCTTGCACCCAAAAACTTAATGCCTTGCAGCCTATGGAGGCCCATGGCGGCGGTAGCTTTGTTTTCATACATTTACATAATAGCGAAAGAGAGAAATAAATTCGTAAAGATCGCAGTTCAATTTAGTCAAGAAAAATTTAGATTTTTAGAAAAAAATTTGCGCTAGATCCTGTCCCCCGACCTTGCCTGTCTCATGTTTTTGTCGACTTTTGTCTATGTCGGACGATAACCAAAATATAAAGATTCTCCTATGTCACAAAATTGTCTTAAAACGCAAAATTAGTAGGTGTATATTACTCAGGGTTAATACCCTGAGTCAACCAGGGGTGCAGGTTGTATAGAGCAGCAGTTATTAAAGGTCAGCTGTGTATTGGTGCGGCGTGCTGTCTCCAATCTCTCCCACGCCCACCCCTCACCCCAGACATGGTATTGATCCAGTGGTACAGACGGACAAGTCCATTGACACCAGGAGGGGGGGGGGGGGGCAGCAGGGTCGGGCTGCGTGAGGAGCTATATAATAGCGTGATGAAACGGCAAATAGTCTAGCAGGGTCACTGTGGGTGTAGTCCGTTATAGAGATTGCTATATACCGGTAGTCTATATGGTTTATGATAACCCTTATGACTGGTGAGATAGCCGTGCTGCATTCAATATATTCATCCATCATATTCAGGGATACAAATTATGAATCCCCCCCCCCCCCAAAAAAAAAATAAAAAAAATTGAGGCCCCTGAATAAAGGTCCCCCATAGTTAAGTACAGGTCTTTGTGAGACTTGAAATCAGGGGGAAACTTGAAGGATTTCATCCCTGCATATCAACCAACGATCACATTGCATTACAGCACTCTGCTGCCGTTAAAGGGTTAATGGTCAGGAGCTAACTGCAGGGGGAGGGGGGGGGGGTGTGCGGACTGCTATTTGTCGCTGGCGGTAATATCCACCATTACTCTGGTGTTGAGTGAGTTCATTTCATGGCGGCCTTTATTTTTCTTTCCCAGTTTTGTTATGTTTTGCTTTCTATCATATGTATCCGAGCTCCCTAGCAGTGGTAAAACTCTACCCCACCCCCCTACCCCCGGTTTTGTGCCCCCTTACACTGCACCTGGACTGGATCCAACCCTTCACTACCCCACCCCCGCCTCCAGGGTGAACAAAAACCCTACGCCCAAAACGAAGATACGGTTCAGGCTACATGGTCTGAATATCTAGGAAAGGTAGGACGTTTATTCCCCCTTTTAAACCTCAAAAGTACCCAGAAATTGACAGGGTGCGGGAACAGCTTGCAGACCATAGCTGCGATTTGCGAAACATCAAATTGACCCTAAAATAGCCTCAATATGGCCTACCGTATTCGCCATAATGGGTGCCCCGGGTGAATGATTATACTTTACTACCTTAAATTCTCGCGTATAAGCCTAACGGTAACCCTCGACGAATAAGCTGCACCCGTAACTTGGGAGAATCACACAGGACGCTTATTAAATTGAAAACAATAAGATTTTTATATATACCGTAAATTCCCGCGTATAACCCGCACCTCGCGTATAACCCGCACCCCGACTTTGAGAGAATCATATAACCCGCATCTGGGGTATGAAAATCGGCGATTTAGTACTATATTATACTAATAAAAACCCTCGTATTACCCGCACCTAGACTTTAAAAATATTATATAACCCGCACTTGAGATTTGGTTCGCGTATAACCCGCGGGTTATACGCGGGAATTTACGGTAATTAAATCTGGCCTCGGTCCTGTTCTGCTAGGTCCTGGGTAGGGTTGGGTTGTATGAAATACACCTTTTTGGCCTAGGTGAGATGGTAACACGGCATCCCCACATCATCTCCTCATCCCGTCAATAATTCATCTTACTCCCTATGTTACATATACACCTGCGGCAGACGCAGCCCAGCTGCCGCTGTGCCAGACTCAAGACGCCAGCCACTAGCCGAAATAGTTTGTCTGAATGTTAAACCCATACATATCTTCAGGCTCACCTACCAGTACTCTCACCCATTTCCTCTTTTAAGGGAAGCAGGGTGCTTTAAACGAGGGGGGGGGGGCATCCGATTTCCATGAGGGCTTCTATTGATAAACTTGGTGTTAATAGATAATATTCTGGCATACTTAGTGAAGTATGTGCTACATGTATCATTTAGAAGACAGCAGGTTTATCTCCTGCACCCTATGGCTGGTGTTGCCTCCATAAATCATAGTTAATGTCCACATGTTGACATCACACAACATTAATTTAGTCAACAGTTTTTTTTGTTTTGTTTTTTAATTTAAATATCATCGCCTTTCTAGGGGGATGTTCTTCATTTATTTCTTTTTGTCTCTTATCAGGTACATGTGGAACAATCCAGCGAAGAATGTACATGTGTTCAGTCCACTTGTAAGGTAAAGTGGGAACATTGTTTTGTCATGAATGTTACATTTTGTATTTTCAGATAAATATGAGGTGGCCTTGTGAGTAAATATTAGCGTTAAGGCATTGATAAATTTATCCGCTATTAGACTACTACAAGATGTTGACCTCTTCAGGTTGTTCTGTTATCTTAACATATGACTTTAAGCGTTAGCTGGATACAGGCATCCTGAGTCCCAGACTTTGGTCGAGCAAGTGCAGATGGCTTCAGTCTGACTGTTATTGTCGGGGCATTAACACGTAGAGCTTTAAAGGGTTACTGGTATATTAAAAGTCAAATGTCGTCTGCTACTTCAGATTCTATCTGAACGCTGCAATGCTCTAAAGTCGTCTGCTTTGAAATGCGTCTTGTAGAGCTGATGGTGCTGCCACACACCATCTCCTCATTGGTGCTACAGCCCACGTTAGCTAACCCTCTAAAGGCCGCCTAGTGCTTTAAAGAGGCCGTGACATGATATTTTGGCTAGCTGTATTTATCTATTACTGTGTAGAGCAGAGGCAAACATCACTCTATGTGTCTGTAAGAACTGCACCAAACCAACGGACGCCCTACACTGCCCGGCTCACCACTGCAGGTGCCCAGAGCCTCAGCAAGCCTCTCCAAACACCTCGCCATGTTGCTACGTCATCGTCATCATACCCAGGCAACTCACCAGGGCTGCACTCATGCCGACCATACAGGGTTGATATACTCCCATGAATGCAGTCCTGGCAAGTCGACTCCCCAGGCCTACATTAATGCATTGTGACGACAACGGGTTCAATATAGCACATTAGAGCTGTATTGCCCATGTATACGTATACGTATACGTATACCGGTACATATATTCCTGACTAGCGGGATCCCTAGCGCGGGCGGCCATTACTTGATCTGATACCGGCGAGATAGGCACTGACACAGATGTCTTCCTGGGTACAAGTTTCCCCTTAAGAAGACCAGGGAATTATTTCATTGGGATGAAATATATTATTTCGCTAGGCGCCTATATCAAGGGGATATTTTATCACAAAGGAAACCTCCAGAAATTTCATATTTCATAGATATCTTCCATATGTATTTTTCAATTCCCTGAAGAACTTTAATTGTCTATATTTGCACCAATGTCTTTGCAAAGTGTGATATCAATTTGGAGACTCAGAAAAGCTGATTTGTATTATTGAGAAAACATTGAGATCTCAATATGGAGAGTGTCAAGGCCCTTCAATATCATCTTACTGGTAATTCAATTTTTTTATTTCAATCATAATAACACCAGTTTCTTGTAGAGAAATAATGGACATGATTTCCATTAAACACCAATATGTATCACCTTACCAGCTGCCCGGGAGAAAGGTTATGTACCGTAATTACCAGTTTAAGCCCTTATGAATGTAAACCGGGATGTAAACTAACTGCTACTCAATGCTTTAGGCAATACCTGCGCTTATATATTTTTACAGTGAAACTTCAGCTTTGCAAATCATGTCCATATCCCAACAGTAATATGAGACCTGAAGTAGGGTATTTTGACACCCCTGTGATTAAACAGGCGATTATGTTTGTCCTCAATCTCGCCAGCCAGCCAGTATCATTTATAGCCTTTCAAGAATTGCACTTTTTAGTCTGTGAGCCGGCTCGATACCTGGGGCTTACATTACCAAGGTGGACACAACAAGTCTGCGCGCTGCGTGCGCAATAAGCCCACCTGAGTCGCTCCATGTCGCATGGCGTCTGGAAGCTGAGCCTACCTTTCTGGGAAACCAGCTTCTGTGGTAACCAGCTCGACGCACTTGTTGCCATGGCAACGCCCTCTGGTCTTATACAATGTTCTATAGTCATTAGGGGCGTCTCGCGTTTTCTCGCATGACAGGGGATATCGGATGATACAGGGAAGCCCTGGTAGTGATCCTGTGAACCCTGTGGAACAGAGGCAGCTTCTCTCTCCAGGCAGATGAGACTTAAATCGGTCCTTTTCTAGAGAGTGGTTATTACAATTTCGCGTGGAGGCACATACATTTTTATAAGCCCCCTCCAGTGGAAGAAAACATACGCTCATTTAATTTTTTTCCTCTAAAATCAAGATGTTTAGTTTAACTCATACACATAGCCTCCCCCAATCTACACATAAACCCCCAGAACCCCCCAGAACCTACCTTGTTTGATGATAGTGATCTTCTTCTTCTCGGTATGATCCCCCTCCCACAGTGTGTAGCAGAAGTCCCTCGTGTCGGGACACTTGATGGTCTTGTTGTCCCTCTGCACCTCTCCGTAGCTGCCCGGGTCAATCACACCCGCCTTGGTCTTTATCTTGTTGGCCATATTGGTGTCTGCGTAAAACTCGGAGCGCGGGGGCTGGGTGGGCGGCTCGCGACGCTGCGTAAAGTATATGTCGTCATAGAACGAGCAGTAGATCTGTGTGTCCGTACTGCCACCTGCAAAAATGGAGGAAAGACACAGTGGTTATTACTCATGTTGGGAATGGGGGTTTCTATAGTTGAGCATAGGCCGTCTCGTTCTTCACAGAGGTGTGAAGAAACTGGATATCGTTCCGCACGGCCATGTTATCCACTTTTGACAGCATCAAAATAGCTATAAAGCCAATCTTTAAATGAACATTTGCGATAGAATTAATAATTCATTACATATAAATACAGACTGCCCCTAATCTATCTAAACTGCCAGTTTCTTCACCTGTTAAGCTCTGTGCCAAAATTCCCTCAGCTCCGCCCCGGGCACTATTATATGGCACAGGTTCAGCGTGTGAAGAGTAGTCGGTTTGGATAGATTCTAGTGAACTTCTGTCTACATTCTTATTTATACAGCTGAAAAGGGCAATGGTTTGGGTTGGGTCGGGCCTGGTATGGGAAAATCCTATAAGCTGCACTGTTGTGATTCTCGTACCAGCTATAACTTCGACGCAAGAATTTACGGTAGGCACGTACGATAATGCGGCCCCTTACCCAGGGTCCAGTATAGTATAAGGCAATGTCCGATAACGGGGCCCCCTGCTCTATGTCTCTCTTTAAACTTTTTCTTCCCAGTGCCACTGGAAAGGGCGGGATCAGGAGCAAATCACAATTGTATCCATTTGTTAACAAAGAAACAACGCCGCAGAAATTGTCCTATATAATTCATATACCGATATTATTGTGTTTTTTTCAGTAATGACTGACGTTATTTTTCAGACCTAATCTCTAGTGTGGATTAGATTACTAAAAGTACCTAGACTGCCACCTTATTGGGCTATTAACCCTTTAAAGGCAGCACGGTGCTTTATTGCACTATGCCCTTTTGTCATCAAGATTTAGTAATGCAGCCCTGGTGAGCATCTCGTCTGGGCTGCATTCGTGCATCATGCCGACCCCACTGGGTCGATACACTTCCAAAAAGGTCGTCATGATAATGCACTAACGCTGTGCTTTCTCGTTACCCGCAGCGTGGGGTATCATGAAGACAAATGACCATGACGCCTTAAGCATCATGTCGTCCTTAAAGGGCTAAGTCTGAGTAATGGCGGCAGGAGAAGCCTGCAGAGCACTGCACAGCTGTCTGGGACGGCTTCAGTCATTCTCTCCAAACACATGCCAGCTCAATGTTCTCTACAATTCTATAAGCGAGTCAACAACCGAAACATATGCTAGGAGTTCACAAATGGGTCTGCTTTTGAGATACTTGATTAGGACTACTCTAGTCTCCAGGCAGATTGCCGGCTGACTTAGTATGTGGTTGGAGAGTGAGCTCTCTGGCGCCAGACGAATGTCGTCTGCGTCGTTAGCTGCGTCTGTGCGCGGTCATAGTGGCGTCTGGCGTCCGTCCCCACACCCCGGGGGGCGACGCTGTGGCCCTCGGGGGTGGGGGTGGGGGGGGGGGGGGAGCTTTGGAATACAAAAGGAGATTTAGTACTAGGACCGATATTTGCAGGGTTTGGAGGATCTTTGGGTTTGCTGACGATATGTAACCCAGGCCATACATTTGGTGGTATATGTGCGTGGATGTATTGTGATGATGTCAATATTATCTGATCTCAAATATATTATTGGAAGCATCAAGACATAGGAAAAAGATTTCAGTTAAAAAGCCTAGTTTGCCCAAAATAGTGACATGGGGTTTGCGATCCTGAAAAAGATATCAAAGTATTGTGATCATGAAGAAGGTCCCAAAATAGGTGACATCATTTGTGGATTCAAAGTGCATTATGTTTATAGGGCCAATGGTGAGGAAGGCAGTGGCTTCTAAATCCTAGATTGTGAGTCAGAAATGAACGACTCATCCTAAAGTGATGGAGAGGACGGGTGGCAACAGGAGGAGATGACCGGGATTCCCCCAGAAGGGGGCCCTTGGATGAGTTTCCATGAACCTGGGCAGTATGTGGCCATTCACATGGTAGGGATACAATAAAGGCTATTTCTATTTTCTTCTTATTTTAGAAAAAAAAGGGGGGGGGGTAGTAGTACATAGCTACCCTATAAGGCCTAGGCGGCACTGTAGCTGGTTGCGACGACCGGCACTGATAAGAGCTGATAGGCCGGGTACAAGTGTGTCCTTGGAAGTGATGGTTACCCAGGGACAAGGTACCAGTCAGGGTGTGTGTTATCAGTGATTGTAACCGCACCCAGCGAAATTTTAAATGGCGGACCCACTGCTTACGGGTCTACAGCCCTATACGTCGGTGTATTATACTGTATAACTGGGTGAGGCTGGAGCATGCGCATAGTCAGGATTTAGAGACTAAATATTTATAAGATAGAAAATTATACAGCACTTATTGTGGAGTTAAATGAATTCCCACAACTAATGATTTTTGCTGCGTAAAACCAATATAAATATCAATCTCTTTGATTTTTAAGATTAATCTTTTGAGAACCAGAGTAATCACTCAATTTCTGATTAAGGCGAGGGCGGGTGGACCTGTATACTCTGCACCACTCGTGGTGCCCTCGGCAAAATCATAATCAAATATCACCTTACCCTGTGGTTGTATGTTGACTATGTTGCCCGTCGGATCTAACACTGGACAGGACAGGACAAGGCAGGGTGAGAGGGGCAGTGCAGGGCTAAATAGTGCAGGATAGAATTGGACATAGCAGGATATGACCCGATAGGGCCGCAGTGTAGGGAAGACATCATAAGGTAGATCAGGGCAGGGCTGGATAGGGTAGGCAAGGGTAGGACAGGGCAAGGGTGAGGCAGGACAGATGAGGTCTCAGTGGGATCCACTCAGGCTAAATAAACCCCATCAGTGTATGGGGACCGCCCACCTCCCTAATACGGTGGTTTTAGGTGATGGCCAATCACCAGTCTCGGACTCCCATACCAACACATCTCCGGTACCCTCTGCTGAGTATGGTATGGGAGCAGAGCTTATGTTTATTTGATACCCATTTGCGCCAGATTGGTGGCGCAAATGGGTGTGTATTGGTCAATACACATCCAACAACAGAGAGATTCTTATCGAGATCAAAGGGGTAAACAAATTATCAAGGGGCTACTGTGTGTATTACACTATAGTTGACAGAAGTAAATATAATATGTGTATTAGGGTGAGATTGCTGCCTGCTCCCAGGCTATCCAACTGGTAGGGTAGACGCTGGCCGAGGCTGGCCAATCACTGATCTCCATTCAAGCGAGCACCAGACGGCATGACTCGGCATAATTCTGGAGATTGTCCTGTTACAGTTAGGGCCTGCTCGGGGGCCTACTGTACCCCCTCCCCCCTCCACCTCTACAGACACCCTCCTGGTCATTATCCCTGACAAGATATGTCAGCCATAGGAGTGAGTCAGTTACAGTATAGAATGATGAGTAGGTGATGTCACACTAGTTAATGTGCCTCTACATGGGTAAAAATCGACACTTGCGACACGGCCATTTTAAAAATCGACACGTGCGACACGGCCCTCTTAAAAATCGACGGACACAGACATTTTTTATAAGGTCCTACTATATTCTATACATATAAAAATCGACACAATGACACGCCCCCCCCCCTTGCTAAAAATCGAGACGGCGACAGTCAAGAATGTGGGTACCCATGTAGAGGCACACTAATCCCTACAGTGTGTGTCATAAGTCTATAGAAGTTGGTGGATGTGACAGCCCCAGTTGCTGCTACCAGTGACGTCCATAGACTTCACTGCTGCTACCTACTGCACCATGGCCGACATGACCAGAATCCACAGGAAGCCACCTGCCATCTACAGGAAGCACGTCAGACGTACCTGGGACGTCCTGGACGTCACGTCATCACACAATATCTGCTACATACTTTAATACATCTATAAACTATAACAGAGAACGCTGTTATACTTTCAGCTACTCATATCGGACTGCCATCCTTGGCTATGAATAGATAAATACCCCAGACGACTGCATTAAAGGTATTCAACACAATCTACGCATACGGCACCTGGTGGCAAAAACTGGAACTACCTAAAACCATAGTATTTGCAGATTTCTCCAATTTATATGTCATGATCTTCCTTTATCTGCCATCCAAGTGTCACACCTTGGTATTCTACGCATCCTGATCACTATATTTCCTATCTGCCATGCCCATAGGCTTATACAGTGAATAGATAAGAAATTATTTTGAATAATTCAGCATAATTTGCCCGTGACCCCCTATTTTCTTCTTTTCAACATGTTCCTAATGATCATCTCAATGCATGCCTGCATTTTTATTGAGATATTGTTGGGAGATATTTTTCTGTGTCAAATAATGTAGAAAAATATGATTTTCTTATGAGGGTCTATATGATTCACCCAAATTAGTATACCCTCCAAAAGGCAAACAAATCCCGTGACATAGCATTTTTTTCTTTTCTTTGTGTTCCATATGCATCTGGCTAACATCCCTAAGAGTCATTAAGAAAAATTGTTGGTCGATCTACAATTAGTTAGATTGTGTTGAATACCTTTAACACTTCAAGGCGTCATGTTGATTTCTAGATAACATCGGAGCTGTCAAATGGGTCTGCCTTACAGCAATTTCATTGATTGAGCATGGACACCGCCATCTTGGTGTGTCTACTATATGCTTCAAATCAAGGCGCAACACCTGGTGCAACGACATCTATATGTGTGGAATCTTCAGGCTTATTTTCATATAATTTGCTAAAATGGCTCTAAATTCAATTCAAATTGGAAGATTAATAAAATTCAATAAGGCCTGAGGGCTATGGATAGCTAAAATGACGCTGGCCCAGTTATTTGACGCTGGTGGCAGCAAAAAGGACATGTTTATGACGTCACACAATCCATACTGCAAAGAGGGCATTACATCGACTACGGTATACATGCATTGGATAAAGCATCAGAGGTCTGCTACATTGTTGTTCCATAAAGAATTCAACTAATACCTATATTTTCTTTTACAAATATTGCTGTTTCAATACTTAACAACTCCCCCCCCCCCCCTCCATTACTCTCTCATTTAAATTGCCCAGATCCATGTAGCCTAGATACTGGCCTGCGGCTGGGTAGATATAAACTACCCAACCTCTTAACAATGAATGGTATATGTGATTGATATCACATGTGAACCAGGGCATTTTTTTTATTGATAAACCTACCCAAAGTCCCCCCCCCCCCGAATGTGTGAGTGTAATATGTGTGAGTGTAATATGTGTGAGTGTAATATGTGTGAGTGTAATATGTGTGAGTGTAATATGTGTGAGTGTAATATGTGTGAGTGTAATATGTGTGAGTGTAATATGTGTGAGTGTAATATGTGTTAGTGTAATATGTGTGAGTGTAATATGTGTGAGTGTAATATGTGTGAGTGTAATATGTGTGAGTGTAATATGTGTGAGTGTAATATGCGTGAGTGTAATATGCGTGAGTGTAATATGTGTGAGTGTAATATGTGTGAGTGTAATATGTGTGAGTGTAATATGTGTGAGTTTTGATGTTGAATCACCAAGATTGAGTGCTTACAACCCCCCCCCCCCCCCACATACAAGCACAGTGCCGATTCCCAATGATCAGGTACCTAATTTTGGTACAATACGTTATTTCTCATTTCTGACAGCAGAATCATAATCTCCAGGAAACACTGACCCACTTTGATAGGTCACATGCCTTATTTAATCAAATTCCAGGTGAGCAGGTGGGTGTGGGCAAGCAGTTGGGTGTGGGCAAGCAGGTGGCTGTGGGTATCAGCGCCCTGCAGCACGTAACCGCCATTTTCGTCTCAGCCGAAGAGCGAGCCGGTCGGAGCGTAAACGGCAACAGCAGCTCCATTTCTGTTTGCCTGTGTTGGTTGGCCGCGAGGCGGCGTGTGTTGCAGATGATTTTGACCGTAAAACTGATTTCGTCCAAGCCCCAACCCTACCAGAGACATTTACTACAGTTTCGTCCATAATAATCATTCATTGGTCTCTGCTACTTAACAGGTCACCACAAGCCTCACACATTCCGCATTTGTCAGTACGAAGTTGAATGAATGATCTAATTTGAGTACAATACGCTATTTCTCATTTCTGACAGCAGAATTGTAATCGCCAGAAAAAGCTACCCTAATTTCATATATTACAAGTCATATATAATGGAATTCCACGTGGTGGCTGTAGGTGAGCAGGTGGCTGTGTGAAAGCAGGTGGCTGGGGGCTAGCAGGTGGCTGTGGGCGTCAGCGCCAGGCAGAGCGTAACCGCTGTTTTACGTCTCGCCCGAAAAGCTAGTCAATCACAGCGTCAACAGCGACGGCATCTCCGTTGCCGTTTCGCCATGTCGGTCGGACGCGGGGCGGCGTGTGCTACGTGTCCATGCCTTTTAGGTCGATCTATATTGAATTTCCTGTTCTCCGCTCTCCCCGCCCCCACTCCCCCCGCTCATGATTCCGTATTCGCCTTCTCCCTTTTCCCCTTCTCCCTTTTCCCCTTCTCCCAATTCCCGGTCCCAACGCCCATGCATACCCTAAGGAATACAACCACCTCCACAAACACACTACTGGATTCTATTGGTACCAATGGGATTCATTAAAACCATTAAATATCATTAAAGATTAACTAAGTATATGTGACTGACCATGCATGAAGGAGCCATTGCATAAAATCCCTAAAACCCCAGAAAACCCCAAAATCTAGGCCCCCTCATAATCATTCATTGGTCCATTCTGGCATCAGAAATGAATTCCTTGTTACAAAATACCCTAAGGTCATGTGTCATACATGTTTGTTATTCCATTTCAGCCCAGCAGGTGGGTGTGGGTGAGCAGGTGGGTGTGAAAGAGCCTGTTGTCTGTGTAAACTACTGCCTTACCTTCATTTTCATGAAGGTTACCAAAGGTAGAGGCAATATTGTGGCCTCAGAGCGTCTCAAAAAGTGTCTCACCCTGTTTTTACATAAGAACAAAGAGAGATTCTGTGTAAAGGGACACTTCACGAAGGTCTGTGCTTTACTTGAAACCCCACCCTTTAGCATTGGCCTGAAAAAGTTGGTTTTGTTCTATTTTAGTGACCCTTTTTCAATATCAATTTTATGTATGAAATATTGCTTTTTTGGTTTCAATCTTTGATGGCATGGATTGGCATTGATCAAAACTTGTTTGTGGCAGCATTTAAATATTTTATTTCCAAATGTTTCACAGGAAAAAAAGGCACAGAAAGCAAGGGACATTTTTGACAAAAAGTCCAAAAATACCTGTCTCTAAAGAACCTGGCACTACTGTGCCCTGGTTCAACAACTCCCATGTAACTCCTCTTATATACCCCAGTCTACAAAGTACATGTGTTTTCATTGCCGCGTATCTTACAAAATCCCAAGGCAGGCTCATTTCTTTTTCTGCCATGTTTGTTGGCGGAGGGTGTCTACTGCGGCTGGATGAATGTCAGACTACTTCCGGTTACCATGGTTACAGCCGGAAGTGGGCTGACCCCGGGCTACCGTTCCCGGCAGGCCCTAGTCCAGCAGGCAGGGGGATTCCACTCTCTAATATTAAACTCAGGTAGGCTGAGACTGAGACTGAGACTGAGTGGGGGGTTGGGTTGAACGGGGCAGACTTGGCAGAGAAAGGAGGGGGGGGGGCAGGAGGTCTCGGACTTGGGTAGACAGCTATGGGCCACCCAGGTCTACCGTAGCTACAGAAATCTAGGGGCACACACTAGGCCCTATAGTCAGTCACTAAGGGCTCTAGGCCCGAGATCAAATTTTATTCTTTTCGAGGAAAACATCATAAATATTCCTAATGTTAAATGGGAGCTGACATGGTCAATTTTTCACATTCGCGCCATGACCTCAGGCTGTGGACCACATGCCTTTGAAAGTAGTTTCTGCTCCCAAAGTTTTTTATTTATTTTTTTATTTTCTATTCTTTACTGAAATGATGCGAAAAAGAGAGGATTTTCGTCTCATAATTTACTATAAGATTTTCGTCTAATAATAAAAATTTGGTAAAAAGAAAATCGACGTACCCTACTTTTTGGGGGCGATGTTACCTGAACCTTGTTTTACGCCCAAGAAACCAGCTTCTTTTTGAGTGGCCTTCGGTAAGATTTTAACATTTTTAAATTGCCAGGAATCAGTCTTGAATCGCTGCATTGGCTCTGCAGGACCATTTCACCTGAAACACACCTTTTCCTTTGGTCTAAGTTCCTATCTGATAGACCCTGACTGACGAGTGTGGTGGTGGTGGTTGATATACATAATCTGTTTGTGTATTATCAGAGGGCTGATAACACTGCCGACCAGACCACTCAGACCCAGACATGGCAAGAAATAGGCCGCAGTTTTCACCCATTGTAATATACGGCATGGACCCATGGGGTCATAGGGGCCACCATATTGTATTTTAGACCCCCGATGGTGTTTGTTATATTCAATTCTACCTCATTAAAGTCCCTTGCAAGGTGTATGTATGTAACTACTTATAGAACGCCTTTAATATTAACTTTACAATGTCATTGTTGCATGCCACAGTTTCCACACGAAAATACATAGACAAATGTCAACGCCCATTGATACCCTCTCTGTTGTATTTTACGAGTGGGGGCTGGGGCAGTATCCCACGAAGCCGCAGGCTGAGTGGGATGCGCCCCATCCCCCACGAGTGAAATACATCAGAGCGGTATCAATGTAGTTGGCATTTGTGTTTATTTTTTTATTTGAAGCCATTTAATGAATGGAAACCAAAATTTTCTTAGCCCATTGAATACAGCCATGTTGTATTCAATGGGAGCATTGAATACGGCCCTTCAGTGCTAACGCATAGGACATCTTGTATTTCAAAAAAATAAAATAAGATCCCTTCCGGGTCTTGTTGTATTTCGTTCCGTATTTTTTTTTTTTTTTTTTTTTTTTTTTTTTTTTTTTTTTGGGGGGGGGGGGGGGGGTATATAAAAAAAGATTCGTTCAGCGGTTTTGCCTCCAATGGAAACACACGTGAATCTCTACGTTGTGTTGTGAGTGCAGGGCCGGGTCGGGGCCGGGTCCCACCCTCCCGTCCTACTCCGGGGGCAGTAGGACCGTGTACGCTGCTGCTGCTGCGTATATATACTACATGTACCCTGTACTACGTGTGGACGGCACCTGCCAGTTTTTACAAGTAACAAGCCTTCTCACAGCTGCTCCTTTAGAACAGGCCTACAATAAGACAGATAAATCTTAAACCAATATTACTTAACCCTTTAAGGACCCCTTGTCTAAAAGCAACATGTCATCGTGATGCACTAACGCAGTACCAGCGAGTACTACCCCTACCCTCAGCAGTGCAAATAATGCATTATGCTGACTTGTCAGGACAGTATCGACACTGAAGAGCCGGCATGATGAATTTATAAATGCAGCATTAATAATTAGCGAGTCATTTGGCAGGGCTGCATTCATGCACTATGCTGGCAATAATGCCGCCCTTAAAAGGTTCAGTAAATGCAGCATACTTAGAGGCCTATTGTTTAGGGAACGTTCACAAATGGCGTCACCTATTTTGGGCAACCTTCCCCTGTCTATTTCTAATATGTTCCTATCCAAATGTACAGCTCCAATGCATGGCCTGCCACAACGCTCCCCCCCCCCCCCCCCCCCCACACACACACACATTACACCCATTGACGTGACGTCATTTGTGAACGTTCACCGAGGAGTTCAGTACACAGAGCATGTTTTTTATCTATAATTAATGGTTACTAGTATCCAATGGAGCCTGGAGAGGAAGCAAAACACGCATGACCCACATTACTAGTCTCAGCACAACAACTGTTTTATAAGGTCTGCAGTGTAAAGTCCATGCACTGAACCCATGCACTCACTTCCTGTGGCTGTGAGATATCTTTTAAGTTAACCCTTTAATGACCACATGATGTCCTGAGGCTATGTGTCAATTTGTCGCCATGATGCTCTAACTGCATTGGTGCATCATGCCAACCCTTGATAGGCATGACGCATGAATTCAGCACTGGCGAGTTACTCGCCAAATCCCCCGGCTGGTGCGGGTTATACATAGCACGGGTATTTATGGTACATTAGGTTAGTGTTTGCTATTGCGTATCACCTACTGTCCGATATCTGTGTCACTGGTATGGTTAACTCTTTAAGGACAGCAGATTGACTTTGTCGGCATGATGCACCAATGCAGCAGACACGTACTACGTTGGCCCCGACGTTGGTGCATTGCACTGACCAATAGGATTCAAAAGGGCATGATGCATGAATGCAGATCTAAAAGGTTACTCGCCAGGTCAGCATTCATAAGGGTTGGTATAATACGGGGCATCATACATATTGAAACACTATACAGCCCTTAACGGGTTAATAAGCGTCGGTAAAGAGAGAGCAAAAAGTGGTAGTCATCGCAGTTTCACGTGTAGTACTACGGGGCTAAACTCTCCACCTCTTCTCTCCACTGACACCCCTCCCCGAAACAATATTCTCAAACTTGGTGATATAAATAATTATAATATACGAGAGTTTATTATTGCCAGACAACAGCTCAAACTAGCAGGAAGATCGGTGGTCTATCCCACACAGCTAACCTGGGCATTACCTTAGTTACTACATGCTTAGTTACTACATGTAGTAACAAGAGGGGTGTGGGGGGGGGGGGAGAAAATAGATATCAACCCTGTGTGTATATGGGGGGGGGCGGGGGCTGGAGGTGTCGTCCTCTAGAGGAACATATTTTTATTGAAAAAGATCATACTGACTGCATTAATATGATTCAAAGGGGTGGGGGCATGAAATGTCCCTGCCCTTTTAAAGTTTGCCACGAAAAGCAAGCACCCCCTCCCTGTTGTTGTATGATGGCCGCTCCCTCATCATGGTGAGTAGCGTAATAACATCGTCCACTTCATGATAGTTGCTTTTTTTCTTCCTTTCCCCCAGTGCCCTGGAGTACTCTCCCCTCCATGTGTTTCCTGTCTGGATTATCAGGCTCCAGTCACCCACCATTATCTAAATTAATCCTTTAAGCACGGCAGGATACAGAAACAGCGTCATGATGCATGTAGGCTGTACCGAATGGCGCGTAACTCGCTGCTGGGGACTCAGACCTTTTGGGGATAGATACATGTAACATGGTGCACGGAGGTCGACAAAATGGTTAGTGCACTGCAGCACTCCGCTGCCCTGAGAGAGTTAACTGATAAGATAACGCCGATATTTGCCTCTCACCACAAGTATGTGAGATTGCACAACTCCTGAGTACAACTTTTCAACTACACTATAGTAACCTGGTAGCTTTTTAAGGGCGACATTTTGTTGGCTGCCTTTACCTCTAGCCCCAGCCCTACCTTTCTTAGAAGCCGTTTCAATTGGCTTGTTTTGTTGCTAAGCTTTAATAAAAGGTAATGCCATTTTTTTTTGTCGTGTAACTGTCAAGCAATAAAAACAAGACCACAAAACCTTCGTAAACACATTACCGTATTCGTCGTAATTAGCATTTTTAACAAACTGCGACTCTCTAAGTCAGTTGTTTTTTTTGTATAGGGGGATATACCACAAACCAACAAGTTTTTTTTTTTTGTGATACAACAATCACTTTTTATGCTGTAAGTACTTGAATCGCCATATTGATTGTAATTTAAGTAACAAAATACAACGGACAACTCCCTGGATTCCCTTTCCATCGTTCTTCACAAGTTGGCCCTGGGGCCGCATCATACTTGGCCGGTCGTTGGCCTTTGCCGTCTATCTATCTTTGGAAAAATGTCAGTTTTGTATAACCTTTGCCCTTCTCTCCTCTCCCCATATTAGATAAAAAGTGCCCAAATCAATATTTTCAATTGATAAAATCTTTGATAGTGCAGGTACTATCATCCAGAGCGTTTGTTGATTTTATATGTTATTTTAAACTATGGCAAAGTACCAGTAAAATATGCGGTGAACATTACGGTTCGCCTCCATTATATCTAACCAGTACATTAATTGTATAGTGAGTTGGCAAGTCGAATATGCCATCGACCAACCGGGACCTCTAGACAACTCGGTCCAGTGTTAAATTGCCTCTTTAGCTTGACCACGGCGTGTCTGACTGCATAAAAGCCTACTATAGAAACTAAGTCATTGTCGATCAATCATAGTTCCCAGGGACACCATACATCATGCAACGTATCCTACAATAAGGAATAATAGGCCTTATTTTTTGTAGCTATCTTATGCTGTAACTGATCTACATGTGGCTGGGTAGGTTATTAAATGTTATATAATGTTAATGCAGACAGGACCATCGGTCAAGGTGATACTCTGAGGCACTTAAATTGTCTTTATGCAGTTTAATTGATATATCATCTTGGCTCACCAGGTATACTTGAAGGGTATATCATCTTGGCTTGGACCGGCGTTGGTTAATAATAGAGGAAGTTCAGTTTACACCTGATTTATATACCAAGGGTAAAGAAAAAAACATGTATACAACAACAACTACATTTATATTGTAAAAAGACCTACGGTTAACCCTTTAAGTGCCACATAATGTTTCAAGGCTTCAAGTTCATTTGTTCTTACGCTGCATCACTGCTGTACCGGTGAGTAACTCGCCAGGGCTGCATTAGCGCATCATGAGAAACCTTCGGGCAGGCCCGTAGCCGGGAGTGTGGGCGGGGGAGAATGAGCATACGACCCCCCCCCCTCTCATTCATAACTCCCCTTATATTAAAAAAAGGGTCCTTACAAGACCCCATTGGGGAGGGGGGTTAGACTTTACATGGATATTTGGGTTAAAGCCCGTAATCCAAATGAGGTGGCCTTAATACAGTGGGACAGTTATGTGCTGCGTTGGTTTATCATGCCTTAACCTACGGTGGACGGCTAAGACAAAGGACTTCACACCTTGGTTATTTTCACATAACCGAAGGTTAAGTCAGATACCCCCCTCGGACCTGAGTTATGTAATATTAACAATGGTAGAGTGACTGGTGCCCTATGAGGGCACCAGTCAGTCTGTCATGGTTAATTGTACATATTCTCAGGTCCTTGTGGGGTATCTACTACTTGCACTAAGTTTCGTCCTTTAATTAATAGAGGCCCCTACAGTAACAATCGGAGAGGGCCAGGGTAGGTAATGAACCCTATATTTTATATAGGGTTGGTTGGGGTTTACATTTTTAAATGCAACTGATATCATTATACAGTGACTATCCCCCAGCAACACTGCCTGGGCTGGGTTGTATTGGTTCTCCCATACCTGTGGCTGTGTATTTAACTGTTGAAGGGGGTATTGTTAAGGTAGGTGATGTCATTTTGTTTTTGGTTTTGAGTCCTAGCTGTGCCACCCCTAGTTTATGGTCTGTGTCAGTGTTGAATTGCGGACATTTGGATCACATTATACAATCTTAGCACCATCCAAAATGTTGAAAAAGGTGGCCAGCTGCAGCAAGTGGCTTACCGTATATTATGGAAAACAATTATCAATATTATCAAATTCCTGTCCACAACTGTGATTTTTACATGCCCACATGTCACTGTCAGGAGGGCTCTATTGATTTCACAGTTCTGGAAACATAATATGCTCTCGGGATCTTACACAGGCCATTGTCCCCTCACACAGGCCACATACATGTGCCTCTACATGGGTAAAAAACGACACGGGCGACACGGCGACACGGCCCTTTTAGGCCATTTAAAAAATCGACGGACCCAGGAAAATTAGAGATAAAAAACGACTCACTTGGATTTTTCTCTAAGTTCTTATATGCCTAAAATCGACACGGCGACACGGCCCTTTTGCTTAAAATCGACACGGCGACACGGTCAAAATTCTGGGGACCCATGTAGAGGCACATACATGTAATACATTATATGAAATATCATCCTAAATGGCCAGCAAACTAATAATGACTTTTCTTGTATTTTTTTCTTATCTAAGAAGTACTTCTCCATGGGTAAAAATCGACATGGCCCTTTTAAAAATCGACAGACATTTTTATAAGCTGATTTCAGTAACACTGAAACTGGTTGCTTTCTAGGACCTAATGAAAATGTCCGTGTCCATCGAATTTTAAAAGGCCCATGTCGCCCGTGTCTATTTTTAAAATGGCTGTGTTGCCCGTGTCAATTCTGACCTATCTAGAGGCACATGTGGGCACAAGGGCATGCAGCCCTGGCGAGTAACTATCATGAGTTTATCAGGCCTGTAGGGTCGGCATGATGGTTAATTGATTGCAATAATTCATGGGTCATGACTTGAACTTGACGACAAAGGGGATAGCAGATTTTAGCCCTATGTCTATATGTGGACCCTGAACTGAAGGGGCTTAAATCCAATGCCATGGCAACATGCCCATCTTATTTTAGCCGTCCATCAGTCTATGGTCTGGTGCGCAGTCCATATAGGCCCCTGACAGCTGGCTACAATTACCATGACGTAATGGGATTGAAGGTTCTGTGCCCCTGACCCAGGCCCTTGACCCCAGGCTATCAACCATCATTGTCACTCTACCGACCCCTTACTGGCCTTAGTGCTCAATATAGGAGACAATTTGCATAACTTGGATGATGGTGGGGTGTAGCAGGGCTCGACAAATCGCTGTGTCCAGTGCCCGTGACACAGAAAAATTACACTGGACACAGAAATACTTGACAGTTGTGCCCAGTGGACACAAGTGAAACTGAGCAACTTTTGGAGCATATTTCCATGAGCAAAATCCACCAGATAAATAATGAAGTGTTATACATTGTTGGAAAGCTTGCAGTATCAGGACTCTTAATATGGAGGTCAATATCTCAATACAAGATCTTAAAATGTATCATCCTAATTAAAGAGAAATATCTCCAAATTTTAATGGTTCGGTCGAGCACAGATTTCAGCGACTGGACACAACATATTTTTGTATCTGTGCCCAGCGGACACACACATGCTGAACGATTTGTCGAGCCCTGGTGTAGCCTGTATATCAGGGGTGTAGCCTATAATGTATTTGAGTGAGTGACAAACTGGTCATTTTGGTCGGGTTTTTAGCAGGGTTTTGGTGTATAACAGTGTTTATATATTGACATCGACAAACAAAATAGGCAGGGATTGAGGCAAAGACAAGATAATTTGGGAATGTCAGAAAAAGAAATCACATTTTAATATCAGCTGTTGTGGGGAAGGGATGTGGGGGAAGGCTAGAAGGTTTTGATGTATAAGAATATTTATATATTGATATCGACAAATAAAATAGGCAGCGATTGAGGGAAGGACAAGAGAATTTGGAAATTTCAAAAAAAAATCACATTTTAATATCAGCTGTTGTGGGGAAGGGATGTGGGGGAAGGGGATAAATACCTGGTCTGGATCATCATGTCTGGAATTAAAGGAATGGGTGGGGTCTGTTGAGAAATAAAATGTGCATTTGTTTTGTAAGTAAAAGCTGCTAGTGTATTGGTTGCACCAGCTATGTCTATGTGCATTTGTGTGGTATGAAAGGGGGGGGGGGGGGGGGGGTAGAGCGAGACGGTCGGCCCAGACGGTCCTCCTGGCCTGCGTGCTAGAATCGACCGTGTCTAGGCGTAGACTGGTCCGCCTCTGGGCTACTGCGAATAAATAATTTACAAAGTCTGTCCTGAATTGCCGCGGTCTGAGCCTAGCTTCGAGCACAAACACCGGTCAAAATATCCACGACAAATGGGAAGGTACTGAGCATGAGATATATGGAAGAAAAAGCCAAGACTGTTGACAAGAAAAAATATGATTAATGAAAATAAGCAAATTGCCGTGAAGACAGTGAGCAGTGCTATTCTTTGGCTAACGATGGCAGGATTTTTTATCAACTGCCCCTCAGACAGAAGCGAATATCTCAGCTTTGGCTGGGTATTTTTTCGCACTTAAAACGGTATGCTAAAGGGAATTTACCTGGTATTGTCGACATGAGGGCTGTCATGACACAGAGTAGTCCTAACGGTGCCATTTTGGAGGAGATAGTGGATTGCTAGAACTGCCCTCAAAGCTATCCAAAATGGCTGCTTGGCCTTGGCTAGAAGAACTGTCTGGCGACGACCAAACTAGCAGGCTCTAGCTCCGTCCTCAGGCGGGTATTTCTCCTGCTGGACCCGCTCCTTGAATGTTTACCTGTTACTTATAATGCCCCATGATTATTTAGTTCAATCTATCAAAATATGCCTCAATATTAGCTGCTTGAATATGCCGTCTATGAGACGGTTCTGAGGCTGACCCATATGGTTTCGGACGAGTCTACTGCTCCAGCCAGGGGTGGAGGGTGACTAACTGGGTCATTGCTTTTGGCTGGCGCCAGGCGAGTCCACTTGAACCAGACAGGGGAGGTAGATCTAGATGGACCTGTGGCGCCTCAAGGTTGGAGTGGATTGGAGCAAACGTGACTTATTATTTCAGGTTCATAACCAGGGTCTGGTTCATAACCTACCTTTTGATCATAAAGCGGACCCCCAATCCAAAATAAGACCCAACCCTATATTTACGGTAGGGGGTATATTCATTTAATAGTTTCAGGGGGGGGGGGGATATGGTGGGTTGGGGGGGGGGGGGGGGGAAGTTTCTCTTTGATGCTAGGTACCAACTGCGAAACTACAGCCCCCCCCCCCCCTATTCGGTCATTTGACAGCCCCTTGAAAATGTGCATTCTTTTTACAGCCCCCTATTTTCTAAAAGATTAGCTGACAGCCCACCTCTTCCATTTATAATGAGGTTATTTTGGAATAATATAGATTACTTAAGTCATGTATGAGATTTAAGGGTTCATTTTCTCTATTTAAATTGTGACAACCCCTGATTTAGTACTTTCCAATCATTGACAGCCCATAATTTTTTACTTTTATGTGATTAACAGCCCCCCTTTTTTCTTGCTTCGGCGCGCGCACAGCGACAGCTCTTCGGGGTCGATACCGCAGTTGGTACCCATTCCTATACTGAGTACCCCCCCCCCCCCCGGGCATAGGCCCCCTATGGAGTAGGCTATGGTTGCCATGGTTAACATTTTGTGTAGGCCTATGCCTACTCTGCATAGAGTTTATCTAAAAATGAGTCTTTAGATTTTTATATGAAAGTGGAACAATCTCTCCCCCGACATTTGTAGTATTATGCTTGTTTCTTGGGGGGGGTGGGGGTTGCTATGACGTTCATATGACTAGAATGTATTTTTCTCTACATTAAATTGACAACGCAGGTAACAAATAGGCTAAGGATGTCATTGACATCCGCTTTATTGACATATCGCCATTATGTCAATATTGTGTCAATATATCATATTGACAATTTTGATATGTCAATACAAGTCTATGAGAAATTGTCCTCTGCCAGTGGAGAAAATAAGATATGCATGTGTATCGTGGTACCTAAATTCGCGGCAGTGAATTGCACCCTGAGAGAGTGTGTTCTCCACTATGTTCAGTAAAGGAGGGAGGGCAGTTAATGGACATAATGCTCCATGTCTGACAGTTGAGCTTACAATCAGGGTAATTAGCCTTTCAACCAGTTTTACTCTTAGTTCAGATTTATACCTCGCATTATCGTAATACTGGGTGTTTAGTGAAGATTTTCAGTAAAAATAATAGAAATGGTGTTAAACTACCGTACCTTTATTACCAATGTTTTGGTTAATTGGTGTATCAACATTTACATGCCAATAGGCCTATAGGAATCATCATCGATATGAATTGGATCTCAATGACTTCCCTAATATAGGCCTAGGCCTATGCATTGTCATCTAGGCCTATATATATATATATATCAATTGAGGGAATACTATCCTATGATCTGAGGAATTTTGGAGCATAGATAAAGAGGGACCTGTTCAGAGGTCCATTCAATTGACATGTCATGAAGGGAGTGGTCGTTATCAATGCGATATTTTCCATTCTCCCCTCTAAACTACCAGTAGGAATACTAACGCACTGCATTTCTTTGTAATACTTGAGCAAACGTTTTTGTAACCACCCCCTCAGGAACACTGATAAAATGAAGGGATCCAAACTTGTCAAAAGGTCGTCTTATAAGAAGAGTTTAGGGTCTTTAAAGTGACGGTCATAAAATAAACGAGTTAAAGGTTGTCTATTTGATGAACTGTCCGGTTAACATCCCGCAAGACAAGACTAGGGTCATCTAACTGACAATGTTAGCCCAGGCAGTGGCCCACTCCAAGTGACAAGTCTAAGGTCGTCAAATTTACAACCCAGAATAGTTAACCCTTTATTGGCTGCAAACTGCTTTAAATGTGCTTGAATCCCTTTGTCAGCATGATGCATGAATGTAGCCCTGGTGAGTCTATTCGCCAAGCCTGCATTTATGCACCTTTGGAAATGAATCAACAGTTGGGTGAGTATACTTGCCAAGGCTGAATTCATGTATTATGATCACATAGAGCATAGCACCTTAAAGCACTATGCACCCCTTAGAGGGTTAACCTGTGCACTATAACCTCTACTTCACTGCAGGTGGAGCTAACTGGGTTCAACCTAGGCATAATTGTTGTCCATGTCTGTCTATATTTCTGAGGTTTATAATAGCTAATTCATACAAACATAGAGGTATGTAGGCTAGGGGAATTCCTGCCATATCCCCAAGTCTATATTGAGAGTATTTCTACCCTTTAGTTACAGACTGCTAACACATATGTGGATGTCATACCAATGGGAGTTTCCTTGCAGCTATTGTACCATAGAAATAACCACAAAAGAGGTGTCAGTGCCCTACACATATTTGTTTTGTCTCAATTATATCAAAACATTGATTCCTTTACATTTTCTAGCATCCCCAATAGATAAATCTCAGGATTCTCCATAACATGAATGTGTATTCCCATAAATATGATTAAAATCAACATAGAAATTATGCAATTCATTCCCCAACTTTATACAGAATGCATGTTATACTGATGCCACCTACAGGGAAAATCCTGAATCAGACCCTGGTTGACAAGTCTAGGGCTGGCATGAGTCAGGTTTTGGGCTGGCACATACCAAGTGTATCTTCTATCTGACAACTACAGCTAGAGGACCCACTCTCTTGTCACTTAGAAGAGTCTACAGACGAGTTTACATTTTGAGTGAAGGGTCGTTTTCTTTTTTCCATGCAATATCCGCCTGGAGCCTGGGGAGGCCCATGGCCGGGGCCTATGACTGGGGGTCCAGTCAGTAGGATAAAAGACTGGCTTATATAGATATATGAATAATGGCGAGTCCCCCTACTAAATAGCGGATTAAATTGATTTCATGGGACCAAGGCACTAGAAGCTGCCTGCACTTCGGACCTGCCCATATTAAAACCTTGTGAGATCCCGGCGCGAAAAAATAATTCCGAGCGTCCCGGCGCAGTAGCGACACTTGCGTGCTCTGGACGAACTAATATTGTCAGTGCGCGCCATCTATCGGAGATTACCGGCAAACAAGATGGCGATGACCGGAGATTGGTGCCCGCTGGGCGAAGTGTTTTACAGGTTTGTTGCATCAATTATCCCACAGATAATGAAATGTGAATTGTAGTCTAAAGCACAATACTCTTCTTCACCACAGGTTTTAGTCAGATAAGCTAATGACTGTAAAGTTTACACGAAGGGACTCCTGAAACGAGAGCCCCTCCCCTCAATTATTTTAAATTGATCTATTATCGCTCAATTTGTTTTGCTATTAAAGTTTTTGGTCCGATTTTTGACCAGGCGTATTATAAAGGAGAACGTTGCAGTATGTAGACCGACTCGTCGACTTCTTGGCCAGCCGGATGTGACATAAACCTAATAGTCTTTAAGATCCACCTTGCCTTATTTTGCCCCTACCCCTCCTCCCGAAGATATTAGCATGGCATGAGAATTGAGTAATTGAGCTTTCAACCTCGGCTCCCGCCTATAGCTCCAGTCACCAAGAAAGGGCCAGTGAATACACCTACTTTGCCTGTCTAGTATACCCACATACATTAGGATGTGAAGGATTTTCTCTTGTTCCAGGATATTGATACATGCATATATACCATAAATATAAAGTAAAATATCTACAATTGTTGAGCAATTTATGTTTTTCTCATTAATAATTGGTGGGAAAGTGTCCTTTTTGGGCATTTATACCCATAAATACCATTAAATCAGGCAGAATTGAACACTAAGCAATACTTCTCAAGGGCTAATTGTGGTTACTATTGTTGTCAGTCTTGCAATATAGTAATATTTTGTAGACATACTGTACTAGAAACCATCAATTGTTGGTTATAGATCCATTATGCTTGAAAATATGGGATAAATCCTCCAAATGTTGGCCATTTTGGATCAAGAAATATAGTTAAGATTGGGATTTTGAGAAGCCTGGCCCCAAAAAGCATGATTTTGTCATACATTTCACATTGAACGGCTGACTTTTATCACATATAGACCTCTTTTTATTACAATAGACACATATTTTCTAAAGGGGACCCCAATCTGTACCATTTTGATCGTCACTGTCAGCATTTAATACTTTGTGCAAGTAAATTTTCATGTTTTTTTGGTACATTTGATCATACTGTACAAGTAATGGGGTGAAACATCCATTTTGAGCCAAATGGCAAAAAATGCAAAAATTCAACATTTCGCTCCCAACTTTGAATGAGTCTCTTTCATAGACCAGACTAGATACAATGCCCTAAATGGTCTCATTTGAAAGATAATTTAGTTTCTGAACTACCCCTCTTGAAACATTTAGCTAAAAGGTGTCACTCTGGTTGTCATGGCAACTTTGCCTTTTAAAAGAGTGAAAAATTTGAAATTTCAACATTTTAGAATCCTCGTTGCCATGGCAACAGCATCCACAATTTTTCAAAACTTTTTTCTCTAATGAAAAATTCATATTCCATAATGTCTTGGCTTTAAATTGGTATCAAAACGTTTTTTGTGTGCCATTTGGTCATTTAATAAATGCCATTTAACTAAAAGAAATAGATGAACTTTAAAACTTTTTACCTATACTTCATGACTTTACCTATAATAGACGCCTTGCAACACAGCTAGAGAATTGAGATGCAGTGTGAGTTGCTCAGACGGATCTCTAGTTGCTCAGAAGGTCAGATCTATGGCCCTGGACCCCTAAATTAGAGCATGGGAATTTCTCTAAAATGGACAGTTGACACGCTCAACCCGCCCCCAATCCTAAAGGCCCCAGCACTGGCGAGTTGCTCAGACAGTCAGCACTGGCGAGTTCCAGAGCTGCATTCATGTATCATGACAAACCGCCCTTTTCTTAGCGAGAGGCTTGTACGGTATACCCCAACCTATCAAATGATAATACCATCTGCCTGATGTAGTACATGTAACGCAGTCAGAATGATTCTTTTACATGCAGGAAGCAGGAGTTGTACCAGATGGGATGGGGAGACCAGGTTGACCTGGGCCGCTTCGTTGTAGCAGCTGCCCCGTATGGAGGGCCTATAGGTGAGCTCAATGTTTTATTAACGTACATGTACAAATGTATGTGAAGGGATGCTGTTTATGTGTGTTGTCCTTAAGAATTAAAGAGCCCTTTTAAGGGTCGCGTCAATGCAATGCAAACTAAGTCACACAGAGACTCTACTGACTGCCTGTGTAGAGAGCACCTACCAGATTCCATGCGCTCATTGGTTGGGTCCAACTATGCAAACTTGATCTGTATAAATAAGGGTCATACCCTCGTGTCATATTACCCCCAGGGTCTGATTGAGAAAGATGCACTACTAGTATATCCATCGTTGTTGTAATGTTGACGGAAATTGGGGAGGGAGGTGACGGAGCTAAAAGTGCCCATCATGGGACAGTATCTCATATCAATGCTTATCAGCATACCCTGGGGAATTAAAGATGACAGACCCACCGCAGGACCAGGCAGCAACGCTAAATCATATACATATATCTAACACTTGTTCTGCAGCCTTGATTCGCGATGAGGGTCTACGTCAGACCGGCACCACCACCCGACCAATCATCTACCTCTTCTCGTCAGCGGGAAAAGAACTCGCTGCCATCCGGGTCAGTATTCTCATTTTGTTTTAGAAGCATCCTAAAAAATATCAAAGCTATAAAATGAGAAAATAGAAAATAGAAAAGAAGGGAAAGGTCAGCTAATTTTATTTTGAATCGGCCTAGAAAATAACCTGTTTAAGACAGATAAAAGGAGTACTTCTCTACACCCTGCGTAAAATCATAGAGATTCACACTCCAATTAAACATGTTTATGATGAGCATTCAATGTAAATCCTATTTCAGTGGAACAGCGGGCGTGTAATGGCGCTGGGGTGGTCGTGTACGGAGGAGCTGCTCTGTGTGCAGGACGATGGGACGGTCCTGGTGTACGACATTATGGGTGTCTTTAAACGCACCTTCAGTATGGGACAGGTAAAGTTAACCTGAATATGTATACTCCCAATGCACACAGCTCAGATATAATACGCTCTCTGCTCCAGGGCTGAAAGTCTTCAAGTTTTCCCCTCATTAAAAGTTTTTTATGTCACAAAGTATAGAGGACCTTTATTCAGGGGCCTCAGTTTGAACATTTCAAGTTTATTTGAGATTGGTCCCTTTCATCCCTGTTGCTCAATAGATGTACATTTAACTCTTTAATGGTTTGCTGCTTTTCAAAATGAGTGAATTTACACATTGTCATAATCATTGCTGTTTGGTTCCTTTGTAGGAAGCTAAAGAAACTAAGGTGATCGAAGTGAAGATCTTCAACAGCTACAATGGAACAGGAATTGCTATACTGACTGGGGCTTACCGCGTCTTTGTCGTTAATAATGTGGACGACCCACGCAACCGCCGCCTTGCAGAGATTCCAGGTTAGCTTAATCATGGATGTATTTCATATATTTTAGCTAAAAAAAGCTCTAAATACTTCATCATTGGACATGAATATTACAATTAGTAGAGTGATTGATCCCCCCCCACCCAAAAAAAGTTGGTTAACCAGTATACAAAAAAAAAAAGGATTTAATTTATTACCTTCTCGTCCAATGCCCTCTAGCACTGTCTTAAAATATTCCGATGGAGGAGAATGTTCTGCTCAGTATAATCAACTTTTAAAATGAAAATGAAATGAGTTTGTGGCACAATAGGGATTTAACAAAATAAAAACGTATGCAGGAATACCTTCAGGCAATTATACATAGGTATGCAGTATCCATTAAAGATGTAACCATTATTCCGCCTCCTACAGGCCTTGTGGCGCCCCCTAGCAGTTGGGTCATCCTGAACCAGGACCGGCAGTCGCGTGCCCTGGTAGCCAAGGACGCAGAGCTCTTCTTGCTGGACCATGGAGGGCAGTACCAGGAACAGGTAAGGCACATGGTTAACCCTTTAAGGACCATGGAGGGCAGTACCAGGAACAGGTGAGGCACATGGTTAACCCTTTAAGGACCATGGAGGGCAGTACCAGGAACAGGTGAGGCACATGGTTAACCCTTTAAGGACCATGGAGGGCAGTACCAGGAACAGGTGAGGCACATGGTTAACCCTTTAAGGACCATGGAGGGCAGTACCAGGAACAGGTGAGGCACATGGTTAACCCTTTAAGGACCATGGAGGGCAGTACCAGGAACAGGTGAGGCACATGGTTAACCCTTTAAGGACAACGGGGGCAGTACCAGGAACAGGTGAGGCACATGGTTAACCCTTTAAGGACCACGGCGGGCAGTACATGTTCTAGGAACAGGTGTCGATCGAACAAGCCATAGAGCTGCCTGTCTGTCTCTCCACTATTAAAGTTTACAGACAGAGACCATTAAAGATATATGACCAGTACTGTAGCTGCATGCTTACAAAATAAGTTAGTCGAATGGACTGCTGGATATTCTGAAGTTTTTGTGCTTTCACCTTTTCTATACACTATTTCAGTCGCGGCAAAACTAAATGTTAACTTCTCTCACTTCAGAAACCGCCGCTGACAGGTGCTGTGTTTGCCTTCACGGAGATGGCCGTGTCCTTTAACAACAAGTACCTGGCGCTGTTTGCTGATACCGGCCTGCTCTGGATCGGGTCATCAGACTTACAGGTACCGGAGAAAATTAACCTCAAATACACATGGTATAATCATTTAAAAAAAGCTTGTAAGTGCATTACTTTAATGTGTCATACCTTTTATTGTGATGATGCATGAATGCATCACTTGTGAAAAACTGCTGTACTCAAACATACGGTAATGTATGCCTGTGGCCCTGGCGATTATACTCGCCTTGGCTGCATTCATGCATTATGACAATAATAGGCATAATGCATGCAGCCCTTGATATCAAGGCCAATCTTAAATGCAGTAAGGTTTGACCCCTTACAAATGTTAAATCATCTATGGATAACATTATATTGAATCGTCCAAATTCATCTACTTTCAGAAAGTCTACTGTGAATTCGATACTAAATGTTCAACTCGGCCACAACAATTAGCATGGTAAGTAAACCTCTTTTTTTAATCTGATAAGAGAAGACCATGGGGAAAGTAGGGGAAAACGTAATACATGATAGTGAAAAACAAACATGGATGCATTTGTTTTTATGAGAAATACATTGTACCTAGATGAGTAATAATATCCAAGTTTGGAGTAGGAGAAACCTAAGCGGACTATCTTTGGGAGAAGTATGTAAACTAATATTGGTTACCCCTATCGGTCTGCTTTTTTTTATCAGGTGCGGCACGGGCGCTATCTGCGGCTACTGGGACAACATTCTCCTCACCGTCGGCCCCCAGAAGGACTGGGTCAAATACCCTTTTAGACAAACATGAAATGGAATTCCAATAGACATCTAATAGCCCATACTACCGGTATCTTTAAAAATTTAAATCTTTTCGAAATTGTCGTTTGCTATGATATATAAAAAAAATAGAATATATTCCCTAAAAATCAAAGAGTTTATCTTCGCATAAATAAGTTAAGGTCTTACGTATAAAATTCCTACTACCGTAGTCTGTTATTTCTAACCTTCATCAGGGAATATTTTTTATTTGTCATAAACTATGATATTGCTACAACAAAGCACATTTTCCGAAATTTTCATTTCCTTTGTGATCGATCAGTTTCGACCATGTTAGAAAGATAACTCCTTAACCTTGAGAACGCACTCATATGACTCTGCGGTGCACCTTGTGCCAGAGGTGGACGGCCTACGTATCATCACAAACTACACGCACGAGTTCTTCCAGCGCGTCCCGGCCGTGGTAGAGGACATTTTCAGGATCGGGTCCATGGCACCCGGCGCCATGTTGTTTGAGGCATCCAAGCAGTTCCAGGTTAGTATTACCATGGTACATTGTACCACGACACAGTGTTGTGAACCATGTCCAATCGCTCTAAAAACCACTACTGATATCAAGAGACAACAGAATTGAGTGATTGTTAGTTAGTTTAACGTCCGGAGGGCAAGTTGCATTTTGCATTCCAGACTGCCATTAGATTAGGATTTTCACAAGTGATGGTAGGCCTTCGAAGAAAAAAAGACGATTGGGGTAGTGTAATACATGCATCAGTTAATGACAGTATCTGTAGTGTTGTTAGAAAAACAATACTGTAGATTTGATGTCAGTGAGTATTGGTTGGTTTTAGAAAGGCAGTAGAGTTGATGACAGTGTTAGCTGTATTGCAGAAAGGCAGTAAAATTGATGTCAGTATGTATGTCAGTATGATCCAGTATGTATTGGTTATGGTTGGTTTCAGAAAGGCAGTAGAGTTGATGTCAGTATGTACTGTACTTTATACTATTAGTTGGTTGTAAAAAGGCAGTAAAGTTAATGTCAATATTTATTGTTTGGTTATAGAAAGGCCGTAGGGTTGATGTCAATGTTGGTTGTGTCACAGAAAGGCAGTCAGCGTGCAGACGAGTACATCCGCATGATAAAGGACAACCTGGAGGTGGCCGTAGAGCAGTGCATCGAGGCGGCCGGCCACGAGATAGAACCCACCACGCAGAAGTCACTGCTCAGGGTAAAGCTCACTTCATGCACTAAGAGTCCATATCGATTTTGTGTTAGCTATAGTACGAAAATGAATTTTATTTTTATATTTTTAATTCTTTGGTCGCATTTTAGTAGTGTCTTACCCCAGGGAGGTCTTTTAAGATTCCTCATTCAGTCTAGTAATATAATATAAGATAATGTTGTAATCTAGAATTATACTCTACTGTTGGGGGGGGGGGGGGGGGTTCTGAATATAGATAATGGTTGCGTCATTTCCCTTTTACCTAAAATTCCTATCCTGAATGATTCCAATAATATGTCTTCATAAAATGGCAGTCACTGTGTTGCCATATTGCCAATATCATTAATAAAACAAAAGTTAAATCATTCACGTGCAACAAGGGATTTAACATATGCCATGGTCCCACCCTATGTTAGCAGGGTTCTGTTGTTTAGCCATGGCGCTGTGTTTGGTGGACGGGGGTGGAGTGACAGGTGAGTTTTGGGGTGAGATGTCAAACAACAAGTTGTTGACAGACATTCTTGAGCTTCTCCCGTCAAGCAGACGACAAGCTGTCCATGCGAGCGTCTCCTGTCACCTTCTCAGCCAATCACAGAGCTTGTAACACCCTCTACCATCCCGTATAGGCCCCGATATGTACTACACTACAGAGCGTGCGATATTTATGATGAAGGAACTGTGCAGAAAAAATGCATATTATAAAGGATTTGTTATCACTTTCGCTATATTGTCTGGGAAGACTGTTAGAAATCAGTCAACGTACGTGTGTTTGAAGTGAAATGAGCCTACGTCCGTGTATATGAAAAGAATAGAAAACTTTTAAAAGAGAAATTTTAAGGAGAAACTTTGCACACATGCACATTGTTTCTTCTTTCGTGAAGACTGCGAATGTGCATTGCAGAGTAGAAAAGACATATCATGATATCTGTAAGATATTTTACCCAATATATTAAAACAGTACTGTTCACATGGAGAAGGTGTAATGGGTAGCACGAGCAGCAAGATCTTTGGGCCGTATACTGTTTTAACACATTATACCCTCCGTCGTTAGGGTGTATGAGTAACTCGCCACTGGTGCTGTACTCATACACAATGGTCATGACCATGCTGAACCTTCAAGAATGTACTGATAATGGACATTGCATTAAAGCTTATGCGGCCCTTAAAGCCCCAGCGCCCCTATATATAGGGCTGAGTACCTGTCCCGGCTCCACTCCGACTGTTGCTGGAGGGGTACCGAGATCTGCGCCTTTAAATGGTTAAGAGACGAGTTAGGCGGTGTGTACTGTGTGGCGAAGTGGCACCATATGGGTGAGGGGTAGGTTTGGCGGCTTGTTGTGTAAAGGTTTGTCACCTGTTACCATGTTAGTGTTGGCCCGTGCGCCCTGACCAGGGTAGGCACCGCACAGGGGTAAGGTGTGAATATCCATAAGGCAACCCCCCCCCCCTCCCCTCCGGGCACTGCTAACTGAGGGACCGTGACCATGTCTACTCAGCCGTGACGGACAGGGAGGTTTGTGGATAGGGGTGGTTAGGCAGGACAGGGTGACGTGTGTGACTGAGGGTGGGGTGGCGGCGGGGGAGACCAGAGTGGGTCTAAAACAGAGAAGACTAGTGGCGGTGGTCAGTTCAGTCCTGGAGGTGGTCGTGAGTGCATGAACAGTGGACACTGGTCAGTTGTCAACCACAGTGGTCAGTTCGTCGGGAGCTGAGAGACATCGGTGTGGTTGGAGGGGCCGTCTTTTAATTCCACTTAGAGTTACACCACACTTCTCTACCACTGTTGCTGTGTCACACCACTGAAGTGAAGGACATAACCCATCTTAGAGCATCTGTGGATTCATGGTGGTTTTACTGGATTTTAGACGCATTTAAATTGTATTGTGACTATTAACACCATACATATTTGGAGGAGACAGTGAGAGACAGTGACTCGGCCTCCCACCACCCGACCATGGCTAGCATCGTAGAACACCTCAACTCGTATGTGGCGCCAAACTCTTACGACCTGCTCAGACTCTTCAACCACCCCATGTTTGGTGACCTTCAGGCGACCTTGGCCAAGGACGTCCGTCAGACGGCCATTCCCTACTCTCTGGTGGATAGGACCATGTCAACTGACGTCCATAGGTCGGACTCACAACTCCCGGCCGCTAAGCTCAATATGGTGGTGGAGGACGCTTCCCTGCAGGCAGAGTTCAGACAGCTAGCCTCCCTCAGTAACCCCAAGATCTCGGAACTTGAGATGTTTTACCAGACTCAAAGCGCCGCCATTGTGACCCAGAGGGCGGACGCCATCTTGGCCCTACAGACGAGCTTCTCGGGAGGGACGCAGTCGGAGCAGTTCTCGGCCAAACTCTCGGAGGTGAACGCGAGGTACGACGGGCAACAGGGCCACCTTACGGGCCGCATCAACACCAGTCTCCAACTGGTGAAGGCGTCACTTCCGGTGGGCATGGCGCCTCCTGGCGGCAAGTGTAAGAAGTCACGTACCCGGATGTTGTCGTCGTCTGCTGTGGACATGATGAAGGAGTGGTATGAGGCCCATATAGACAATCCTTACCCTACCGACGAGCAGAAGGCATCTCTGGCTGACCGAGGCGGCATCTCAGTGGCACAGGTCAAGGCTTGGTTCGCTAATAAACGGAACAGAACACTCAACACGCGCCCCAAGCGGCAGATGTACAAACTACAGCGCCAGCTGGTGTCCACCCACTGCAGCAGTCTGGGACTGGACACGGAGGGCGGACCTGGAGGGAATGGACCCATGAGGGGGGCTGATGTGGCCTACCTCATTGATGAAATCTCAGATCTCATCTCGTTCAACCCCACAGTCGGGCAGAATGCTACTGATGACATTCAGACCCCCACATTTGATGGCATGGTCCCTGCATATTAGGACTTATAGGGGATATATAATGAGGGAATGTTATAATGAGAGAACTTTATCAAAATGTTAAACACAACTATATTTCTTCCCTCCATAGTACACTGTTGTAGCTCCCCTTTCTCAGAGATTGCAGAAGGATCTAACCTTTTAGGTTTCATCATACAAACTAGTAATAATGTGTATACACTGTATATATAATATATTGAGAATACAACCGCTGTGTGTTGGTATGTGGGGTGATTGAATGGACAAATGTAAATAATTAGATTATTAGACTTCGATAGAGATTGTGTTTTTTTACGAGTTCAAACTAAAATTGATGAAGTGGCACCATTTCTACGGTTTTATGCACCGATTTAACCTCTCCTTTTTTTTCATTTTACTGACTTTTTAAGTAATTGTCTTGAATTGATATGAACCAGTATGTGCTTAAGCTATTTCGCTATGTGTCTAACTTAAATCTTATTATGTGT
This sequence comes from Harmothoe impar, assembly GCA_947462335.1. Classification (NCBI taxonomy): domain Eukaryota; kingdom Metazoa; phylum Annelida; class Polychaeta; order Phyllodocida; family Polynoidae; genus Harmothoe; species Harmothoe impar. The sequence continues at coordinate 7,242,713 of OX381721.1, read as the reverse complement.
AGTAAGTTCATTTTGTCTTCCCATTGCAAAAGTGGGCATGATATCATTTTAAGAAACCATAGCAATCTCTGCCGGGAAAATGTAAACGTTTTAGTGTAATTGTGGAACAATTATGGCATATACCATAGTAGTTGTATTAAAATAACATTTTACTAACGTGGGTAGAATATTTCTTTAGCGATTTTTCAAATATCAGAATGATAATTGCCTGAAGATTGTACCATAAATATATAAGAGACTGTAAATATGATGTATTCATAACCACGCTGATCGTTCTTCGTTTTAGAAAGACATCTCATAACTTCCATTTGTGTGTGTTTGTAAATAAAACGTTATATCGTTGCTCAGTTTCTGGAAGTTTTGATTTGATATTGATTGACAGTCCGCCCTGGAATATATTCCATAAAAAAGTGAGGAAATCTCTAAAAAAAAAAATAGAATCGTATTTTTCCTGTTAGGTGAGCACAATGAACGACTGCGATGATGTAAGGTTTTTCAAATCACCATCACCGCCCTTGCAAACCCCCTTGATATTATCTAGGGTGTAACGAAACCTGTACAACCTAATCTTCCATCCTAGACCATTGTACGGTTCACTGCTCCGGGCTGTGGGCTGGAGCCAGGGACCATTGCAGAGTAACGTCTGTACAACCCCTGATTGGCCGCAAATTTTGGCGCCATTATGACGTCATTTAAGAAACGTATGGCGCGCGGGGCACCCTGGATAGGCTATGAACGTAAAGTTTCCCCAGGCTGTAATGGTCCCTCGCTAGAGCGAGATATCGATAGAGGGGCCGCTCATATGGTCTATCCTCCACCCCCTCCCCCATTCCAAAGAAAGGTCGAAGGAGGAATTCCTCTCTTAGGGAGTGCTCATTTTTTAACAACAGGGAGGGGTGGTGGATTTTGGGGGGGGGTAAAAAATTTAGACCCCTCTTGGGGGGGGGGGTGAAAAAAATTCAACCTGTTTTGACGGAAAAAGCCCGCGCGTTACTATGCTACAAAGGGGCGCAAACGCGCGCGATTTTTGGCCTGCGGGGGGTGGGGGGTAAACAATTTCGACCCCTCTAGCGGGGGGGTGAAAAAATTTCGCGCGCTCCGCGCGAAATATAACACTGCCCCCCCCCTGTTGTTAAAAAATGAGCACTCCCTTAGCCCTTCCACACATGTTTAGACAGCGAAGGCTTATGCAACATGATTTATGAAACTGTGTTGAAGTCTACATCAATAATATGTTAAGAGGGTGAGCACCTCTGTTAGAGATTGCAATGAGGCCTTCTGAATCGTACCCTGTGGTGCAGAATGCCTTTCTCCCTCCCTCTCTCTCGTATTTAGACTTACTAAACTCGTGGTTTTCCATTGTCTATTGTAGGCAGCGTCGTTCGGGAAGTGTTTCCTGACGGATTACCGCCCGGAGGCGTTCGTCAACATGTGTCAGATGCTGCGTGTGCTGAACGCTGTACGGGAGTTCTCCCTCTCCATCCCCATCACCTACACCGAGTATCCTTTACACCCGCGTCATCCACCTCCAACCTCAAGTTTGTTAGCCCTTTAAAGACTGCATAGTGCTTTAATGTGCTGTGCTGTTCAATGTCATGATGCATGAAAGTAACTTGACGATATTACATTGAAGCATCATGCCGACCCTGCTGGTTCCTGAGGCTGAAGGGTCGATACAGCTGTATCAACCTCATTAGGTTGCCATGAAGCATGAATTCGGCACCATCGAGTAAAGATTCAACGACCACAATGAGTCAACACTTTTACCATGTGGCAGTCTAGATTCACTGAAATGCTCGACCGGACATAAACTAAGGTTAAAATGTTTGTTCTGTTATCATAGAAATATCTTGGAATAAATATAGTAATAGTGAAGAAAAATTCTCTGCAAACAGTTAACACGTCTCCTTCCTTAACTCACCCCAGACTTCAAGCACTGACACTTCCAGTTTTGTTGGACCGCTTAGTTTTACGGAGACAGTACTTCTTGGCTATTCAGATCTGTCAGTATCTGAACATGCCAGAGTCGGAGGGAGCGAGCCGCATCTTAGCCCACTGGGCATGCTATAAGGCAAGTATTTACCCTTTAATGGCAGCATGGTGCTTTAATGTGACATAGATAGATGACCAATCTAGTTATTCTAAATCCTAAAGTACCTATAAATATTTTAACCTCTCAGTTTCCAATCATCTATATGGTACAAATAGCTACACAACATTTTGGATATCCACCCACTTAGGTAGAGTTTATGGTTTCCTTATTCCAGGTACAGCAAAAAGAAGTGGATGATGAGCAAGTGGCGCGTACCATCGCACAGAAACTTGGCGACACACCGGGTGTGTCATACTCAGAGATCGCCAACCGAGCCATTGAGTCTGGTCGGTCGGAGCTGGCCATCCGACTGCTGGACTTTGAACCCAAGGCAGCTGAGCAGGTGCCACTGTTAATGAAGATGAAGAGAGACCAACTGGCTCTGTCCAAGGCCATAGAGAGTGGAGACACAGACTTAGGTAGGTTTTCTTTTGACTTGTTCCACAATCAATCAATAAATACGTATTGATATTACAAATGCATGTATATCTATTGACATATTATTCATTTACCAAAATGTGTGATCAATGCCTAATAGCAGAACAAAATGTAAAAATCCTGACTTTTGTTTTCAGTGTATACAGTGCTACTTCACCTAAAAGAAACCATGAACTTTGGAGAGTTTCTGATGGCCATCAGGAGCATGCCGACCGCACATGCCCTCTTCCTACAGGTAAGTCACCAATATACTACATATACTTTCTGTCACAGTTCTGACTCTCTTCAGTCACATACTATTGGTTGACTCTTTGTTAACTAACAATATGGTTCACCTAGATATAGATACGGCTAAGTCCCCATCGTCACACTCAGCCCTACTTATTTGCAAATGTCCAATCTAAGCATTGTCTGCAGATATATTCCAACATAAAAATAGTCTTGATCCTTACCAATTTTGAGTAACATACAACGTAAAAACTTGAATGAACCAGCTCACTGATTAAGGTATCCTAACATTTGGTGGTTCTTTCTGTGAATTCTCCATGTGAGTACCACACCTGGGAAGAAGTATACATGTGTTTCTAAGCCTTAAACCTTGGTGTTGCAGTACTGTCGGGAGCAGAACCGGAACATGTTACGTGACCTGTACTACCAGGAGGACCTGTACCAGGAGGAGGCTAACTGTAGGGTGCAGGAGAGCTACGAGGAAGAGGTAGGTCAAGGTCACACCTAGGGTAACTGTAGGGGGCAGGAGAGCTATGAGGAAGAGATAGGTCAAGGTCACACTAGGGGTAACTGTAGGGTGCAGGAGAGCTACGAGGAAGAGGTAGATCAAGGTCACACCAAGGGTAACTGTAGGGTGCAGGAGAGCTACGAGGAAGAGGTAGATCAAGGTCACACCAAGGGTAACTGTAGGGTGAAGGAGAGCTATGAGGAAGAGGTAGGTCAAGGTCACACCAAGGGTAACTGTAGGGTGAAGGAGAGCTATGAGGAAGAGGTAGGTCAAGGTCACAGTAAGGGTAACTGTAGGGTGAAGGAGAGCTATGAGGAAGAGGTAGGTCAAGGTCACACCAAGGGTAACTGTAGAGTGCAGGAGAGCTATGAGGACGAGATAGGTCAAGGTCACACCAGGGGTAACTCTAGTGTACAGGAGAGCTAGGAGGAAGAGGTAGGTCAAGGTCACACCAGGGGTAACCCTAGTGTACAGGAGAGCTAGGAGGAAGAGGTAGGTCAAGGTCACATCAGGGGTAACTCTAGTGTACAGGAGAGCTAGGAGGAAGAGGTAGGTCAAGGTCACACCAGGGGTAACCCTAGTGTACAGGAGAGCTAGGAGGAAGAGGTAGATCAAGGTCACACTAAGAGTAACTGTTGGGTGCAGGAGAGCTATGAGGAAGAGGTAGGTCAAGGTCAAACCAAGGGTAACTAGGGTGCTGCAGGTAGTTCAATTAAATTTGTGGTGTGATTCAATACCCTGCATTGACATACAAGTGTATGCATATGTGACACTAGTAGCACCATGTTCATTGTGTTTTTCAGAGGATCGAGTCCCGTATAAGTCAGCTTGTATCTGCGCAGGACGCCTACACAAAGGGCAGGAACGACTGGGCCGCCAGAGTAAGCACACTTTACATTTCCTGTAAAAGGACAGCACTCAGTCATATTGTTTTATATCTGGCCCATATCTAAGGGCAAATACAAGAACCCTCTTCTATAGATGCGATCAATACTGTGGTGGACAAGCATCATAATAATTCCCTGTGTTTGTTTTATATCTTTAACCAATCTACATGACATGTATGCCCTGTTACCGCCCACAGGAGACGGATGAGGAGATTAAGTTGTTGAAGCGGCAGCGGCGCCTGGAGGAGGAGCTGAACCGCGCCTACCTCAACCTGTCTCTGCACAAGACCATCTACCAACTCACCCTGGAGAACCAGCACAAGCATGCGCGACAAATACGCAAGGACTTCAAAGTACCCGACAGGAGGTTGGCACTGGGGCTATTTTGTGGTTAATGTTGAAGCAATATTTGTCTAAATGGTGCACTGACGGCGAGTAACTCACCGGCATGTTATTGGTGCATCATGCCGACTCTTCATCAGCAACCGGGTAGCATTAGAACGATGCAGGAATGCAGCCCTGACGAGTCATTCGCCAAAGCTGTATATAAGCATTGATGCGACAGAGGGCATGGCACACTAAAGCACTATGCCATCGTTAAAGCCTTAATGGAGATGGGTATTTCTGTATTTAGTTCCTTTAGAGATTGCCTCTTTCCTTCAGCTCTGACTAAAAGTGGCTGATTCTCATGTTCCAGATTCTGGTGGTTGACAATAGAGGCGCTTGCAGAAGCTGGGGACTGGACAGAACTAGACCGCTTCTCAAAGAGCCAAAAATCACCAATCGGATACGAGGTAACTTGATGACACGGACACATTACTGAATTGTGGTTTTAACTAATTAATAGATTATTTGATGCAAATCATATTTATAAGAGTAAAGGTTTGATACTGATGATGCTAACCCTAGGTTAATTGTGTAATGTGGTAAACGGGAAAAAAGTCTGGTAAAATTAAATGAGGGGTAAAGAAATTGTACAGTAAAATTCAGTTGGTAGAAATTCCACCTTAAATATTATTTCTAACTTATACAGACAACCTTTTAAGTTACCAGATATATTTTCTACACAACGATTTCTTTTCAGCCATTCGTAGACGTTTGCATGAAGCACAATAACCGATTTGAGGCCCAGAAATACCTTCCAAAAGTGCTACCCAAGAATAAAGTCAAGTGCTACATTAAAGTTGGGTGAGTGGTCAACAGAAAGTGGAAACCAGATATAATTTTGTAGGTTTTTATGTCACATAAAGATTGTAATGTAAGTGAGTGTATCTTATAATTGTGTAATAAGTGTATGCAATTAGGAAAGAATGTATTAAAATCTATACAGTTTTGGATGAGCAAAAAAAAAGCTCAATCTTTTTCAAATTATCTGATGTAGTAAAAAAAGTTTCTCTACCCATTAGGTCTATAAATGACTTTGCGCACCTTTAAAACCTTGGCATTGGCTATTATTACAGACAAATGGAGGAAGCGGCAGAAATAGCGTTTCAGCAGAGGAGTGACGAAGACCTGGTCCTCGTGTTGAACAAATGTTCCACGTCTAACCGAACACTCGCAGAGAAAGTACAAACCATGCGTGCACAACTACCCACCAAACGATGAGACGGAATCATATAAGATGAATACCTGCACCTATGAAACCCATGTGTTATTTCTGCAGACCAAAGTAGCATGAACATCTGTGCCAGAGACTGACACTGCTGTGATCCCAATACCTAGAGGAGTGATAATTCTTTAACAACAGGAGGGCGGTAAAATGTTGTGCGGTGCGCGGCCAAAATTGTTTACTTCCCCACCCCTTCCCCAGACCTGTTGTTAAAAAAAGTATCGCTCCCTAAAATGGGTAACTCTGTGCAGTCTAGAATGACTGGCAAAGCTTAGTGTGAGTGTGTCCTGCTGTGGTGCTCAATGACTGGTAATTAAGAATCATGTACACGCATCTGTATATAACGTATAAAATCTGTATATATGTACATGTGAATTAGATCCCAGACAGGAAAATTCCTATTCTGCAGATGAATTCAACAGCTCCTCTTTGTAAAACGTGTACGTTAAAAACCACTTGAAATGGCATCAAGGCATTTAGTTATATACGTCTAGTCTACATGGATATTTTCTAGAAATCGTATTGATCAACTAAAAGAAAGAAATTCAATTAATTTCAAAGATGTATACTTTGTCAGAGTGGTGATAAACACACAAAGTAGAAATATACGCCAACGTAACTACTTACTCTTGGTTAGGCATATTCTGTGTCTCAAAATTAGCGAATTTGTTGATACATGTACATATGATTTAGTTTATATATATACATAGCCTGATTTGATGTATACTTCTGTATAGATATATTGTGTTCCCTGAACCATGTGCAATATCTGTGAGATTACTTCTCTCATACAAGAACACGTTGTTGTAAATAATAAACTGGTGATCAAAGATAACATGGGTTTTGTATACTGTTTACATGGAAGTCAAAAAGTGAAATACTGGTAGCTGATTTGATAAAAGTGCCATGGCTGTATTCATGCATCGCGCCTACCCTTCGGGAGTGTATCAACTCTATAGGGTCCGCATGATACGTTCATTCAGCCTGGGAGTGTTAGACTTGCCAGGGCTGATAAGCGACGAAGCACATGAAGGCAATATGCTACCCTTAAAGGGTTAGAAATCTGGTACTATTACTAAAAGTAAGCATAGGCCTCCTGAAGTTTGCCATATTTTAATAGCTGGTTGCAATTTAAGGTACACCATTACCGGTACTTTTTTTTAGACTTAGTAATACCAAAAGTGGTGAGGCTAACTTGACTGCTTTGTGTACTAGTATGCAACGTGAACTATATACTGTATCTAGGTGTAGCTGTGACCTGGATCCATGACCTGTTCTGCATCACGTGACATATAGGTCATCTATGTAAGGTCAGGGTAGATCAGTCTCTAACCTCAGAGGGTGTCACCTATAAGGACAGCACTACAACACAGCATAGGATATAGAGTTAGTACATGTGGATAGTTAGACTGTAATCTCATGATTATTGTCATATATCAGTAGCGGATCCAGGGGGTGGCCTGGGGGGCACGTGCCCCCCCTAGACCCCCTGAAAATGGCCCTTGGTATGACTCTTAACTATAGGAAATGTGGTCCAGAACACTGCCTGTGCCCCCCCCCTAGACCAAATTTTCTTGGCTGTGCCCCCCTAGACCACCACTTCTGGATCCGCCCCTGTATATTGAATGTGAAGGGCTGCTATCAGTTTTAGTAACTTCAACGTCACTACGTATGTTAAAGTTGGAGGAGATCAGTACCAGCTTACAACACTGGTGTAGCCTACGTTGTGATGGGCTGCCTGTACATGGTGGGTATATGACTGCATTACGGTAGCCCAGCTATTATTATGTAGAATGTAAGGATTTAACCATAAGCTCCATATCATTCAGCAAACTGGCAGAAGGTAGACGATTTTGCAAATTATATGAGGCATGTCCTCTAGTCCATGCCTGGATTTGAACCATCGGCGTTCTGCATGCAAGCAAATATCCTACCACTAGGCCACTGCTGCATAGTAAAATAAAAAAAATGTCATTGAATAATCATTTAATATCAATTGCCAACATGATCTATTAAAAGCGGGCACTGGCCTTCAGTTTGGACAGTGGTAAAGCAGTGATGAGGCTGACTGAGGATGCAGCGTGAGGGGCAGGCGCGGTTCCCGTGCGGGTGGATCACGGTGACCGTTTTCTGCCTGCTGCTCTTTAACCTCACCGCGCTCTGCGCCCTCGGCTACTTCATCGTCCAACCCAACCTAGCTGTCAGCGGCTTCGTCAGGGCTACATGCTCCTATAACAAGGTAAGGGACGTTTTTACAACACCAGATCAAGTATATTTTTTAAATCCCATGACTAGAAGTATCCAATTTAGATAGAATTGATGCAAAAATAATTTTCATTGGGTCTGATGATATTCAAATGCTATGCTTCAAAGCCAACCTCCCTCATACTTTGAAAGAGATTTATGAGCTGATGATTTAGAAATTTAAACAGTTTTCAACAATACATACTGAGATGAAAATCCCTTCCTTATACTTTGAGAAAATGCTTTAAGCCGAGTTAGATCTAAAATCCCAAAATTTGATTGGCACATTTTCTTTCGTTAGACCATTGACTTGGGACCCTACCCATGCACGTGGTGCGAGGGGTCAGGGCGTCACAGCGCGTGCCACCAGTCCACGTTCCCGTGTCGACAAGTCTGGGTATCAGCAACCACCGAACACAACACTACCGCACCCCTTACCGGGTACATACATGCCAACATCCGCCACCTACAGCACAACAAACAGGTACTGCGCTAGATGCCTGTTTTTATACCATTCAAGGACCGCAGCTTTAATGTTCAATGTACCTTGTCGGGCGTCATGGTGTTTGAGTGCAGTCTTGGTGAGTAATTTGTCAGGACTGCATTCAAGCATCCCTTGATGAAAATGTCACTCGAGGTGGATCACATTTCTCGTGTTTTAATTTGCAGAAATTGGTTAAGACTTCATAATTCACTCATCTATATATCTAAGCAATCTTACGTGGTATCGAGAGCCAGATTTGTGAGTCAAAATGTTTTTTTTTATTGCTTTAATATTGAAAATTCCAATTTCCAGTGCTCGTACACAGCATGTGACAAATATGGTAGTGAAGCGAAGATTGTCTCCGGGCTCCGTTACTGGACCGAGGCCGCGTCCAGGACCTGTTACCTCAAGAGAGACTCCTCCCACCATATTATCCTCGGGACACGCGACTATAATGAGAACGCTGTCATACACAGCCTTCTGTGGCCGACTCTGGGCGTCATAATATCGACTATTACATTGATACTAAGGTATTTGTATCACAGCAAGAAGTCGCTGTCAATGACTGAATGGCAGGTGTGTAAGTCCTATACTAGTGTTAACAGGTGTAGCTGTTGGGACGTGCCAACTGATACAGCTGAAGGCAGGAACCACCCATTAGACACTTTACAGAGATATTAATCATTAGAAAGATGCTTATCCATGCGTAAATTATCTTGGGATACTGGCCATATCGGTAGGGGTACTTAGAATGACATCTAGTTATTCAGTAGTGGGAGCTCAATACCTTTCAGTATGAATACAGCAAACTGAGCAACCTGCAGCTACTGTATGACAGTTTTATTAATATTAAGTTTATGCAACTGTGTTTGAGTCATATTCGGCATGGAGGGAATCAAAGATTTAACACAAGTCAATAGTCTTTCCTTTTTCTTGTTTAATTTTCATCTTAAACTCGCACACTCCATACAAAAGTAGATTACATAGTTACTCTCATTCATGTTTTATGCCGTTCAAACGTGAGAGCGCAGTCCTATGGCGTAGATGCATTATGTATTATCAAATGAGAATTGATCGATGCCTCCAAATACAAAACACAAAATGACAAGTAAGTTATACGCCACAAGATGATTTCAATAAATATTACCAACAAAACATTTAGATTCAGTAATACATCGCTTCTTGTGTGATCAGCTTTCAAGTCATACCCGATGACGCCATCACACGTGACGTAATGATCAGCCGTGATGACGTCACCAATTCAAATAGTCAGTTAGGGTGCTCGCTTGCACCAAATAGCGCCTTTCGTTCACAGGATCTGGTATCCGTTCAGATGTATCCGACGTTTGCTGACACAATCTGACGTATCCGGTCCCGTGTGACGTATCTAAGCGTCATCGGTGGCAGGCACGGTAGTTAACTTAGATGCGGTCTGCAGGAGCCCGGATGTCGTCAATCTTGAGGATCATCTTGACGACTTGAGAGGCCAGCATAATCTGCTGCTTCTTAGAGAGGAGCGTCTCGATGACGTTCTGTGCCTTCATGTCTGCAAGTGTACATAAGAACAAAATCAATCCTTATTTCTTTTTACCAAACTTTTATTCAATGTTAGCAACTTATCCCCTTGTTCATTACCCCTTAAAAGGCGAGTCTACGGAGCCCGACATTCATGCATCATGTCATTTGTATCTGATTGAAGGTGTCAAACAGGCACAAGGGGGCTGGGGGGCATGGTGCACTTTGAATACTGTTTGGTGTTCTCACGTCATGGACTTGCTAAGCTACTCCCCCTTTCCTATTTATAGGGAAACAAATTTCTCATTGGATCTGTGTGTATCACAAGAGGGACCAATTTGAAAAGGATATGAATCTGAGGAGTTTGCACACTTGAGATCCTGTCTACCAGTACACAACAAAGCCACTCACCACTGTTGCCGGTCTGCATGCAGTCCACACCGAGACGGGAGTTGTTCTCCAGGACCTGACGCGACTTGACATCAGCCACCGTGTTGATGGGCGCTAGGCCGCTGTTCTCTGCCAGAGCCATGGGGATGGCCTCCAGGGCCTCGCTGAAGGCACGCATGGCATACTGCTCCAGGGTGGAAACCTGCACGGCAAAAGGAACCATTTTCATTAAGGATCTGCATAAAGCTAAGCAGTTTCTTAGAGAGAAATTTGTCTATCTACCACTTCGGTAAAAGACCTCAAGATTTTTGTCATGTAGCTCATTATAGTTACATTGTAATTTACACTGCAGAATACAAAACCACCATGATTTGCCATATATATTTTTTACTTCCCTGATTCAGAGTATTTTTTTCTGATGAAGCTAGATATTTTGCGTCGCTTCAAAGTACTATGGAAATATGTAGCACACTGCTCAATTCTTCATGTATTTGAAATTCCCTTCTAAACTGTGACATACCAATTCAATATACAAGATTTATCAGATGAGATACGAGACTTCAGAATATAAGTTCAATGGCCCTTACCTGGTCGGCCTTTTTGCTGATTGCGATGGAGCAGGCGATCTCAGATGCACCTCCGCCGTACACGATCTTGTTCTCACGTACCAGATTCCTGATGACGCAGAGAGCATCGTGAAGACTCCGCTTGGCTTCCTCAATGATCTGTAACGAAATTTTAATTATTAAAATGAGGTTACTTGATATCACGGCAATATTGTTGGCGATAAGTTAAGCCAATTCATAGCTGCTGTTTCCTTTTCTTGTTAATTTAATGGTTTGGATTGTTTTCGTTGCTTTATAACCAAGTACTAAACTAACCATCTTATTATAACGACTCACCATTTTGTTTCCACCACGGATGAAGATTGTGACTGCTCTTGAGTTCTTGCACTGCTCGATGACCAACATTTTGTCCTTCGTTGTGCCGAACGTCAACTCGCGTACAATACCAGCATATCCCAGCTTCTCCTCAGACAACTCTGAGAACCGGGGTACAATACGGCCTCCTGTGGCGATGGCGATCAACTGAAAGAAATAATACAGGATCTTTAAATATTGTCTGTTTTGGGATGATTAGAAATAGCCGAGGCCTAACTGTGCATAATCAGAATTCCACAGAATAATAATTTACTAGACTGAATCATAAGTTGATTTTTGAAAAATTTAAACAGCTTCAAACTACAATCACTGGGATAACAGAAACAGTTCAAACTCCCCCATAAGCCGATCCATTTTGGGAAAATTGATAGACTAAACCAGGTAGACAAAATATGCTTCCAATCCCTGCTTCCCTGATAGACCTTTTACGACAATAGCACAAAATATTTCCCACCCAAGCCAATAGAAAGGAATACTGCAGTATTCAATCATTATGCTCACCTCGATCTCGGGTCCCCCGACCCACCGGACGGCGGGAAGATTCTTCTGTAGCAGGAGATGGTTGGCCTCGTCATCGAAGCCCCATTGACAGATTACTAGGTTAGCACCCTTATCCTTTACCTGTCAAACATTGAATTAATCAGTTAGTTGTGGATTAATGAAAGGAACATTTAAAACGACCATGCTCCTATTGTTTACACGCCAAGGAAATTACATCACAACAGGATCCCAGCCCACCTCCAGGGTTGGAAAGTGGTTGAGTATAATCTAAACTTTAATATGGATATGAAGAAAACTGTCTCAATTTCCATCTATAGTTTAGTCGAGTTGAATAATGATCGAATGATAATGTGCTTGTATAATTTCCTCCCTTTATTTGTAAGATAAATTACTTACATAGTTAACCATTTCGTCGAACTTTTCCTTCTCGTAGTCGCGGAGTTTACGGTACTGCTCTATAGATGAGACATCCAACTTGTGCTTGGTCTTGGGCTTTGGGGGCTCAAACGGACAGGTGAGGATGGCGATCTTAGCGTCCTTTACTTCCTATAAGAAGCAAACAAAGGCAGAAAGGATTAGAATATAATATTTATATCATTCATTTGAATGAGTTCTCAGCATAGAAACAAGATATTCATTTTTAAATTTAAAAGTATTTATCTAAAGATAGTACTCTGAACTCTCAAGGTAAATCCCTTTAAAAATCTATGTGGAAATTATGGATTTATGAACAAGTTATTTCCAGTTATGGCTATTTCATTTCATATCTCAACAGTCAGACTGGTCAAATCAGAATCACTTTTAGGCGATACAATCAAATAGTTGATCAGATTTGTAATATGTTGCAGATGATTAGAAAAGTCTTACCTTTGGCATTTGAGGGTGGGAGAAGTCCTTATCTACAATAACTCCTTTGACTAGCATTGTGTCTTCCAACTTTCCGCCTACTTTCCCTTCCATCTTAATAAGTTCAAAGTTTACATCCCTCGTCTTCATATCAGCAACAGCCAAGATGGCGTTTACGGCGATCTCAGCCATTTGACGATGGCACTTGTTCACACTGTAATAATAAAATTTGAGTAAGAAATAGTTTTCACACTTTTTCAAACCTTTTCACAAAATTTGTGGCAGAAAATGTTCAGGATTCTATAGATGCATCTCCATATACTAGGCCTAATGCAAGATTTTTAGTTCTTGAAAAATCAACAATGATCAAGTGCGATGTAAATAATAGGGTAGCTTCAAGCACTAACATTTTGGAGCTGAGGGTGGTCATGGCAGTTTTGATGAGGGGCTCTGGGTTTTCGAGATCTACGAGGAAGGAGTCTGCGATACGGTCCAACTCCTCCATTGCTGCGAGGGCAGCCATTTCGTAACCGTCAGCAACACGGATAGGGTGGATGCCGCGGTCCAACAACTGCTCAGCCTGCTCCAATAGGGCGCCAGCCAACACTGCAAACACATGAAAGATCAGTCAATGAAGTTGTATACCTACTCAGTAACTTATTATTTATCTACTATGTTCTATATCATGGCATTTACAGTTATAATTCACAGTATGCATCCATTTGCAATGCATGAATGCAGATCAGGTTAGTAACTCACTAGTGCTGCATTCAAGTATCATGCCAACCACACAGACTTGGATACACTTGTGAAAGGTTCGTATGATGCACTAATGTAGTGTCGGCCTTGGTGCATCATGTCGCAATAATGTTAAGACGGATAATATCCAATGTGTACACACCGACTACTCCAGTGGTGCCGTCTCCGATCTCATCGTCCTGACTTTGGGAGAGCTGCACCATGAGTTTCGCGATCTGGTGTTGGACGTCCATCTGCCCCAGGATGGTGGCGCCGTCGTTGGTGATGGTCACATCACCGTCTGGGCCCACCATCATCTTGTCCAGGCCCTTAGGTCCCAGCGACGTCCTCAGGGTGGAGGCTATCGTCTTGGCAGCCTGGATGTGGGACTGAAGAATAGGACAAGGGAGAAAATGGTTAAATTTTAAGTGCAAAGTTATCAGTTTCTGATCTCACCTCAAACATGCTTTATCATCCTGACTTGATCGGGAGAATGGAAGTCGCAGATGACGCTTTTCCCTGCCTACCAACCTCTTATAAATATTGTTATCAGCAATGAGTGTGGTTAAGTAGGGCTGTGAAATACTGAAACAGTTTCTGCTGAAGCGTATTATGCGGCTTTGGGAGGCACTGCAATTAATGCTTTTCAATCAAGAAATATTACACCTATGCTTGTTTTATTCACGGGTATATTAGAATTGCATATTTAATTGCTTAAATTTGAATAAGTCTGTGGAAGGTCGGATAATACAAAATTGTCAAGAGTACCCCCCTTTTTAAATTTTATACGGTAAATGATTTCACACCCCTGTCTGATACCGGGATAACTTGTAACTTTATCTTTGTCAACACGCAAAACTAAAAAGCTTTGTCATATAATTATAAGTAATATCATGAATGTAATGGTCATTTACTACCATCTAGTCTCTAAACGTTGGTGACTATTATGTATGTATAGAGTATAGTATAGATCTAGTCTAGATCTCAAGGATAAGACTTTTAAATAGGAATCTAGATGGTGACAACCCCCACCCCTCTGAGGGAGTGATCATTTTTTAACAACAAGGGGGGGGGGGGCAAAAAAATTTGGACCCCTGGACCAGGGGGGGGGGGGGCAAAAAAGTTTAACCTGTTTTGAGCCAAAAAGCCTGCGCGCGCGTTACTATGCTTCAAAGGGCCCGCATATTTTTTGCACCCCCCCCCTTGACCGGGGGGGGGGGATGCAAAAAATGTTGAGCGCTCCGCGCGGAAACCCTACAACCCCCCCTGTAAAATGATCACTCCCTAAGGCCTCTTGTTTGCGTCTGACCTCACAAAATATCAAGCCCCCCCCCCCCATATTTTTTTTGAGAAATCCCATGATTGAATGGATCTAGTTCAACATTAGGCTACAACATGTCTTACATCAGTGTACTTTGCCTACAATAGCAAATAACCAATCGATGTTGACAATGAATGGGCCTACATTGTAATGTATTAGATCTATAGCTCCAGTCATGAAGTATAGGTAAAAAGTTTTAAACTTCATCTACATCTTTTAGTTAAATGGCATTTATTTAATGACCAAATGGCACACGAAAAACGTTTTGCTACCAATTTAAAGCCAATACATCAAAGAATATGAATTTTTCTTTAGAGAATTTTTTTTTGAAAAAATGTGGCCTCTGTTGCCATGGCAACAAGCATTCTAAAAAGTTGAAATTTTAAGATATTCACTCTTTTACCAAGCAAAGTTGCCATGACAACCAGAGTGACCCTATTTAGCTAAATGTATCAAGAGGGGTAGTTCAGAAACAAAATTATCTTTCAAATGAAACCATTTAGGGCATTGTATCTAGTCTGGTCTCCGAAAAAGATTCATTCAAAGTTGGTAGCGAAATGTTGAATTTTGGCATTTTATAGCCATTTGGCTCAAAATGGATGTTTTACCCCATTACTTGTACAACATGATCAAACATACCAAAAAGATGAAAATTTACTTGCACAAAAAATTAAATGCTGACAGTGATGATCAAAAGGGAACAGATTGAGGTCCCCTTAAGAAAATATGAGTCTATTGCTATAATAAGAGATAACTATGTGATGAAAGTCGGCTGTTCTATGTGAAATGTATGACAGAATCACGCTTTTTGGGGCCGGGATTCTCAAAATCCTGATGTAAAGTTCATTTCTCGATCCAAAATGGCCGCCATTTGGAGGATTTATCCCGAATTATCAAGCATAATGAATCTATGACCAACAATTGATGGTTTCTAGTACAGTATTTCTACAAAATATTACTATATTGCAAGTCTGACAACAATAATAACCACGATTAGCCCTTGAGAATTATTGATGAGTGTTCAATTCTCCCTGATTTAATGGTATTTATGGGTACAAATACACAAAAATTGCACTTTTCCACCAATCAATTAATGAGAAAATATAAATTGCTCAACAATTATAGATATTTTACCTTATATTTAGAGTCTAAATGTGTGTATTAATTTCCTTGAACGAAAAAAATATCTTCAGAGCCTAATTCATGTGGGTGTACTAGAGAGGCAAAGTAGGTCTATTGACTGGCCCTTTCTTGGTGACTGGAGCTATAGTACCATTTGTTTAGACTTAGGTTCAAGTTGAGCCTAAACTTTATAATTTAGGCAATAATAAATCTACTTTACGGATTGCAACTTTCCGTCTTTGCAATTACAGATATGCAAGAGTCGAGACGTACACACCATTTGTTTAATTATTGCTATACTTTATGAGTGTGAACATTCTAGAAGGATCTAGATGTCTGTAGGCCTGGAGATTTTTAGGAGTGCATGACTCAACATGTAGACCAGCCACAAGCAAGGGACATTTTGTCTGGACCTGTCACTTTGTTTAGAGTTTGTTTATAATGTTGTAGATGGCATAAGAAGCATGAGGTGATTTTTAATTACAAGAATATGGGTCTTTGTGAATGCCAAGTTTATCGTTTGGACATACAGGCTGCCATAGAACGGTGAATATCCATTGTTTTCATTCACAGTGAGAACTGTCAAACGCAGAGAACTGTCAAAACAACCAACCTTCTGTGCCTCCAAGCCGGTGAGCCGCTTCTGATTTTCCTGGTCTCTGACGATAATGAACGGCCGTCCATATTCATCAAAGGCAATAGTGCCTACGGACGACATATTGCAATATCTTTAGTAGCCCAATTAAGAAATATATTGTCTATGGAGAAGGATGACGGCAGATTTGTTCAAGATGCCGGCTTCGGCATGAGCAGAAGATTCCAGAGTTTTGCTATGGCCGCCGGAAGTCACGCGATTCCTCGCCGTATCTCGCAGTGGGCGAGAGTTCAGATGTAAACATTGGCCCTAGCAACTGGGGGACGATCCTGCAAGATTGAGGTTGTTTTTTCAGTTCATGCAACTGTTTTAGTTTACCTTTCTACCTGACATTGTATCCTGAGACATCTTAAGTTTGCCAAGATGGCATTTTTCGGCCTTTCGCAGCTCGGCTATCAGGATACGATACGGGAACACTTGCACAAGCCGGAATTTTCTCCCCAACATTTGTACCGTAGCGGAGAGTTCCGCAACCCAGACGCGGTGAAGTTGCCTCCGATTGTGGCCAAGTCCGACCTCCCCCAAGCCTCCATCGTACCCATCGACCAAGTGTCTGGCTACGGCCCTGGACCACAGGGTTCATATGTGGAGTACACAAGGCAGAGGACGAAGCACATCAGGGCCCCAAAAGGTGAGCACAAAATAACGGCCCCAGTCCAGAGCTGCCGGGGAGGTAGAATGAGTATCAGTCTGTATCCGGAGGAATTTACTGACGTGACTCACTGAGAGGATCGGGAGGCTTAGTAGGGGTACGAAAGTGGCTACCGGGGAGGTGGTAGCCTCTATAACTATAAGCAGCCCTGTTTACTCTCCCGATCCTCTCCCACCGTCGATAGACTGCAGTGACACAGATGATACTTAATCTAGGGAGGTGGGAGAACCAGGAGAGGGGTGAGCACCTGACCTGGTCCTGGGCTCATTTCTTTATTTTGGAGTTTGGTGAGGGGGGGGGGCAGTCTCGGACTCCCATACCAACACTGCTCCGTCTCCTCTGCTGTGTATGGTATGGGAGCAGTGCTTGTCTCCAATTGATACCAACTTGCGCCAGATTGGTGGCGCAAATAGGTGTGTATTGGTCAATACACATCCATGGAACTACAGACAGATTATTATCTAGATCAAAGGGGTAATTAAATTAGCTGGGGGCTACTGTGTATTAATACCTATATTTGACAGAAGTAAATAAAATATGTGTATTGGGATAGGAAGACAGCCTGCTCCCAGGCTGTCCACCTGGTAGGATAGACGCTGGCCGAGGCTGGGGGGGGGGGGGGGGCGGGTATAAATGTAATGTTTTTGTTTTGTTGTTTGGGTAACCTACTTCCCTAGGCTATAATGAATATATCTAGTCCAGTCTACACGATCCACCCCCCCCCCCCCGCACACACACACCTCTCAAGGAAGGAGCTCAATTTTGTTTCCCCAAATCCCCAAATAACCATTCAGAGACTCACACAGTCACAGTGCATGCACAGTAACTTTCATAAAAGAAGGATTGAAAAGCTTTACCTTGTGTAAGTCTGCATTGCCTAGAATAGCTTCCACAAGATGTTAAACTACATAGTACTAGTAGCAACAACCAGTTATAAGGGCTTTTGAAGGGGGGCAAAGCATAAAAGTGTAGAGGCGGGCAGCCTCTCCCTAGCCACTCTCGTACACCTACTAAGCCTCCCGATCCTCTCACGTCAGTAGCCTCTCCCAGGCGCTCACTGGGTTCACATAGGACAGCCTGTCTAAGCATGTGATGAGTAGCCTCAGTGGGTTATCAAGGACGGGTGGAGTAAGGGGACATACTCACATAGGAAAAAAAGTTGATTCGTCTGGGGGGGGGGGGTGGTGCAAGAATGTTGACCCTTTTTTGTGTTGTCTATGAGTTATAATATAAACTTATGTGACCAACCCCTCCACCATTGTTTAAAACTACCACTACTAGTACATGTATCAAGTACCTTTTCTATAAGTGAGTGAGTAATGAGGGTTTAACGCCATTTTGACAGCAAGGGTCATATTCATGGCGAACATTCTAATAAAGCAGTTGGTCGATGTAACAATTGGAATCATGGGCCAGACCTAAATATTAAATAATGCCATTATGTTATGCAAACACAATCTGCCATGGATAGCTGGGCTTAATATCGGTATTTCATCCACCATTGCATGATTATCCTGACAACATACTCTCATGCAAGATTATGTAGGACAGGCAGAACGTTTTCTTAACTCAGCTTAATATTTCTCTCCGTAGAACCCAACGACATTTATCGGGCCCCCTTGGTGACATCATTTGAGGTCGCCCGCTGGAGGAAAGATGAACCGGTGCACAAGAAAGAGCCCTGGATGTGCGTACCACGATATGCCCACGTAAACAGTGAAATGACCAGGTAATGTAATTTTCTGTACTCCAGAGAATTTGTATCCTTCAAATATATCCTTTCTGATGAATGTAAATCTTGAACTCGTACTTGCTTGCATTCAAATGCAAAACAGAGTTTAAGCTAGATATTTATTTCGTGTAACACAAAATGATTGCTCTCCACTTATTAGCTTATAATTAGAGAGTAGATACAGAGTTGTGCATGTAACCTAAGACATTTATGAAGTAATAACCTACTCATATTTTACTAATTCATGTTTCAGATTTGTGGATGAGATGAGCCTCACAAACCGGGAATTCTCCCTCTTCTAAAATATTTCTACTTGAAGAAAATAAGATGCCTATCGGGACAAACGAGTAAAATAAAGGCCTACAACAAATAATGTCGTGTACTGGGCGACCAACTCACTTCACTGATTGTGCTGAAACATACAAGACACTAACTGAACTCTTATTGATACAATCATACATGAATATTTTATGCTCAACTGAGAACTTCATGGTGCACATGATTAGTTTTATCTAGATTTTATAAATATATGGCCTTTTAAAACTGCAACCCTTTTTCCTAGGACAATTGATATTTGCCCCTTTTATGTTGTTAGTAGTGTAGAAACAGTAATATGTATGAGAGGCATGCATGTGTAGTGTGCATTTCAGAATTATTCACAAATTATGGTGATTTAAATATAATTTAAAAGCATAAACATGGAAGCTGGAACATATAGATCCCCAGTTGGCTCTTTACACCACAACTTGTGATAGATAGAAATATCGAGACTTTACGTGTGCCACAAAGAATGAATGCCTCTGTGAAAGAATGGTCAAAATGATTTGTGTGTGTTCATTTTCATGTAATGGTCTGTAATGGGCATTGTAAAAACTACTTAGAGATGCATATAAATACACATTAAACATATGAGTACTCAACATGGAATTTATTTTGTATGTTCTATATGGTTAACACTATAAACGTTTGAAACGAGGTAATGTTAGAGCCTATAAAATGACATACGTAACGTATATAAGTATTTTCAGTTCTTGGATACATGGATAACTTGCAGTATAATATGAAGTTTACCATCACATCCCAATTATGCAGATACATGTATATATCGCTTCTTATTTTTTATCAAATACGGCTGTCTCATTGACTTAAGCAAGGAAGGCCGTATTACACCCCCCCCCTGTTAAATAACCCATGGCCGTATTACACGACCCTGTGACGTCATCAAAATGGCAGTTTGTTTACATTTTGAACGATGTAGAAAAATGTCATTTTAGCCCCCCACCCCCCCCCCTATAGGCCCTAATACTTCAATTTGAATCGAAAAAGGTTAAAAAATAAACACAAAGGCACACTCGTTTTTGGTCTTTTGAAGGGTCATTTCACTTGTTGACCCTCGGGCCGCATTTCACTCGGCCTGCGGCCTCGTGAAATACGGCCCGAGGGTCAACTCGTGAAATAACCCTCAAAAAGACCAGAAACTCGTTCACCTTTGTCTATTTATTAACATCAGGAGTATAGATTACATGCTTTACACAGTGAGAAATCATATAATCACAGGTGAAGAAAAATCTAAAATCACAGGTGAAGAAATGCATATTTTCAATTAACCCGTAAATCACCCTGAGGCATGTATGCAGCCCTGGCAAGTAACTGGCTAGGTCTACATTCATGCAATATGCCCATCCTATGGAGTCAATACACTCTTTAAGAGTTGGCATGATGGAACAATGTAGCACCAGCGAGTTACAGGTATTCCTATGATCTGCATCACATTGTGGACATTTTTTGTAGATGAATACAAAAACATTGTATATAATCAAATCAATTTGTTCAAAATTTTACTAAAACCTTCAATGGTACTGGAGAAAGTGTAATATATTCACACTACTATATATACAAGTAATTGGATAACGTGGCTTCAATATAAAAGCATATACTATCTCGAAAGAAAATAAGGCACTCTATCACAGACTCTTCTTTCAATTTACCCAATATAGTATACACCACTAAAGCATGATGCTATATTCTGTTCCATCCACGATTCAACTCTTTGTAGAATTTCTTAAAATTAGTAGAATTTTATAGTCATCATTCACGATTTTTCCCTACGGCATTTCAAATTTTAAACTGCAATACAGTTCACCAATGTCAAACTCCCATCCCCCCAATGACTAGGTCACACAGCTTCAAAAATTAATAGTTCTCCCGTGCTATTGGTAGCAATACAGGGCCAGTTTGAGACGATAAATATCGTCCCCTCCATAAACGTAAAGTTTAGCGTTGGGAAAAAAATTTGATTCAGTTCTGAAAGAGTAGTGGCGGAGTGAATACACAGTCCTCGTCCTTCCATACTAGATCACACAATATCGTTAACCCTTTAAGAGCCACATAATGATTTAATGCAATATGCGCTTGGTTTTCATGCATGAATGAAGCCCAGGCGACTAAGGGCTGCAATCAAGCATCATACTGCTTCTACAGGGTTGATACACTCCTAAAGGATCGGCATGATGCATTCATGCAGCCCTAGTGAGTAGAATCCAAGGCCACATCATGCATCATGACGACCAAGGGCATAGCACATTAACACAGTACCCAGCCCTTTGACAGATTTGGTGTAAAATGACTGCTATTTTAGCTGGTTTTCTTGGCGTTGACCTTGATGGACCTGGCAGTGTGCAGCAGCATGGCAATGATGGAGCAGAAGAAGATGGCACGAACCAGGTAGAGGGGCGCAGGGCATGTGGCGTCACCTCCTGCACATACGTAGATATCCACCCCCAGCATCAGCACACAGCGCGCTACCTCCAGCACTGGGGCATACCACCTGTAACATACACACACACAGAGGGTCAGCGCTGCTTTGGTGCATCATGGCAACAAATGAAACCTTGAAGTAAGAAGCCATATACTTAAAGGCTTAAAATGTCAGTTTACATTTACTGTATTCAGGTATCAAGGTCTATACATGGGTGTCCAGATTTTTGACTGTGTCACCTTTTAGATTTTTAGCAAAGGTGCCGTGTCGCCCTGTCGATTTTTATCTAATACAAATACTCTAAATTGTTCTCTGTCAATTTTTAAAAGTGGTATGTCGCCGGTGTTGATTTTTAAAAGTGGCGTGGAGTTGTGCGAGTTGTGTCGCAAGTGTCAAATTTCACCCATGTATAGTCACATTAACCGGCCAGCCCATTATGGAATATTGGCACTCCCTTTAACTTAAAGCTTTAAACTCATTAAAGATGGATTGTGTGATATACATCACAAGTGACCCAGGGCTTTTCCAAGATTGGCAGTGTCCCAACTCATGTCCCAACACTCATGTCCCAACACTCATGTCCCAACACTCGGGTCCCAACACTCGGGTCCCAACACTCAGGTCCCAACACTTGGGTCCCAACACTCAGGTCCCAACAATCCCAACCCCCTACCACCTATGACCGACGACCAACACCCAACCCTGCAATGGCGAGTTCTATCATGGTCCGCCGTGCACTTCCCATTGAAAGCAGTCATATGAATATCATATGATGTCCTACCCCTTCCCTCACATCCAACCCCTTCTCTCACGTCCGACCCCTTCCCTCACGTCCAACCCCCTCCTTCACGTCCAACCCTTTCCCTCACGTCCAACCCCATCCCTCACGTCCAACCCCTTGGTGGTGGACGTGAGGAAATGGTGGTGGACGTGAGGAAATGGTAGTGGAAGTGAGGAAATGGTAGTGGCCTTTAAATGTCTGTGGGTACCAATGGAAGACGATCTGTTCTACCACAAAGCGTCTCACTTTTTCGTCTCACCTCTTCTTAACCATTGCAGGTATAGGAAGTCTGTGTGAACGTGACTCTTTTAAAGTCAGGATTCAAGGTCACTGGCCTATCTTCAGCATTAGTTCACACAGACTTGATTTTAGGGGTATTTTTGACTTTTTTTCAAGAGCATTTTTCTGCTACAAATATATTTTTTTCTACAAACTGAAAAAAAGAGGGAGGTACAGTTTGTTTCAATCTATATGCATGTCTTTATTTCGATCTGATAAATGAAAAAACAAATGCAGGGGAACAGTTCAAAGTCAGCTGACCAAACTCCTTTTTTTCTGGAAAACCGTCTCACAGAGACCCAGGTTACCCTGGGTCAATTACCAAAAATCATTATCATGTTATAGTGGCGTGTAGAGAGCTGGTTACTTACTTGTGTTCAAAGAGGAGGCCGAGGTTGGTGAGCGTCCACAGGATGTACAGGGTGAAGAAGAGCACCGTCCACTGGGACAGACCCTACAATGCAACCAGACACAATGTCATTTAAAACCCTTTAACCCTTTTAGGACGGATGTCAATAGAAAATGACATTTTGTCGTCATAAGGCACCAATGCAGCCCTGGCGAGTAACCCGCCAGTGCTGCACTGGAGCATCATGCCGACCCTCCAGGAGTGTCTCAACACCGTAGAGTCGGCATGATGCTTGAATACAGCAGTAACTCACGAGGGCTGCATTCATGCATCATGCCGATCAAGGATATGATGAATTAAGGCATCATGCCATGTTTCACCTGAGAAATGAATTACCCCTCTCTGTACGGATAAAGCCATCTCTAGGCATCGATGGCTAATGTATGAAACTCTATGCAACTGGTTTTGAGCAGAGACATACATACATGTATGTCTATTGCCGGGCCTATTATCTGAGCCTATCCCAAAATGTGCTCAAAGAGCCATGTCTGCTATATTTGCAAGCTTCTTTAATAAAATATAATTCCTTTGTGGATCTCTACATAAGAATAAGGTCCATCAATAAGGTCCGTTGATCATCAAAATGCAATATACACGTTTCCCAGAAATTGTGGGCATGGTCCACCTCTTCTCTTGATCCATTTAAGTTGGCAATAATATGTTAGACATTGTATTACTGGTATTAAGTCAACTGTAGTACTTACCGACTTGGCGGCATTTGTGAGGGTGTCCTGTCCAATGACAGCCAGTATCAGGTGCAGGTAGCAGTACACCTTACCCAACGCGGGCAGCGACTTGTCGTACTTGGGCTGAGGTGCCTTAATCTGAAATAAACCACATTAGTGAGTCATTTGAGGGTCATTTGATGACAAGGTTCATAACGATCCTATAGACTCACTACCAGAATTTCTAAAGTATCGTCATGGTGCACCAACGCAGCCCTGGGCCTGGGGAGAAAGCTGGCACTGCGTTGGACTCAAACTGAACAGGGAAAGCATTTATAATATCACTCGCAAGTCTACAAACAGCAGGCTATAGAATTCTTATAAACTTTCTGTGAGAAATTTACATGATCTAAATACAGTAATCTCATGAAAAAATACAGGAATATTTTCATGAACAGAAAAAGAGTCTGTATACCATAGGAATGTCCTCAATGTTACCCATACGCGGCAAGCCGGGCATCCAACCAGGACCTTTGACGAAGACCGAGACTTTGTTACCAAGACCTTCGGTAGCCCAGGCGGTCTTTAAGATGTGTTTCCAGTGACAGAACTGTGAGGGAATAAAAAATGTTATCGATGGGGTTCGTCCATCAAGAGCTACTGTAAATTCCCACATATATTACCCAATAATCTGTGTCCAACCCTCACCTAGACTTTGGGAACACTCTACGTTTTTTAAACTTAAAAAAAAGAGCAACTTATAGCAGTTTATTGCATGATATTCCGTTATACATATCGACCAACCGACCAGTAGTAGAGGGGCAAAGGGTATATAAATCACATGAGGAATGAGAAAAATCTAACGTGTGATCCTAATCACAAAAGACTCAGGTAGTTGGTTTTCTCCTCGAAATGTAATAGTGATCCAAACTTCCTCTTGTTATAAGTGCAGGTGCACTCATGTCCCATCTCATGTCCCATGTCCCAACTCATGTCCCATGTCCCAACTCATGTCCCATGTCCCAACTTATGTCCCAACTCATGTCCCCCATGTCCCAACTCATGTCCCATGTCCCAACTCATGTCCCATCTCATGTCCCATGTCCCAACTCATGTCCCATGTCCCAACTCATGTCCCATGCCCCCCATGTCCCAACTCATGTCCAATGTCCCAACTCATGTCCCATGTCATGTCCCAACTCATGTCCGATCTCATTTCCCATGTCCCATCTCATGTCCCATTTCCCAACTCACGTCCCATGTCCCAACCCATGTCCCATGTCCCAATTCATGTCCCATGTCCTAACTCATGTCCCATGTCATGTCCCATGTCCCAACGCATGTCCCATGTCCCAACGCATGTCCCATGTCCCAACGCATGTCCCATGTCCCAACGCATGTCCCATGTCCCAACTCATGCCCCATGTCCCAACTCATGCCCCATGTCATGTCCCATGTCCCAACTCCTTTCCCATATCCCAACTCAAGTCCCATGTCCAAACTCATGTCCCATCTCATGTTCCAATGCATGTCCCATGTCCAAACTCATGTCCAATGTCCCAACTCATGTCCCATGTCCCAACTCATGTCCAATCTCCCAACTAATATCCAATGTCCTAACTCATGTCCAATCTCCCTACTCATGTCCCATGTCCCAACTCATGTCCCATGTCCCAACTCATGTCCCATGTCATTCCCCATGTCCAACTCAAGTCCCAGCTCATGTTCCAACTCATTTCCCATGTCCCAACTCATGTCCCATGTCCCAACTCATTTCCAATGTCCCAACTCATTTCCCATGTCCTAACTCATTTCCCATGTCCCAACTCATATCCCATCTCATGTCCCATGTCCCAATGCATGTCCCATGTCCCAACTCATGTCCCATGTCATGTCCCAACTCATGCCGGATGGCATGTCCTATGTCATTTCCCATGTCCCAACTCATGTCCCATGTCCCAACACATGTCCCATGTCCCATCTCATGTCCCATGTCCCAACTCATGTCCAATCTCCCAACTCATATCCAATGTCCTAACTCTTGTCCAATGTCCCTACTCATGTCCCATGTCCCAACTCATGTCCCAAACCCCCACATAGTGTTGTGCCATACAGTACGAGAAGTACCAGTGGCGCCACTCTTTGTTTGACGTGTGGTATGCGCTTGCCAGCAGGTCCCAGATTCAGTATACCAGCAATGCAGTAATCTATTTACTGCGCGTCCTCTTTTTGTCCACTTATGTTTCCCGTCCTCTTTTATCGAACTTTTGGTCTTAAAAAAGTGTCTCAGCGGACGACTGCTGGACATTAACATTGAATTAACTACTACTGCAAAAGAGGAGCCAGTGTCTACAACAGTACATTGATGTTTGTCCACAGTAAAAAAAAAACAGGACGATTTTTGGCATGCTTTTTTTAAATCCAATTTTTTTAATAGAATGCATTGCATTAGAAGGGTGATTCGAGCGACCTTTGGTAGGGAAAATATTGTATTTTAAGTAGCATATTGAATGTTTGACAGGAAATTGTTTTTTCTGCTAAAAAAGAAGGGTTGAATTTTTTTTTGCCTTTGCCAAAAAAACGTCTCACAGAGGCGTCGCATAAGACTCAGGTAGGTACCTACCTGAGTCAAAAAGGTTTTGGGTGAGCATCTAGATAAATTTAAACATGGAAATTGCAAATATTCAAATTGATTTGGAAGACTACAGTAAGATGGTCTATTCCGCTGTATGTGGCAGACTGATAACAAGTGGATGAGAGTACAATAATGAGGATGAAAAACACAACAGTAAATGGGATAAGGGGGAGCAGGAAGTTTATTTTTGAAGAGTGAGGGAAAAAGAGAAAGTATAAGGGCTTGGTGTCCAAGGAGGGAACCTGTTGAGGGATGTACCGCGCCATTTTTTTATTCTGTTTCTGAAGGTCATTTTATTAGGGGCAGATTGGATGTCAAAGAGAAGATGTTCAAAAGAACCCGCCCCACATATGGGCATACTTTTTTTGTAGGATTCAGTTGTTTTTTTAGGGGGTAATTTAGCTCATCATCCCCTCTGTTTCTGGGAGAATGAGGCCTTTGTGGGGGGGGGGGGGACGTTTCTTGTGGATTTTGTACCTAAGTGAGGTGAGGAGCTCGTTTCTACGGAGTTCCTGGGTGGGAGTCTCACCTGCGTGTAAATGGGGTCCCAGGAGGAGAGAGGGTGGACGAGCCCGTAGACCACCTGGTCCCCCTCAGGCTCAAAGGTGCCAAACATGCGGTCCCAGATGATGAGGACACCGGCGTAGTTCTTGTCGATACAGTAGCGGTTACGGCCGTGGTGCACCCGGTGGTGGGACGCTGTGTTCAGGATGTACTCTAACGGCCCGATGGTGCGCACAACCTGCAAGAAACATGTGTATTACATGTATACCACAGTTGGCAGGGAGAATACAAGAAATTGCCTATCTGTATAACACATACAAGCCAATCACTGGGTATAAGTTAGATATGGATATGCATGAGTAGCTGTGCAAGTGTTATAAGCCTTGGACAATGGTAATAATCCTCGACTGGTGCCTTGAACAATTACCCTGTCCTTGGCGTATAACACATACACAGCGACTCACCATATCTGTACATATCTACCACGTGTAACACTTTCAAGTGCTATAATGTCCTTTGTCGAGAGGGCTGTATTCATGCATCATGCAGCGACCCTTTGAGGTTGTATCAACCACGTAGGGTCGGTATGATGCCTGAGTGCAGCACCGGCAATTTTTTCGCTACTGCTGCATTCATGCGTCATGACATACACAGTGTCTTAAACCTAAGTACTATGCAGGTTAAAGGATATTGAAAGATGAGGATACCATCAGCTAAGTTGTGCTCACAGGGATGCCTGGTCTCTGTGCCTCATTGAGCACTCCCTAGTGCAGCAATGGCTATATACATTAATGAACCCTTTAAGGACGGCATAATGCACTATAGCATTATTAACTAGTCAGGGATGCATTCAAGCATCATGCCAACGCTATGGGTTGCGACACTCCCCATGGGTTGTAATGTGCACCATTGCAGCACCGGTGAGAATTTCGCCGGGGCTGCAATTCTGCCTCATGTTGACATGCCGTCCTCAAAGGGTTAAACAGATCACCTTATCTGACACGGCACATATGCCACTCACCTCGGTATGGATCCAGAATTGGTAGAGTAGGTTGAACTGGACATGGGCGACAAAATGGGACGGCGGCACAAATAATGCCATGGGCAGGTAAAATATCTAGAAATAAAAGTCAACATTCTATTAGATAAAATGCTTATACGCTGGCCTTGTCGCTAACTCTCACTATCCAAACTTTTTTTTTTGCTTGTCAATTTATTTCAATCACTTTCGGCTATCCATCTGAGTCTATCTGTTGTAAAATCCAAATTGGACCTTTATGACTATGAGGTCCAAGAGGGCTAGCCCAAACACAGGCACTGAATAAGGGTTTAGAAATGTCTGGATATCACGATCTGACCTAATATGCTGTGTTAATTAACCCTTTATTTTAAGGATCATGGTTCATGTTAATTTGTCGTCATAATGCACCAATGCAGCGCTGCTGAGTAACTCGCAGGGTAACTCGCCGGTTCAACATTGGTGCATCATGTCAGACCTGACATTGGCGCTTCGCCGAATTCATGCATCATACTGACCAAATGCTATAGTGCATTAAGATACTATGCTGCCCTTAAAGGGTTAAGTGGTGTATAATGGATAGCTCACCCAGGAGGAGTAGCGCTGTAGTACCGACTGTCTGAGGGCCGTGCCCAGGTTGTAGTCCTCTGAGCTGTGGTGCACCTGGTGAGCCGCCCACATGAAGTTCACCTCTGTAATGTAGACAAACACTCAGTAAAGGCTGCATTCATGCATCATGCCGACCATACGGGGTGATACACTGCTGAATGGTAAGTGTATTTCACCAATGGGTTTTATGTAGGGCTGGTGGGGGGTCTAAGGACCCCATGATACGGGATCATACCTCAATTCTGTTTGTTCACTTATTTATTGATGCTTCATTGAAACTGAACCTCAGCCTCCCAGGGCGGCCACTGAACCACCACCAGGGGAGGCGGGGGCTCCTAGGGCAGCCACTGAACCACCACCAGGGGAGGCGGGGGGGGGGGGGGCACCTAGGGCAGCCACTGAACCACCACCAGGGGAGGCGGGGGGGGGGGGGCACCTAGGGCAGCCAGTGAACCACCACCAGGGGAGGCGGGGGGGGGGGGCACCTAGGGCAGCCACTGAACCACCACCAGGGGAGGCGGGGGGGGGGGGGCACCTAGGGCAGCCACTGAACCATCATTAGGGGAGGCGGGGGGGGGGGCACCTTGGGCAGCCACTGAACCACCACCAGGGGAGGCGGGGGGGGGGGGCACCTAGGGCAGCCACTGAACCACCACCAGGGGAGTCGGAGGGGGGCACCTAGGGCAGCCACTGAACCACCACCAGGGGAGGCGGCGGGGGGGGGGGGGGGCACCCAGGGCAGCCACTGAACCGGCGGGGGGGGGGCACCCAGGGCAGCCACTGAACCACCACCAGGGGAGGCGGAGGGGGGGGGGGGCACCTAGGGCAGCCACTGAACCACCACCAGGGGAGGCGGGGGAGGGGCACCCAGGGCAGCCACTGAACCGGCGGGGGGGGGGGGGGGCACCCAGGGCAGCCACTGAACCATCACCAGGGGAGGCGGAGGGGGGGGGGGGCACCTAGGGCAGCCACTGAACCACCACCAGGGGAGGCGGAGGGGGGGGGGGGGCACCTAGGGCAGCCACTGAACCACCACCAGGGGAGGCGGGGGGGGGCACCCAGGGCAGCCACTGAGCCATCACCAGGGAGAGAGAGGGGACTCCCAGGGCAGCCACTGAACCATCACTAGGGGAGAGGGGACTCCCAGGGCAGCCACTGAACCATCACTAGGGGAGTGTGTGTGTGTGGTGGGGGGAGCTCCTAGGGCAGTCGCTGAGAAACCACTAGGCCAGGGGGACTCCGCAGGGCCACCACAGAACCACCACCAGGGAGAGGGGGACTGGCAGGTACTCACCATGTGCAGCCCTGTGCACCCAGTAGTAGCCCAGGTCCACCAGGAAGAAGGCCACCACCCAGGTGATAGGGGACTCCCAGGGCAGCTCAAACGCACGGTAGTTGTTGTAGATGTAAATGTACGCAGCCGCCTCAATGTTCCTTAGCAGCAGTCTGAAAATGAATTGTAAAATGATTTGTCAAATATTGTTCTTAGGCCACACAAACAACTTTTCTCTGAATTTTTTTTTGTAAAACCGTAAAACCTTGCTTATAACACACAGGTCATAAGCGAATCAGAACCCCAGTGTGAGTTATTTCATGCACATTAGGGAGTAATAATTTTTTCAACAACAAGGGGTGGTGGTGAGAATTTGCACAGGGAGTGTGTCCAGGTCAAAAACCGGGCACACATGCGCCCTTTGAAATTGTTTTGGAGTGGGGCGGGAGTTGTCTGTTCCCGGATAGAATCATCCGATCTCTATTCGCTCTGTATGGACCAATTAGTCAAATTTCTTTGATTTCCAGAGACAGGAGATATTGTTGATAGATAAGAAAATCATGTAAGTAACTGTCCAAAAAGGGGGTGAATCCAAAGTCCCTATGTACTAGGTGCATGATCTCTCCACGATAACCTATATACAATGTATATACCTACATCGGTAATATTAGATGAACCCATTTCTATTTCTAATCTGTACCAACATTGTTATCTAGCCGTATAAGAGCAGCATAATGGTTTAATCGACTTCATGATACATGAATATGTCCCTAGCAAGTAACTCACCGGAGCTACATGTATGCATTTTGCAGTTTGATACACATCCTTAGGGTCGACATTATGCACCAATGCAGCGCTGGTGAATAACTCGCCGGAGCTGTGTTGTTGGCATCATGATTACAAGTGATGTCATATGCTGTCGTCAAATGGTTGAACCTTTTATAAGCTATGCGTTACAGTTAGGTACCGAGTACTGATAAGCCTGAGTACAAGGTCGTTAGAATGTTATCAATTACTACCGGTAGCTTTATGATTGTTGCTATTTCAAAACAAATTTAGCTTTTATTTCCCACATACTAGCAGTAGTCAATTTATTTGATTCTTTAGAACAATGACTTACATGTGGGTATACTAAATCGATGCGTGTATGCTATGTGATAAACACAATGATTGCAACTATGTGTCTCCACATGAAATAATAACACATTCTGTGGGGAGGGGTGTATCAATACCTACAGTGGGAGTTGAGATATGAGGCCGGCAGTGACAGAGGAGAGGGTGTCGTTCCACCTGGGGAAGGGCTTGTCCTTCTGTATGTGTAAAAACACCATCTCAACCACGGCCATCAGGATGAAGAACGGCGTCGCCTGTAAATAGTCAACAACCATATAAAATTACTTGATATCCATTATAATTATGTATATATGGGTCTAACCCCCTAAAATCGGCAGGGCAACATGACTCATGAGCATGTTTTGAGGCTTATCGACATGGGACATGGGTACATGAATTTAGTAAAATACCGGTAGAATTATTCAATTTTTTTATTTTATTAGGTCCTAGATCAAAGTATCACAATAGTGTTCCACCACAAATAAACCAGCTGATGCAGCGGAGCGACTGTTTCAACAACGTTGCGTTTGAATACCTTTACAATTGTAGACTTTCGCTCAGAGCAACATGAGCATTTTCTCTATTGTAGACTACATGGAATTATCTATTTGGCATAACAGAAATTAGGCAGGTGTTTTTCCAAATATTAAAGACGTTGCATTTCAATTTGGAACAATAATATACACTGACCTTCATCCTTGCATATAGGGGGAGAGTGCTTATTACGTCAAATACCTTCTGGTAGCCAGTACTGACCGGTGACTATAATCGATACCGGTATGTTTTAATCAAACTGTGGACAACACGTTGAACAAGTCAACCCTGCCCACAAAGTGCCACGCCCATTTTCCCATTCACTTCTCCAAACTAGATTCCACGGTCTCAAACATACCCCCCACCCCACGGGCCATGTCGATGATTAATAGTAAATCTCACTCTATTAATAGTATTAACCTAGCTTACATACTGACCTGGTTGACATAATTCGGCACGGCTTGATGTTTCTCATACGTAGTTTCAGCTGGGGTGACAAGGTAGAAAAGTTGCCTGGCTCCAAATGACAGCCCAGAAAGTGAAGCCAGGTTGGCCTGAGGCAGAGCCTGACTGCTCAAATTAGACGCCATGGTAGGGTTCCTCTCATGCGGATCAGATCTCCCAAAATGTCATCTACCGAACAGAGGTCTTTCTATAGCATGACACTATCTGAAACAATCTACTAGGTTACAAAGTTCAACTCAGTATCTACAAGTTACCAAACCATAATAAATACTGGGCCATGGTTCGTCGATGCTAGTACCAAACACGAGGTGGCAGCACAATTGCGCCCAGACATGGCAAGACATGCCGCGATAAGATACTTCGGTATCGGATTTCTCAGGAATGGGAGCACCTATTTTATAAACCAACATATCAGCAAAGTCTTTGTTGACCGTACAATATTTTTGCTATGGTATCTCTTGCAATATTTCGTTTTATGGACGTGAAAATGCGTAAAGCACCGCGACGGGAGGTTGGCTCTCTCGTCAAAGGGTTCCCCCGTGTGTGTGACGTCATCAGAAGCGGGAATGATGTCACCTCTACACAAGGTTCCATGACGTCACGCAAATGAGCCCCGGTCTGCCATTTTTTCCAGGTTGGCATACCCATAAGTTGCACCCCTCGCCCTACACCTCTCGACCCACTGGGGGACACAGAAAGCTGCCCTCTCTCGACCTACATCTCTCGACCCACTGGGGGACACAGAAAGCTGCCCTCTCTCGACCTACATCTCTCGACCCATTGAGGGACCCATGATATTTCCCTCTCTCGACCTACACATATCAACATTCAAGGGAGCAATTATCCTTGCCTCTCTCGACCTTGCACCACAGGACCCATTCCCTCAAACTCACCCCTATCTTGCACCATACAGCCTATGGGGTCCCCACCTTGCACCATAGGACCCATGTCAGGAAAGTGCCCCCTACCTTGCACCATACGGCCTATGGGGTACCCACCCTGCGCCATAGGACCCATACCAGCAAAGTGGCCCCTATCTTGCACCATACGGCCTATGGGGTCCCCGCCTTGCACCATAGGACCCATGTCAGGAAAGTGGCCCCTATCTTGCACCATACGGCCTATGGGGTCCCCGCCTTGCACCATAGGACCCATGTCAGGAAAGTGGCCCCTATCTTGCACCATACGGCCTATGGGGTCCCCGCCTTGCACCATAGGACCCATACCAGCAAAGTCACCCCTACCTTGCACCATACGGCCTATGGGGTCCCCGCCTTGCACCATAGGACCCATGTCAGGAAAGTGCCCCCTACCTTGCACCATACGGCCTATGGGGTCCCCACCCTGCGCCATAGGACCCATACCAGGAAAGTGGCCCCTATCTTGCACCATACAGCCTATGGGGTCCCCGCCTTGCACCATAGGACCCATGTCAGGAAAGTGCCCCCTACCTTGCACCATACGGCCTATGGGGTCCCCACCCTGCGCCATAGGACCCATACCAGGAAAGTGGCCCCTATCTTGCACCATATGGCCTATGGGGTCCCCGCCTTGCACCATAGGACCCATACCAGCAAAGTCACCCCTACCTTGCACCATACGGCCTATGGGGTCCCCACCTTGCACCATAGGACCCATGTCAGGAAAGTGCCCCCTACCTTGCACCATACGGCCTAAGGGGTCCCCACCTTGCGCCATAGGACCAATACCAGGAAAGTGGCCCCTACATTGCACCATACGGCCTATGGAGTCCCCTCCTTGCCCCATAGGACCCATGTCAGGAAAGTGGCCCCTATCTTGCACCATACGGCCTATGGGGTCCCCGCCTTGCACCATAGGACCCATACCAGCAAAGTCACCCCTACCTTGCACCATACGGCCTATGGGGTCCCCGCCTTGCACCATAGGACCCATGTCAGGAAAGTGCCCCCTACCTTGCACCATACGGCCTATGGGGTCCCCGCCTTGCGCCATAGGACCCATACCAGGAAAGTGGCCCCTATCTTGCACCATACGGCCTATGGGGTCCCCGCCTTGCACCATAGGACCCATGTCAGGAAAGTGGCCCCTATCTTGCACCATACGGCCTATGGGGTCCCCGCCTTGCACCATAGGACCCGTACCAGGAAAGTGGCCCCTACCTTGCACCATACGGCCTATGGGGTCCCCGCCTTGCACCATAGGACCCATGTCAGGAAAGTGGCCCCTATCTTGCACCATACGGCCTATGGGGTCCCCGCCTTGCACCATAGGACCCATGTCAGGAAAGTGCCCCCTACCTTGCACCATACGGCCTATGGGGTCCCCACCCTGCGCCATAGGACCCATACCAGGAAAGTGGCCCCTATCTTGCACCATACGGCCTATGGGGTCCCCGCCTTGCACCATAGGACCCATACCAGCAAAGTCACCCCTACCTTGCACCATACGGCCTATGGGGTCCCCACCTTGCACCATAGGACCCATGTCAGGAAAGTGCCCCCTACCTTGCACCATACGGCCTAAGGGGTCCCCACCTTGCGCCATAGGACCAATACCAGGAAAGTGGCCCCTACATTGCACCATACGGCCTATGGAGTCCCCTCCTTGCCCCATAGGACCCATGTCAGGAAAGTGGCCCCTATCTTGCACCATACGGCCTATGGGGTCCCCGCCTTGCACCATAGGACCCATACCAGCAAAGTCACCCCTACCTTGCACCATACGGCCTATGGGGTCCCCGCCTTGCACCATAGGACCCATGTCAGGAAAGTGCCCCCTACCTTGCACCATACGGCCTATGGGGTCCCCGCCTTGCGCCATAGGACCCATACCAGGAAAGTGGCCCCTATCTTGCACCATACGGCCCATGGGGTCCCCGCCTTGCACCATAGGACCCATGTCAGGAAAGTGGCCCCTATCTTGCACCATACGGCCTATGGGGTCCCCGCCTTGCACCATAGGACCCGTACCAGGAAAGTGGCCCCTACCTTGCACCATACGGCCTATGGGGTCCCCGCCTTGCACCATAGGACCCATGTCAGGAAAGTGGCCCCTATCTTGCACCATACGGCCTATGGGGTCCCCGCCTTGCACCATAGGACCCATGTCAGGAAAGTGCCCCCTACCTTGCACCATACGGCCTATGGGGTCCCCGCCTTGCGCCATAGGACCCATCCCAGGAAAGTGACCCCTACCTTGCACCATACGGCCTATGGGGTCCCCGCCTTGCACCATAGGACCCATGTCAGGAAAGTGCCCCCTACCTTGCACCATACGGCCTATGGGGTCCCCACCCTGCACCATAGGACACATACCAGCAAAGTCACCCCTACCTTGCACCATACGGCCTATGGGGTCCCCACCTTGCACCATAGGACCCATGTCAGGAAAGTGCCCCCTACCTTGCACCATACGGCCTAAGGGGTCCCCACCTTGCGCCATAGGACCCATACCAGGAAAGTGGCCCCTACATTGCACCATACGGCCTATGGAGTCCCCTCCTTGCCCCATAGGACCCATGTCAGGAAAGTGGCCCCTATCTTGCACCATACGGCCTATGGGGTCCCCTCCTTGCACCATAGGACCCATGTCAGGAAAGTGCCCCCTACCTTGCACCATACGGCCTATGGGGTCCCCGCCTTGCGCCATAGGACCCATACCAGGAAAGTGGCCCCTATCTTGCACCATACGGCCTATGGGGTCC
The DNA here is from genome assembly GCA_947462335.1 of Harmothoe impar. NCBI lineage: Eukaryota > Metazoa > Annelida > Polychaeta > Phyllodocida > Polynoidae > Harmothoe > Harmothoe impar. The sequence continues at coordinate 7,207,082 of OX381721.1, read as the reverse complement.
CCGCCTTGCACCATAGGACCCATGTCAGGAAAGTGGCCCCTATCTTGCACCATACGGCCTATGGGGTCCCCGCCTTGCACCATAGGACCCGTACCAGGAAAGTGGCCCCTACCTTGCACCATACGGCCTATGGGGTCCCCGCCTTGCACCATAGGACCCATGTCAGGAAAGTGGCCCCTATCTTGCACCATACGGCCTATGGGGTCCCCGCCTTGCACCATAGGACCCATGTCAGGAAAGTGGCCCCTATCTTGCACCATACGGCCTATGGGGTCCCCGCCTTGCACCATAGGACCCATACCAGCAAAGTCACCCCTACCTTGCACCATACGGCCTATGGGGTCCCCGCCTTGCACCATAGGACCCATGTCAGGAAAGTGCCCCCTACCTTGCACCATACGGCCTATGGGCTCCCCACCCTGCGCCATAGGACCCATACCAGGAAAGTGGCCCCTATCTTGCACCATACAGCCTATGGGGTCCCCGCCTTGCACCATAGGACCCATGTCAGGAAAGTGCCCCCTACCTTGCACCATACGGCCTATGGGGTCCCCACCCTGCGCCATAGGACCCATACCAGGAAAGTGGCCCCTATCTTGCACCATACGGCCTATGGGGTCCCCGCCTTGCACCATAGGACCCATACCAGCAAAGTCACCCCTACCTTGCACCATACGGCCTATGGGGTCCCCACCTTGCACCATAGGACCCATGTCAGGAAAGTGCCCCCTACCTTGCACCATACGGCCTAAGGGGTCCCCACCTTGCGCCATAGGACCCATACCAGGAAAGTGGCCCCTACATTGCACCATACGGCCTATGGAGTCCCCTCCTTGCCCCATAGGACCCATGTCAGGAAAGTGGCCCCTATCTTGCACCATACGGCCTATGGGGTCCCCGCCTTGCACCATAGGACCCATACCAGCAAAGTCACCCCTACCTTGCACCATACGGCCTATGGGGTCCCCGCCTTGCACCATAGGACCCATGTCAGGAAAGTGCCCCCTACCTTGCACCATACGGCCTATGGGGTCCCCGCCTTGCGCCATAGGACCCATACCAGGAAAGTGGCCCCTATCTTGCACCATACGGCCTATGGGGTCCCCGCCTTGCACCATAGGACCCATGTCAGGAAAGTGGCCCCTATCTTGCACCATACGGCCTATGGGGTCCCCGCCTTGCACCATAGGACCCGTACCAGGAAAGTGGCCCCTACCTTGCACCATACGGCCTATGGGGTCCCCGCCTTGCACCATAGGACCCATGTCAGGAAAGTGGCCCCTATCTTGCACCATACGGCCTATGGGGTCCCCGCCTTGCACCATAGGACCCATGTCAGGAAAGTGCCCCCTACCTTGCACCATACGGCCTATGGGGTCCCCGCCTTGCGCCATAGGACCCATCCCAGGAAAGTGACCCCTACCTTGCACCATACGGCCTATGGGGTCCCCGCCTTGCACCATAGGACCCATGTCAGGAAAGTGCCCCCTACCTTGCACCATACGGCCTACGAAGAGGTGGACTAATCCCACGCCTGTTGAGGGAGGGTAGGATGCGTGGTGGCTTTTCCCGCGTATTGTGTGGAATGGTGGCTAGCATTTATCAATTCATATAAACGAGTGGACTGATTTGTTGAGAGAAGAAATAAATATGAAATGAAATATTGATTTCAAAAGGAAGTATTAACTTACGATTTGAAGTTCCTTTACGTGCTCTGGTGGTCCGGTGACGTGGGTTTGGATAATGGTGATGTGTCGTTTCATCTTGGAAACACAACATTACTTGTTGAACAAAAACATTGTCACAGTATAAAGCCTGGACAAGCGAACTGATAAAACAGTTATTCTTTCGGTTTGCTATCCCACGCATTTCGGAAATGTGGCGTATCTCTTGAGAGTAGGAAAGATTTTCTAACTTTCAGGACGAGCAGTAGACTCCCGGGAGTTGACGAGTTAGGCCTACTTACTCAGGATGAGCCTGTCAGGTATGACCGGCGAGCCCGGCGAGCCCGGCGCTGCGGGCGCCCGCGTGTTCAAGCCGACGGCGGGAGACGCTACTCCCGCCGCCGGCACACGCAGGCGCGCGCCGGCCCGCATAGGCGGCGCTCCAGTCGGCACTCCCGCCGCCGCCAGGCGACGCTCATCCCGCACATTGTTTCCCACAGACCAGCATAAGGGTCACCCCTTTGATGTACACTAACAGGGGTAGACAAACTATGGAGGGGTATTGTGTGACTGTCTCTCTGACTGTTACAACCCTCCAACCACTGTCAACTGACACTAACACTCAAGATGCCATGCTGGTGGCCTGGCCCCCTTAAATAGGGTCAGGTCCCAGCACTGGGCATCTCCATCCTCACTCTACACTTGGACACCACAGAGCAAGGACCTCTCCACTGACTGAGAACAAGGCTATAGGCTATGCCCTACTAGGCCCAACTATCAGACATGGTGTAGGACCCCCTTGGCTCTAGTCCAGTACTAACCTCAGGGTTATTAGGTATATTTACCAAGACCTATATTATTGTGTGGATAGGTGTAACTGAGTGGAACCTACATTGTACTTACTGTACTGTTGCTGTCAACTTGTAATAAATACCAACTATACTACAAGACCACAAGACTTAGTCAACTTACCTCATATCATATTAAAGGGATCTCCCAACTAAGGGGATTCCTTGTATGACAAAGTGGTGGAGAAGTCCTAACAAGATCCCACAAGCTGGCAGCACAGACTACCAAGACTCACCTCCGCAGCAAAGGACCAGCTACCCCTGGATCTCTACCCAACAGGAGGAGGAGACCCAGCTCCAAGGAGTCATCCAGGAGCTCCACTCCAACACCCTCAGCTTCACCACACCACACCACTCAAGAGAGTGACTTCCAAGGCAAGCTTCACCTGGACACCCTAGCTGCCCTGGACAGTATCCAGGACACACAGAGTGACTTGTTCTCAAACGGTCAGCATACCCCAGGATCAGGTATGAGTGACGATGAGACAGTACCCCCAGGCCAGGCAGCCAAAGAGGAGGCTGAGGCACTTCTACTCATAGCCCAGAATGTAGAAACTCATGTGGATAAGACACTTAGGCCTGAACTAACAGCCCTACACACCACACATGAGGAAAGCACCAGCCGAGCCTTAAGGAAGGCCAAAGAGGAACAAGAGAAGGAATTAATATTACTCAGACAAGCCAACCAGGCACTGAAGAACTCTATGGAGACCCAAAAAGCTGAAGCCGCTCAAGCACTACTTGATATGCAAGCTCATCTACAAGTGACAATGAAAAACCAGCTAGCTGAGGCCCTAGCCTCACTCAAGTCAGGTGCACCCAATACCCAAGGAGTGAACCTGACTAACACTGACACCTCCTCAGCACTCCTAGATGCCTTGAAAGAGGAAAGAGTTGCAAGGGAGGCATCTTTCAGTGGGTTAAGGGACCAGCTGAAACGGGACAAAGAGGAAAAATACTGTGATATTCTACAGCCAGAAAAATTTTCACAGTCCTCTCTCACACAATCCGCCAGGAGGCACTGCACAGACTATGAACAATACTTTGATTCCAGATATGGGTACCATCCCAGTAACAGAATCAAGTATTTCTCAAACTACCTAGATGGTAAGGCAAAAATTTGGTACAAAGCCTATAGGACAGCCCATCCAACAGCAGACTATGAAGAAATGAAGGCAGCTTTTCTGAAATACTTCAAGAAGGAGGACGACAGATTTGATGCTAAGGCATTGAGGAAGCAAAATCCAAAAGAATCTGTATCAGACTATGCCATGGCCTTACAAAAGATGGCCACAGCTCACAACAAGTCTGAGGAGAGAACAAGGGAAGCCCTGCTACATGGTCTAAGGGACGACATCAGTGCAGTAGTCATCCACAGGGAAGCAACTACATGGGATAAAATACTTGAAGTTGCAGAGGAGTATGAGAACCAACAAACAGTCTCCACTGGTAACATTAAAGACGAGATAAAAGCAGAATTAGGCTCAGAGCTACAGGAAACAATAGAATCCATGCAGGCACAACTGAAGTCTGTGACACATGTAAACTCTATGATTGTGAAGCAAACAAAGTCACAGAAAAATGGAAACCCCTCAAAGAAAGCCAAATCAGACCCAAAGACAGTTCAAATGGATCACTCATCAGAGGATGAAGACCAAAGCCTAAACCTCATGTCAAATGAACATGTGAGGAGGCAAGAACAAAGGGCACTGAAGGATCAAGGTAAACCCAACAACAGCCAACAAAGGAACTCTGGAAATAACAGAGGAGGCTACCGAGGCAAAAACTTTGACCCAAACTTCAGAAATAGCAACAGAGGAGGACAACGAGGCAGAGGTGGATACAGCCAAAATAACAGCCGAGATCACCAAAGCAACAGTCAGGACACCAGCCGTAGAGATAACAGCAGAAGTCGTGACAACAGCAGACACCGTGATAGTAGCAGAAATCGCGACTACAATCGCCGTGATAACAGCAGAGACCGTGATTACCACCGTCGTGACCAGAGCAGAGATCGTGACTACAACAGAGGTCGGGATCAAAACCGTCGTGACTACAGCAATAGTCGTGACAGACAGCATGACTACAACCGCAGTCGTGACAACAGCAGAGGTCGAGACAGCTACAATGGCTACAGATCCAACACACAAGGCTACAACCCCCAACAGCAGCCCCAACAGCCACCTCAAGCTATCCAGCCTGACGTGCTTCAACAGATCAAGCAGCTACTAGGATCTTCAAACTCGGGAAACTAGAGACCCACAGCGCCGCTGGGCCAGTGCGTTGTGAGCCTCTCCAACCCCCCATCAAGATCCAAGATCAACAATCCCTAGGACAACCAAAGACAATTGCTAGTATAGCAGAGACAATCCCCCAGATGCACACTGGGAAATCAAGCCGACCATCAGTGATTCACATCACACCTCAACAAGATGCATCGCAAAAGGAAATGGGTGAGAGTACCAAAATTTCTGTTGAACTTCTTAAAAATGGCTGTTTAAATGCAAGATTCTATGAACACACTGAAATACCTTGTTTAGTTGACACCGGTGCCACTATCACCTGTGTCAGGGATACTTTTCTTAGGGAAATTCAGAAATCTCGAGATGTTGAAATCAAAAAGAGAAAGTTCAATGTACACTTAGCAGACGGATCCATATGCCATGTAAGACAAGCAGCAGTATTGAAATTCAAAATTCATGGTACCAGATTCGAATTCCCATTCTCAATTATTCCAAATCTCACAAAGCCAGTTGTCCTAGGCACAGATTTCTTAAAAGCAACACGATCACAGATCGAATTCAATGTAGACCCAGAGCTACAAGTCAAGCCAGTCCGAGCTGTTAGGGAGGCTACAATCCTTCCTTTCACAGAACTAGCAGTTCTAGGACAAGTCACATCCCTCAAATGTTTAGAAGGATGTGTAGGCACATTAGACAATTTGCAGAGGAACAACAGAGTTCCATACCTAGTTCAAAAGGGAGTAGTAACACCCTCAGAAATGAACAGGCACCCAATCATACTGCTCAATACAAGCCACCGACCATACAAGGTGAGGAAGGGTGATATAATAGCCCTATTCACAGAGGTAGATCCCTCTGAGTTACATCAACCAGATACTGACATCCCTACTGAGGAACCCACACTACAAGTGCTAGACACTGAAGAGAATTGTAGTGACACAGAGTCAGACTGTGCCTCAGTATATGCAGATCCAGATACAAACCGTGGAGATGACACTGATGATGAATTGGCCACAATTCACAGTGAGGCTCATGACATTATGCCAGACATAATGGAAAATGTGCCACCCAAATGTGTACTAACAGATATTGGACAAGAGAGACTCCAAAAGTTACTCCACAAGTATCAAGATGTATTTGTAGGAAAAGACAATGACATAGGTACAACCCACCTATATACACATTCAATTCACATCAAACCAGATGCAGTACCATGTCACTACCTACCATACAGGCAGACGCCTGAGAAGCAAGCTAAGATGGGAGAAGTCTGTGAAGACCTAGTCAGACAGGGCATCCTCAGAGAATGTGCAGAGGGACCCTGGGCATCCAGATCATTTTTAGTACAGAAAGCATCTGGAGGCCAACGTCTAGTCACAGACCTACGCCACGTCAACGCTAATATGATAAACCAAGCTTTATCAACGCCACGTGCAGACGACACACTAGACATGATAGGGTCACTCAAACCTACTGTTTTCAGTAAACTAGATGCGCAACAAGGGTTTTTCCAAATTCCCATAAGAAGGGAGGATCAACACAAAACTGCTTTCATAGCAAATGACAAAAAGTATGTCTATCAAAAGATGCCGATGGGTTTGGCTACCGCGCCGGCAGGATTTTGCCATCTAGTAACTCTAATTCTCAACAAACTGAAATACAAATGTGCCCTACCATACCTAGACGACATTCTAGTCCTATCACCAGATGTAGAACGACATTTTTCAGACCTTGAAGATGTCTTCAAAAGCCTGAGAATTGGGAAACTCAAGCTAAAGAAATCAAAATGTGAATACTTCACAGATAGGATAGATTTTTTAGGAATGCGTGTCACACCAGATGGTTTACAACCATCCCCAGAAAAGGTGGAAAGTGTCAAAACTTTTCCCACCCCAAAATCCGTGAAACAAGTCAGATCATTCACAGGACTATGCCAATACTTCAAAAAGTTCATCAAAGACTATGCCAATATTGCTAGGCCACTGTACGACCTACAAACAAACCTAAAGGTTTTCAAATGGAATGAGGATGCAGACAATGCTTTCAAAACATTGAAACATGCACTCTGTACCCATGCACTATTGAGATACCCAGACTATGACAAAGAATTCAGTCTAGCAACAGATGCTTCAAATGTGAGCCTAGGAGCTGTTCTATCACAACGCAGTAGTGAAGGAGTACTGAGACCAGTAGCCTTCGCAGGTAGAACACTATCAAAGCATGAAAGAAACTACAACACAACAGAAAGAGAGCTACTAGGTGTAGTATATGGGATACTACATTTTAGGCACTACTTAGAAAGTAGACACTTTCAGTTGTACACAGATCATGCAGCTCTAATACCACTCCTCACAAACACAGGTTTGACCCACAGGTGGGCCAGATGGGCACTGGATATCCAACAATTTGCATTCACAATACAACACGTAAAAGGAGATGACAACATTCCTCCAGATGTGATGTCAAGAAGAGAATATCCAGATGCACCACCAATGACCAACCCCCCACCACCTCCAAGAAGGAAAAGGGCAGCCACCAGAACCAAATTCTCTAAAATCCAAACCAAGATACCATTCAACAGAGATGACCCACCAAAAGCAATTGACAGACCAAAACCAGTGATCAGAGGTATCTTAAAAGAGACCACCCATTATGTGTTCTGTCATTGTGAAAGGGAATACTGTGAAGAGTATCCAGAAAACTGTTTTACCCCGGTTGAGACCAACAGGATTGCACAGATGGTGAAAACCACACCTCGTGAACCACCACACAGTGCATCAGAAAATCAGTTGGAAGAAAAACTGCATAAAATTGCTTCAATCACCAAGGTAGTCAGATTTGCAAAAGAACAGCTGGATATGGAGGAAGAACAGGACAGAGACATTTGTGTTGTCACCACACGTTCAAAAGCAAAACGGTCGGTTGCAGAGGATACAAGGTCTAATGACCACCCTCAGCAATTAGGCCTAAAAGCCAAAAAGAACAAAGTGTCAACCAAATCCTCTTTCCCTACTAAATCCCCCATTTCAACACCCAGCACACCCACAGCCAATTTGCAGAAGCACTCAGACAGAGCAGGTACTGCACAGAAGGCTCACAAAAGCAAATCTGACCCCCATCCCAAAAGAACAAAGGCCGCCTCCACCAGCACAAACAGAGGAGCAGCCAGTTCAAAGGAGCAGACAGTCAACACAGACATAGCAGTTGAACAACCAAAGAAACAGACAAAGACCAGACCTGCACCAAAATCTCCTGAAACAATCCAGGCAGAGAAAGACAAAGAAAGGCTGGCACAGCATATAATGGAATTAGACCAGATGTTAGACCAAATCCCAGACAGTTCAATCAACTCCACACTGTTGAAAGAAGAACAAAGGAAGGACACTGGACTAATACCCATTATAGACTACCTAGAGAAAGGTGACCTACCTGTAAAAAGCACTGAAGCAACAAGGATTAGGAATAATGCTCAGCATTACCTACTCCTAGACAACATTCTAGTACACATATCCCCTACATCATGGAGAAAAACAGACACAGTACCACTACAAGTTGTAGTCCCAAAAACTTGGGTTGAAAACATACTGCAACACTTCCATGACTCACCAATGGCAGGTCATGTAGGTACTTCAAAAATGATGTCTTCTCTCATACCTAGGGTATATTGGAAATCTATGATGGCTGATGCAAATCAGTATGTGTCAACATGTGACACTTGCCTAAAAGCAAAAAGGGCAGTGCACACCCACAAAACACCAATGACTGTAAGGGACTATATGCCAACCCCCATGAAGCACCTGAACTTAGATGCTGTGGGACCACTCCCAGAAACAGCCAGGAAAAACAAACACATACAAGTTTGCATAGATTATTCAACTAGATATGTCATAGCATATGCCACAAAGGATCTCACAGCAGAAACCACACAACATGAGTTCTACAAGAACGTCATATGTCAGCAAGGTGTACCAACTTCAGTTCAAACTGACAATGGCACCTGCTACACAGGCAGCAATTTTAAGAAACTGATGAACACCCAGAAGATAAGACACGACCTGTCAAGTCCATATAGACCACAATCAAATGGATTAGTGGAAAGATTCAATGCCAGTATAGGAACAGCATTAAGGACTTTCTGTTCTCAGAATCAGAAAACATGGGACCTGTATATAGAATCAATTACATTTGCATTGAACAACACAGAGTCCCAGACAACAGGTTACACACCATTCTTCCTACTGCATGGCAGAAACCCTCAAACCATTGTAGAAACTGCCCTAAACATAGAGGAAGAAATCAAAACAGTAGCAGAGCATGTATCTGGAATGATACTGTCTCAAGATGAGTCTAGAAGAAAGGCAATAGACAGAGTCAAAAAGCTACAACAAGGAAGGAAGTCAAGATATGACAAAAAGCTTACACCACAAGCTATACTTCCACTAGATATTGTATATATCAACATTCCCAGAATTCTGCTGACCACAGATTCAAAGAAGCTTCAACCCCTATTCATGGGACCATATGTTGTTGCAGAAAGACCAACCCCAACCAGCGCAAGGTTGAAGAACCTATCAAATAACCTACTAGTCCCCAGACCAGTACATATTGATAGGCTCAAAAAGGTCACAACACTGAGGAAAAACGAGTTTGCACACAGACTCATTCCCCACACCTCAAAGTTTATCCACAGGATAACAAGGGATAAATCCCAAATCACACTCACCAAAGAGTCAGTTGGTCTAAACCAAATAGTACCCAGACCAGCCCACCACAAGGTGAAAAGAAACTCCAGGCAAGGGAAAATATCTAAGTAAATTACTTTTATATATTGACATGATCATATGGAATATCTATACCCACAGACTATGAATAATAGTCAAATAAGTATATACACTCTATATGAAGGAAATCAAATTTCCAACAACTGTCCAAATCAAGAATGATAAGTAGGAATTTTCATATCAGCATAGGATATGAACCCACACAAAGGACAGAAAAGACAATATACACTATATAGGTTACAAAACAATGTGCACACAAAGTAGAATCAAAGGACAGATTACTACAGGGTTGAAGTCTGAAACCCAAAAGGCTACACACAAAAAGCCAAAAGAGACTACCTAAAGGGATTAGCAACCCAAGCTTGAAGAAACCACAATTATCATACTTTTGCATCAAAGGCTAGCATCCTTGAAAGAATGCAACAATGGAAATGTTTGAACCTAAATCCTGTAAAGTACATGAAACAGAGCGTGCTATGCCAAGAGACTACTGTCTAGACACACCCTTACCCTTCAAAGGACCCACACACCTGCCAGGGCATTCAAACCCCCACAGATGCAGGTAGTCCACACTAATTACCCCAGACATAATTACCCCAGTCAGACAAGCTAACACTGATGGCAGTTAACAGCCACCAGGGAAACAAAGCCAGGCCCTCAATGGATGAGGGTAGGGTGGGCTACATAAGAGGCCCTGACTCCATAGCCAACTCACCAGTTCTACTCCTGCAGCAGTCAGGTACACACCAGCTGGTCCTAGCCATACCAGTTCTCCTATAGCAGGAGGGACTCTGTCAGAAAGCAGACCACACCCACTCTACAATATCATACCCAGTTACTACAATCTTGGGAAAGGACTCTAGCACAGATTGGACATTAAGCCAACACTAGCTTGATCATGGAAAAAGGTACAGTTCAAACACTACATTGATTATTATATTACTATTGGGACCAACCAGGATTTCTGCTCTCAAAACTATGTACACAGAGGCAGCGCCAAGTGGATACTTCACATAAGCAAAAAGGATAGCTCACAAAATCAGCAAACCAATTTAAACCTAAGTATATTGCAAAAAAAACACTAGTAGAAGTCTTACTAAGACATAGAATATATTTTATATTTCAGGCATGCTAAAGCCAATCCTACTACTAGTGATGATGGCCACTTCTCAAGCCATCACATATGTGCCCACCGTTAGACAGAACGTTGGAGCCATATATGAGCCATTACCTGAACCATTGGTCAATGGGCACGATACCACAACCATGATATTGGCAATACCATACCATATACCTGCTCCACCAGAGACCGAAACCAAAATACTGGACCAGGTTATGGCACTAACATTTCCTACCTTGCATGACGACAGTTCTACCAGTCAGATATTACAGCAGGCAAGGGAACTAGATCTGTTAATAGACATAACAGACAAGGAAATTAACTCTACCTTAGCATCCATCCATTTGTCAAGGAAGGTACAGAAGAGCACCACTTGGGTTCCTAGCCCCACTCTTCAGAGGAGCAATAGGTCTTGCCACACTAGATGACGTCAAAGAGGTCATGGACCAGATAAAGAACATAGACGGCATTCTAGAAGCTTTTTCCAAGCAAGACAAAGAAGCAGCTATATTAATTGATAAGGTCACCCAACGCCAAGACAAATTTGTCAAGGCATATGTTAAGGATAAAAGTATGCTAGACCAAACCATGAACACTCTAGGCCAAAATATGAATTTATGGGCTCAAAATATGACCACATCTCTGAACACTTATGCAAATCACGAGCACACACAAAGAAGGAAGATCCAAATTTTAACTGATGCACTCACCATTATTGTAGCAAGAATGAACTATCTGCAAGCATTGCAGCGCACCACATCAGCACTCAGGATGCTATCAGCAGGCATTATGACTGCTGACATAGTACCACCAGCTGAACTAACGGAGCATCTGAATGATCTGGACATGACACTCAGAATACACTCACCAGGATCAAAGGTCGCCATAACTGACCTTGACTACTATTATTCCCAAAGAATGATATCCTACACCTATTCGGAACGGCACATATACATCCACCTGGATATCATTGTAGCATCCACTGTCTCCACCTTCAGAGTATTTCAACTGGTAACTACACCAGTACCAATCAACACCAAGGAGACACCTACAAAGGGAGTAACCCAATTAATTACTGATGTCAAATTTTTGGCTATCTCTGAAGATGGTTCACTATTTATTGAACTAACAAATGCAGATATGCTAACCTGTCCAGGAACTAAGATCAAAATTTGTACCAAAACTAGCCCGAGAATCCATAGACATGTACCTACATGCACAGTAGCAATTTATTTGAACCAAGCTCAGCAAGTCAAGGAAATGTGCCAATTTACTATCTCACCCTTGAAGAGACCTATCTCACACGCTGTAGCCATTTCACAAGATGAATATCTAGTGACCACAAATTCTCCCACCTACACAGTTACGTGTCATGGGAAACCAGCTACTACTCACAAAGCACCATCACACTCAATCATAGGTGTACCATGCCTATGTACAGTGAATATAGATCACTATTCACTACCAAATTCTAGGTTGCCATGCAACACTACAATTTCATTTCACTATGCTTTGGAGACTATAAACCTACCTTTTCTCGCGGCTCTAAATGAAATCAAAGAAATTGGACCAGACTCCAAGGCAAATCTGCCACCTTTTCCAAAGGTCAACCTATCCAGGACACTGGATATGTTAAGAAAATCAAGTAATATTGATGAATCAACATTACTAGACCTAAACCCATTCGCAAAAACCCTGCTAGATGATGCCTCCAGCCTGGCTAAGCCACTGGAAAATAGACTAATAGAGTCCTATCTATACAAATTTGCACGGCATCCAGCAGCATCTATCATACCAATGATACTTTCGGTTATAGCTACAATTTTGGCCACCTACACCCTATTCAAAATGCACAGAGGATCCACACTACTAGCTTATATGCCAACTGCAAAAGCATATAGATTTGTCACAGAGAAGCCTATGGAGAAAGTCTTCGAAACCCTATACAAGAAGGACACCACCACGGCACAAATAGAACAGGGCCCCACCCCTATTCTAACTATCCATGAGACCCATACCCTTATCATAGCCATACTATTCACACTCACCATTTACTCAGCCTACAGGCTGACCAAATATCTAAAGAGTATGGCAACCAAGCACTGTGGAAAGGGAAAAGTCACTAAGAGGACAAATCCCACAGTAGTACTAAAAGTCTACAAAGGAGACACCAACTTCTCCTTCCCCTTGCGTCCAGTGCCACATGAGTTTGATACAATTATAAAAGCTTCAGCCCCAACATACAGAGATATGATTATCAAAATGTACCCTCTCCCAAGACTAGTATTTGAATGGAATGGACCAGTAGTAATTACTACTAAGAAAGGAGAGACCGCATATTTACTGCCAGAAACTATCAATCTACCATGGCGTGCCAGGTTCAGCATAATACCAGCGCTCAGGGAACCCAATCTAGATTTTGCCATGTTACTACAAAATGACATCTCACCCCAGCCCGTTACCATGGATACCCATGAGTCAAAGCTGGAAAACATCATAATTGACGACCAAAGAGAGAGCACCAATACATTCAAAAATGTACTCACCATACTCACCCAACCACCTACAGCTGTAACTAGTGAGAAAGTACATGGGGAAGAATAACACAATTATACAGGAGTGAGATTGACCAAAACTTTTGTGAAAAGTTGGTTGGCCCTGAAAAGGACCGTTTATATTGACATTTATAGATGCCACCCACTAGTTGTTATAGTCCCCCCATCCCAAGGCCTCCCAGGACTCGGCCAACTCGGCAGCGGCAGGAGATCCAATCCACGTATCTTCACTGAAGAGCCACTCGTTCTCCTCCCTCCACTGGACAAACCGTGCCTCCAAAGTAGACAAAGCATGCTCAGCGCTGTCTGCAGCATCACCTGTCACCGTGTAAGCACATAGGCCGACAGCCAATAGGAAGTCCCAGATGACCCCATCATTTCTGGTGAAAAGCAGTCGCGGGTCATATCCATCCAGATCACGTAGGGCCTGAGCCAACAGCTCCAGAGATGCCGCCCTGCGCATGGAAATCCCGCCAGCACCAAGGAAGTACCAGCCGTGATGACGGCACACCAAAACATCACCAAAACTGGCAATGTCGTGCCGGACTTTATGCAACCACCGCGTCCTTACTGAGTCATACCGACTCAAAATACTCCTAAAAGGAGTACCAGGAGTCAGCCCCTCCAAGGTGTTTTGATCACCTAACCACAGGTCTAAGGCCTGCATGTCACCCTGCAGCCAGGCCTCAGGGAGATATGCAAGTACCTCAGGTACAGCCTCCAACTCGTCCTCCAAAATTGCCATATGCGCCATACTGTGTTATCTCAAGGGTACTCAAGGAATAAGTGATCCTACTGTGGTCTACACAGCCTTTATAACCCCTCCCCACCCCCAAATGACACTGTTCACCCTCTGAAGTGATCCCCTCACTTCAGGTGACAAGTCCATGAGAAGGCACATGATCTGCTCACCAAAAGGTGTCAACCACCGGTGTCACCGCGGCACACGACGCATCTTGCGCCGCATGACACAATAGCCTCAAGGTGCCACTCAAAAATCTGCTCAAGGTGCAAAATTTTCAAACTCTCACAATCCCAAGGTCAAAGCAAGGTCTCAGTGTGTGTCAGTAGTATCAGGAAATCAATTTTAAGGTATCCCAAAAAGAAACAGCCAATTTTTGAAAAATTGAAGTTTTACAAAAACAATTGCGTACTCTTAACCATGTCAAACTTGCTCAAACATGCATTTATATGTATGAAATTGTATTATTACAATCTAAATTGCTAATCAAACATGTCTGTATATAACACTGTATTTGCACTGTATTTTACACTGTATACCTTTGTATTATGTAAGACTATTTACAGAAAAACATGAAGCAAAAAGGGAGATAGTCCGCTGACTAACCCTAGGATACTACACAAAAGACTTAAATCTCACAGCAGCGGCCCACTGCAAAGACATTTCTGATCAAAGTGTAGATCCACAAGTTGCAAATTGCCAACACCAAGAATCTTGTAAGATTCAACTATCATTGCAGAAACAAGATACCGAGTCATTTTTATGACATTATGAACACTTACCCTCCACCGGATAAGGACAAAATATCTGCATAGAAAGGACTGTATTTGTACATACAAACTTACAAACTTAAGTAATGCAAAATGTCAGATGACACAATTATGAACACTTATCCGCCACCGGACAAGCACATAACTATGCATAAAATGTACATCACTGATTGCTATATCACGCAAATCCATAGATAAGCGCTATCTAGAAATAAGAAAACAAACTTCAAGCCGGTTGGCCTACTTTTATATAAAAGTGGCCTTGGTTTTTTTGGTATCAAACAAAAAAGTTTGTAAAAGATTATCATAAGATTTTGCATAATTTGCATTATACTCTGTATATTTGTATTCACATGTGAACATTGATATATCAAAATCCACTCAGTTCCACAAAGCACCTATTTCACCAAAGACAGCCTATTACTTGATAACACATTTTTCATCATGTTTTAGAATTAAGACAAAGATGTACCATGCTGTGTATATAATTCAAACAATGATTTGAAAAGTGTCAGATAAAGACACAATGTATTACTACACTGTATAATATGTGATTAAGAAAGTACCAAATTGGTACAAAGAAGGTTTACATACCTTATAGTTAAGTTACACTGTATATAATGTAGATGACTAGCCAAGCACAAAACCAAAATTCTCCCCAGACCTTTGGTATTTACATACTCTCACATCATCTATATTACAAAAAAAAAGTGTACTTCACTACAAAAAAAAAAATCAAAAACAAAAGGTAAATTCTATTTGCCACCAAAAATTGTGGATAAAATTCCAAAATTCACCCCAAATTTTTAGATGGAATGACAACTGACGGAGAGTTGTCCTTTTTCCCGAGGGGGAGGCACCTGTCAGGTATGACCGGCGAGCCCGGCGAGCCCGGCGCTGCGGGCGCCCGCGTGTTCAAGCCGACGGCGGGAGACGCTACTCCCGCCGCCGGCACACGCAGGCGCGCGCCGGCCCGCATAGGCGGCGCTCCAGTCGGCACTCCCGCCGCCGCCAGGCGACGCTCATCCCGCACATTGTTTCCCACAGACCAGCATAAGGGTCACCCCTTTGATGTACACTAACAGGGGTAGACAAACTATGGAGGGGTATTGTGTGACTGTCTCTCTGACTGTTACAACCCTCCAACCACTGTCAACTGACACTAACACTCAAGATGCCATGCTGGTGGCCTGGCCCCCTTAAATAGGGTCAGGTCCCAGCACTGGGCATCTCCATCCTCACTCTACACTTGGACACCACAGAGCAAGGACCTCTCCACTGACTGAGAACAAGGCTATAGGCTATGCCCTACTAGGCCCAACTATCAGACATGGTGTAGGACCCCCTTGGCTCTAGTCCAGTACTAACCTCAGGGTTATTAGGTATATTTACCAAGACCTATATTATTGTGTGGATAGGTGTAACTGAGTGGAACCTACATTGTACTTACTGTACTGTTGCTGTCAACTTGTAATAAATACCAACTATACTACAAGACCACAAGACTTAGTCAACTTACCTCATATCATATTAAAGGGATCTCCCAACTAAGGGGATTCCTTGTATGACAAGCCCACAGTGCTGCGCGGAAAGATAGAGTAAAGAATGTCCGCACCAGGTGCCTGGACATCGATTTTATGTTACAGCCGAGTCATTTATTACTAGCTGGGGGAAGTTTTTTTTCCCGACCCCCCCGCCCAACAGTATGTTTCGATATGAAGAAGGGGAAAGTGGGGGGGAGGGGGGGGAGACCACATGAGCCATATGGTGCAAGGTAGGGGCCACTTTGCTGGTATGGGTCCTATGGCACAAGGTGGGGACCCCATGGGCCGTATGGTGCAAGATAGGGGGCACTTTGATGGTATGGGTCCTATGGTGCAAGGTGGGAACCCCATAGGCCATATGGTGCAAGATAGGGGCCACTTTCCTGACATGGGTCCTATGGTGCAAGGTGGGGACCCCATAGGCCGTATGGTGCAAGGTAGGGGGCACTTTGCTGGTATGGGTCCTATGGCGCAAGGTGGGGACCCCAAAGGCCATATGGTGCAAGGTAGGGGCCACTTTCCTGACATGGGTCCTATGGTGCAAGGCGGGGACCCCATAGGTCATATGGTGCAAGGTAGGGGTCACTTTCCTGGTATGGGTCCTATGGTGCAAGGCGGGGACCCCATAGGCCATATGGTGCAAGATAGGGGCCACTTTCCTGACATGGGTCCTATGGTGCAAGGTGGGGACCCCATAGGCCGTATGGTGCAAGGTAGGGGGCACTTTGCTGGTATGGGTCCTATGGTGCAAGGTGGGGACCCCATAGGCCATATGGTGCAAGATAGGGGGCACTTTGGTGGTATGGGTCCTATGGTGCAAGGTGGGGACCCCATAGGCCATATGGTGCAAGATAGGGGTCACTTTGATGGTATGGGTCCTATGGTGCAAGGTGGGTACCCCATAGGCCATATGGTGCAAGATAGGGGTCACTTTGATGGTATGGGTCCTATGGTGCAAGGTGGGGACCCCATAGGCCATATGGTGCAAGATAGGGGTCACTTTGATGGTATGGGTCCTATGGTGCAAGGTGGGAACCCCATAGGCCATATGGTGCAAGATAGGGGGCACTTTCCTGGTATAGGTCCTATGGTGCAAGGTGGGGACCCCATAGGCCATATGGTGCAAGGTAGGGGTCACTTTGATGGTATGGGTCCTATGGTGCAAGGTGGGGACCCCATAGGCCATATGGTGCAAGATAGGGGTCACTTTGATGGTATGGGTCCTATGGTGCAAGGTGGGTACCCCATAGGCCATATGGTGCAAGATAGGGGTAACTTTGATGGTATGGGTCCTATGGTGCAAGGTGGGAACCCAATAGGCCATATGGTGCAAGATAGGGGGCACTTTCCTGGTATAGGTCCTATGGTGCAAGGTGGGCACCCCATAGGCCATATGGTGCAAGGTAGGGGTCACTTTCCTGGTATGGGTCCTATGGTGCAAGGTGGGGACCCCATGGGCCATATGGTGCAAGGTAGGGGTCACTTTCCTGGTATGGGTCCTATGGTGCAAGGTTTGCACCCCATAGGCCATATGGTGCAAGATAGGGGCCACTTTCCTGACATGGGTCCTCTGGTGCAAGGTGGGGACCCCATGGGCCATATGGTGCAAGATAGGGGTCACTTTGATGGTATGGGTCCTATGGTGCAAGGCAGGAACCCCATAGGCCATATGGTGCAAGATAGGGGTGACTTTGATGGTATGGGTCCTATGGGGCAAGGTGGGCACCCCAGAGGCCATATGGTGCAAGGTAGGGGCCAGTACCCTGGTATGGGCCCTATGGTGCAGGGAGGGGACCCAATGGGTCGTATGGTGCAACGTAGGGGCCACGTTCCTGGTATGGGTCCTATGGTGCAAGGAGAGGACCCCATAGGTCATATGGTGCAAGATAGGAGCCACTTTCCTGCTATAGGTCCTATGGTGCAAGGTGGGGGGGCCACTTTCTGGCTAAAGGTCCTATGGTGCAAGGTGGGGACCATATGAGTCATATGGTGCAAGATAGGGACCACTTTCCTGGTATTGGTTATATGGTGCAAGGTAGGGTTGGCTTTGAAGGAATAGGTCCTATGGTGCAAGATGGGGACCCCATGGGCCATATGGTGCAAGGTAAGGGCCACTTTCCTGATATGGGTCCTATGGTGCAAGGTGGGGACCCCATAGGCCATATGGTGCAAGATAGGGGGCACTTTGATAGTATGGGTCCTATGGTGAGAGGTGGGGACCCCATGGGCCGTATGGTGCAAGATAGGGGTCACTTTCCTGGTAAGGGTCGTATGGTGCAAGGTGGGGACCCCATAGGCCATATGGTGCAAGATAGGGGGCACTTTGATGGTATGGGTCCTATGTTGCAAGGTGGGAACCCCATAGGCCATATGGTACAAGTTAGGGGTCACTTTGATGGTATGGGTCCTACGGTGCAAGGTGGGAACCCCATAGGCCATATGGTGCAAGATAGGGGGCACTTTCCTGGTATGGGTCCTATGGTGCAAGGTGGGGACCCCATAGGCCATATGGTGCAAGATAGGGGGCACTTTGATGGTATGGGTCCTATGGTGCAAGGTGGGTACCCCATAGGCCATATGGTGCAAAATAGGGGTCACTTTGATGGTATGGGTCCTATGGTGCAAGGTGGGAACCCAATAGGCCATATGGTGCAAGATAGGGGGCACTTTCCTGGTATAGGTCCTATGGTGCAAGGTGGGCACCCCATAGGCCATATGGTGCAAGGTAGGGGTCACTTTCCTGGTATGGGTCCTATGGTGCAAGGTGGGGACCCCATGGGCCATATGGTGCAAGGTAGGGGTCACTTTCCTGGTATGGGTCCTATGGTGCAAGGTTTGCACCCCATAGGCCATATGGTGCAAGATAGGGGCCACTTTCCTGACATGGGTCCTCTGGTGCAAGGTGGGGACCCCATGGGCCATATGGTGCAAGATAGGGGTCACTTTGATAGTATGGGTCCTATGGTGCAAGGTGGGGACCCCATAGGCCATATGGTGCAAGATAGGGGGCACTTTGGTGGTATCGGTCCTATGGTGCAAGGTGGGGACCCCATAGGCCATATGGTGCAAGATAGGGGGCACTTTGATGGTATGGGTCCTATGGTGCAAGGTGGGGACCCCATAGGCCATATGGTGCAAGATAGGGGTCACTTTGATGGTATGGGTCCTATGGTGCAAGGTGGGGACCCCATAGGCCATATGGTGCAAGATAGGGGTCACTTTGATGGTATGGGTCCTATGGTGCAAGGTGGGAACCCCATAGGCCATATGGTGCAAGATAGGGGGCACTTTCCTGGTATAGGTCCTACGGTGCAAGGTGGGGACCCCATAGGCCATATGGTGCAAGGTAGGGGTCACTTTGATGGTATGGGTCCTATGGTGCAACGTGGGGACCCCATAGGCCATATGGTGCAAGATAGGGGTCACTTTGATGGTATGGGTCCTATGGTGCAAGGTGGGGACCCCATGGGCCATATGGTGCAAGATAGGGGTCACTTTGATGGTATGGGTCCTATAGTGCAAGGTTTGCACCCCATAGGCCATATGGTGCAATATAGGGGCCATTTTCCTGACATGGGTCCTATGGTGCAAGGTGGGGACCCCATAGGCCGTATGGTGCAAGGTAGGGGGCACTTTGCTGGTATGGGTCCTATGGCGCAAGGTGGGGACCCCATAGGCCGTATGGTGCAAGGTAGGGGCCACTTTCCTGACATGGGTCCTATGGTGCAAGGCGGGGACCCCATAGGTCATATGGTGCAAGGTAGGGATCACTTTGATGGTATGGGTCCTATGGTGCAAGGTGGGAACCCCATAGGCCATATGGTGCAAGATAGGGGTCACTTTGATGGTATGGGTCCTATGGTGCAAGGTGGGAACCCCATAGGCCATATGGTGCAAGATAGGGGGCACTTTCCTGGTATAGGTCCTATGGTGCAAGGTGGGGACCCCATAGGCCATATGGTGCAAGATAGGGGCCACTTTCCTGACATGGGTCCTATGGTGCAAGGTGGGGACCCCATAGGCCGTATGGTGCAAGGTAGGGGGCACTTTGCTGGTATGGGTCCTATGGCGCAAGTTGGGGACCCCATAGGCCGTATGGTGCAAGGTAGGGGCCACTTTCCTGACATGGGTCCTATGGTGCAAGGCGGGGACCCCATAGGTCATATGGTGCAAGGTAGGGATCACTTTGATGGTATGGGTCCTATGGTGCAAGGTGGGAACCCCATAGGCCATATGGTGCAAGATAGGGGTCACTTTGATGGTATGGGTCCTATGGTGCAAGGCGGGAACCCCATAGGCCATATGGTGCAATATAGGGGGCACTTTCCTGGTATAGGTCCTATGGTGCAAGGTGGGGACCCCATAGGCCATATGGTGCAAGATAGGGGTCACTTTCCTGACATGGGTCCTATGGTGCAAGGTGGGGACCCCATAGGCTGTATGGTGCAAGGTAGGGGGCACTTTGCTGGTATGGGTCCTATGGCGCAAGGTGGGGACCCCATAGGCCGTATCGTGCAAGGTAGGGGCCACTTTCCTGACATGGGTCCTATGGTGCAAGGCGGGGACCCCATAGGTCATATGGTGCAAGGTAGGGGGCACTTTCCTGGTATGGGTCCTATGGTGCAAGGCGGGGACCCCATAGGCCATATGGTGCAAGATAGGGGCCACTTTCCTGACATGGGTCCTATGGTGCAAGGTGGGGACCCCATAGGCCGTATGGTGCAAGGTAGGGGTCACTTTCCTGGTATGGGTCCTATGGTATGGGTCCTATGGTGCAAGGTGGGAACCCCATAAGTCATATGGTGCAAGTCGTGCTGATATAGCCAAGGCACAGGTTATATGAATGGGCTGTGTGGTGTTAGCTAGAGATATGCCACCATATGGGTCACCTCGTGCAGCGCTCAGCCAGCCCTCAGTGGGTGCCACAGCGTAGGTCGCGTGAGGAAATGTGTGGGTATGAGCGTATGATTTTTTCTCGTCAGAGCGGTGACAGTTCGTGTGCCATTTCAATCTAAAGTGGCGTTCTGCCGGGGTCTACGAGCCTAAGTCGGTGATACCAAGTGGACGATATACTTGTCTTTCAGTCCAAGTTCACACGGAACTGAGGTAAGCCCGTTTCTCGACGAAAACCTCCTCTCTTTCAGTGCCCTGAAGACGCATGGGCCTTTCGGGTCACTCGGGCCCCAACGCTCGACTCTGTTCTTCTTGACTATCTTTATTTGACAGCTCAGCGAAAGGGGAAGCTATAGCCACGAGAATACAACTAAGATTCTGTATATACCCTCCAGTATGTATTTATGTACTCACAGGGGCTATGTTCGTACGAGGAAGCGCGCTAACCGAGGCGGCTTGGCGGTGCCCTGAGTTTGAATTGACATAAATTTTGCCACTTGTGCTGGCTGTGAGTCTGACTGAGTCTTGACAAGGGGAGCGCCGCCTTGGCCGGGGCAGCCGCCCGCCTCTCTCCCGTCTTATCTGCTCCTGGGCCCCACTCGCTGCTGATACACCCTGCCCCTGGCCGTGAGCCTGCCCACTGCCTTCATGCAGCCCTAAATGATGAATGAGGACTCGCTATACACGTATTAATGCCGTGCCGAGATGAACAGACACTGAGACTGGGGAAAAGGCAGCAACAGAGAAAATACAAAAATGTCAAAATGTGGGCCAAGTCAGACAAGGATTGATGATCAGATCAGCGGATCCAGTTCAAAAGGAGCTCCTCCCGTATCATGTTGTATTATGAGATAACTATTTAGAATCGTCAATAGATGGATATTTCTATGTATGTTACAATACATGTGATAGGGGTAGCCATGAGAACGCGGACATGATATCCTAAGAATATTACCTTAATGTAGATCTCACTTCTCAGCCCTGGAGATAATAAATCCACCAGGGCCACAGCCATAGTGTGTATTAAATGCAGGCCAACTGTGCATTTTGTTGACATCAGCAATATCGCCAATATCTTATCATGACATGAGCGGTGTGGGCGGTCGTATGCAGAGGGATCACATGGAGGTGTATCATGATTACTAGATCACATTTACATCTGTGTAGATCTACATGTAGTGATGTACATGTATACATATATAGTCAGCCTCGGTCAACGTCCATCATACCATCTAGATATCCAATGGATATGCACCTTTTAATTGCCTCTTTCAAGTAGTATAGGTGTTAATTTGATGCACAGTAGACCCCTGGCAGCTACATTATTTACCCATTTGATCTAGATAAGAATCTGTTTGTAATTGTAATTGGCAGTTGGGTGTGTATTTCCCAATTATACACGCAAAATTCAAGAGAATGTCTGTCCCCAAACTATTAAACATAATGTTTGGCTGGTTGCCTCAGACTGATGTTTACTTGACTATAGGTTAATAAATATACCGGTAGGCTAAAATATATGTATTCATAGATATCATATGCAGTGTTTCTATCACTCAAGTTGAGTCTCAACAGTCCCACTCAGCACATGTGGTATTGATTTAATGACTGAAATATCATAACTTGTGCACAGTCGACATACACATTGTATCTCCTTTAAAAAATCAATGCCAACGATATTGACCTGGGTAAATCTCTTACCATTAAAATACCAAAAGATAAAACCATAGAATAGGAATTTTGCATGTATCTGTCCATATAGGTCATTTATTTTAGGTACGGTAAGTTAAAGTTGGGAAATCTAATACCTAGTTGTATAGGAACTGTTATATATCTTATATGTATATGAGGGTCCCCCTCTCGTCACCAGGCCTCCCATCCCCTTCATCCAAATTAGGATAATGGTAGCGTGCCAAAGGGCACCCTGGAACGCCCCACGACTTTGGTTAATTCTATTGCTGTTGGTAACTCATTTCGTTTCATCAGTTAGAAGCTAATACCCAGTATCACTATCACACTGATTTAACCAGCATAATGTCTACTCCTGACACCAAAACACATGGATATACGTTTTGTAGGTTGTACCAACAAAGTAAACCCCAACACGAAGCCGTGTGGTTTCATGTCTAACATTCTTGCCTCCCACATCCTAGAGTTGGCCAGACCTGACAGGCCCAGCCCTGGCTGTCACTTGCAGCCCGTACTGAGCTCATAACTTAGGCTCTGCCACCAGGGCTCTATGCACTAGTCCCTGCTGTGTACAGTGCGTGGGCGAGGGCAGGAAAAAATATAGAGCCCCTTGTGTATGTGTGTGTAAATTTATCATTGACATAAAGACACACACAAAAAGTTTTAAAAAAAATACTGGCACTTCCACAATTATCCCCAGCTAAATGAGACCCAGTGGAGGAGCAAGGAGCAGTAGACTGTTGAATCAACAACACCTGTGTGTTCAGTGGGCCTCTCAATAACAAATACATGTTCAGTTTATATGCATCAAATAGGCAAGTAGTTCTCTAGATGTGGGCAAACCTAGACGTTTTTAATTCTCTCACTGCAGGTACATCGATCCTGAAGCCACTTGTATTTTATTTTTAAGAACATTTTCAGGGACTAAATATTATATCAATCCCAACTTTCCAAGTTATATCCATGTCACTAGATTAAAGTTGTTACACAAAATCTTTGTATGGTGGTGCTATAGCCACCTCATTTTATATCACTATAGATTAACCTAGACTAAGATATCACCACAGCTCAGTTTCCACAAGTTTAAGTTTAAGCACCCCTCCCTTTTCAACCTGTTAATGTTATCCATGTACG
Organism: Harmothoe impar; assembly: GCA_947462335.1. Taxonomy (NCBI): domain Eukaryota; kingdom Metazoa; phylum Annelida; class Polychaeta; order Phyllodocida; family Polynoidae; genus Harmothoe; species Harmothoe impar. The sequence goes on along the minus strand of OX381721.1, from coordinate 7,183,102 downwards.
TAGACACGTCGACAGTGTTAAACTCAATGGGAAGCCCCTGTGTGTCTTTCAACACAGCCTCCTAGAACGATAAACTCACCACTGTGGACATTTGGGAAGGTTGCCAGCCACACCTACACAAGCTGTAGGCCCTCTATACGTGTGCAGATAGCCTGAGTACCGTCTCTACCCACTTGTCTCCATCCCGATTACTGTTAGCTCACCCTGTACACCTCCCCATGCTTTACTACCCCCCCCTATATACACACATTGCATTGTTTTATTTCCTGATTCTATATTATGTCTATATCCCCACCTGTTTTATTATAGTTACCGGTAATACCATCCTCTATCATCTCTCACTCACTCGCCCACTAACTCACTCATTCATTCACTCACTTACCTACTCCCAATTCACTCACTTACCCTCCCTCCCTCCCTCCCCCTCACACTCGCTCACTCACACTCACTCACTCACTCACTCACTCACTCACTCACTCACTCACTCACTCACTCACTCACTCACTTACTCACTCACTCATACATGTTCACTCACTCACTCATACTCGTTCACTCACTCACTCACTCACTCACTCACTCACTCACTCACTCACTCACTTCCTAACCTGAGAGGCAAACAGCAGCAAAGCTAGAAGGTGCTAGTTACCCTGTCTGTCGGTAGGTGGACTGCCTGGAGTGGTGCTGTCGCTTGTCACTGCCCCCCCCCCCCCCCCCCCCTCACCATCACCCCACCCCCTTCCGACCGTTCACATCGATATATCGACGGTCCGGACTGAGGGAGCTTTCCTCCAGTGCTAGAGGGTCTGTAGGCGCCTGGAGGAAGATCCAGCGACTCTCTGACCACCGAGGATACCTCCAGAGACCCCGCCCCCACCCACCCCCTCCCTCCAGCCTCTTCTTCACGTGCCAGATAGAGTGGCCGTGACAGACCACTAGACAAACCTGGCTCAAGGGGGAGGTGGGCGGGGGGAGGGCAAATAAAGATAGATTAAGTGAAGATGGACATCTGCGACGTGCCTTGACGCTAAATGATGATCTTTTTTTTCTTTTTAACTTCACCAATAACGATGTATTACAGGGATGAAAGTCTTCAAGTTTTTTTTTGTTTTTCTTGTTTTTTTTGGAAAAGGCTATTGCATTACATGACCTGCAGGGGCCTACATTCAAATATTTCAAGGTTTTATAAGATTCTTCATCACTTCAGAACTTCAATTTTTGATTCTAGGGCCTTGGACTTGGTGAATTTAGATGACCCTGTATGGATAAAATGCATTTTTGAACCTGTGTAGCTTAATGGTGCTAGTGTGCACTGTATGTTTAATATTTAATAGAGACATGGATATATGCCACGCTCTGACATTAAAGCTTTTGCCAAAATTGCTGAGGTAGATGCTATCCTATAAGTCTTACACATGTAATATCAACAATGACGATTAAATCAACATGCCTCGCTGAAAATATTGAGAAATACAGGAAGCCAGAAATTCCTATTGCATTTTGTACAAAGATCGGTGAGCCATTCTTATTAAAAAGACATTGACTACAACTCGCAGATACCGGTAGCAGCCAACATGTGAGGCATTTTTTCTAATCTATAATATCTGAACCCCAGAAGAGTTCACATATGATACAGCCAATTTTTTCCCACCCCCAACCAGCCCCTCCCACTCCTTCCTGCACCACCCACCACCACCACATCACCATCACCACCACCACCACCACCACCACCAATGCAGCACCACCGCCTGCAGAAACCACCAGCCGTACTCAGACGGGGCTCGGCCCACTCACACACGCCGTTGTCATGGCAACCTGAGAAGAGCTTTGGTAAGGCTAGTGTTGTGACGGGCCGGTGTAGGTGTAGCGCCACTACTCCCTCATGAGTGTGTGTGTGTGGGGGGGGGGGGGGTGTAGGCAGGTTAGTAAGTGTGGTTGAGATATGGTGTTTGGGGAATGGAGCTGGAGGGGGGGGGGGGGGGAGGGGATACTTTCACTAGTATCAGTATCGGTAACTAGACACCTACTTTTGGCTACTACACGTACCTGTCCCTATCTCCATGACATGCCCTTCACCCCTTCCCTGTCTCTCCCACTGCCTCGGTGCCTGCCTCTATATATCTTCCTAAAGATAATACCGGGGTGTGGAATCCCCCTCCCCCCACCCCCCAACTTTCGAGCAACTCAAAATACATCACTCATCAGGCATAAAAGCTCAATTTGAAATGGGTAAAACAAAAGGGTCAGAAACCTCTGTTGATCCCCCCAAACCCTGTCCTGCCTCCCTTCCTCAACTTGCCCCCCGCCGGCCCCAGTGTTGTTGACTCAGGGTAACTGAGTAATACTAAACGACCCAACCAAGGTTTAAGACGTTTTTGTTACATAGGAGAATGTCTATCATTCAGTCTGTGTTATAGATAGACATCAGAGGACCAAAGGGATAGATGGGCAAGGTCGGGGGACAGATGTTTCCTTCAAAAAAAATTTGAAATGTCTTTCCTTCTTGCTGTAATTCGCCTGCGATCTTTAGGTAGTGATTTCTCTCTTTTCCTTAAACTCTTAAGTACTCTTAAATTGCTACCCTCTAAATGAAAGGTACATAGGCTCCAGTGTTAAAGCAAAGATAGAAATGACAACTTTTGCCAATCTGTCCCATATTTCTCTCTTCACACGCAGAAATGCCATCTTCTTCACTCGAAATACCCTCAAACACACAATAAAAAAACATCAAGGTTCTTTAATTTAAATTCAATTTAAATGAACCAGGAGAGGTGGAAGCGAGGCTAGCGGATGCCACCACGTCAAAGAGTGGCGCTACTGGTACTTCTTGTATTGCGCGAGACGTCAACGTGTGCAGACGAATTTGTACCACCCGTATCTCTGCCGTTTGTCGTCCGATCGACTCGCTTTTTGGTAGGGACAAAAGGCGGTACATGCCCGCAGCCTGCAACTGTCGCCCACACCCACCTGCACACCCACACCCACCTGCTCTCCCACACCCACCTGCTCACCCACACCCACCTGCTGGCCTGAAATGGAATAACATACATGTATGACACATGACTTGAGGGTACTTTTTAACAAGGAATTCATTTCTGATGCCAGAATTGACCAATGAATTATTATAAGGGAGTACCATATCTAAGTAGATGATAAGCTCCAGCTCCAGCTTACCCTGAGTCATCTGTGAGGCCACTCACACGCTCAATCTTTGGGCGTCTCCGTGCTACGTTATTGACGCTGCCGCACGTTGCTATGGTGACGTTATCAGGAGCTGGTTCCTGTCGTGCCGTACATGAGTAGTACAGGGAGGCGGCACCTCACCGCACCTGGGCGGGGGGGGGGGGGGGTCTGATAGGCACAGGTTTGTGACCTCACTTGCCTAGGCTTTACATCATTTTCATTATGTAGCGTTTAGTTTGAATTCCCGAGTTACTTGGTCTTGTCCTGGTTACGTATGTATAGTAGGTAGGGTGGCACATCAGGTTTTCTCGATGAGTGCATGATGTGGGATGTTATGTCATGATGCATGGCATTGCATGCACCATTGCATCATGCTGACCCTACATGATTGATACACGCACGAAAGGTCTGTGTAATGCATGAATTCAGCATTGACGAGTAGACTCGCCAGGACTTAATTTCATACATCATGTCTTTCATGACTAAAAAGGACATACATCATTGAATAACTATGTGATCCACGCTATGCTAATGTTTCAACATAGCATATCTATACGTACCTATACTTAATCCCTTTTGTCTTCCCTTCCCGAAGACGTCTTTGTTTAGACTTTTAGCGCCAAGTGCAGAGTATTTATTGGTTGTTAAAATCAATGTGAGTAGTTAGACTAAGTATAGCAGGCCGACATGCCATAATAACAGCTAATTAACAGGCTCCCAGCTTCTTATTAGTGCTGTCAGTCTCTCAGGTGCTGGCTAATACTGGCGGTAAGGTGTGTATCCCTCTCATTTAGAAACTGATTACTGACTAGCAGATGATAGAAGACTAAAATAATTCCCAGCTTTTTAATCTTGATTTATAAAGGCATACATTCAATTAACATTTTGGGTGCAGTTGGGTTTTTTTGCATAGGAAATATTAAAGAAGACTGAGGAAAGTATTTGATTGTTTTATGGTTTTAAATCAAATTTCAATGGAAAACCTGAGGAGAGGAATCTCCTATAAATAAACATGTTTAACTAGGAACAAAGCAGGATTTATGTCCCTATGTACTGAATAAAGGCAACTGTGCTCTTAAAAAACAATGCCTGAGGAGAGATAGATCACGGGGGGGGGGGGGGGGACAAAACCTCTGCCTTCTCTCCTGTGGAAAAACAAGTAGAAATAGAACTTGATGGAGGCGAGGACAAAACAAGGAGCCTGAAGGTCAGATTTTTTAATTGAGGCTAATAAACGTTTATAACAACTGTAAACTCACTCACAAGCAGTGGAACCTGACATTTTTGGTTACTTTAATTTTATCTTTCGCCTTTGATTTACGTGAATTATTCGTATGGGATCATGTAATTGCTGAGGGAATTCCTTTTAACAGTCGTGGCAACATGTCTATATCCTACCCTAGGCCACTGATTTCAAAACTGCAAACATATTGTTAGCAAAAAGGTGAGTGTTAGGCAGTACTGACCCTAGGCATTTAACCCTTTAAGGGCCGCAAGTTTCTTGAATGCACTGTGCCCTTTGTCGTCATGGTGCATTATGTAGATCCTTTGAGAGTGTATCAAGCCCGTAGAGTAAGTATAATGCATGATTGTATCACCGGCGGGTTACTGGCAGGTGCTTTATTCATGCATCATTAGGGGAAATCGGCATAGTGCATTAAAGCACTATGCTGCCCTTTATAAGAGGGTTGAGCATGCCTGCCTGTAGGTATAGTACTAGTCAGCTGACTGGCGGCATGCGTGGTTCATACACCTATACACCACCCCGTCCACCCTGGAGGAGGGAGGAGGCTGATACCATGGTAACCTACGTTACCAAGGCGCTCAATGGTTGCCATAGCAACCTCCTGACGTATAACAACCAGCAGTAGAGGGAGGAGGAGGATGGGCGGGAGCGGCCAGGACGGTGTCTCTGAAGGTGGTGGTGGTGGTGGTGGTGGTGGTGGTGAGGCACCACTAGGAAGTGGTGCTGGTGGGGGAGGGCTAGACACTGTCTGCCATCTGCTGCTCTACCAGAAGCCGCAGATGTCTAACCACCAGACAGGTTTCTGCAACCAATCTGATGCCGAGGTAGATGTACAAAAATCGTCTCTCGTTGGTCCAGAGCTTAGAAATTGGGAGGAGTGGTGGTTCGGGGGTAGAGCCTGTAATTGGTTAAATTATGATTACGGTTGGCAGCACTAAGCTAGGAGAGTATAGCTAGTATGTTACTAGGAAATTACAGTACTCTCCTCCCTGTCGCCACCTAGGGTCTAGTGATGGAATGGCAAAAACTGTCTGGTGTGGGGCGGGGATGCACTATGGATGAACGGCTAGTGGAAGTTGTGGACACTGTCTAAAGCCTGTGTGCACTATGGGTGTAGGAAGTTGTGAACACTGTCTAAACCTGGGGTGCACTATAGGTGTAGGAAGTTGTGGACACTGTCTAAAGCTGGGGTGCACTATGGGTGTAGGAAGTTGTGGACACTGTCTAAAGCTGGGGTGCATTATGGGTGTAGGAAGTTGTGAACACTGTCTAAAGCTGGGGTGCACTATGGGTGTAGGAAGTTGTGGACACTGTCTAAAGCTGGGGTGCATTATGGGTGTAGGAAGTTGTGAACACTGTCTAAAGCTGGGGTGCACTATAGGTGTAGGAAGTTGTGGACACTGTCTAAAGCTGGGGTGCACTATGGGTGTAGGAAGTTGTGGACACTGTCTAAAGCTGGGGTGCACTATGGGTGTAGGAAGTTGTGGACACTGTCTAAAGCTGGGGTGCACTATAGCCTAGGTGTGGGAAGTTGTGGACTCTGTCTAAAGCTGGGGTGTATTATGGGTGTAGGAAGTTGTGGACACTGTCTAAAGCTGGGGTGCACTATGGGTGTAGGAAGTTGTGGACACTGTCTAAAGCTGGGGTGCACTATGGGAGTAGGAAGTTGTGAACACTGTCTAAATCTGGGGTGCACTATAGCCTAGGTGTGGGAAGTTGTGGACTCTGTCTAAAGCTGGGGTGTATTATGGGTGTAGGAAGTTGTGGACACTGTCTAAAGCTGGGGTGCACTATGGGTGTAGGAAGTTGTGGACACTGTCTAAAGCTGGGGTGCATTATGGGTGTAGGAAGTTGTGGACACTGTCTAAAGCTGGGGTGCATTATGGGTGTAGGAAGTTGTGGACACTGTCTAAACCTGGGTGCACTATAGGTGTAGGAAGTTATGGACACTGTCTAAAGCTGGGGTGCACTATAGGTGTAGGAAGTTGTGAACACTGTCTAAAGCTGGGGTGCACTATGGGTGTATGAATTTGTGGACATTGTCTAAACCTGGGTGCACTATAGGTGTAGGAAGTTGTGGATATTGTCTAAAGCTGGGGTGCACTATGGGTGTAGGAAGTTGTGAACACTGTCTAACCCTGGAGGGGGAGGTGGGGTGCGTACAGGTGTCAGTGTATACGGGATAATGCCCTCCAGGCTCCTCCAGTATGAAGGCCTCCCCAAGCTGCCCACACCCTACGTGCCAGCCTCAGGAGGAGCATATAGGCCTCTACTGTGGTGTACACTGTGTTCTGCCATCTTGATTTAGCTGGGTGGGGAGACATCAACTCTGCTGTCCTGTCCCGGATTGTAGGGTGATGGCCAATCTTCAATTTCATTCTAGTTTGACCAACTTTTAAAAAGAACGAAAAAGAGAAGAAAGGCGATGAATTAAAGTTATAAAGGGGAGAGGGGAAAATAACACTTTGAAAAAAAAGGCAAAAAAATTGTCCAAGATCTGTTCTAAACTACCACCATTAGCCCTGCTCGAACCCTGTGCCCGTGCTCATTGCCACCACACTGTTGGCTAACCCAACCCACCACACACCTATCCCTGCCCCACCCCGCCCAGGTTGTCATGTTTTGTTTGCAAATATATCGTTTTAGCCGCAGCATAAAAAGAGTGTGGAAACTGTGTTTGTCTCTGGGTGAGAGAGGTGTTGGTCTTGCACTGTGCCCCACATACCAAAGGGACTAGTAGTGAGGGTTAGCCCTGTAAGTTGCAAGGGCCTCATAGTGCCTTGGTTTTAATTCACTACCGTATACACCCGTTTTAGCTCAGGTCCTCAAAGAAACGCAGCTCTCGTTTTAGCACAGGGTAGAAGTGGGTTTTAAAATTCCAAAATGCATACCTCAAATAAGCGCAGGTTCCATATTGGTGCAGGTCGTGATATATAAACGTAGATAATTGCCATGAAGTAAATCGTGGATACGGTATGTCCTTTGAATGTTGCCCTGGTGAGTGTATAGACATCTGCGTGGTGATCAAGAAATTCAAATACACATAAAAAATGGAGCCATTCTTCGCACAGCACAAGCACCCCATGCAATCTGATGCATGGCCTATAATACCCTGCATTTCACTATATAAAAGTAGGAAAGATGACAGAGCGTTATCTAGTTTTTGCTCGTCATTTTGATTTATTTAAACAAAATTGTGATTTAAAATATAGTTGATCCATAAACACATGAAACTAAAATCAATGACTTGTGCAAGTCGAGTTAACTATGTTTGAGGGCAGATGAAGATGCGTCCAATCTGGTTCTAGTATCAGTGTAGACAGTGTGTTCATGTAATCAGTCCAACCCTGTGTTTTGCTGCAGGCCCAGATAAGGGATTCCCCCATACCACACGCAACCCGAGCTAAATCAATAGGAGACTTGGAGTAGGATTTTTTATGTGAGTTAAAGTTTTAATACCAAGAGAGCATTGTACCGTACTGTTGCGATATAGCAGCCTACACTTTTACATGCCTTTTATTTTACCTCCAGCGCTTATACAAGACGGGCGCTAATTTGATATCCCATCTTAGGACAATTTTTATTTTTAAGAAGCCCAGCCCTACCCACGGTGCTTACATTGTACATCAAAGTAGCAGAAAAGCCTCCACCCGATCATGTGTGTTCGTCAGTTGACAGTGTTATATACATACTGTAGTCCTACTCATTGATATTGTTATGTGAACCCTCTATAAGGACAGCCCATTTTGCCGTCACATGATGCATGAATGTACTTCAGCTAGGTTAGGGCAGAGATACACGTGCAGAGCAAATCTAAACACAAAGGGTGTTGACCTGGGAGGCAGCAGCGTGGATGGAGGGAGACCCTGGAGGAGGCGGCCCGCCCACACCTGGAGGAGCTCACCTGCCCCCCCCCCCCTTGCACACACCCCGACCATGCCAAGCTGCTCACGACGCTTCTTCTTCTCCAAGACATTGCTGCAGCCAGCTGAGGGGCTGCCAAAACCCATAACACCTCCCCCCCCCCCCACACACCTGCCATCTACCTACCTCACTCATACTTAATCCCTCCACGTCCACCCCCCCCCCCCCCGCCCCACAACACGTTGTGTTTTATCCTCATTGAACAATAACCAGTAGGTTAAGTAAAGCTTACACTAACCCCAAGGTTTTAGTCCGTTAACTCATACTATACAGTTACCCTTTACATGAGATCTTTTACCAGGTAGTCACTATTGGGTAATGAAGGATATCCGCTTAACAATTATATATACATGGGACAGAAAAAACTACTTTCCTGCTTTAAATTTGCAGGAATTTCTGATTTCTCACTAGCATTTATGTATTCATTTTAATATGTTAGCGGTAGCTAATATATGACAAAAATCGTTGTCGACTATAGAGTGGCACCTCCAATGTGATTCATATTTATGAGTGAGGTACCTTAATTTGGGTAGATTTTTTGTATCACGATATTACACTAACAGGTAGTCCGTGTAATTTCTCCTGAACAGTTTGATATATTACAGGTTTCATAGAACTGTAAGTTACATATTCAAGGCCACGTACCTGTATCCATAAACCGTCCCATGTCTATACATGTATAGGGTACGATCAGATGTCTTCCTATATTCAGGCTGTGTGCAGCACAGTATTATGATAATCTGCCATGCGGGCAGATGGTCAGTAGTCCCCACGCGGACAATGCCTTGTACAAATTTAAAAAAAAAAAAGTTGTGTAAGGCACAATGCTTTAATGCACTAATATGCACGTTTTACGCCATGATGCATCAATGCAGCACATCTGGTGTACATGCCATGGTTGCATGCATTCAAGCATCATACCGACCATACGTCAGTAATGAGAAAGGGTAAAGCACATTTAAGCCCTGTACGGCCCTTGATTTAGTAGAAGGGTTAAAATGGGACGAGGCAGATAGACAAAGAATGTACACCCGTGTGCACTATATCTGAAAGCACATGGATGTAAAGCAGCTCAAAACTGACTTGACATGGCGCCAAACTGTCTGCTATGTGGTACCCTGATTACTGCTGACAAGAAAACTGAGTAAAATGGAACAGGTTTGAATTAATCAGCTCATGAATGGCTCAGAGATGTAGAGCAGCTCATATTACTGCTTGTTTGGCTGGGAGCAGCCCAGGAGCAGCTCAGCAGTAGGTACCAGGTGGGAGGCCCCCTCACTCCCCTGCAGCTGTGGTAGCGGCTCAGGGCTGCAGCAGGTACCAGGTGGGAGGCCCCCCTCACCCCCCTGCAGCCGCGGTAGCAGCTCAGGGCTGCAGCAGCAGGTACCAGATGGGAGGCCCCCTCACCCCCCTGCAGCCCCGGGAGCAGCTCAGGGCTACAGCTGGTACCGGGTGGGAGGCCCCCTCACCCCCCTGCAGCCCCGGGAGCAGCTCAGGGCTGCAGCAGGTACCAGGTGGGAGGCCCCCTCACCCCCCTGCAGCCGCGGTAGCAGCTCAGGGCAGCAGCAGGTACTAGGTGGGAGGCCCCCCTCACCCCCCTGCAGCCGGGGTAGCAGCTCAGGGCTGCAGCAGGTACCAGGTGGGAGGCCCCCTAACCCCCCTGCAGCCGCGGTAGCAGCTCAGGGCAGCAGCAGGTCCTAGGTGGGAGGCCCCCCTCACCCCCCTGCAGCCGGGGTAGCAGCTCAGGGATGCAGCAGGTACCAGGTGGGAGGCCCCCTAACCCCCCTGCAGCCGCGGTAGCAGCTCAGGGCAGCAGCAGGTACTAGGTGGGAGGCCCCCCTCACCCCCCTGCAGCCGGGGTAGCAGCTCAGGGCTGCAGCAGGTACCAGGTAGGGCCCCCTCACTCCCCTGCAGCCCCAGGAGCAGCTCAGCAGTAGGTACCAGGTGGGAGGCTCCCTCACCCCCCTGCAGCCGTGGTAGCGGCTCAGGGCTGCAGCAGGTACCAGGTAGGGCCCCCTCACTCCCCTGCAGCCCCGGTAGCAGCTCAGGGCTGCAGCAGCAGGTACCAGGTGGGAGGCCCCCCTCATCCCCCTACAGCCCCAGAAGCAGCTCAGGGCTGCAGCAGCAGGTACTAGTTGGGAGACCCCCTCACCCCCCTGCAGCCCCGGGAGTAGGGTGGCCGGAGGCTCTAGCTGGTCGCTCAATCTCTATCTGATCCTATGTTAAGTGACCCTTTTATGATGGCCTCTCATTTTGGCTAGGGAGCAGATAGAGACCTCTAGTAACTTGGTATCAAGAGATCTTGAATGGATCCTTAATACATGAGCTGGAATTAGCATAATAAATTGTATAACATCATACCAAGATGGAATACCAAGATGGCGCTGCGAGAGTAGACACGGGACACGGAGAGGCTCCGGTATTTTTCCAATAATTTAGTTGGTTCGGCTTTGTGAATTACGTTCATATCTGCTACAGAGGATAACTAACCAACACGGACCCGACTACTGGACTTTATAAGGCTGGAAACAATAGCCATTTTAGTTAATCGAGAGGATATCAACACGACGAGACGACAACCGGTGACAGCACAGTCACTACATACCTGTCAACATGCCGCCGCCTAAGACACGTCCAAAATTAAAATCTCTGTCAGGCAAAGTCACCGTCAAAGAGGTGGCTGAGGCCGTTTTGACTCTGGAGAAACGGGTTGCAGAGCTAGAAAGGAACCAAGATGACACCGACATGGTCACCGCTACGCTAAAGAAGGATGTGAGTATGAATTCTGAGAAAATTGATGCCGCCGACTCAGTCGCCAACAGCTCACTCCTGCTTATACAAGCACTGACAGACCGACTGGACATTACGGACCGTCGTGTCAACAAAGTCAAGACGAAGGTGACAGCGATAAAAGAGGAATGTTCATCTGTGTCTGACTCTTTAAATGCAACGGGAAATATGGCTGGCAAATTGATGGACAGAGTAGCTAAATTTGAAGATGACGACAGAAAAAAGACACTTCTTATGAACGGGTTCCCGGAAAACCCCCGTGAGGACCTAAGGAAGGTATGTGACTGCCTGTTTCAGGACCTCACTTTGTCATACGGTAACGAACGAGTGGATTCTGTGTACAGGCTTGGGAGGTTCGATCCAGATAAAGACCGCCCCCGTACGATTGTGTTAAAGCTTGCACACCGTGGCATAAAGGGCGATATATACCGGAAAGTGAGCAACTTACAGGGACTTTCTGCATGGGAAGGCGTGTCGCTACAGGATGAGTTATCTAAACAAGAAATGAAAGAATTCGTGGAATTGAGGTCAATCTACCATCTGGCCAAACGGTGGAACGTTAAAGACATCAAGTTAAGGCAGAGGGCACTGATCATTGACAAGTCAACATATGCCCACAAAGACATCCCTTCGCTCCCCTATGGTCTGACCTTGAAAGCAGCAGCAATGATAAAGACCAAGGACGGAATCGCGTTCAAGTCGGAGCACTCGATATTTTCTAACCTATCCCCATGTGTGATCACGTATAACAAGGTGAAGTACAACTCCCTCGAACAGGCCCTGCAGCACAACAAAGCCATAAAAAGTGGTAACAAGAAGATTGCCGGGATGATATTGGCTGAGACTGATCCCTATGTGATTATGAATCTGGCCAAAGAGGTAACACCCCACAAGGACTGGAATAAAGGCGTGACAAAACTAGTGTATGAACTCCTTACTCTCAAGTTCAGTGATGAGAAAAGCAAAAGAACCCTGACTAGAACGGAGGGGAAACATCTATATGAATGTACGTATCACCCCGTCTTTGGTATAGGAAGACATATGGGTAATGTGACTGACTTCACCTTTGACAAGATCAAGGGTGGAAACATGTTGGGCAGGTTACTAGAAAAGGTGCGAGATGAGCTGATTGCTAAGGCAGCTATACCTACTCCTGATACCCCCGACCAGGGCGTGGACCCTGCCCCGGTAACGCCCTCAGAAAAGAAGGAAGATCTACCTGGCGCCCAGTCGACTCCAGCCCCCACTGTGAAACCACCAATCGTGATAGAGGATGACAGCGAAAGATCCAAGCTGCTGAGAGAACTCATGGACGCTGCTGAGCAGAAAAGAGACAGTAAACCTGACAGTGACAGTAGTGATGGTGATGACGATGATGATGACGATGATGGTGAAAGTGATGATGATGATGATGATGATGATAAAGAGAGTGACAAGAAATCCACCATTGATGAAAAGGAGAACTCTGATGAAGATTCTGAGCTGCAAAACAAAACCATGAACGATTTGTTAGAATCATAAAAGCTCATTCTGTCAAAGTGATATGTAATAACTGCCTCCTTCAGCACCTGTGATAGTTTAATTACCAAACAGACGTCCTTATTCATATATTTATTTTTCAAAAACTGCTAAGGATGCAATTTGTATGTATTGTATACAAAAAATCTTATTGTTTTTACTACCGGTAAATTTGTCAAATTCATAAATTCTCACAAATACATGTCTCAACAATTATGTTCAACGACCTACATATAATATAATTAGCCTAGTTTTATATAGTTACTCATTTGATTTTAATAAGTTTTCATAAAGATTGGTTTGATATGTCAAAGTTTAAATGCCGATAACAAATGATTGCTCTGGTATATTATGGAGCACATCTCTCCCCCAGCCATTCTTGAATGCAAACCAAGGCAATGGAACGCCATAAGTGCAGAGGTTCCAAGCCTGTGGTAGAGATATTGAATAGAAAGGTGTGTGTATATAGTTGTCGCTGTACATTTATTAATTCTAGAACCATCAGGTTAGACTGTAGACTTAAGGTGACCGGTACTTCAAACCAATATAGGTGCGTTACCTAAGCTAATAACTACTGGTGGAAAGTGTGTGTTACATTTAAATGCTCAAAGTATAAGAAATAAGTTTGAAGATATAAAAAAAGAACTGACTAATCAAAATATAGACATGTTATTATTTTCTGAGACTTGGCTCACCCCTATGGATATTGACGAGGACTATTTGTTAGATGATTACAATTTGTATAGATGGGATAGAGAGCGTCATATGAATGGAGGAGGTCTTTGTGCCTTCATAGCCGAATACTTGACGTGTGATAATCATATTTTTTCAAATTTGAATGTAAGTTCTGTTGATATCGAAATCCAGTGGTTAGTTGTTAAGAAAGGCAAGGCTCGTCAGAAATTAATTGCAAATGTGTACAGGCCTCCTGACGGAGACAAGCATAACTTTATAAACTTATTGTGTAAAATGCTGTCGACTGTTGGCATGTTGGAAAAATATGATGTGATCCTAACCGGGGATTTTAACATTGATGTGTTAACAGAAAGCAATGTAAAAGAAAAACTTTACTCAGATTTAGAAGATTTCGGACTTAAACAAATTATTAATAAATCTACAAAAAATAAGGGCAAAAAATCATGCATTGATTTAATTTTTACAAATGTTACAAATATTATATCTTGTGGGATTGCGTTTCTGAATTTGAGTGACCATTTGCCTGTATACATAACTACCGGTACCCGACGACATGTCAAAGTTGATAGACACTTTAAGGGTAGATCTTATAAGACATATGTTAAGGACGATTTCTGTAAGAGATTCAAGGAATTATCTTGGAATAATTATGATAACTGTATTGATATTGATGAATGTTGGGATATTTTCTGTGAGAATATTGATGTCATACTTAACATTTTGTGTCCAATAAGGAATTTCAAGATACGTTTCAAAGAGGAGCCGTGGTTAACCCCTGAACTGATTGCTCAGATAATTGAGAAGAATGATGCATTAAAAAAGGCCTACAAATCCAACAATATATTGGATTGGGAATTGTCAAACAATTTGAAGAATGAGTGTTGTACTTCGATAAAGCGTGCTAAGCAAGCCTTTGTGATGGAACAGATCACGGTGAATGCCAATGATTCAAAAAAGTTCTGGGCGGCAATGAAGGAACTTGTGCCCTCTAAAGGAAAAAGTAAAAAGAATATTATTTTAAACAACGAAGATGGTTCCCAGGTATCTAATGAAGATGTACCCAGTTTTATAAATGATTTTTTTAGTGAAATAGGCCCTAATCTGTCGAAAAATCATGTGGGCAGATGGGAATTCCAGGGTACTCCTTGTCAAAAGAGCCTATCCAATTTTCTTGTAGAGCAGGACGATGTTGTGTCTATAGTGAAAGATATTAACATTAACAAATCATCTACTCTTGATAATATTTCAGCGCGTGTATTTAAAGATGCTGTTCTATGTATGCCAGATAAGTTTACGCGCTTGTTACAGTTAATTGTAACCAATAATTTAATTCCAAAGAAATGGAAGGTAGCCAAAGTGACCCCCCTACCAAAATCAGGGGATCTACATAATATATCTAATTACAGACCAATAAGCCAGTTACCAATTCCTGGAAAAATTCTAGAGAGATTAATGCATACGCAAATAACTAAACATTTAGATGAAAACAAAATTCTGACTGAAATTCAAGGTGGGTACCGTAAGGGCCACTCGACCATTGATACAATAAGTAAAATAACTAATGATATTCTTTATGAAAGAAATAAAGGACACGTCACTGTGGCTACCTTCATCGATACGAAAAAGGCTTTCGATTGTGTAAACCATTTAATATTGTTAGAGAAGTTAAAAGCATACGGTATATCAGGAAACTGCCTTAATTTATTAACAAATTATTTACAAGATAGACAGCAAGTGGTTACAGCTAATAATATGATTTCTAAAGCCAATAATGTCACGTGTGGTGTACCCCAGGGTAGTATATGTGGTCCTTTATTATTTTTAATATATGTTAATGACATTCCTCGGGTTATTCCAAACGTCAAAGTGCTCCTATATGCTGACGACACAGTTCTATACTCGCATGGTAAAAGATTGGAAGATATTGTTCCTGTACTACAGTTGGGATTACAAACATACGCTGAGTGGTCCTCAAATAATAAGTTGACGATGAATGAAAGCAAAACCAAATCTGTGTTTTTTGCGTCATCAATTAAATACAGGAGAGAACGCCTGGTAAATCATGAAATTATGGTGAATAATAAGGTCATACACTATGTACCGACATTCAAATATCTGGGAGTCACATTGGATTTTGAACTTACTTTTAATAACCATATAAAAGATCTTTTAAAACAATTAGGGTTTAAATCATATCTTTTGGGAAGACTCAAACGTTTTGTGCCTACCGGTATATTATTGTTAATTTACAACATGTATGCTATTCCTGTGATAGATTATTCTGATATAGCCTATAATGGTGCAGGACAAGAAATGCTGGCCGCCTTACAAAGGTTGCAAAATCGATGTTTAAAACACTGTTTGAAACTACCGGTATTGAGCTCCACTGACTATGTACACCAGGAAGCTGGTCTCCCTATGTTAAACGAGAGAAGACTTTATCATGCACGTATAGCAGGATTTAAATGTTCGAAAAATATGAGCTTGTGTAAAACTAATACCAGAGCTACTCGTGCCTCAAAATTTCCCATATTAGATTATTCTACCATAAAATCGTCTCAGTATGAGAAGTCTTTACATGTGTTCGTGGCAAGGAGTTGGAACGGTCTTGAAGACAGATACAAGCAAATTGAGTCACTTAGTATTTTCAAAACTGAAATGAAAGCGTTGCTTATGAACACTATCCCCAAGGGCAGGTTAAACATTTTCCAAGATTTTAGAATCTAGGGTATGAAATATCAAATGTCTAGAAACATGTCAGTGTCAATGTCTATGTCGTGACACACACAGTACAAAACCAAACGGTAAAAGACAAGAAATATTTTTTTGAGTCATATCATTCAGTCTACATAGAGTGATAATAATGTGTACATGCTGTAAAGCGACAAGTGTAAATTCTTCATCTCCATTCATTACTATTAATGTATATATTTCTATCATTATGTACCTAATCAATTTTGATTATTTACTAGTCATTTTTTAAAATACTAATAAGGGGGTATCAGAATATCAGCAATGCTGAAGATACTTCCTGGTTTAATTGGTCAAGTATAATATTATAAGATACGCTAACAAAAACATAAATAGCGGTACTCCAATACATTGTATGGTTCCAAAGACAAATAATGAACTTAATCAATTCATGTTCTATGTACATACCATTTAATATATATCTGTCTGGAAACCCGACGAAAGGTCGAAGGAATCTATGTAAATTTCACTTATAAAAAAGACCAAATAAAGCCGAATTGTTACAAAAAAAAAATGTAATTTAAGAGCAATCTTGACAGACCTTCAGATTTTGAGTCTGTCTTCATCTCGATAACTGGGTCATCTCTTGAACCTATCCTCTGGGAGAATTGACACTGTTTGATGGCAAATCCATGTATCAACGAGATTATTTTTTTGTTTGAAGCGTCTTGTATGCAGGCATGTTATGGGAGGTCCTATAGTTACTTGAGACAATTATATGTTATATAGATAAGCCTCCTAAAATTATGTATTTTGAGCTGAATTGTTTTTCTAGAACTCTTTAATTGGTAATTTACGGTAGACTACTGGAAAATAGAGCTAAATCAACTGAAAATTATGCATTTGGAATCAAAATAAAACAGCCTACCACCTGCCAGCGTCAGTATATCTCCTGGGGGTCATAATAGACCATGGAAGGGGCTTTAGTATCATATAAGGTAATATAAGGTAGGAGATGGCAGCACCAGCTGGCCACTGTTAAACAGCTATGTACACAAAGGGTCATAGGTCATAAGTACATGGTTCATTGGTCAAGCAGTAGATGTCCCCACAGTGTAGTGAATCACCCATGTAGTAAGTATACAGGTGTATACTGGGAATGTAATAATCTGTCAGAAGAGTTGCCCTGGTAAGGCATCTGTAATCAGCTCTCACTCCTGTCATTTCTAGTGTATGGCCATAACAGTGACAGATTATCAAATGCGAATATGAAGGCTTTATGGAAATAATATACATGGATAAGTCAGGGCGTTTAAAAAAAAGGTCCGGCCCTACCGGGAGCAGCTCAGGGCTGCAGCAGGTACCAGGTGGAAGGCCCCCCTCACCCCCTGCAGCCCCGGGAGCAGCTCAGGGCTGCAGCAGGTACCAGGTGGGAGACCCCCTCACCCCTGCTCTTTGTTTATAACCCTTTAAGAACGGCACATTGCCTAAAAGCATTGTCTTCATGATCCACCAACGCGGAAGTCTCAATCTTGTAGGGTCGGGGTATGAGTGCAGCATTGGTAACAAGTTACTTATATTGCCAGGGCTATACTCCTGCATCATGATGAGGAAAGGCATAGCATATTAAAACATGAGGCCGTCCGTAAAGCGTCAATAGACGTCCACGTGATATTCTCAGTGAGGGTATCTTTCTCTTATAGAGAAGAATTTATAAATCAAATACCGGTTTGAATACAAATAAAAGAAGAGTTGGTTTGGAAAAGGGTTTATATCACAGTGTGTAGCAGCACATCGGGGTTCAGACGGGCCACTGTTGTAGAGGCAGGTTTGTAGGCAGTAGGGGTTAACCCGTAAGGGCCGCATGGTTCTCTCATCCACTATAGGAGCACCATGCCCATTATTGGCATGATGCATGAATGCAAGCGTGTCAAGTATTAAACTGGCGTATTTAATTAAGCATCATGCCGACCCTCCAGGGTTAATACGCTCCCGAAAGGTCGGCATAATGCATAGATGCAGCACTGTTGGGTTACTTGCCAGGGCTGCATTCATGCTTCATGACGACCAAAAGCATAATACATCTGAACAAAACAGTATGTGGCTCTTAAAGGTTTATGGTTGTGTGTATGATATGGCGTTGATAAGAGGCAGTGCCGAGGAAGCTATTCACTGGGTATTCTGATGGGACAAAGGGCATTCAGTATGGCTTAAGGGATTTACAGTTTAGTCTGTGGCTGCAAATAGTTTCCATCAATGTTTATGGTAGAGCTGTGTTGGGCTAATCTATTCTATGTGGTATTGAATACTGCTACAAAAATACTAGTACAAAATGTACTCTGGGTCTTATGTAGGCAAAGTGGGGACTAGAACTAGTGGTTGTGAGTAAGCACCGTCGTGTATAAGCACCGGTAGTAAATACAGATCAATTTTGGGGCGTTTATCGGTGACGTTACGGTAGCTAAAATATTCAATACCTGACATTGGCAGGCTTTAGTATGGTTCAGCTAGAGCGGAAGGATTTACTCTGGCCGATGTCTATAAGCCCTCAGCAGGATTCAATTAGATTTGCCCAGACGGCTTTGAGAGCATCAGTATATTTAGGGCAAAGGTCCTGTATAAATTAAGGGCCCGTGTCAGGGTAAGGGTCCTATATATAAACAGAGGCGTATAATGTCTGAGGATCCGCTGCTTAATTCTGTCACCCACAGGGTCATTCCTGTAATTGACCTAAATCCACAGAGAAAACAAGTTGTGCTTTATGGAGGGTGGGTGCGGGGTGAGTGACATTCTTATATTATTCGATAATTGGCAGAATTTCTCAAATTTCACTAGCTAAATATACAATTTTATTATAGGCCTACTTAAAATTGTAAGTTCAGCTTGTTAATGCTATTCAGATGGAAAAGGTCTTTCACAGCGCTGATAAAGGGCATGTACACATGTATCAAGGTAAGACCCTTGTGAGGTGTGGTGACCTCATTAAGGTTATAGGGAGCAGCTCGTAGCCTTCACCAGGTGTACATGAGACTGATGTTGAGCAGGTGAAGCAGACCTTTCAGACCAGCAGCTTGGGTCTTGGTGGTACTAGCTGCTCAGGGTGGAGGAGTAGCTCGGTGTAGAGGAGTAGCTCAGTATGGATTCATTAATTACAGCTGGGTATGGTGGGTTTTTTTTTGGGGGGGGGGGGGCGTAGAACATGTTGACTCCTCTTGAGGTGAGGCATAACAATTTTAGCCCCTTTTATCAAGAAAGTGCGATACCATAGTTAGAAAAGGGGGTGGGGACAAGCATTTTTTTGGCGCCTTCCACGACGGGGGGGGGGGGGATGTTCTCATTGAGCTTTAGATTTCCCAACGCCCTGTAATTAATTAATGAACACTTCCTTTGAGTGGAGGAGTAGCTTAGTCTCGAGGAGCAGCTCTGGGAGCAAGGTAGGGTGGGGGAGCAGCTGTGGGTTGAGGAGGATGTCTGGGTTAGGGAGCAGGTCAGGGTGGGGAGCATCTCAGGGTGGGGGAGTATCTCAAGGTGGAGTAGCAGCTCACAGTGGGGGAGAAGCTTAGGGTAGGGGAGCAGGTCAGGGTTGGGAAGCTGCTCGCGGTGGGGATACAGTTCGGGATGGGAGGCATCTCGGGTTGAGTGAGAATGACAGAGCAGCTGGTGACCTGAGAGGACGCGGCTGCAGCTGATCAGCAAAGAAATGCTGCGTTGGTGGTAATATACTAGGGCACCTCCAGTATACCTCCAACAGTAGCAAAATGAGCAATGGTCGCCTGCCAGTTACTGTTATAGAAGTAGCAGCAGGAGTATAATAGTAAAAAAAACAGCAGTTGTAGGTGTCCCAGCTGCTGAATCAGCTGTGCCTTAAAGATGCCATATCACCAACGGGCAATACTAAAGCATTCATTAATAACTACCTGTGGACTCTTGATGATAGGGTATCTCTATACTAAGAGCAAGAGCTGCAAGAAAACTGCTGCAATTACAAACATGTGAGTAGTGTCAAGAATAGGTGTAGCAGGAGCAGCAATGGTAGTAGGGACAAGAGCAGCAGTAGCAGCAGCAGTAGCAGCAGTGATAACAGCAGCAGCAGCAGCAGTAGCAGCGGTGTGTTGGCGGCGGCCTGCCTTGTAGCAGACTGCTGTGTCAGCAATCTGCGAGGTCCACTGGCACCATGCACCACCACCACCTACCTCTCTCACCACCACCGCCACCACCACCCTGCCACCGCCGTCACTGCATGCAGTCCTCTGTAGCCTCAGCAACAGCAGCAGCAGTAGTAGCAGCAGCAGCTATGGAAGCCAGATTTCACAAATCGGGCAGAATAAGGCTACACTATTTGCCCCGATTAGCGCACTCGTTTGGACAGGTTACCAGTTACCAGATGGTTAATTATCATACACGGCTCATCCTGCGCGTATCACCTTGCTCTCAGTCCCAGTACATGTCAGCCAGTGAGCCTGTTCCTTTCTGCCAATTTTTTAATCAAATTTATACAATAAAAATGTAATATGAGAATAGACTTTTATTGCTGAGCTTTATTGTGGTGTATGTAGCCCTTTTATATGCGGCCCTGAAAGGGTTAACCCCTACTGCCTAAAATATCTTATGGTTTGCCTCAAGGTTGAGTTGAAGTTTAGATTTGAGTTTAGATTCCTATTGGCATCTTTCGGTGCATGTTCTATTGTTGTCATGATGCACTAACATAGCTCCCGTTGAGAGGGTATCAACCCCATAGGCTCGACATGATGCAACAATGCAGCACTGGCTAGTCCCCCACACGCGCTATATTGTGATGATAAAAGGGTAAAGTGCATTAAAGCCGCAGTAACAGCAGCAGCAGCAGCGGTGGGCCTGATGCTGAGCTGTGAGCAGCTCGGGAGCAGCTCACTGGTCGTCGTATTGCTCACAGATGATACCCATTCACACCCAGCCTCCCACAGCCTCTAACTACAGTGTACGCCTCCATATAAACACCACCTCTCCTGCCGTTACTAGAGGGTTATATGTACTACAGTATGTATGAATCACAGAGGAGAGGGAGGGAGGGGAGGAGGGCTATTTCTGACACTGCCCCTGTCAGCATGGATACAATATACATGAAGAAAGGCCCTCAGAGGCTTCCCTGTGCCCTTAACTGACCCCTGCCTCCATTCTCCCTTTGCCGGCCAGCTGCAGCGCAGTTAACCCTATAAGGACAACATAGTGCTTTAATGCATTGTGCTCTTTTGTGGTCATGATGCATGAATGCAGTCCTGGCGAGTAACTCACCAGGGCTGCATTTATGAATCATGACCCTACGCGGTTGCACTACTTTAAATACTGGCTGCACACATTGCTGCATCGTGACAATAAATGAATATGAACCTTGATGCATTGTGCGGTACATAAAGGGTTAAGTGAGGAGCAGGTCTGTGGCATGCAGAGCAGCTCGTGTTGGCCCGGACACCTGGAGCTAGTTGACCTAGTCTTGTGTTAAGCTGCTCACGGTGTAGTAGTAGTATTAGGTCTGTGGGTGAGGTGTAACTGACTCAGCTACTACTACAATCTGTGTTGGCCTTACTATATGACCTTACCCTGAGGCACACCTCGGAGGGTTTCCCTACCTACCTCACCTAGATACTAAACCCACATTCACTCTCTATAATGCTACAGGGAGTAATTCGTCCACCTCACTGTAATCTGACTGTGGCGTGGGAGCAGTGTGCCATTGGTATGACTGTATATATTGGCAATTTGGTGGAGTATCAGTGTGAAACGGTGTAACATTATGTTGATGTGTGTTTATAGCGTTGTGCTGACGTCCACGGAGCTGCCGAGGGGTATGTAGGGACTAGGTATGGACTAGACTGGGATTGTATCTGTCTACTCAACTGTCATATTCATGTATATAAACTGAACTGTCTTTGAGTACTGCTGCTTGTACATGTGGCTAGAGATACAGTGATGAAGAGTTCAGAGCTATCAACATTGTTGGGCCATACCCTCCCCCCCCCCGTTCCCCAATTGCAGGAGACCCTGGAAGAAGGAATACTGGGGGGTAAGTACTGCAGCTGGGGCACTCTCTATCCTACCCCCCCCCCCCATCTGCATGGAGCAATCACCCCCATGCAGCATGCTGCATCCCCTGGAGGAGGCTTGAAAGGGACTGCTGGGGCACCCCCTGCCCTATAACCACCCCCATGCAGCATGTAGCAGACCCTGGAGGAGGCCTGAAAGGGACTGCTGGGACACCTCATGCCCTATAACCACCCCCATGCAGGATGCTGCATCCCCTGGAGGAGGCCTGAAAGGGACTGCTGGGGCACCCCCTGCCCTATCACCAGCCCCCATGCAGCATGCTGCATCCCCTGGAGGAGGCCTGAAAGGGACTGCTGGGACACCTCATGCCCTATAACCAGCCCCCATGCAGCATGCTGCATCCCCTGGAGGAGGCCTGAAAGGGACTGCTGGGACACCTCATGCCCTATAACCACCCCCATGCAGCATGCTGCATCCCCTGGAGGAGGCCTGAAAGGGACTGTTGGGGCACCCCCTGCCCTATCACCAGCCCCCATGCAGCATGCAGCATCCCCTGGAGGGGGACTGCAGGGGACTGCTGGGGCACCCACCCCCTGCCCTATCACCAGCCCCCATACAGCATGCAGCAGACCCTGGAGGGGGACTGCAGGGGACTGCTGGGACACCCACCCCCTGCCCTATAACCAGCCCCCATGCAGCATGCAGCAGACCCTGGAGGGGGACTGAAGGGGACTGCTGGGGCACCAACCCCCTGCCCTATAACCAGCCCCCATGCAGCATGCAGTAGACCCTGGAGGGGGAATGCAGGGGACTGCTGGGGCACCCACCCCCTGCCCTATAACCAGCCCCCATACAGCATGCAGCAGACCCTGGAGGGGGACTGCTGGGGCACCCACCCCCTGCCCTATAACCAGCCCCCATGCAGCATGCAGCAGACCCTGGAGGGGGACTGAAGGGGACTGCTGGGGCACCCACCCCCTGCCCTATTACCAGCCCCCATGCAGCATGCATCAGACCCTGGAGGGGGACTGAAGGGGACTGCTGGGGCACCCACCCCCTGCCCTATAACCAGCCCCCATGCAGCATGCAGCAGACCCTGGAGGGGGACTGAAGGGGACTGCTGGGACACCCACCCCCTGCCCTATAACCAGCCCCCATGCAGCATGCAGCAGACCCTGGAGGGGGACTGAAGGGGACTGCTGGGGCACCAACCCCCTGCCCTATAACCAGCCCCCATGCAGCATGCAGCAGACCCTGGAGGGGGACTGCAGGGGAATGCAGGGGACTGCTGGGGCACCCACCCCCTGCCCTATAACCAGCCCCCATACAGCATGCAGCAGACCCTGGAGGGGGACTGCTGGGGCACCCACCCCCTGCCCTATAACCAGCCCCCATGCAGCATGCAGCAGACCCTGGAGGGGGACTGAAGGGGACTGCTGGGGCACCCACCCCCTGCCCTATTACCAGCCCCCATGCAGCATGCAGCAGACCCTGGAGGGGGACTGAAGGGGACTGCTGGGGCACCCACCCCCTGCCCTATAACCAGCCCCCATGCAGCATGCAGCAGACCCTGGAGGGGGACTGAAGGGGACTGCTGGGACACCCACCCCCTGCCCTATAACCAGCCCCCATGCAGCATGCAGCAGACCCTGGAGGGGGACTGAAGGGGACTGCTGGGGCACCAACCCCCTGCCCTATAACCAGCCCCCATGCAGCATGCAGCAGACCCTGGAGGGGGACTGCAGGGGAATGCAGGGGACTGCTGGGGCACCCACCCCCTGCCCTATAACCAGCCCCCATACAGCATGCAGCAGACCCTGGAGGGGGACTGAAGGGGACTGCTGGGGCACCCCCTGCCCTAAAACCAGCCCCCATGCAGCATGCAGCAGACCCTGGAGGGGGACTGAAGGGGACTGCTGGGGCACCCACCCCCTGCCCTATAACCAGCCCCCATGCAGCATGCAGCAGACCCTGGAGGGGGACTGAAGGGGACTGCTGGGACTGCTGGGGCACCCACCCCCTGCCCTATAACCAGCCCCCATGCAGCATGCAGCAGACCCTGGAGGGGGACTGAAGGGGACTGCGACAGTGTCCCTGCTTTACCTGTTATCAGCCTCAGTGCTGCTGAGCTCAGCACAAAATGCCACCCTTTCAGTAGGAGGAGCCCCTCCTCCTGGGTCCTGCTCGGCGCACACTGCCTGCCTGCACGCGCACAGGCAGCAGGAGGGTGTAGAGGGTGCAGCACTCAACTGCGGGGTGGCACTAGGCTTTGTACACGTGAGGTACGTCTAGTAAGGAGCACCGCCATTTTGCATGGAATAGCATAATTTCCGTAGGGAATCCCCCTCGGAAATGATAGTGTGCCATCATTCATTGACATCCTGGCACTTTCTGTAGCAGTTACCAGCATCTCTTCCCGTTAGGCTGGGCGCATGATTGAACATGTGGTGCTACCCTCAGGACCTTCCCCTATGGATGGAGTGCCATACCAGGACTATAGGGTAATGGTGGGGAGGCAGGGGTGGCATTGTAAAGGACTCAGCAGTAGGTCGTCAGCTGGGTAGGAGCAGCTCACAGAGGGCAGGCAGCAGTACTGGGGCCTGTCTCCTAGCTCCTACCTGCCCATGTTAACTGCTCACACCTACTCATCATGGCTCACTGACATATTAGATGAGCCTTGAGCCACTGAATGGCGAGTAACTCGCTGCATCATGACAACAAATCGACATGAGCCTGAAGCATCATAAAGTCCTTAAAGGGTTAATAAATAACATTATAAAAATCAAAATAAACCAGCGGTATGGTGTGTCCCATTGAGTGGTACGTTTGTGTGTGTGGCATGTGTTCAGTGCTATGGGTATTAATAGTAGACCCGTATACTAGTAAAACGCTCAAGTTTGTCGTGAGATGGGAACTCCAGACTGAATGTGTTGGCATGCTGTCCTTGGATCCCCTTCTAAATGTAACAATACCGGAACTTAGGAGAGCATCACCGCTCTATAGGCGGTGAGCATCCATGTAGTGGTGGGAATAGTAGGCCCCTATCAGTATAATAGTGAGGTTTAGATATGAACGTACATCATGTATACGGCAACGTGTGCGTGCAACGTCACAGGTCGCGACGGGGGAATCCCAACCTCGAAGTATACAATTTGTAGGCTAGACGTTTTCAAAGTGTAAAGACCACTTTACAAGTACTTGTAGGGAGAATTGATATGAAACAGAAATGTGTGTATATATATATATATAGATATAATATGCTTTCTCACTTGATGAGCAGGTATGTGAGTATCTACTGCAGGTCTAAATTGGTTTTAGTATAATGATATCACTGTGTTGATCACTCAACCTGTTGTTGAGACCCTTTAGACTGCTCAGCTGGAACCATGCACTTGAGGTGATGGTTGGTTGATATAGGGCTATTTATTCTGAACCACAAACCATCAAATGATATGATGACAAAAGCACTATACGGCCCATGAATACATCAATGCACCTAGCCACTCTCGTAGCCCTCCGTTGAAAGGCGAAATTCAGTCTACAATGCACCATGCTCTTGGTCGTCATGGTGCATGAATGCAACCCTGGTGAGTAACTCGCCAGTGCTGCATTGATGTATCATGACGACCCTGCATGAGTGCATCAAATTCAATCACTTAGGGTCGGCATGATGCTTGAACCTACGATAGTTGTCATGATGCATTCAGCCCCAGTGAGTCATTGCCGGGGCTCCATGTCTGTACCATGACAGCATATGTCACCTTTAGCGACATGCCGCCCTTAAAGGGTTAACAGTGTCAACTCTCCCTCTCACCATGTCTCACACTGGTGTCAGAGTAGCCTCATCATACACTGGTGCCTGGTCGGACTGCGGCACCCAATCTGCTAACCTGCCAATACCATAGTTCTGTAAGGCTGAGTCAGCTGAGCAGCTGTGACATGCTCTGAGTGACTCAGTCCACTGGTCCTAGTTCATTTGTCAGCCTTTCGGCTCCAGTAGTGGGTTCTAGGGGGTAGGCTATGTACCTGTCATGTCGTAGTGCCACCTGGGGGAGGAGCAGCTCACCACCGTGTGGGCGATAATAGAGATACTCACAGGAACTCAGATAGCCACTCACTGCATGACGGGTCTTGTGTGGGTGGACATGTGTCTCCATGTCTGTCTCTGACATAGCCCTCACCGCCATAATATCAGTCCCTACCCCATGGCTCTATGCCCTCACTCACTCTTTATAAGTCTGCCCGCACACCTGCTCGCTCGCTCGCTGACTCAATCGCCTGCTGACTCACACTCGCTCGCTGATCTACTCACTCACTCTCACTCACTCACTCACTTACTCACTCACTCTATCTCTCTATTTCACACCAACTCACTCTCTCAATCTGTCACTCACCCACTAACTCACACGCTCACTCTCTCACTACTTTAATTGCCCGTTCACTCATAAAGTCATTTAGTAACTCAATCACTCTCAATTGCTCACTCGTGCGCAGACTCCTTAATTTTTGTTTCCTCCCGTTCTCCATTGCTTCCTCCTTCAGTTCAGTTCCTCCCTGTTGACTGCCCCATTCCTCCCATTGCCGTGAGATGATGACTGTTGTCATGTGGGGGTACATACATTAACCCCCGCTGCCTACCCCCATGTACAGGAGAAGGTGCTGGCCCCTGGCCCGGCTACCTCCCACACGTCCCGTTCTAGCCTCCACCCCCGCACCCTGCCCCATACCTGGACACGTCCCTGGGACATGGACTCAAAAAGTGGCTCTGTGCTACTGTACGATGTACACACCTGGTGGTACGCAGCTACTGATACAACACTCACACAGTGTAGAACCTGCTCCATCCTGACAGTGTTGGGCTGATACAACACTCACATAGTGTAGAACCTGCTCCATCCTGACAGGATCAGGCTGATACAACACTCACATAGTGTAGAACCTGCTCCATCCTGACAGTATCAGGCTGATACAACACTCACATATTGTAGAACCTGCTCCATCCTGACAGTGTTGGGCTGATACAACACTCACATATTGTAGAACCTGCTCCATCCTGACAGTGTTGGGCTGATACAACACTCACATAGTGTAGAACCTGCTCCATCCTGACAGTGTTGGGCTGATACAATACTCACATATTGTAGAACCTGCTCCATCCTGACAGTGTTGGGCTGATACAACACTCACATAGTGTAGAACCTGCTCCATCCTGACAGTATCAGGCTGATACAACACTCACATAGTGTAGAACCTGCTCCATCCTGACAGTGTTGGGCTGATACAACACTCACATTGTAAAACATTCTCATCATACACATGTGCATGATCATTTATGAAACTGAGTGTATGGTAGATAGAATGTGTTTTCTTTTGTATTTTTGGTGAGTAAACACTTACCATTTACTTCATTTAATGTTATCAGCTAGCGAAGGTTTTTACAATGACACGTCTGTGTGTTATATGTGCTGCTCTCTGTCAGACTTAATACAATAACCCTCTAAGGGAAGCATAACGTTTATCAATTATTGCACTATGCCCCTTTATCTTTATGATGTTTTGATGGTGCCCCAGTGAGTAACTCACCAGAGCTACATGCATACATCCTGACAAATCTATGGGATTGATACACTCCCTGATGAACTTTGCTGCATCATGACGGTTGATGGACATGATCGACGCCCTGAGTCGTGATTATGTTGTCCTTTAATGGTTAACCCACGCCTGCTGCAGGAAGTTAGCATCTGGTGAAGACAACCTTCGTAGAAGCTAATACACATGTTCCCAGAAACAGGGGATCTAGTAGAACTGCTACATTCCAGGAAGGGCCTAAGTGTAACTACTATACTTGATGTGGGAAACACAAAACATGTCAGGTTTCGGCTCATCCGACCTTCTTTAACCCTTTGAGGACGGCATGATGCATCTATGCTTCATGTTAATCTCTCATCATGGTGCATGAGTAACTCAAGCCTTGATAAATGTTCCATTTGTTTGCATGATGTGTGATTATAACTCGCCGACCCTTTCAATTAAAAACATTAGCCTTGCTGGATTCAAAGCGAATGCAAATAAAGGCCATAGTCAAATTGTCCCTATACTTACCATGTTAAAGAGATGCCACTTTTCCTACTTTTGCAGGAATTCTTGCTGGAATTTCTTCCTACAAACCTATGACCAAAGTCTCAAGTTGTCTTTCTCTGGTCAGAACCTGTGCAGGTTCTCTAAAACACCGTGTGTATATTGTTGGCCTAAGATTGTTCTGCGCCAGTCGGATAACGCTGATAGGATAGGGTGGGTGGTTGGTCTGATAATGGAAGGCACTTATCTCATCGTCACGCTAATGAAGGAAATAATTGAAAAGGCCCCTGATACCCCCGCGCTGTGTTAATAACTAGAAGGAGCCTCTGTCTGTATCTAGTGGTTTTACTGCAGTAGCGGCCTAGTTGTAGAGTGGTCACACTGCATGCAGAAGGTCGGCAGTTCAACCCCTAGGCGTGGAAAGCACTGGCAACTGATCGTGATAGTATCAGAAAAGCCCAGCCTAGTGCCAGTCTGCTTAGCATCCGTCAAAAAGGCATGGAGTAGAGGAGGTGTACATGGGTGTGTGTGGAAAAGAGTCACAATGAGATGACATTTTTCCTACGTTTACAGGAAATCATACTTTCTTGCTTTCTGTATTGAATAGTCATTCAGAAAATTAACCAAGATCCTGGGATCATGTGGCGATCAGAGTCGTCATCATGATGCATTCATGCGGCGCTAGCCATCTAATTACCAGCGCCGTATGCATGCATGAATGCCGACCCTTCATTAGACATGCATGAAAGCATCAGTATTACACGTATTGGATAACCTACACCTGTTCATGGCTATGCCGTATAACCATAGCCCAATACGGCCGTAACTATACCGTTGGGTATCTGACTTAACCTTCGGTTATGTGAGAGTATACGATAGACCTCTGTTTTAACCCTCCACCGTGGGTTAGGTGCAATAAAGCACTATGCGGCCCTTACAGGGTTAAAGTAGAAGAGAATAGTGTGGTAGACTAGTGAGGTGGTGAGTGTAGGAAGTGGGTCAGTGGTAGGATGAGGCAGCAGCAGCAGGGGCTGCAGTGTGCTAGTGTTTGAGTAGTGTACTGGGCCACATGTTGCTATTTGGGAGAGGAATGTGCCCTGGGTGTTGTCACTATGGTTGTCTGCACCCTACAAAATGTCTGGTACTCTGCTAGGTTTTGTCTGTTCTATTAAGAGTAATATCTGCTACCGTGTTCCCTGGTCATATACTGCCATAGTGCCCCTTCTCCTGGCTTCTCTTACCTAGATCTCCACTGTACAAGCCTCCACGCCTTAGTCATAACTACAAAGGCACTCCCAATAGTTCGCTTTCCCAGAAATGTCACCTCTCCTACTTATGAATCCCTATATATTTTCTGAACCTTTGAAATAAATTATGTTAATTCCCTACAGAAAATCGACCAAAATTGTAAGATTTCCTACTTTCTGTTGACGACTGGGTAGCATCTATGCTTTCCCCACCTCCCAGATACTACTGATCCTAGCCTCCCTGACCCAACCCTAGCTTCCCTCAATCACCTTCTTTTAATACCATTGGATACCCAATCCTCGCCTCCCCTCACTCACATCTTAAAACCAGACCCAGCCAACCAGACCCAGCCTCCTTTCGCTGACCCCCCTTATATTAGACCCACCCGACCCTAACCTCCCTTCCTAGACCTTTCATTCTGTACGTCCACTTCCCAACACTTTCTACCCAGCATACTATAATAATAACGCATGGGCATTGTGCAATGTGCTTGCAGCAGCAGCTACAAAGTGCCCGGGTGCGTGTGTAGCGTGTAGACAGCCTCCCCCACACCACCCCAGCAGCCTGCCTGTAGCGGCATCACTACATTGTGTAGGTCAGGAGTACAGTAGTATCATTAGTACCTGACTCATCCTGAGAGTTTGCACACATTTTGTGAATTCATTTGACAAGTAGGGGCCTATCGGGTATGCAGTATGTATTTGATTTTAAAAAAAGATACCCCCCCCCCCATTGAAAATGGTCGTTCTGTTGTGGTGTCAGTTATGCAGTTAACTAGGAATAAGGAATAGCTATTATTTTCACAATTTCTGTATCTAATTAACCCAACCCTAGCCCAATAGGTAAGTTAATTTGCCCGTGGAGAGAAGTTTTGAGTTGAAAAATAAAAGGGGGAGCGACGCAAGAGACTGGCCGTGGAATAACCATGCTTTTCCCAGTATGGCTCATCAGTTTTGCTGCTAATCAAACACCGTGTTGTTACACTAGCCCTTTAAGGGCAGCACAGTGCTTAAAATCACTATACCCCTTGTTGATATGAATATAGCCAAGGCAAGTAACTCACCAATGCTGTGAAACTGCATCATGCCAATACATGTTTGATGCAGTTCCACAGGGCGGCATGATGCATGAATGCATGCAGCCCTGACTCGTAGACTCGTCAGGGCTGTACTCATGCCGCATGACAACAAAGAGCATAACGCATTAACGCACTGTGCTGCCCTCAGAGGGTTTGTGTGTAGCAGGGTGTGTGCCTGCCCTGACGTGTATTGCCTACAAAGGGTGATAAACCTAATCACGATGATCAATCCTGACCACGGCCCAAACACCGCCTCCAGACACCCACAGCTATAAACATGGCCGTACAACCAGAATAGAAAGAAAAAAATTACACACAAAAAATAATAACATGGATTAAAAAAACACATCGGTGATGTGCTATTAGAGAAAATTATGGTGTTGTACGGTAGGTGGGTATCCGCCATGATGGATCGGAGCGGGTGGCAGCGCCATGAAATTGTAATGAATTGTCATCAAAGCATAGAGGGAGCTGCTCGCCGGGCTAAAAATAGCCACAGGTCTATCTATAGAGGGAGGCACTCGTACTGGAAGGTCAGCCACTGGGGCCCTCTAAGGGCTGCAGTGTGCTTTAAAGGGCCTTGTCGTCATGATGCATGACTCGCTAGGGCTGCATTGATGCATCATGCTGACCCTTCGGGAGGGTTTGCACCAAGGCTGCGATGATGCATTTTACGACAATGATTTTACGATAATGCGTTAACGCACAATGCGGCCCTTAGATGGATAAATAGTGCTATAGGGTTCCCATCACCTGTGGGTGACAACGTCATGTACAGACATCGTGTGGCCTGCAGTCATGGCCTAGCAGTAGGGCATGCATCCATCCGCCTTACATACTTTAGCCTGAGTAGGTTTATGATACAAAGTCCTGTCTAGGGCCAGATTCTTTTACAAAAATAGCGTACCTACCGCCAGTCTAGTAGGTGTCTCATAATAAATATGTACATGGAATAAGGCAATTGTAATATCGACCCTTGTAACTAGCATACACAATTAATGTTTTTAAATTGTGTCGCTTGAACGTGATACTAATTCAATTGGATAATCTGTGCATGTTGCGATTTAATGATTTTTTTTTTCTCTTTCTATATCAGAGCGCACCTGGTCAATATTAGCCAACATTCAAACTGTAAAACAACTCTGATGTACCCGGTAGTTTACTAATTATTTCCTATGAGTCCAAGGGTGGCCCTATTAAACTGCAGGCGCTTGCGTCAAACGCCAGCCCTTATATCCCCTATATCTATGATAATGTTTAACATACATGTCAAGGGTGCTTGAAGGATCAGCCTTATAGTATTAATCAAACACGTCATATTTAACACGCAAATGTACTGTCATATTGAAATAAAGAATTTGACAAATTGAATTGAACGTTAAAAGTAAATATGGCCAGGGAGTTGTGTACAGGGTGTAGTACTAATGCACTACAAGAAGCACTCAACAGGGAGCTGCCATTAGGAATGTCACTTTGCCAATATAGTAATTCCCAGAATTTGTGATTACTGCCAGCTTGTGGCTCTATTGTCAGGCCTGATGGATGCGTATTGATTGTGCCTTTTGTGTGAGATATCGGGGGACTGTGGGGGGGGGGGGGGGGGGGGGGCGTTGAGGTATCAGGGGAGGATGTTGTATACTTGCACACGTCCCCCATAGGCCACAATACTTTATATAGACTTGCAATGAATTGAATGGGGTCTCTTTTATTTGGGTCTTGTATTTATAACCTTTAAAGGCCCGCTTTCCACCAAATTTAGCTATAATGCCATGATGCACCAAAGCAGTGCAATGATTAACTCGCCAGCCAGCACTGTGTTTGCACATCATGTTCAACAACTAAGGGTTAAAATAAATAAATCTATCAGAAAAATTATTCAGTGCAAACTACGATAGTATATATGACGTTTGCAGTTTGACATCAAAACATCCCATTGATGACTGACATGAGTGTGAAGAGAAAAAGTGCTGATTGGTCATGTCTCATGTTAACCCTTTAAGGACCGCATACTACTTTATTGTGATATATCCTTGGTTGTCATGATGCACGACTCGTCGGGGCTGCATTTACGCATCATGCTGACCCTACAGGAGTATAATCAAATCTCATCGCTGCGGCATGATGCTTGAATGCAGCCCTGGCGAGTTCCTAGCCAGGGCTGCTGCATTCCTGCATCATGACGATGAAGGATACAATGCATTAAAGTACTATACGACCCTTAAAGGGTTAAAATAAGTAGTATGTCGTGTGGCAGCAAGGATACCGTTATATTGATCACCCTCAATCCCTGACACGTGGCTCATTTTCTCCAATTTTAGAGAAGTAAATCGATATATTGATGAGTAAATCACTTTCAGAACCTGCTAACCCTTTAGGGCAGCATATTGGTATAATGTTCCACCGGGATGTTCTTTTGATGCATGAATGCACCAGTAACTCGCCACTGGTACATTCATGCATCATGACGGCCCTATGGTGCTGATACACTCCTGAAAGGTGAAATGTACCACACCATTGCATCAGATTGTCTGCATTAGAACATCATGACGCCAAATAAGACATCATGTGGCCATTAAAGGGTTAATATATGCTTTAAAATTGTTGCTTTGACTTGACATTTGATTGATGAAGCAAGAAGTTAATAGTTATAGGTTGCTATTTTTGAAACTCCACTACCCAACTTCCTGGAATTCAGGAAACGGCTCTGAAGTTTGACTATTGAAAACCTGTTTAAGCAGGGCAATGGCTGAAATGTTTCTGAACTCATCTGAAGTTGAACGTTGTATTCTATGAATACTATTGCAGCAGTAGCCTAGTTACAGACCATTCTCCTCTCCTGGGTGAATGTGACTCGCTGACACTGCATTAGTGCATCATGCCGACCCTTTTAGGATGTATCAACCCTGCAGTAGTTCAGTATGAATGCATGCTTGACCATGAATGCAGTACTGGCGAGTCACAGCCATGCCTCATGCTGACAACAGGTACATAGTACATTAAAACAGCATGCGGCCCTTAATGTTTATACCCTCACATGTGTATATAGATGGGGGTAAGGTAGATTGACCTATACTGTCAACAAGTGCCTTAAGATGTCCACCTCAATTATGTACATAATTGAGATGGACATCTCAAGGTCCTACCTTGGTGATGGTACCCTATAGTGCATTAAAGCAGTATGCTGGTGTTAAAGTGTTAACATTTGGTATTGCATATACTATATGTGTTGCTTTCCCTTGCAGGCTGATTGCGGTGTTTGTACGTGGAAGCTGCCCCTCCCGCCGCCTCCTCCAGCACCACCAAGGTAATTCTCACCTCACTTAATAACACATGCTGCTCTCCTATACCGATATTTGGGCTGTGTTATTCTGGAAACTTGGGTATTTGATCCACTGCCGAAACGTTTGGTACATTGCAACAAAAACACAATTAAAAGGAAAATAATTTCATACACACATGCTGTCCAGCAAGTACTCAACAGTAGATATTTTGAATAGGGAATATTTTTCACTGGCAGTTGGGAAATTTTGTACCCAAGAGGTTATGTACGACAGCTTTTCTTACCCTTTATGGGCCGCATAGTACTTTAATATGTTATTTATGCCCTTTGCTGCCATGATGCTACATGCTTGATACACTTCCTGATGACACACTCTTTATGAACATGAACCCATCATGTCCTATTTTAACAGTTCAAAGTCAAGAATAGTAACAAACCGTTACAGGGGCACAAAGTGATAAATACTAGATTTAATTTCTTTTAAAAATATTATTGAGCAGGAAATAATAAAATTCTAAACATACGTATTGTATGTAGCTAACGTCAGCAACATATTAAACCGGCCTACATCTATCTTTACAAATGTAGAATACATGTGTTTTATATTTCCACAAACAATGAAACGGTAACCCCAACCCCGATCCCTTCTACAAGTTGTATCTTGATTGCAACAAAACCATCCATATGTTCACGTTATTTGTGCTTGTTAGTACAGCATAATAATTGTGTTTACAAACATTTAGTGTCATGAAAATATATTTACCCCAGTGCGATGATGCATCACCGGAAGTACTTCTTTGAAGTGACCAGGAGCACAATGTTGTACCAGATTTACTTTTAATTTCATCACTTACCCTTTTTATCGCACCAACATACAGTATACAAAAATAAAATAGAAATAAAAAATAGTGTAGATAGACGAGTCTGCGTTGGTGGGCGGTAGCAGTGGGCATACACCCTTATACTGGGGCACAAGTAGACAGTAAATAAAGCCACACACAACTTGACATAACCTCGCAGAACATCTTTTTATGAATAAAATAAATAGAATAACCTTACATCCATCCCTCCACATACGGACCATTTTGTACTGAATAAACCTAATACCGATATTCCCGGGCTGAAGTAGTCCAGGAATGGGCGAAATGTAAGATCTTTTATCTTGAATAGCGGACTTTATTCTTTGTTTGATAAGGCTCATCTGTCTGGGTTATAGGGGATATCTATCTTCTTCTTTTTTTTTTACGAAACCTAAAATAACTACACTTGAAGTCGTGCATTCGGCGAGAGTTGGGATAGCAGCCTCAGGCATTGCCCCGCTAGAAGTTAAAATTGAATGCCATATGAAGATTTTCTGTCATTATGATTGCCCATCTAAATGCATGTGGCGTACTCAGCTTGTAAAAAGCCTACCCTCCTCACACTCAGAGTAAATACACTAAAAACATATATGTTAACCCTTTAAGGACGGCATGATGCCTCACGTTTTGTGTTGATTTAGCATCATAAATCAGCAGTGCAGTGTTACTTCATTGGTGCATCATGCTGATTATTTAGCATTGCAATAACCCTGTGGAATCGGCTCTGATGCATAAAACCAGGACCAGTGTGTTACTCTCTGCGGTGCTACATCCATGCATCATGTCGATGTGCTTCCCTCAAAGGGTTAAACATTTATTGTCAGAGCACTTCTATTTCATTGTACCGTAAATTCCTGCGTATAACCTGCATCTTATATAGTACCCACACTTAAACTTTGTGAACGATTCTACACGTACAACTCGCACCTGATGTCTGAAAATTGCGACCGGGTTCCATAGTATTGTGTACGCTATACTTCCAAAATCCCCGCTATAACACGCACCCCAACCTTGGGTAACCCTATAGCCCACACTAGGGGCTTAAGTAGTTCCCATAGTATACCCGCGGGTAGTACCCGGGAATTTACGGTACTTCATTTTTGGCCTATTTTTGGCATTATTTGCCTTGAGTCTGCACTGTTTGCTGTTGAGCTCGGTAGCACTGATGTGAAATCATTCCAGACTCAACAGATTTCATGACGCGTCATTTTTACTACAAAAAGAAGCCATCAAACAGACAAGGTACTTTAGGGGCTGAAGGTTAAGGTAGTGTGGTAGGTGGGCTTCTTTTTCATGGGGGAGGGGGTACACGTGTGAAGAACTGGCACTCCATGACAAGGTTTTTTGTTTGAAATGCTATTTATGCTGAATTGCTTCTTATTCTTCCAATGGGACATTTGCTAAACAAACCATTAGGGATGGGGCTCAGGAGATGAATTCATCACTGAATAGACTGAATGAAAGACAAATTGATCAGCAAACGCTTTTAAATATCACTGTACACTATAGCGGCCCATTGACACGATGACCTAGATAAGCATTGTTTGAGAGAGTTATATAATCATATATATTGGAAATACAGGGGAGGTAGATATTGATATACACTTTATTTCCACGTTTAATGTGCAAACCCCCCTCCCCCCGTGTGGTTTGTATGATTTGCCAAAGTTCAGGTCTGGCTTATACACAAGTTATTTAGAAGTATAGTAAAATCCCAAACTACCGGTATACATAATCAGACCTTAGTGCAGCTTAAAGGATTTCCTTAAAGACCAGATCGATCCGTATTTGTAGAAAGACACTTTTGGGACATCTTGCCCCCCACCCATCCAAAAGTGGTAGTGTTCATCTAAGATGCAATATAGTTCTGCAGTTCAATTCCAAGAAGGTCGAGATAGAGCACATGTCATTTAATAAATATTATGTGGGGCTAGATATAAGAAAAATACATGAAAAGGGGAGAAATAACCACTGCTGGAATGAAGACTACCACTTAAATAAGCTGAACCCTGGAGGAGAGATGGCTACAATCTCCTCCAGCCTCTTCTGGACTGTTGCTGATGTGTGAAGCAGGTGCTGCTATCATCTAAACAGGTCCCCCCGCCCCTCCCCACCACCACCACCACCACCACCACCTTCATACAACGGGCCTGGTAGTCTATCCTGCCCACCATACTGGGCCTGCACACCACCTGATAAGTATCCCACATAATTGGAATCAGAATAAGAAAATTCCTCACAAGTCGTTTAACCCTTTAAGGCGGACATAGTGCTTTTATACGCTATGCAATTTTCCATGGATGTACCCCTGAGGAGTACCTCACCAGTTGAGAGGTCAGTCATGGACAGGTATTGGGATGTGTGTTGGCCGTGGTACTAGGGTAGGTGGCCACTGGGTAGGTAGGGTGTTCTGAGTTGGGGGGGGGGGGGGCTGAGGAGTAGCACCTGGAGGGGGTACTAGTTGTATATACATGTGTAGCTATACTACAGGAAAGTGGGCAATATCCGTGCGGTATTCGTCAAATTAAAATCTTTCAGCTTCTACAAATTATAGTTAAATAATCAGTATGTATGGGAGGGGGGGGGGGCGATCAAAGCCTTTGATTGAAGGGGTCGGGGGAGTATTTGTATGGAAGTTGGTGAAATTTGACCAACACCCCAACACCCCTCTCCCCCCCCCCCCCCTCGGTTGTTGTGTTTAATAATGCCCACTCCCTTAGTACGCCTCATATACCCCCTCTTTACCGTCCGTGAGTGATACCACTGTCCCTGCCACCACCCCTACCCCCCCCCCCCTCCTACATGTATATACAAACCGTGCTCTGACGTCATGCCCCTGCTGCTAAAGAAGTTAGTATACAAGGCACTGTAAAACTGCACCATTCTGCACAACCACGGGTAGCCATTCTCCGTACTATCACTGTACAAACGGTTAGTGTCGTATGTCCTTTGTCGTCAAGATGCATTCATACCTCCCTGGTGAGTCTTACGACCAGGGCGGCATTCATGCATCATGCCGACCCTATGGGGTTGATACACGCCGAAATGTCGGCATGATGCATGAATGCAGTCTTACTGTATTGAAGCAACAGCTATTCATGATAATAAAGGACATGCAAAGCAATATGCAGCCCTTTAAAGGCTTGCAAAGGCGTTCAACTTCGTCAAAACGTCTTCCTATATTCTCAAACACAATGCTATAACATAGTATATATATGGCTGGATGATGTATTGTCCTTGAATGATGATACACACGTATTCTGTAATAACTCTTTTGGGTTCAATATTAAGGCCAGTCTTTGCGAAAACTTTTACATCCTACAGGACATTCGGTCCTGCAAATTTTCAATGTTGAAGGACCGGCTACATTTGTGGAGGACCAGATGGCTGCATATCTGATGATTTCTGTATTTTAAGCATAAAAGGGTTTTGTCCATTAAGAATACAATTTATCTGTACCCGGTAATCATTTATGGCCAAATCAGGATAGATGTATAGTTTTACACAGTATATTGACATACATATTTCAGCTTTAGAAGGCCAGCTGAATTCTTCTAGTTCAGAAAAGCCCAACATGCAACTGGACATTCGGTCCTGCTACACTTATAAATCTGCTGGACTGGTGGCCTTTTAGAAGGACATTGCCACTGTCCTGCATGTTTTCTCAAAGACAAATGTCAAAAGGCAGCCAATGTAAGTCAGAAAGTTTGAAACTTTTGTGACAAGGAAACAGTTACTTGATGCTGCGTGGGCTATAACAGACGTGAATACAGCTGCATCTAGCATTCTCTTCCTCAATCCCAAGAAACTGCCAATTTTGAAATTCCAAGAAACCGCCAATTTTGAAGACCTATGGCTTCGGTATAAAAGATGCTGCTGCAATAATGCAGTCACTCGATCACTGAAGTAGAGTCGGGCCTCACTTCCTCGAATTTGGAAAATGCAAGGAAAATTGCCTGAGGCCAAATAAAAAAAAAGTTTTGTTTCAGGTAACATGGGAAGAAACTCTAGGGTCGGTAGGTCGGATTTTTTTTTTATTACTTTTTTTTTTTTTACTTCCCCTCTAAAATTGACCCAAAAAAAGTGTAAAAATGGAGAGATTTTTTTCACCTAAAATTGACCCCAAAAAAGTCTAAAAATATAAAAAATTCTTCAAAATTGCATAAAAAAACGTAGGGTCGGCCCGTTTTAGATAGGGTCGGTCGGGTGACCTGAAACAAACCTCTCTTTTCTTTTGGCCTGAGGAAGCAAACTATCGGAGGAATTAAGGTTGATCGCTACTCATTGAATACGGACCACTGCGCAGGTCTCTGCGCATATAGCTTATATGTATCAGATTGGGCTAATATTTATAAACTAGAAACATATATATGCTGACTAAGCTATATAAAAAGATAGGACAATTTCGAGCAAAATTGAGCATTTTATTGGACTTTGAATACTTGATGTATTAATAGCCAATAATATTTGCTACTTTTTATATAAGTTAGAACATTGGACTTATTAATCAATAAATCATTGTCTAGATATATAAAGATCTCATCATGTTCTTTGAAATAACCAAGGGTAGGAAATAGAGCCATTTTACACCCCGATTTTAGCCCATTTACCCGTGTTTTTAGGCTCTAAATGTGAGATTTAGACCATTTTTGCACTATTTTTTAACTTCAAAGGCTCAAAACCACAAAAATATGCCCAGGACCACCTATCAAAACTCCTTTAAAATGTTAGCAATTGATCTGAACAATTTTTTGAAAAAATAAAAAAAAAAGTTCATGGATTTTTTTCAGTGATATTTAGATATTGCTGAAGAATTATGCATTAAATTTGAATAATCGTCATAAAACCATCACGTTTTTTCATACAAAGGTACATTTTTGGACCATCATTCTATTTTTCCCATGAAAGGACATAACCTAGGATTATTCATGTGCAATACAGAATTGATGTGGGCATTGGTTCACTAAGAAAAAAAATCATGGAAATTTCCCTATTTTTTGTATTTTTTGGCTAAAATAGAGAATACTTTTTTTTTTCAAAAATCTGTAATAAAAAAAGTAGCTTGGGACCCCCCCATTTTTTTTACATTTTCCATTTCTAAATGATAAAAGCTACCTTTGGGGTGAAAAACAGGACATTTCATGGATACAAAGTTAAGAGTAGCGATCAACCTTAAGTCCAAATAGAATGGAACTTAAAAGGAAGGCTCCCAGGCAACTGTCTGAGGAAGTGAGGGATCCGAGGAAGTAAATGTTTGAGGTACTAAGGGTCGCCTGTACAGAAGTATGGACATGAAGCATTGAGGTATGGCGTTAAAGGGTTAATTCATAAAGTCTTCACCTGAGCAGCATTACCGTATTCGACGTAATAATCGCACAACCCCTAATAAGCGCACACACCCCGTTTCTGGCCGACTCTTATTATACTAGAAATAACCAAAAACATCTCAATTTTTGACCCCAATTAAACTCTTAACTACTAAAAGGTGTCCATAATAATTTTTTAAGCGCACTGTGTGCTTATTACGTCGAATACGGTAGAGATATTAAGTGAATCCGCGGGTTGTACGAAGGAATTTACGGTAATGCCTGTCTAATGTGTGTAGGTATACCCTGAGAGGGAGGATAGAAAAGAGCAGCATCTACTAGTAGGTACTTGGGGGTCTGTGTGGGGAGGGGGCCGGGAGGGGGGGGGGGGGGGCAGGGTGTCGTACATTACCCAGGCCAAGGTTATTTGAACGGTGTGAGTGCAATTACATGAAGAGCCGTTATTTACACCTCACCACGCCTCCTAACGCTTTAAGGACGACAACGTGTTTTAATGCGCTATACCCTTTGTCTTCACGATGCATGAATTCAGCCCTGGCGAGTCTGCTCGCCAAAGCTGCATTCATGCATCGTGAAGACCCTTTGAGACTGAGGGTCGACATGAGGCTTTAATGCAGGGTGTGTATCAATTGGCGAGTTACTCGCCAGGGATGCAATCATGCACCATGGCGACAAATGGCATAGCACGTGAAGACACTATGCCGAGTGCTATGCGGCCCTTCAATGGTTAAAGGTGCGTCTAGCGGAGAACTCACCTCAAAGCTTTAGGAGTGGGAGCAGGAAGGTATACCCTGTGTAGGTGCATATCACGTTTAGTTAACACGAGAGAAATACAGTGGTTGGCCTTTTATTAATTGGTCGACGTAATAGGTGACGAAATGTATCGCTTACTCTTAAACCCTCTAAAGCCGTAAAGGTCGTGCCACACACTGCTTCAATATAACGATCAACATTGTCGTCATGGTGCACACATTCATGTAACTTGCCGATCCTGTGTACGCCCCTAAATGGTCAGCATGATACCTCAGTGGAATCCTGGAGAGAAGACACGTCTTGACGACACGGGGGAGAGCACATTGATACCAGCGGGTATGTGCGTCTTTCAGCTGTGCCTTGCCAGGGTACGCACTGCACTGTCCCACAACTATACTCACTCCCTCACTTAATTGCTCGCTCTTTCACTTGTTCTTTCTAAACAGACTACTCTGCACATACACACTGTCCGACGTACGTACTCACTTACCTCACCCCCCCCCCCCCCCCCCGCCCGTTACAGAGATGGAGTGTA
The DNA here is from genome assembly GCA_947462335.1 of Harmothoe impar. Taxonomy (NCBI): domain Eukaryota; kingdom Metazoa; phylum Annelida; class Polychaeta; order Phyllodocida; family Polynoidae; genus Harmothoe; species Harmothoe impar. The sequence continues at coordinate 7,141,877 of OX381721.1, read as the reverse complement.
GCAGCATACATGAGTGTGGCGTTAACCCTCTTAGGACCGCATAGTGCTTTAATGTGATTTGCCCTTTGTCGCCGTCATGCATGAATGCAGCCCTGGTGAGCAACTCGCCAGGACTGCATGAATGCATCATACCAACCTTCCAGTGAGTGTGTCAACCCTGTAGGGCCGGCATGGTGTTTTAATGCCTTATGACGACAAAGGGCACAATGGGCTAACTTAAAGCAAGTTGTGGCCTTTAAAGAGTTAGTTAGTATTCTGAGCTGCTCGGTCTGCTAGCAGGACTTGAGGAGCAGCTCACCTGGAACGTGGGTCACCCGCATGTCTGGGACAGGTGGGGGGGGGGGGGGTTAACCATTTAATAGCAGCATGGCGCTTTAATGTATGATGTCCTTTACTGCCATGATGCATGAACGCTGCTTTGGTTTAATAGTAACTCGCAAATAGTGCTTCCATGCATATTGTCGACACTTTGGGGTTTGATACACTCCCAAAGGTCCGCATGATGCACCGACGTAGCACCGTCAAGTCACTCGGCGACGTTGGTGTATCATGGCCACAAGTGTTGCCTTAATGCAACATACCGTCCTTAGAGAGCTAGATAGGAAATGCAGGGGTACGAGCAGTGTGCGTAATGTGTGTGTGGGGTGGGAGAGGGGGAGGGGGGTGCACGACTGGAGGGTATAGATATTGATCTTGGTGATTCGGGGAAAGTCCCCCGGTTGCTGGTTCCCTCTTGTAAACGCCCCCAGTCCATACGTACAAACACTAGAGGCTGGGTACCAGAGGAAATCGATTGGCTAAACCTATATAATACCTACCGCACTTGTTCCCAGCCCGCCTTCTCACCGGGTTCTCACCGCCTGGCCAAGTTTGAGGCCAACACTTTCTGGCCCCCAACTGATGTTACATGCTGAACTAGTCCTGCACGCCAGAACAAAAAAAATACAGCCACAATTGGCCATTTATTAGCAAGTGGGATACATTTTCAGTTAACATGTTTATTTTAAAAGTTTAAAAAAAGAAGGGAGAAGCATTATTGATTTGAATTCAGAAGGGTGATGTAAGAAATGTTTTCATGAGTAAATCCACCAGCTTACATAAACTTGGCAGAGATTGTGTCAGATCGTGAGGTGTAAAAAAGAGGAGGGCGTGGCTACTTCCTCTGTCATTATGGATCAAGTGTGTATAGTCATCCCTATTTTAAGTTGGCAGGTGATATAGGTGCTGTGTATAATACACGTTGTTATATGTAGACAGGTGTAGGGAGGGCCAATGGAGATCAATCCGGGAGGTGGGGCGACAAGCTGACAATCCAATTCGATTAATTGTCAGTGGATATATTAACCCTTTAAGGAAAGCAAGAGGCATAAAGCTTCATCTTCATTGGTTGACATGATGCACCAATGCATGGCCAGCCAGTATCTTGTCAGCGGAGTATCATGCCGATCATTCAATACTGTATCAACCTTGTAGGCCCGGCATGGCCAAGGCTGCATTTACACATCATGACGACAAAATGGCATAGTGGATCAAATGATTGTGCAGCTTTCAAATGATAAGCGAACATATACAGAGTAAACGCCCAAAGTATACACCTATTGTATATAGAGTACCACCAGTATATGCTGAGGTGGACAATACATAGGGGCTTCATGTACATGTGGAGGTAGATAACAAAAGGTCTTGGGGACTGGACGTGAATAACCTTTTAAATCCTCAGGACACAAAACGTTATTCATCCATGCCCCTTGTGCACTCAAGTCTACCATGTACAATGTATTCCTATAAAGCCATTTCCAGGGCTGTGAGTCTTCAGAATAGTTTTGGTTTCAGAGATCTGCCCAATTTAATTCAGGAAGCTTATCGGTAGGACCTCCCTTTTGAGGTACTCTATAGAGCCAACTATGATTCTATAAACAATATATAGCCACAATATTCCCTTCTACTAGAAGGAGATATTGACATAATTCATCTCATGTGGAGAACGAGCGTTTCTTGTTTTCCATAGGGAGTGCCAGAATCAAATTCTCCTGAGTTGATAACCCTTACTACTGCAAAGGAAAGGGAAATTAAATAACCATTTACTGCGCAGGAACACAAAATATGCGGACCTGTGAAGGACTGGCATCTAACGTGGATCTAAAAAGTAAAGGACCAACGTGTTGGTTTGGTGACAAGTGTCTTAAGTGCAGTGAAAAATATGCAAAAATGTACTCCTTTTTTGCTGATGAAGAGGAAAAAGTGTAAAAATGAATTCCTTTATTGTTGGTGACTCAGGGACGTTCCTAACCTGCAGAGATATTTACCCTGTAACCGGAAGCAGGCAATATACAAATAAATTGTAAAAGAACTGGACAAAAGGGTGGAGAAAATAAGGAAATGAGAAAAAATAATGGGGGATAAAGTGGGACATGGTTGGAGGACGAGATAATAAGTGGCTTCCATGTGAGTAAATAGACGAGTGGGTGTCAAGGACGAACACCTCTCTGTGTCTCTGTCCTACAAACATCTCCCTGGTCCTGTCTGTGGTCGCCCCTTTAAGGCCCTTGTATCTCTGCCACAACCTAACTTTCACATCAGATATCAGGTGATCCTGGCTCAATGGTATTCAATTAATAATCATTTATGACAGCGCAGTGCTTTAATACGCTATGCCCTTTTGGTGATGAATGGATGCATGCTTGACGAGTTACTCGCCAGTGCTGCAAGGACACATTTAAGCGCTGCACGATATGCGTCGGGTGGGATTAAAGGCAGGAAAGGTATCCCCTTTCCCCCCTCCATACATAGAAGAGCTCTTGGGTGGGACAGAGTAGAGGGACCCACAGAGTGTTGGGTTGGAGAGTGTATGTTTGCTGGGGTCTTGTGTAGAAGTGGGGGGGGGTGGGGGGCAGAGGGTTACTTCACTCTTTCCTGGAAATGAGACTATACAAATACATGTACACACATATAGAGGGAGTTGAGACAGTTTGTTTAGTAATTTCTTTGATAGAAAAGACTGAGTGGTTGTGAAGGGTTTATTTGTCCAGTCATCTATACCACAGGTGACGGGTGAGGTATGTGGGCGCACGCAGCTGTGGCCACATGTGTTCAAATAGATTAAATTTACATTAAGTATATGTGATTTAAAAATGATAAAATCCTTGGACTATTGGCATATTTTTTTATCCAGTGCATTGAGATTGACTAGTTCCAATTTGACGCCTCTGTTACAGGTGCCTTGACTAGATCAGATCAACCTGTAAGTGTAAATGACGCATCAAATTGTCCTGCAATTATAAAACGTGACCAGTGCCAACCACTTGAGAGAGTTTACATTTTTTATTCATTTTCTTGCCAGTTCTGTGGGATTGATCTATTTACAGGCGATGTGTGGGTGCATCACAACGATACATGATGACATCCTTAAATGATGGCTACAAAGTATCGAATAACCCTTTACTGCGCAGGAATGGGACAATCAAATAACCCTTTACTGCGGAGCTATAGGGCATTGAAAAAACCCTTTATTGCTCAATGATGTATTCCTATAAAAACCCAAAGCCACTGCCCCCTTGTCTTTTTATGTGTGTAAATTCTATGGTTGCAAAATATCAACAGCCTGGATGAAAGTCGCATTTTGTTGTTGGATGGGTCTCTAGACTATATAGCAGGCCAAGTGAGCAGCTGCGAGTCTATCCTGAGCTGGTGGGAGCGGATGATGTAGCTGTGTGGGACAAGTGTATGCTACCCCCTCCCCCCCTCTCCTCTATACACACCCACACCTGCTTCTCTCCCCTGTCTGGACGTAGCGCCAAGAAGGTCAGAGGAGCAGGCGTGGGCTGTAAACAGGTAGTGGGGGACGCGGCCAACAGGACAAGCTCTTGTTCACCTCACACGGTCCTGTAGTCAGTACAGGGTGAATCCTAATGTCCCACAGTGCTTAATATAGTCACTCAATTTCAGGAACAGAAGGGAGATGCTGTTTGATCGTTAGATGTAAAGTAGTCTACCCTCATGTAGACATTATGCCGTGATGCATAACTGCAGCGAGGACAAGTAACTTGTCATTACTGCATTTATGCATCATCCCGTGTCGGCCCAATGATTGCAACCCTGGCGAGTTAATCTGTCATGGCTGCATGCATGCATCATGACGACAAAGGGCATAGTGCATTAAAGCAATGTGCGGCCCTTAAAGGGCTCCCTATATGCCTTCATTCTGCGATGTGCTATACTTCCGTTAACTGTTCTAACCTGTGTATGTCTGTTTTTGTTGTAGGTGAGTGCAAATAAACCTGATTCTGAGGGTTGTTAACCCTTTAAGGACTGCATCGTGATTTAAGGCGCTATACCCTTTGCTGTCATGATGCATGAAAGCAGGGATAACAGGACTGCATTCTAACATCAAGGTCTGGTTGAGTAACCTCGCCAAGGCTGCATTCATGCACCATTACGACAAAGGGCATAACACATAAAATCACCACGCCGTCCTTGAAGGGTTCAAGATGGCGCAATTCAGTAGTAAGTCTTGTAAAATTTGCGCGTTACCTTTTATTTGAACCCCATCTCCACTGGATTTCCTGTAACTCGATGCAATTTTGTGCAATATATTGGCTTT